>OZ037782.1:12091590-12191590 GCA_964035525.1 Porites cylindrica | reverse complement strand
GGTTACTCACCGGTATGAGGTCACCTGGTCCAACTTTCATTTTTCCATCTTTAAATTCTCGTAACGCCCTGTTTCTTTCTTCCGATTCACCGTACACGACAGAACCATCGATATACGAAGTTATTTTGTTCACTTGTTGCCTTGGGGTGTCGGTACTTCTGCCCGTGCATCTAATAAAAAAAGTAGGTGATTGGTTTTTGCGCGGGATGGTACATGTATCTACGACGAATAAGCTATTAATTCAGTCAATACAGTGTATGCATGTGAGTTGTTGCCGGCTTACTCTGAACAGCTCTTATCCAGCTACCCATATACAAATAATATAGAAATCCTAAACTAGAGTAAATTAATATTTCAGCGTGGAACATGTGTAGCAGAATTAAGGTCTCAATTTTTACATGGAAAGTGGCGTTGAACTGAGTGTAGTAGTGCCCTACTGTGAGGCTAACTATAATCAGCTCAATTAATCGCTTGCTCCGGAAATAATTTCCCCCTGACTTGGACATCCTTGGATAATATGAAACGTTATGATTTCAACGGGCCACACAGTTTTGATGGAAGTGGATTATTACGGCCGTACGCACCTTCTGGCGCGTAGACACATAACCAGACAGGCATTGCCCCGTGCTGAAATAGAGATCGAGATAAAAGGACGTAATTGGCCATAAATTTCCGACTTCCAAAAATTCTCAATTTCGAGACGAGGCTTATTGGAAAACCCTTCTTGGAAAATGAGTTTTATCTGAATGAGAATAAAAATCCATTTTCATATCAATAGCTCTTCACTTAGCCTCGCTTTGAAACAGAGGCTTAGGGCAAAGGGGAAATGACATATTTTGAGGGGAAAAAAAATGGTAGTTCCTTTACGGCGCTAATGTAAAATAGTTAACTTCAGTACCCAGACCTGTTATAAGTGGAACGCACAAAAGGAAGGTAAATGTTGCCTTTGTTTAGTGGATCAAATTGAACATCACCCTGCAACGAAACAGAAAGACGTTCGAAAAAGTCATTTTCTACTGCAGCTGCGCATCATAAGCGCTTCTCGGACACTTGGTTTTGTGGTCGGTAACCTGACAACAATCTCAATCTTTCTTTAAAAACGGCCGGTCATCCTGCTCATTTAAGAATAAATAACCACTCATTTCTTAAGTAAAAGTAAGCTCAAATAAAATCGCATTGGCGGATATGCGGCGCAGTGTGGTATCAAAATCACTTCACGATTAGAGTCTGGGCAGTTCCCCCAGGGTCTCGATCCAGGCTTAGGCGAAATTATTAATTGAGGTTTCACCATTTTTTTAGTTTATGTCATTTTATAAACTTTAAAATAAATAAAAGTATTGATTTGCGTTGAGGATGTAAAACCGTTTTATTGGTACCCCTAAGCAGAAAGGGGACACTCCATAAGTTTGAAATCACCCCATCGGTAAGCAACCTGCAAACACAGACGTATTTCCGGTCGTCGCCTCTCTCCACTTTTCGGATGGAGAGAAACGACGACCAGAAATACTTCTGTGTTCGCAGCCTTATAAGTAAGTCGCATTAAAAAAGAAAATTACGCAAATATCACTCCTGCTGAATGGGTTATACTACGTAAATACTCTAAACATCTATTACAAACGGATACTCCGCTGATTATTGTGGTCCTTACAGAGGCAACACATAATATTCAAGTCTTACCTTCGGTACTTCAATTGGTAGCCAAACGTCGCTCACGACGCCTTGAAATTCATATCGAGGAAGCGGACTGGAAAAATCTGTGTCGTGAGCCAGGAACTGTAAAACATTAAAAAATGATACTTAGTGTCATTGTTTGAAGTCTTTTCAAGTTGGAATTAAGACGTCTTCAGCTGGTGGTGAATTGAGGCTAGGCCATAACGGACTTCCGCTATGAAAAACCGGACGATCGCAAAAAGTTGACCTCCCATAACTGAGCATGGTTATTTCCAACGAAATCGAAGTCGCGACTATCGCTATTGATGAAGGGACTATCTTAGAGATTAACGCGAGTGCATTGCGATTTCAATTGAGTTTTACAATGTTAGTCGTACAATGACGGTAAAAGAACCTGCCAAAAAGTGTGCTGCATGTTCGGAGGGTTTGTTTTGCTTATTTTCCCCATATTTTTGTAGTCTGATGGACGTCTCTCTCCCCCATACCCCCTACAGGTTAGGGAGCGAAGACGGCTGGCATTTCAGACTACCCATCTTTCCGTTGTCGTTGCGGTTGCGCTGAACTTTCTAGTAAAGCGTTACATAGCCTCCCACGCAGACGTTCTTAGGGGTTCGTCATGGGTTCCTTGCCCAGAATGCGTGACGAACCCCTCAGAACGTCTGCGTGGGAGGCTAAGCGTTACCTAGCCGAAAAAGACGACAGATCCAAATGATAAACAAGCTGACGGACTGCAGACGGATATATAAATTAGGGAACTTAGTACCTGACCAAAGTGCGAATGTAAATCACTGAGTCGGCGGGAGCTAATCTTGGAT
Organism: Porites cylindrica; assembly: GCA_964035525.1. NCBI lineage: Eukaryota > Metazoa > Cnidaria > Anthozoa > Scleractinia > Poritidae > Porites > Porites cylindrica. Next base: position 12,189,104 of record OZ037782.1, on the reverse strand, counting down.
TCGATCTGTAATAATACACAAGGCATAAGTGAAGGCTGGTACAAAGGATTACAAGAGAAGGGATAAAGGGCAAACTTGTCTTAAATACTCAATCATGTTATAGGCACTATACTTCCGTCATATTAAAAACAAATTACAATTCCTTTGCACCTGACGAAAGAGCTCGTTGCTGATATTCCTTGGCGAGGGCCTGTTAGACCCAAATCCATTCACCGCGTCAAGAAATCTACAATGGCCAGTTTGCCGCTGGTCAGGAGTACAGGTGCCCGCGGGCATAGCGATACCGTCAGCGTACATGGCAGGTAATTCACGTGCTACATTCTCCATCGCAGCGCCCCACCACACGTGGTCTTGGTTGTACGAGATTCCATCCAAACGTCTGTCAAACAAATAAGTCAGTATTCATGATCAGTACGTGACACATGCACAGCCATTCCATGCCTACGCACATGAGGTCTGAATGTTTATTTGTTGTCTGGGTTTCTTGCTTGAATTTATATCTTGGGAATAGGTAAGGTCGCAGTAGGTACCGATGATCAAAGAGCTTGAGGTCTCTGCCGGCTACGAGGTTGTCGCCGCAGGTTTTGCGCATTCTTTCAAATGAAAAAGAGACCATCTTATTTTTGTTACAAAGAAAATCATCTTAAAGGATAGGAGCACATTTCTGTCAATAAACAGCACAACAGTGATATAAGTAGTATACGGTGCACCGGTTGCCCCGTTATTGCGGATGAATATCATAAATTGCGGAGGAATACACTCACGCCAATGACGTCATAGCCTATGTGTTCATGGAGGAAAACAATAGAAATGTGGCAGCAAACAAGGAGGAAGGGTGAACTAGAGCCAGTTAGTTTGTTCTCTTCCTCATTAATATGTACGTTTTGCGCTTAAGAAAACAGGGAACGCCAACATGAATCAAACAATAAATACTTCACTTACTTTTTGGTTGACTAATCAAAAAGCAAAACATTCATTGGCCTAGAAATAACTAGAAACCGTGGGTACCGTGTAAACAAAAGGCGGATCCGTGCGAATTTTTGTCCGTTGAAAAATTTGTCCGCATCATTGTAAACGGGGTCTAAGGCTTTGTTCACACGACACCGTTGAATTCAGGATAGCTCTTGCGCAGGCACAACTTCTGTAATCTGCCCCGCGCCAATCTCAAAAGTGATGCGTCACATCGATTAATTTCGAAATTACACATTTGGTTGAAAAGCAAAGTTTAAAGATTACAAATAACATGCAAAAAGTGAAATGCATTGGATAAGATGGTGGTAAGATCCATCCAACGACAAAGAGGAAAATATCTGATAAACAATTTACTTCTCAATCACAGGAACGACTGGGTGAGCAAATCACAGTTAGTTTTGGTCTTTTAACGCATTGCTTAAAAAGGTGGCGGGGTATTTTCCATCTATTCAGAAAAAGCGTGGCCTGCTAGACTAGCGTTATTTAACCGAGCGCTAAGCAGAAAGAACAGTCAAGTACTGTGAGAAAAGTACTAATTGGTAGCAGCAAGGATGGCACAGACAGCCGGTGTGCGGGAGGTCTCTAATTTGATCCCCAGTGACATCACATCTTGGTTTCGACTTCTCTCCTTTCTATACAGCTTTAAGTAGCTTTGAATCAACACTTAAAACAAAGCACTGGTGGAGAGACGGAGATGAAATGAGCGCACAGTCGATCTCAAGTTTATCAATTGAATTACTGTACGCCACGAGTTATCGACACAATATATGGCGACCTTTGTTACCTTTACTGGTGCAGAAACAATGGAATCACGAACACTGGACTGGATCGAGAGCCCTCAAACCATGGCAATGGCCAAGGGATCGCTGCTCCGAAAATCATCAGTGGAACACTCCCTAGATTAAGTTTTAAAATGTCGTAACATTAAAGTTTACCTTTCGTCTGTGACGCTGGGTGCTGGTCCTAACCTTCTGCCTCCCATGCATTCACTTGAAGCATGACTTCCGTTTCGGTAGTGCGTGAACGTGACAAGACACATTGCAGTCGATATCATTGACTGATTCTTTGGACTAGGTTCCAGGCTCACAGAGTAGGTGAAGACCTCAGTGCCGAGCTCAGCTGGGTTTACACCGGGATTTAATTGAAACTGAACTGTCTTGCCGTCAGGATTGATTGTGGCAGTTGAATGTGCAGGCTGAGATATATTAATAACAACAAATCGCGTGGAACATAGTTAGGCTTGGCTGAATTTGCCTTTTATTTTGTTAACTTTGGGCAATCTTAGAGTGAAAAGTCTATACAACTAACTGCTAAATAACGAAAACATAGAAATAAAGTTTACTTACCCAATATCGCTCATTTTGAGGATAACTTTTCACCGATCTACTTGCATACCGGTCTTCAAACCTGCCAACCTTAGTCGATCCCCAGATGACTTTCTTTAGCCACCCTGCTTACCTGCCTAGCTACCTACCTACTTTTCTAGCTACCTACCTACCTACCTGCTGCCTTCATGCCCGCCCATCTATCTATACCTAACTGCCAACTGACAAACAAAAGGGTGATTTACCTGTTTAACAATTCCTGTAAGTCTTAAGGAAAAACACTTGTCAAGGGAAGAGTAAGAAAGCGTCTTCCCTGAATGATCCCTCCTACAAGCAAAAATTAGTGAAATAACAGTTGGTACAATGCTCGGCAAGGAGAGTTCGTGACTTTTAATCGTCATGTAGATTCTTTAGCCTTAAAAACTTCTAGAATGCTTGAAAAGGTGCGTTACGTGAAACGTCAGTGTAATTTTTAGTCAAATTTCACGCCTTTCACTCAACGTTTGATGAAAAAACGCTTTATGGTATTACATGAAGGAAAAGGCTTAATCTCAGAAAACTGCGAACCTTTTAATTAACCAGTGTTTAACAAAACCGCGTTCTAAGTCATTTTCACTTTGCCCAACGCTTTTATCTAAATACCATTTTCCGCGAACAGTTTTATGAGAGCCCCGGTGGTAAAGTGTAGACAAGAAAAGAATTTAGCTTCTTAAATTAACCCACTAAGGAAGAGATCTGAAGGTCCAGAGATTCTTAAACCGCGTTCTAAGTTAGACTTTTAATAACTAACCGACCCATATGAAATCTAACTTTAGATCCTCTTGAGACCCAACTACAGCTCAACTAGAAGCTGGTGTTTCGCTTCCGTCTGAAAGATAAATTGAAATGGGTTCATCTAATCAATAATTGGATACCTGCTCGGAAGTATGGCTCGTAGTCTTGTGTTTGGAGGCACGTCAACATACGTCACTTCCATGGGAATAGAAGGCCACCTGACTTTAACAGTGACATTACCACTGCGCATGCTTGGCCCCAGTCCAAAGTGAGCAGCTAAAGAACTTTGACCTAAGAAGTGTGTGCTGGAACCGATTTCTTGCGTCTATAATATAAAGAGGTGTATCCTTTTATAATCTTGCTGTGGGTATGCTAAAAAATACACTTCCTGAACAGTTATCCTGCAATTAATTGTGTAAGGTCTGTAAGAAACAGACATTGAACTTAAATTATCATAAGGTTTCGTCAATAAACTTGTGGAGGTGACTTGTAACCTGTATGATCAGTCTGGTCTAGATCGCTAGAGGGTACCAGTATCTACGTCCCCCCCGTACTCCTCTAGTGAGCCATCCAGGCTCTCAGTCCAAAATCCATGCATCGTCGAAGTCAAGATCGTGCTCTTAGGAACATTACTCTAAATTGTACAAACCCGACGGTCACACAGAATAATGCACACATTACGAGTGCGGTAGGATGTTTCGTTGCAGACCGACACATCTTCGGCCGGCCGAAGCCACGAGCAGCAAAACGTTTCGCAGTGTAGAAACGGGAAACCGCGCAAGTTAACTTAAGCAGCAGGCTTTTGAACGCGTCGTTAAGGTAGTGAAAAGAGTCCTTCCTCAAATGAGTTTAGGGATAGAAACACTTATGGACAGTTGAATGTTCAAATGGTCTTTTGATTTGTTTATAATAAAAGCAATTTTATTACCCGTCAACAAAATCTCTAGTAGTGGATTGGGTGATTTATGATGTTCACTGGCAGGCTGGGAATATAGCCTGCGAGAAAGCCTTCTCTTTGGCGGAAATACGTATTTTGACTTCTTTGAGTGAAGAAATTAATCCAGACTACTGAGATCACCTGTGTATGATTGCTCTCCGAGATAACTTGTACCCGAGCTCCAAGACTGTCACATAACTTATCATGGTTACCGGAGCACCTAAAGACAACGTAAAAAATCTGTCATCATTTATCTTTCAAAAGACGATAAGATCGTCTACCCTGAGGTCCTGCGAATGTAGATATATTTTGACGTTCAATGTTGTTTGCATTTACCTATGCATCACACGTATTCGAATCCAATTGTTTGGCTCCATCTGTAGGTTCTGATAAAAAAATGGCTCTCCAAAGTTGTTACACACTATTATATCCTCATCCCCATCGTCTAAAGACAAAATAACAAAAAAAAATCAGTCTAACTTATGCAATTCTCTGCTATGTCACTGCGTTCCGCCGCAGAGAAAACGTTTAAGTTCTAATCAGCAGAAAGGCAACAACACGTTGAAATAGGAAGGACACGACCAGTTGTGTTTATTGGGGAACGAGAAAAAGCTAACGTACAAGAAATAAAGTAGTGGCGGAGAAAAACGAATTACATCACTGTAAACTACGAGACTAAACGTAAACAGCATACTAGAAAAATTGAGCTCGGCAAGGTGCGAGTGGTAAAACCGGCTGTGTCGAGTGACTAACGCGAGAGGCGACAAGGCTTAAATACCGAGATGTGACGTAAAATCCCTAGAGGATCAAACTGCGGCCATAAATGCAAATTCCGAACATAAACACATTTATAGTAAGAAGGCAATCCTTGATCATTTCTCACCATCATAGTCCCACTTCAGCAGACCACGGCCTTGTCCAGTCCCATTTAATCCGTACACGGAAGACACCTTTAGGACAAAAAGGACAAAAAAGGCAAACTCAATTCATTCGGATCATGAATATATAATAACAACGAAATTTGCATATACTCTTAATTGGAGGCTACTTACGGATTTTCGTTACTTTCTTACACCACTTAGTGAAAAAAGGATCGTGAGTGGTTTATTCTCCCGCGTTTGCCTCCGACCACGAAATTTAGTTTTCACTGGATCGTCAGCTACGGAGTGGTAAGAGGGAATCTTTAAACACGGTGTTCGCCGAGAAAACGGCCTTCCAGGAATTTTAGGGAACAAGAAATATGACTATTCACTTCTAGGGAACAAGGGATATTTTATGATAACTTCTCTGAAAAAGGGAAATTTTGAGTTATTCAGGAAACAGCAACAATGATTTTCTGGCTTGGAAATTCTGTTCGCATAGCTTTATTGTCAGACCATCATTAGTCAACTTTATTGCTGTTTCTCTAACCTATCGAATGGTTCAAGGTTGAGAGTTGAGTGAAGCCTGGGACTGTCTTGCATTTTTTTCAAAATAACTGGTGATAAATTTTTCGAAGGGTTAGTTTTCAGTAAAAAAGAGGTAGTAGTCCTAGGCGCACAGCCGCAGAGGGGCTGCCATAGCTGCCATAGGAGGGGGGGGGGGGTGCTCAAGTTGAAATGCTTGGAAAGTTCACCTTTAACAAGTTAACATGTTCCGCGAGTTTTGCCTTCAACTCGTGTAACAAAATCAAGTGTACATTACCTCCTGTGTTTTTCCGTTATGACCAGCACCAAGGTTTTTCCATAAGTGAAGTGTGTTTGCTCGGAAATAATCATCCGTGGTTGTTGTTGGAAAATCAATTCCTTAAAAAGAAAGATTTGTCAAAAATTAACGCTACAGAAAGATACGAAAGTTATATGGTGGTGTCAATACATTTTTACCACTTAAAATCAAACCTTAGTTTTAAGCACTCTTTTCATTTTTAAATATTCAAGTAGCAAGAAACCACTTACAACTATACAAAAAAGGAAGCAATTAAAATGCAAACTGTCTCTGCCGTTTAGTATAAAAAAATGACTCCGCCAAAAATACTTCCATTCCTTTATTTCAAAGCGCATAACGTTCTAAGATACGCTAATCGGCTTTAGAGCCTCTACGTGAATCGACTGATGAAGTAGAAATAGCGTTTTCCTTCTTCTCCTTTATTTTTCCTTTTTCTTTTTATGTGTGCATTTTAGTCCGGGAGCAAATGTCATAATATAAGGTCCCGTGGGATTTTTTTGCTGAAAGCAAGCCACTGGTCTAGGAATGTTCATTGGGACATAGTAGTCGTGAAAAGTTTGTGTTACAATTTTTTTGCTGACCTGTAATTTAATTCTATTTAATGCTGATGTCAACTGGCTGCCTGGCTTCGCTAGCCCCCATGGTTATTCCAGGAAGCCAGTATTCTAGTTTTTACTTTTAATATTTTTATTGCCATAATTTATTTTTGAGCAAGAGTGAGTACAAATAAAGATTGTTGACGTTGTTGTTGTTGTTAATCGTATCAATTACCGCTGGTCATGATGAAATCCAAGAATCCGTTGTTATCGAAATCCACAAACGCCGCTCCCCATCCCCACCCACCATTGACCACACCCGCCTAAAAAAACAAAACAAACAAAACGAAAATGTGAAAACAAACAAACCTGAGGACAGTTATTAAAGGGCCTTAGTATGTCGCGAGGATATTGCTGTTTTAAGTCAATCCTGTGTCCAAGTCATTAAATGGTCACTATACCCACACACGAAATGCTTCTGTAGAGTGACTAGTGATCATTTCAAGCAGAGCTTTGAAAACATGAAACATTTGGCCCAATCTTCAATTTCCAATCCATGTCCACCCTTGCCATCCGTAGTAACAGTCTGCTCGATTATGACCTGTGTTACCTGATCTGTGGCATCTTTAAATCGCCTGCTGCCCAGGTTGCGGAATAACACGTTTCCTTTGTTATCAAACTTGCAGCCGGACTCGGAGCATTCAGTTCGGTTGTGCCAAATGGCGCTAGAAAACCAGTCAAGATAACCATCGTTATCCCAGTCTCCTATGGCATGGCCCATAGCGTCCTGAAACGAAGAAAATAGTCATTATTACCATGATCAATCTAATCGTTTTGTTTACCATCTTAAAAAAAAAGATAATAAAAATAATTCCACGAGGACTGTGTAAGAGGTCCATCGCGTACGTAGTCTTCCATTCTAGGGGTCTCGGTTTCGAGGCCTGCATAAACTGCTGCCAAAACCTCTTACCGCTACCGGGATTTGTTTCTCGGTCTACTCCCCAGTTCACGTTTTCCCGCCAAAATGTCACAGGTTCATGCGCGCGCACTACTTGGTATTGAGAAAATCTCGTCCTCGTCGTCGTCTTCGTCTTAGAATCTAAAGTTCTGTTAATTTGTCTTATCGATGACTAGGAGTTACCAAATATGGCAATACGAAGAGAGGATTTCTTGCTTGTTTCATGATATTATGATTTCTTACCTGTTTGGCCTTGATGCCGCAGGATTCTGTACATTCTGAAAAGTTGTCACGTTTTGTATTCCAGAACATTCTGCTGCTGCCATAATCTGCTGTTACTAGTAATTCTTGCCATCCATCATTGTCAAAATCCTGAAATCAAAATGCTTCTGTTAGGTACCTTATATAGTTGCAACTCACTGTCACTTCAATATCATCGCCATCAGCTTTTTCTTTAGCCTGAATTTCAGACTTCCATTCGAGTAGCATACTCCTCTCAGGTCCATGAGGAGCAATGCGACTCGAGGGAATGTCTGAAATTCAGGATACGTTTTCTTTGGCTACGAGAGAAATTGGTTAGTATATGTGTGAGGAATATGGAATGTCGGTGGCCTATTCTCAGAGACTGGCGAAATGTCTAAGTCCAAAAGACTTTTGTCATAAGTAAACTGCGACATACTTACAGTGAACGAAGAGCCGAACGCGTAGGTTCCTAAGTTTAGCGGCAAGCCAGTAAACGAGTCGTCCATATCCACTCCTGTGTGTGATGTTACATCCTCGAAATACCTGAAAAGTAATAAATTATTTATAACCATTCCGTTGAGGATTTTCGTTTTCTCGTCAGTTCTTGCTTTAGTATGTAAAAGGCGACTTTAATTTTAACTGACGTAATGTGCTAGTTTCTTAATGATAAAGTATTAAATATAATAGATGGAAATGGAACGGAACAACAGCCGCAACACAGTTAAAATCAAAATAGCTAACCAACGATAGTTTCCACGACACTTCCAGGAAATATCCCGTAATGTTTCAATTTAGAACATCTCATAACCGTCTAACAAAGAAACGTTTGCCTTAAATATCCAAGTACGCAATGTCTTTCGCCTATTTAATCAGCTTTAATAATTTCCGTGGTAATTGGCGAGCACTTTGCGCACCCACACGGCTAAATTACTAGGGCAGCGAGCCATGGAGCGCTACTTCCTCCTTGTTTGGACTCATGAGCAGAGTATATAACCGGTGAACAAGAAAGGGAACAAAAGGCTCTAGGTACTTCATCTTTACTGCCAATGCGAGCCGCGCAAGGACCTTTCCCGAGTTTAATTAAAGCCTAGTTTTTTTAAATACATTTTTCAAAATCATTGACGTTTCACTTACCCAGGTGTTAGATACCCTTTGTTCCTAAGAAGCCTTGAAATCGAAGGCTGAAACACGAGAGAATGTAAGTGCCAGTTGAAAACTGAACTTGATTAAATTCACTCATTTGGCACTCACTCAGAGAAAAAAAACTAAAGATTGAGAGGCTCAAAACTAAACAGGATCGAGCAAGCTGGTTTTATTTCCTTATTTCTAACTCCATTACTTTCAATGAGAAATAAAAAAATTCTCACATTGAAATAGCCTGAGAAGTGGAAATTTGATTCAACCAATCAGAAGGCACTACCCAGATCTGGGTCGTGACGCGTCAACAGTATGGAATTAGAGTATGATATTTCAGAAAAGGAGGACTTCTAGTGAAAAGCGGATTTGAACTACAATTTTAATACTCAAGATTCCTCTGGAAAAGAGGTGTTGCACATCACGAAACCTTAGATCATACCCTAACAGGTAATGAGATGATACAAAATGGAATGGCCCATTTCTCAGCGTGCGCTTGCCTCGATGTACCTAACAATCCACCAAAAATTACCTTTCCTAGAATTTGGGGAATCCATTCCGTCACGTAGATGTCAACAAATCCGTCGCGATCAAAATCTCCAACATTTGGCGTCATCCCAGAAAGTTTCCTTTTGTCACTCGTCTGCATCGAACAATTCCTCTTCATAGCTTCTTCCCTGAAGTGTCCTCCGTAATTTATATACAGATAATGCCTGGTATCACCAACCGTAGTCACATAAAGATCCAAATCTCCATCTTGGTCAAAGTCAGCCCAGACAGCACCATTGGCGAGGGATCTTGGTCCAATACCCGTGTCTTGGGTGACGTCGGAGAAGGTCCCATCCCCTGAGAAAGAAAACAGGTCGTGAGGAAACTGTGCTGGCTACAATAGAAAATCTGCCAGTAAAATTTGGATAGTTTAACTAAGGTAAGTAAGAATTTAAGTAAAACTTTTTTTGCACGAACAGGATGACCCATTCAGCTCAATAGGTGATATCCAGAGGCGTTCTAAATCATATCTATTCAATAACGTAGAGCCTGTGTACGTTCAGCCACCCCCTTCAGTTCCTTCAAACATCGAGGAGAGAGACGGTAAAGGGAATGTACATGAACCCTTTGGTTCCCTTCCTGCCCGTTGGCCATATTACGCTTACGTGTCCAGACAAGGAAGAATGACGGACCACTGAACTTATCAAGCATGGCTGCCACTGTCCAGATGATTTGACTATGCGCATATGCAAGGTATTGGCCAATAGGCTATTTTCGTGTTCCAAAAACCCTCACTTTCAAAATGAGGCCAAGTGCACGACCTTGTGAAAATGACTTTTATTTGCATGAGAATGAAAAATCATTTCCATTTTAAAGGCTAACCACTCAACCTCAATTTGATACAGAGGCCCAGAGAAACTCGGAAATGGCCTATTACCATACGAATCAGTCGATTAAGAAACCAATGTCGAATTCTTCGTTTTCACTGTCACGCAATAAACACGGCACAAAAAAATACATTTGAAACCGTCCAGTGAAAGAAGCCAAGAAAATGAAATGTTATAAAAGACTAATATATAAACAATTTGTCCAAATCTCAGGTCTTTGTGGCCCACAGTTTCTGAGTTAGTTGCCGAAACATTTCACGCACCTTTGTAGAGCTTTGTATGGAGACGCCATATTGGTGGACAGAAACTGTCCACCAATATGGCCGCCGGAAATCAACAAAAACATCTGGAGTTCACTTTTTCTATAAAAGCTCCTCCTTTTCACTCGAGAACTAACATACTTGCGCATAAACATATCTTCTAATACGTGAAATGGTTAAACTGCTGAAAATCAAGCGGAGAGACTTTTTTCAAGGAGATAGCATTCCTATTTTGGTGTCACACACTGTGAAAACTCGGAAGTTCAAACTGCTGTATTTTCGAAATGAAACATGCTTCGGGGCTGGAAACTTGTACAAAGATTTATTTCCTATTAATCTTCAACCTAGTGTAAATAAGAATTCGTAAAACCTCGCTTTTTTGACTTTGCAATCTGATGACGTCACCGTGAAAACCATCAATAGTGAAATATACGTTTGGCCAATAAATTCAACGATATGACTTCATGATGATGTCAATTTACGTTATTCTGTCAATCAAATTTTACCTAGATGTTTAAGATGATAAGTACAATATTCTGTGTTAATTTGGTGGCTGTATCATGACCAATTTTAAAGTCATTGAAAGGGCCTCCAAAGCCACCTCTAGCTCCCAACTAAGCTAGAAAGCCCGGTCCGAATAGGGTTAATCGCAATGCTTACCATTATTTCTATACAAGACACTCGTGTCATGAGACACGGTGAAATAAATATCCTCTAGTCCGTCACCATCATAATCACCGACAGCCGCTCCACCGGTCACATGCTCTGGAATGCAGAACTCGCCGGGAATCCGCGCCTTGCGTGAAGAGTTATAAAATGGTACGACAACATCAAAGACGCAGTGAGGTCTAACAGGCATACTGTGACGGTGAACATGGTGAAATCCAGCTTGCTGTGTGAAACGAAATCGGAGTATTGAGAAAGGAAACAATTAGACTATCTCTGTGCGACAAAACTTCCTAACATGCGTTCATAAATTTCTCAGGGACACCTTAATCTTTCTCTGCAGAAAATCATTGACCTCCCCACAAAAGTTGCACCAGTAATTGCCCCTTAACACTAAAATAATCACCATTCCCTAATTTAGTGCGTATTGTGTATTTTGACGGCTTAGTGAAAATGGACGTTTTCTTTTTAACATTTTTAAGAGGATGACGGTATTTGTTTTCTTTATAGGGCACAGCTGAGAGTGTATTGTGAACGTTAACTTTGCCCTCTCGATTTTCAGCCAAAACCTGTTCTGTGGTTAGCATGCATCTCAGCCTTCGAGATCGTATTCTGTAAATTGAGGGCTGCAATACGGTATGATTACTTTTGCAAAACATGAAAGATCTGGATTGTAAGAGAATCGTGAAAGACTGATTGCATGCCTCACAGACTGGAATTTTCCCAAAGATATCACAGTGCAGATTAACAGATCAGCTTTGCTAACCCTTTTTAACCACAACTCTCTCTTAACAAATAGATGAAGCTAAAAAACAAAATACTTAAAGATCCTTTTTAGCACTACCTTCCTGGTTCATGATGGTTTCCAGTTGTTCTGAGATGGGGTCATTACATTTGAATAGGGTGTAACTTCCCGTACACGATAGATGTTTTATATCTTTTCCTGTTTTTCAATTCAGTTTAAACGTTTGAAAGTACAACAGATTTTGTAGCAATGTGAAAAAAACTCACCACAATAAAATCTTCCAGTATGAGATAAGATGTAAACTCTTTAGTCCCAGATGGTGTAGCAAATTTGAACTTTTTTCGGTCTGAGAGTTACTGAGGGCTTCAAGGCCCTAGCGTAGCAACGCACCCAAATGTTCCCACCTACTGCCCCACAGATTTAGACTGGTCACGGTCTCCTATTTTTTCGAAAGATCGTCAGGATCAAGCGCTTTCCGCTACGTGCTGCCATCTTGGTTTCATATGTACCGAAGGGGGGGGGGGGGGGGGGGGTTAAAGCGATATGGCCTGATCCGCTCCCTAACTAGATTTGACACTCGTCCGTAACGCATAGCGCTCGATCTGGACCATCTTACGGACAAATAGGCAACTGTGAAAATTCTACCAGAGATTTGATAACTCTGATATATCACTGTAACATTTCTACCCCAACGGGGTACTCTCTTATAAAGCCATATCGAGGTATGTGCCTCCCCAAAGGGTATGTTTTTTTTTTCTCTTTTGGCCATTACGTTCTGAAAACGGGTATAGATTGTGCCTGTTTTGGTCTGGAATGAGGTATAATTTTGGAGGGAACTACGGAAGTGTTAAGGGAGTGTAGAAACGTGTTTGTCGTTTCAATTCCAAATGAGTAAGTAAGAAAGAGAGAGTGATACAGGAATTAGAAATGCATTTAAGAAATCATTTTGTTGGCGTTCTAAAGTAAGTAATAATGACTTAAGTTCATAGAGGCCAGGTCTGAAAACGGGTGTAGAAGATGACTTCTTTTTGTTTGAAATTGAGATCAGGTCGGCACACCTCCACCAAGAATTCCCAGCAGTACCCCCCCCCCCCCCCCCCCGTTACCTACCTGGTGAACTTCCTCAAATCTCGAGTTGTGTCCATCCGAAGCTGCATACTTATTGACACGTGCCATTTTCTCTTCTTTACAACTTTCGAAAGGCAAACCAAAGACCAAGTCATTTCGGACCACTTCAAGCCTTTCCAAATTAACTTTTGTTTTCCGTTGGCCACTGACTGAGTCACGGTGAAGTTCAAAGGCTTCACCGTCTCGAACTTCGTACATATCGGGTAAGGTGATAAGCTGTGGCGTAGCAGTGGAACAGACGATGGTGGAGTAGACAATTGAAAAGATGAGGATGAAGACCACTTTTGCTTCCATTTTACAATAAGCGGTTGCTTTTCACATTAAGTAGATTCGGACCGGAAGTAAAACATTCCTGTGTATTTCGAAACAGTTGTTCATATATCAGCCCTGTTATTACCTAGTTCAAGAATATTTGTATTGAAACTTCTAAGCTTAGTGTGATTCAATTATCGTGATTTACATTACTGCAGCTTAAAGTTTTTTGAAAATTTTAAAATTATTCTGAAGAATATTAAGCTAATAAGAGTTAACCTGCCAACAAATGGACAAACAGAAGCTTCCAAAGGCAGAGGTTTCCCCGCCCAGACAAACTTAGACGTTTGAAGAAACTTTCAAAATATGCAGAGTTAAATAAACAACACTTTACCATAATGAGAAGACTGACAAAAGCTGAAATGTGTCGGCTCCTGTCTGAATAATTGAACAGCCCCACTTCAAGTTGTGTTTAGAAGTAGTGATATGATTTGTTTATGGTCGGGAAAACTTCAGTATGGACAAGAGTGTTCTTCTTTTTGGATTCTAAGGATATATTACCTGCCTTGTGTTTAAGCTCGCTTTAAGACGTCACGAAACTCCCACAGCTGTTCCAGGGGGCTCTTTCGCGTGTTCTGATCCCTGTTGTTATAGACAGAATATCACCGACAACTTTGGTGTTGTTGCGTCTGTCTTGATTTCGAATTTTCAAATGCTTGCTACTTTTGTGGAGGTAAATTATATCCGCTGTGTGACGACAATTCGTGGGTACACACTGAGCTCTAGTCCACTTGATATATTTAGCAGAGCATCACGGAAGTGAACAGGCGTTAATAGTCTCTTTTACAGCACCAACTTCTCTTTCTTCTTAAAGTACGGATGTGCTTTCGACTGAGCGCTGCTTGTTCAGTCTCCACAGACAAGTTGTAACCAGTCAGTGCACGGGTCACGGCAAGCTAAAAATACAAATCGTTATTAACTTAAGCCCTCTCATAACAATCAAGCAGCCTTTCAATCTAACTCGTCACGCAGTTATCGACAAACTCAAATATTGCTTCCGGGGGGTACTCCCATATATGAGCCATTTTGGTATGTGTCGCCCCCAAGGGTAGGGTCTTGGTATGTTTACGGAGGAACTACAATTGTGTATCAATGAGCTCGTCGAATCAATTTCAGGTGAATAAGAAAGAAAGGTTACGTGCGAATTCAAGAGCCCATTATGGCTCTTAGCGAATTCAAAATGGATTTTAAGAAATCTTTTTGTTGCGGTTTTAATCTCAGCAATGATGACATAATTTCTGTTTTATGTAAACATGTAATGTTGTGTTTTGTGACTACCTCTAGGTCCAGGACGAGTATGGATTTGAGAAGCCAGGTCTGAAAACGGGTGTGGATAATGACAATTTTTTGGGCTAAAGTAAGGTCTGGATTATTTCGAGAACCGGGCGGCACACCCCCACTAAGAATTCCGAGGAGTACCCCACCGGTATTGTTGGTTTTCACATGACGACACTAAAATTCAAACTAAACTATCGATCCTACCGAGATTTTACTTTCACGATGTATTAAAGAAGCTAAAAACTAATTTTCATACAAATTTTCGCTTCAGAAGGGTTCTTGGTTTTGTGTTAGAGGACGCTTGAATTTCTAACCTTTTGCGTGACGCGGCATTTACATAACGGCCAAGAGAGTTGTCATGTAGGTTAAAAAACATGACGTATTTCAGGAAATTTTGCTCTCTAAACAGTTCGTGTTTTAGAAGAAGTATTACTTTAATGTTATGAGTTTCTCGAAGAATAAATTCACGCTTTTGTAGCAAAACTCGGTAACAGATGTTTCTGTTGGTTTATGTCCGCCATGTTGGTGCTCATCCAGGTGAGCACCAGCATACAAATCTCCATGCAAATACATCTCTCATACATACAAATCTTCATACAAATCTCTATAAGTCTGGGTAAAACATTTCTCCGGATATCTCGTATACGAAATATTCCTCTGACCTGAATCTTGGCGAGGGTCTTTGTATATGTACCTCCTTTCATTTCCCAGATTCTGGACTTTATCCTTTTGAACGGTTTTTATTTTTATTTCGATCTATTTTGAATGGCGTGACGTTTACGGAAATTGGTTGTATATGTAAGAACCTGAAGAAGGAACGCCGCACCTTCCGAAATATTGGTAAAAAAAAAAATAATAATAATAATAATATATATATATATATATATATTAATAATCACAGGAGTTCAGGCTTCAGGAGTAATCATTGATCGTTTATTGCGACAGTGCTGTTTCGTATGGTCCGAAATTGTAGGACCACACTCATCAGGCAACTTCAACGATTGACCGTTAAAATTAAAAGCTGGCAGTAAATATAGGGATGCGTTAAGAGATAGTATCTAGGTAACAGATGGATTGTGTCTTAGTTACGTTACTCTAGAGTTCTGAAGTACATATCTGTTTCTGTGGGGAACTCGCTAGTTCGTTTCGCCTGTTTAGGCTACAAAGCTCTTTTTTACAATTTCGGACCATACGAAACAGCACTGTCGCAATAAACGATCAATGATTACTCCTGAAGCCTGAACTCCTGTGATTATTAATAGTCAATGCTCTTCAATTAAATGAATTGAGCGCTCTACGGAATACGTTCTACCCAGAATACAAGTATATATATATATATTCCCGACTGTAAAATCAGCCTTGCTTCTTTCGTTTTACACTAAAAACGGCTGGGTAGCAGACTAGCGTATCCCGGCCGCGTATTTCCGTGTTTATGACTCGGAAATTCGGCTTTTTTTGGGGGGGGGGGGGGGGGGGGCGGTTAAATTGTGGTCCATAGCAGGGGGATTTTTTTTTTTTAAGGGGTCTTGATTTTTGCCCCTATTCGATTATCTCCGGATCACTTGAAATCCGGAGTACCCCCTTGTGCGAAGTCCCTACCCTCTCATATACCTGAAGCCAGAAAAAGGTACCCCTTTTGGGCCGAGTGCGTGCTTCAATGCTGAAATGGGTATTCCTTTCCATGCAGGCCATTATTTGCTACCTCCCGGGCTCCCCAACTAGCGGTGCTTTTAGCGTAATGGATAGGGTTCTGACTGTTTTTTTTTTTTTTCAGCACATCTTCATACTAACAGTGACTCAGTGGGGGTAAACCTGAAGATGCAAACTTAAAATTTTACTTTATAAAAAAATTTACTTACAGTATGCCGCAATTGTGATGTGCTCTGGGGCCTGTCTGAGAGCAATTAAGGGGGATATTTTTGTGGGAAGGTCCCCGTAACACTGTGGTTGTTTACCATTTACCACAAATTCCCAGAAATTTCGGTTGGGATGTAAATGGTAAACGTTTTTTTGGTTCATCCCACTGAGAAATTCCCGGGACAAACGGAGATTCTGAAAAGGTAGTCCCGTTTTCCCGATTGGGACAATCCGCATGGAAATTCCTGCGTTTACCATTTACAAGTTTCTTGATTTTCGTACTAGTTTCATATTGTAAATAGAATCCAGTCTAGCGCAGCGCGACAATCCGGAAATTTTGGGCAAATGGTAAACGACGCGTACCGTTCTTACCGACCGAAAATTCCCAACCAAATTTTCCAGATTTTTTTATAAATGGTAAACAACAAGTAAGAACCGCGGACTCAACTTGGTCGTCTCGGTTCCACACCGTCTCGCTCGCACTACATCACGGCCGTTTTTGTCGGAAAGCACTAATACCTAGCCTCCCATGCAGACGTTCTCAGGGGTTCGTCACGCGTTCCTGCCCCACGAACTTCTGCGTGGGGCAGGAACGCGTGAGTATGTAACCATAAGAACGTCTGCGCCGGAGGCTGCTTACCCAGATGAGTCATCGAGATGTCAGCGGCGTCCTACGAAATGACTGAAATGATCCCGTCGACTTCCGCTCTCATGATCGATCGCAGCGAGGATCAGGAGGATGCTATATTTGAGTCAGCTTGGGTTATAAAACGGTCAATATTGTCGTTTCCAGTTTATATCACTAAAAAAATGTTAATCTATAATAGACTCAGCTGTATTGCATTGAACGACGCGGCTTATGGTCTTCCCGAGGAAGGCTGGTTTCTGTCGATGTTATTTAGTGTCAACACGTCACGAAATCCTATCTAACATCGACCGAAACCTAAACGGAACTTGGCTCCGGCTTCGAAAAAAGCGAAATAAAATAAATCCTGGGTGAGTGCGAATCCCATCCGAATTACTGTCATTTGATTCTCAAACAGTAGTTTTCCAGCTTTTCGACTTTCACCTAAGAAATCTTAAGAAGTTCATAGTGAAAAAAGTTCTACATTGGCGCCAAATCTAAAATTTTCCAACTGAGAATACTCTGTAAAGTCAATGGCGGGAGCTGAATCAAGCGACACACCGTGGTTATCTTTATTTTAAGTCGCATCATGATGGCCCGCAAGCCTTGGAAACGTGCACGACGGTCATCTGAATCGACCGATTGCACAATATAAAACAAAGGAAGTGTTGACAACATACCGCAGGACCGAAGATTGGGAACTATAAGTAATCCCTGGAAGTTATTACTCGCACGTCACCGTGTGTCCATCTCGCTAACTCATATGACATTTTGTTCCGACAGGAACAACTGAAAATGTACTTTTGTCTCCTCTAACGTTAACCGAAACCTCCGTAAATACATCATCGATTTTATTGTAAAAATTACAAATGCCTTTTCAAACAGAGCAACTTCAGAACACTCGACCACCTCACTCAAATTTATTTACATTGAGTGGGCCACGAAAAAACGTTTCCTTGTAACTACGACGTGAAATAATGAAACTAAAACCAAACCAAAGTCTCCAGGTGATTAAAAGCAAAAGGCCGCCCGCGAGGAGAACGCGACACCACAAAAATATTGTTTTCGAAATGTAACCGCATTAGCAGAGATTCTCAGTAAACGGATTGCAACAGTATTTTTCTAAATAAATATCAAAAAGAAAGAGAAAAGCCTTCTTCCGAATAACCGGTCAGGTCCTAGAATTTTCAGGTTTGCCAACCCTCTTTAAAAGGAGAGAAGAGATTTCATCAAAGCTCTTTAATGAAGTCGTGGGTGACCCCGGGCACACTCTTCACAAACTCCTTCCTCCCAAGAATCCAGCAAATTACTTTCTAAGGAGGAATCGGAACTTTGCCTTACCTTTGTGCAAGACCAATCGATGCAAAAAATCTTTCATTTTTAGTCACGTTTTCTGTGCTTAGTAGTGTTTAATTAGTTAGTTATAGTAGCAATTTTATACTTTTTACCTTTTTATTGTTATATTTTATATACTTTTTTTATTGTAATGTCTTTATTGTAATGTCTTTCGTAATTCAGCCTATGGCTGCAAGGTATTAAGACAATAAAGCATCTATCTATCTATCTATCTATCTATCTATCTATCTATCTATCTACTGTGCTTTCCAGTTTCCAGGACGTATACTAAAAGTGCCGGAAATAAGAATATTGCTACGCGTGTTTTATTTGTAACGAAAAAACAAATCTTTTACTAATAAATGCCCAAAAATATAACTGGCGGAGGATCTCCTACGAGAAAATCACCTAATACAAAACACTCTAAGACAGACATATAGATTTTATAGCTTGTGAAAAATTTTCTAGTTATTGCGCAAGTGATTTCATAACACCTTGGTGTCCTTTTCACAGAATCACGGGGCCACCTAGTGTTTCTGTCAAACAATAAAACTCGCACTTAGGAGTTTAGAACACCATAACATTACTATAACACTCGCTTACTCGAGCTAAAACATATTAACCTTTAAATTTCCACTTGGTGTGCAAGTGATTTCATAATGCCGTGGTGTCTGACTCACAGAATTACGAGCGTGCCATCTAGTGTTTCTGTTGCTTTAAAAATTGCACTTACGAGTTTACTGAGATCACCATAGCATTACAATAACACTCGCTTACTCGAGCTAAAACATATCAGACATATTAACCATTAATTTTCTTCTGTGCGCAAGTGATTTCATAATGCCGTGGTGTCTAACTCACAAAATCACGGGCGTGCCACCTAGTGTTTCTGTTGCTGTAAAAATTGCACTTAGGAGTTTAGATCACCATGGCATTACAAAAACACTCGCTTAATCGAGCTAAAACATATTAACTTTCTTCTGTGCGCAAGTGATTTCATAATGCCGTGGTGTCTAACTCACAGAATCACGGGCGCACCACCTAGTGTTTCTGTTGCTTCAAAAATCGCACTTAGGAGTTTAGAACACCATGGCATTACAATAACACTCGCTTACTCGGGCTAAAACATATCAGACATATTAATTTTCTTCTGTGCGTAAGTGATTTCATAACGCCGTGGTGTCTAACTCACAGAATCACGGACGCGCCACCCAGTGTTTCTGTTGCTTTAAAAATCACACTAGGAGTTTAGATCACCATGGCATTACAATAACACTCGCTTACTCAAGCTAAAACATATTGAACTTTATATTTCCACTTGGTGCGCAAGTGATTTCATAATGCCGTGGTGTCTGACTCACAGAGTCAGGAGCACCCAAAGTCAATTTTCGGAAAATATCTGTTCGAAAGACGATTTGAGATCTAGAATTTTCGGAACATTTGTTGTAAAATTTCTTGCTTGCCTGCCTCTCCTAAGATTCTCGCCAAAATGGTATAATTGCCCATTTTTAACAAATTTTTCCGTAAAAAGAACACCTAGAATTTTTGCCAACGAGGCAACCGAGCTAAGAAGCGAGGTTGCCTCGGCGGCAGAATTATAACGCCGCGGAATGTAGGCCAAAGCTCTCACCATATTTGGGTGTAAGTAAGTCCCCACATTTGAATGGTGACGTCTTGGTCTTGTATTTACAACTCGTGGTCCGAAATTGAGTGAATCAGTGTGCAGCTGTTCGTTGTCTGTTCAAGAGCACCTAACAGGTGAGCAAGCTTTAATACGAGGGCAATTAGTGCTCTGGTTTGCTTTATTTTGCAGCTGATCAAGGAATAGGGTTTTACGCTCAAATTTTTGTCAGAACCAGCTTGTTTTTTGCAGCTCGATTTACATTGAGGTAGCGTGTTCGCTCTTCGACTGAGATCCAGGGTTTTCAGTGTTCTCTTTTCCTTTCTGAATTGAATTTCAAGCGGTAGTTGATCAAGGCGTAGGGTTATATTCTCAAAACTTCTATCAGAACCAGAGTGTTCTTCCCAGGTCAATTTACATCGAGCCAGTCCTCATCTCCCGTGAGGAATGCAACGTATTTGCGGACCTTTTTTTCAGAATTTATTTATGTCTTTCGAGAGATTTTGTCAACCAGCATGTTTTTTTGCTGCTCGATTTACATTGAGACCGCCCAAAACTCCCGTAGGGAATGCAACGAATTTGCGGATTTTTTGTTTCGAAGACTATCATTATGCCTTTCAAGAGACTCTTTGTCCTGTGACACTCGCTCATTAGATCTTTGTATTTTATTCAAGTTTATATTTTTATACCTCTGATACATTCCGCCCCTTTCTTGCGCTTTTCACACATTTTACTTTACCCCAATTTTTTTTGGTGTATATTACCGAGCAAAATATTTTTCCTATCCCTGATGACGCTGTTGCACGGAATTCAATTATTATTTTTATTTTCAGCAGTCGAAGACCTCATTTAAACTATATTTTTCTTTCTAACGTTTATAGTTTTGCTACAATGGAATTTTCCAAGAAACATAAGTGCTAACTTGCTCATATTTACCAACAAAGCTCCAAGCCCTGTTGTGACTGTTTAATAAAAGTGAAAGCCTTAAATGTGCCAAAGTTATTGTTTTGAACTTGGGTGCCATCCTTTTCTTTTGCGGAATCCATTTTAAACCTCTAAAATTATGAAAAAAAATATCGCGAAGATCTAATATGCACATTCCACAAAAGATAAACGAGTTCGCCTCGTTGGCACTTGCCGGAAGGTACCCCTAGTCGGTAGCCTTTTACCTGGCTGGAATTTTCGAAAAGGTAAGTTTTGATCCTAATAATTTTCGGATCACTACACTTTCAGTTAGGAAATTCGAACAGATGAAAATTTTTTAGGGGATAAAAATATGCCAATATCTACCGTTTAAATACTAAAATACGTTAAGCAATGCTACGTTTAAGTGGTTTTGAACTATATTCTCGTTGGGTGCCCCTGCCTAGTGTTTCTGTTGCTTTAAAAATTGCACTTAGGAGTTTAGATCACCATGGCATTACAGTAACACTCGCTTACTCGAGCTAAAACATATCAGACATATTAACCCTTGATTTTCTTCTGTGTGCAAGTGATTTCATTTTCCTGCACTACATAGCTTTTTCTTGACTGGATGACGAGTTGAGCAGCCGCAGCGGCGAGATTTGGTAATTTTTGGCGGGCTTTGGACACGTTTTGGCAGGATTACGATTTCACTATTCGACTGAATCCATTTGATCGCTTGGTCTTTGTTGACAGCAGATCATGCATAATACTTACCAAACAAATGCAGTCGGATTAGAAGATCTAACGTTTTCTACATCAAAATGCCTACCAGACTGCCGATGAATATTACCACTTACACGTTTATCGTAATATCGTTAGGCTCAGAAACATTTTCAAGGCACAGGAAGACCGTCTTCTTCTCCCTGAATGTCATCTAAACCTACCCAGACGCACACACCGTCCTTTGCGATCATCTCAAGAAGGCAATGCTGGCTTTAGCTGGCTTTATTCGATCAGAGTTCAAAAATTCACACTTCTTCCATATAAAGAAAAAGTCAATTATTATTTCCATTGTTTTGGTTAAATTTTTAACTATAGTGCGTTGAATGTACAAGATTCCATCAGAGAGAGGCCATAAATGTACAAGCACAACGCACCAGTGGGTGTGTGAAGCGATTCACTGCGGAAACTGCAGTTTAGCAAGCTCAGGCCAAAAAATTGGCTGAATCTGCACACACAAAGCCTCGGAGATCAATAATTGCAATTTGCTTTGGCATCTATCTTCCCTTTACGATGAGTAGTATGCTGTGTGTTCACGGACTGTGGGTTATACATAATCAACATTTTGAACCAATGCTTTTACATTCGTCCGATTCTATTTAAATTCTGCGACCTTCGTTACATTCAATACAAGTCAATATGGAACTACGCTACATTTTAATACTGGCAAAGACCAGAAACACAACGCTTGAGTCATAGGCCAAGCGCGATTATTCTGGATAACTCGTGAGCTGAGAACGCAAATCTCAGGCATATGTTAAACTGTAATCCCTTCTCTGATTACTCTATCGCCAGATGCCGCCTAATTGCTTTTCGCAGTAGGAGGTTTATTGCTTGCCACTCAAAACCTAGCGTCCTTAACAACGCCGGCGTCATGTGGTGTGCAAAAGAAAGTCGTATGTGGGTCCTCATGCGATCCATATTCAGGATATATAAGTCTAGGAGCTTATCTTAAAAAGCGTATGAAATTGCCACTACTACCCGTTTAGCCGTAATTTATGATATTTAATTTAATAAACAGACAGGAGGATTTTCCAGCAGTAGTAAGCACTTGATACAAGTGCCCTCCGGCTAATTTGTATTTTCCACACGTTTACAGTATGACAATCACGTTTGTCGACCATCTTTATTCTTCAAGTTCACAGTAACGAATAGATTTTAGAACTTTTTGTAGTTTGAGTTCGCATGGGTGGGGGGGGGGGGGGGGGTTGCACCGGATTTCAAGTGACAGGGATATGGATGATCGAATGATTTTTTAGGGATTGCAAGTTTCGATTTCGGGATTTTTTTGGGCAGGAAAATTTTGGCAAATATCTTTTTTGGTAGCTTGATTTAATGTAAGTGGGAATTTTTTTGGGTATTCAAAACTAATGTTTCTATTTTTCGTGTTATATCATTTTATACTTTCTGGAAATTTTTATTATGGCTCGGAAATTCGGCATTGGATTTTTTGGGGGATAAATTTTGGTCCAGGGATTTTTTGGGGGTTTTGATTTTTGCCTCCATTCGATCATCCCTGTCACTGGAAATCCGGAGCACTCCCTCTGGGCTTGAGTTAAGCTGAAAAGGACGTTGAATTTTTCACACTATCTATCCCAAATTAATCTGTATTTTTCTTATTGGAAACTCTGTGGGGAAGAGCAATGAAGAAAACCAAACCTTCTTAAAGCCGTAAAATGCATCTAAAATTGTCGGGGAAAGTAATACTGCGGAAATTCTTGCTCTCCCGGGAATTTTTGTGGATTTTCAGTTACACCGGCCCTAAAGTCCCCTTTCCTCTGATGAAGCCTTGCAAATCGGCATTCATTAAGGTCAGATCAGTTTCCATGTTGTAGTGGATAAGAGGCAAGGCGAGTCCAACATTTCCCAGATTTCAACTTGGAAAGCATTTTTATTACTAAACTGATATATTTATGATGAAAAATCCGACCGATTTCGGTACACAGAGGAAAGCGGTGTGGATCCGAGCCTGCCCAATTGTCCTCTCCAACAACTAGCCATTGTCAGGTTGAATGTTGGCACGTCTGATTGCGAAAGTGGAACTTTTTTATTATGAACTTCTTAAACTTTCTTAGGTGAAAGTCGAAAAGCTGGAAAACTATTGTTTGACACTCAAATGACAGCAATAAAACTGGGATGATATTCGCACTCACACGGGATTTATGTTATTTCGCTTTTTTCGTAGCCGCAGCCGAGTTCCGGTTAGGTTTCGGTCGATGTTAGGTAGGATTTCGTGACACTGATGACACTACATCGACCCACTGCACGAAAAATTGGTTTTACTCACATTTACTCATGAGCAAATATGATGCAAACGCGGTGCAAATGTGTGGCAAACATGGTAAATGCCGTATTTACTTCACTTTTACATAGGGGTTGAAAATGTGTGAGTAAATACGGCATTTACCATGTTTGCCACACATTTGCACCGCGTTTGCATCATATTTGCTCATGAGTAAATGTGAGAAGACCATAAGCCTCGTCGTCCAATGCAGTACAGCTGAGTCTATTATAGATTTAACATTTTTTTTAGTGATATAAACTGGAAACGACAATATTGACCTCGCTGCGAAACGACAATAGGGAGTTTAAGATACGGAGACTACGGACTACGAACTACGGCTGGACGAGCGTTGTCCTTCGTTTGTAGCACTGGGTTGAGTCGTGCAAATATAGAACGTTAAGATTGCACTACAGACAGTAAACTACGAGAGAAGAGGCGGAGAGGGAAACAACACGCAAAGATTTTCTTGTTTTCATCACAGTTCACAAAAATGCAAGTCACTTTTGCATGTGATCTTATCTTTAGAACAATGAATAAATTCTTCCATACTTGAAGGAAGCAATTACACGTAATTACTTCGGATGAAATTGGTGAACAAAGTGTTGGTTACACAGGTTTAATTTTTTTCGCCCATGAATATTTATGTCAAATATTAAAGAAATAGACAGAAATAGTAATAGCTCATTTATTAGATTTAGAAGGTGGATTTCTCCGACTACTGATTTAATGTAGTTTGAAGTATTGAAATGCCGAGTTTCGATTGTCTCGAAGATGTTTACATCATTTTTATTCAGCAAATGCGATACAAAAACTCGCATAAACAAACGTTACAACATAGGCACGTTAAACGTGCATGAGCTATTTTGAATGCTTCAGTGTAACTTTAATACTTCAGTGTAACCTTACCAAGAGTGATGAATCTACCTTTTTCGTCCTAAATGTACACTGGGTTTTTGTGCGAAATTGGTTATTGCCGTATATAAATGAAAACGCGAAACGCTTAGATGCGTCGATCCTCATGCTATATATTCACTTTCCCCTGCCTTTCCCTGTTACATTTGGTGCAAGTTAAACAGATTATTAAAGTAAAATAAATATCTACTCACCAAACGTTGATTAGAAGGAAAACTCTAAGGTTTCCTCGGAGTTTCTTAAGCCAAAATGTGACTCATCGAATTCGAATAGTTAAGAAATACCAGGATTCTTATCATTGTGGTAGATGGTTGCATCATCTCAATTCACGAGGTTTTCACGTGCGATTCTACTCCGTGAAACAGTTCTTAACTCCAACAACTTATTTCTTCATGTGTTAAAAGCTATTGCTTCTTAAAAGACAAGAGCCTTTTTTAAGGCATTGGTTACAAAACGAAACAGGTCTTCATACGTTCAAGTTACTATTATTATTGTGAAAAGTCAATCTGCATGAGATGTACAGTCACACAACTGGCACGTGAAAGTGTTGGACTTTGCCCCCTTTCGTTGTTCGTACGTGAGGGAATTCGAGTCATCACACATTAATCTAGTAAACAGATTTATAAAAATAACTCATGCACACAATTTGCACGTGAAGATGTTGGTCTTTGGCCCTTTTACAATTCGTACGTAAAAAAACGCAAATTGTTTACTACAAAATTTTCTCAACGATTTTAAGAAATCACCTCGGCTTCATTACAACATCTGCAATTAAATTATGTTTCATGCCACGTCAAGGTTGATAGCCTAACATTTATTAACTTCCAAGAAAATTATCAAACTGCCGAAATATATTTCTGCTCATATCATGTTACTTCACTCAATAAAACAG
This sequence comes from Porites cylindrica, assembly GCA_964035525.1. NCBI lineage: Eukaryota > Metazoa > Cnidaria > Anthozoa > Scleractinia > Poritidae > Porites > Porites cylindrica. The sequence goes on along the minus strand of OZ037782.1, from coordinate 12,163,544 downwards.
TATCTAATTATTGTGTCAACTAGCTTCTTCCAATTGTATTCCCTAACGCTATTGTTTCTACTTAAGTTACTCATCTTTACTACATATAATACGTTTCAATAACAATAATGCTTAGTATGCAGGAAGGATGTATCATGTTGTTCACTTATTATTATTTTTTTGTTTTGCCGGAACGAAAAAAAAAAGGTCTGTTGAACTTTGTAAGCGAGAGAATAATATTTTTAAAGCTTGTTTACAGAATTAACAATACTCGGTACAGCTTTAAAAAAATAAGCTGCCTTTCAAAGTTGTAAAACCACATTTTATAGGCCGCATACTTTCATATCTAAATATCAATTATTGCTTCACTGGAAGAGCTTTGAATAATATATGGTCTTTTATACTCTACCTTGAAGCGGGTGAAACACAACTCATAAATACGTGCGTTGTACCGGCCGTTTGCTATAGCCGAATCGGTCACAAATGTCTTGAAGCAGCATCCACACTAAAATATGAACCCTTAAACAGCTGCATCACTGTTCACAGCGTTTGAATCATGAAGATATTTTATGTAATGCTTCCAAACACCTGTACCCGTAATAAAAGACGAAAAAATTGTGAAGGATCAAGATGGCGGTCTCAAAGTGCCCTTGTTCGACCTTTACCAATGCCATGTTTAAATAGATGCCAAGATCTCATTGGTTCCCAAGCATCAACTCATAGTACCTTCAACCTTATTGGCTCTTGTAACAAACATCCCAACATACAAAGCCACAAAGATACAAAGCCACAAAGATACATACGCTCACACCACTGACATATGAGCTATTTTCTCAAAATAGCTCAACAAATAGAAAGACACACTAATCAGTTCGAACAAACATTGAAACTTTACAAGTGCGAAGATGAAGTAAATTACCCGCATGATTTCTCTTCCCCTCGGCTGTCAATCTGAAGCTCATTTAAATATGAGCTTAGCTAGATAAAAATGTATTCACAACAGTGGATTAATAGCGTAAATCTGAGCAGAAATTTGGCACAACTTACATATTTCGCTTCCCTCTCACTTAAAGCAGGTGAATTGAAAACTTGAATTACCGAGACGGCAAAATACGAGCAAAATGTTCTCCGTAGTCCTGACTACGCGAAACAGCTCAACAACTCACCGTAGCCGCAGGGCTACGAGGGAAAAATGTACAGTCACGTGGTTTTGATCATGCACAGTAGCATGTTTATCCGTAGCCGTAGTCCGTAGTCGCCGTATCTTAAACTCCCTAATATTGACCTCGCTGCGATCGATCAAGTGAGCGGAAGTCGACGGGATCATTTCAGTCATTTTCTAAGACGACGCTGACATATCAATGACTCATCTGGTTTAGGTCGTTTACGTTTTTGTCACGCATGTTCGCAGTTTATGACCGCACTACGTACTTGGGCTGGAAAGAAATCAGCCTGAACTAGTTATAAAGGTAAGTTAACCATAACTTTTGTTTACTTGGAGGAAATATGAGGGTTTCATGTAATTTTTGGGAAAGTAAACACATACTGTATCAGTTTGTAAATCAACATTTCACGCCGATGCCGTATTAAGGTGGTCGTTTGTTTTTCTTTGTACAGATGATTTGCTGATAATTTTTTCTTAGACCTTTTAGAAGGGCGGCTAGAAATTATAAAACTGAATAAGCTACTTCTGGCGACTGGTGCAAAGTGTGGTTCGCACAGATATTATATTTACACTATATACCTATATCGCTTTCATGAATGTTAAAACTGTAAACCGCGTGCGCGTGAGAATTCTCGCTCGACTATTCGCTTTTTGCAGAGTTTTTAAATACTCTTTAGGGGATATAAAAACTAAAACTTGCTCGCTTCTTGGACATTTATGTGTTTATTTCGCTTTTTTAAGCGGTTGATACAAAATCAAACTTTGTGATTCATTAAAACTAGCAAAAGATGCTTTGGTATACGTACAGTCGACTCCCGATAACTGGAACCTTCAAGGGAAATCGAAAAAAGTTCGAGTTATCAGGAGTTCGAGTTATCGGGAGCTCGAAGAAAATAGCTGGAAGTAAGGAAAAGAACAGTTTTTACTGCACAGTGAACATATTAATCACATTTCATTGTAGTAAAAGATACTTCTAGATTATAAATCAGAACGTAAGGTAACAAAACATAGCCTAAATAGAGCATGCGTTTTACTGTTTCGAGAAGTAAAGCTGTTTCACGTTAGACTTGTGACAAACAACATTAGCCTCCACTAGCAAACTATATGCCTACAACACGTCAATGGGAAATTCAAAATTCACTGTTTCGGACGCCAGTAGACTGTTTTTTCCCGACTTTTTGCGCTCAAAACATGGTTCGAGTTATCGAGGCTAAAATTATATAGAAATCATCTGAAGGGAAACAAAAACTACTGCGATTTAGCGGGAGGTTCGAGTTATCGGGAGTCATCAACTGTATTCAGATTGTATTAAAGCGATCACAGCATAATTTTGAGGGGCTGTTATGCGGCATATGGCTAATCGACTAATTATACAAGCTTTACTCTGTTTTCAGTCTGTCACTCGGTTTCAAAACATATTTATTTGTTAGTTAAAAGAGTAATATGTTCTCTTTTTAATTTCTCCGGGATAGGGGCATTTGATCATTTAAAATGTAACAGCCTATAGGTTCGAGGGATGGGGAATTAAAGCACTAATTTTTCCAAAATTCAAATGCTGGTGGCATCCCTCCATGAGGGATATTGAAACTTTATTCCAATCTATAATTTGCTTAGTTGGTCTTACGGTGTGTGCATGTCTAACAATCCTTGACATTGGTTCGTGCTGGCAGGAATATCAAGAGAATATAGTTTTGTGCAATTTGGAAAAATAAAAGGATCTGATGAAGTATTTTCAAATGAGAAAGGTAGCTCATTTAAGAAAAGATTTAAAAGAAGGGAGCCTAAAATACAGCCCTGTTGTACATCTCTTTCGGTCTTAATATCATAGGTGACGAATTACTGCTTAATTTTGGCGCGAAATTTCAGCGTTAATTTGTAATTTCACATGTGAAATTACTAAATTGCCATGGCAACCTGCCGTACGTCTCCGTTTCAAGATGGCGACGAAGTTTTAAAATGTCATGAATGAAGTTGTCAGGGCATCAATAGCCTACGTTGCAGCCGGCCCACGCAATCGTCTAAACCCTTTGTATAGTCCGTCTGCGAATTAGTGCACAAAAGCTCGTTCTAATATCCTGCTGAGTCGCAAGGACATAAGTGAGCGTTTCTGATAGGCGGGTTTCTGACGGGTTTCTTACGAGCCGGACGATTGGCCTAATTTTTACGTGTGCGTGACGGTTGGGCGCAGTGACATGTCAAAATTCACAGAAGGGAGTTAGCAAAGGATCGTTTACCGTAATCAATGAAAGATCAGTTCGAACTTTAGAGCCGTCTTCTGAGCAAAAAAACGCTTTGAGATAATTCCTTCAAGGCCAGAATTTGCTTGTAAATTTGCCGGCTGGTTTCCCAGCGTCTTCCAATCGCTGCAGATGTACTACTGCGTATTCTGTAATCTAGCCGACAGTTCTAGAGTCAAGGCTTATGGTACCTCGCGAAACGAAACGAAACTGTACTTTGCGAAATGGTATTTTGCGAAATGGTACTTTGCGAAATGGTACTTTGCGAAACGGTACTTTGCGAAACGGTTACTTTAACACAATGCTTCATCACACCTGATTTGCATTTTTCAAGCCGTTTGTCAATTTTTTTGTGAATATTTAATTATCTTAGCGCAACGCGGCAAAAATAGATCAGGTGACTAATTATTTAAAAACCTAGAAGTTCGTTACGCAACTTACATTTCAAAAGTGTCACCACAGATCGCACTTCGAAGCTTACTAGCCGCATATGGAACACAAATTGTAAGTATAATATTTTCCCGTCGCTTCAACCGAAATCGACATGTGTAATAACCTTCTTTGTCATATTAATTTAATTTTTCAGTTGACTAAACTACTACAAGTGCAAATAAATTCCATGTACGGTCATGTACGCGAAAATCAGTTAGTGGTGAAATCTTCAACATAAAGTAGCCCTTCAATCACAGGAGCGAATCAGTCAAAATTTGTTGCAGAAGATTACGCCGAGTTACTAACTACCGCCAAGCTTCGCATTTAAATTCCGCTCACAATGCCGCCGAAGGTAGACGTGAAAACTCTCGCGGGAAAACTGGACAATGCCGTCAAACTCTTGTACGAATTAATGGAAGAATTCGAAACAATTTTCTCCGTAAAACCGGAACTAAAAACACTTGAAGCAGCATTCAGTTTAGTAGAAACCAAGTACAGGCTGGTCAAGAAACAGCAGGAAACAATTCTGGATAGACTGGTCGACGAAGGCACTGGCCCAGAAGACGAACTCGTGTTAGCAACAAAGAAAACTGGAGACAAAACCAAAGCTGATTTCCTTCAAATCACTTTAAAGTTTGCTGCATATCAAAAGGAACAAAACTCCTCAGAAAATTCTAACAATGCGACAACTCTGGAAGCGCTAACATTATCAATGTCGTCCATGACGTCGGCGGTGCAGAAAATGGCCGATAACATCGGATCAAAACCGTCAAACTCAAGTTTACAACGATTACCTGTACCAGTATGGGACGGAACTCGCAGAACCTATGCCACGTGGAAAAAGGAGTTCAGCCATTGGATGAAGAAATACGGTCAGGATAAAGATGAACAATTGCAACGTTTTCGAAATGCAATGCCAAAAGGATCGTTCTGGACCGACCAAGTAAAAACTTGTAAAACCATTGACAGCGCGTGGATTATTTTGGATACAGAGTTCGCAGACAGACGAAAACTAATGGACGAACTGCACACCGAGATTAATAATCTTAAAGCAGTCAAACGAGATTCTAAGTCCCTAACGCATTTCGCTACGACAATAGCCTGTTATGTAAGTGACATGGAAGATAATATTGGGTGTCCTGTGCTGGAGTCAGTTAAAGCGCCGTTCCTCATGTCCCAGCTTCTGTCCAAACTCGATCCAAGTGACAATTCAGATTTTGGTAGAGAAATGAAAAGAGAAGGAAAAGAAGAAACCGTGAGCAATCTAATCGCCTGGTTACATCAAGAAGCGAGTATTCGTTCCCGAGGGAAAGCGAACAGCAACGCAGTGGAAAGAAACGAAATTCGCCGAGACAAAGGTCCCAAAAAGACAGAAAATAACGCCGCTAACAGCGAGGATTCTGACGATGAAACATGTCCTCTTGGCTGTAAGACCAAACATCACCTGGCTGCATGTCCTAAGTTTCAGATTCTAACAGTCAATCAAAGGTGGGAGGTTGTAAAGCAACATTGGCGATGTCGCAAGTGTCTGAGAGCGCATCACACAAACGATTGCAAGAAACCAGACGGCTCAACCTGCGACAAATGCAGAAAAAACCATCACCGGTGCCTACATAATGAGAAGACTGGAGAAACTAACACAAGTTTGAATCCCAAAGCACCACCGTTTCAAAGTCAGTTCCAAGGGCCCACAACTACATCGAATGGTAACATCCAAGGGAATGCTGTGTACCAGAAAAGCAAGTTGAAACCTGTTACTGGACTTTGCCCTGTGCAAAAAGTTAAAGTCATGAACAAAAACGGAACCTTTGTCGAAGTTCTCGCCATGTTGGACTCCGGGTCTAACACAAGCCTACTCTCCAAAAGTGCAGCTGGTCGACTTGGCTTAAATGGAGCAGCAACACGTCTCACTATGAATCTGGCGGGTGGAAAGAAGAAAAGCGAACCTTCTGAGATAATCGATATCACGGTTGCCTCGCCCTCTGACGAAGATATTACGAAGACCCTTCAAGTGTACACCGTAACTAGACCTTGCAGTGGTGCCAAAATAATTTCTAAAGAGTCAGTGGGACAATACAGCCATTTGAAGAACGTTTCCGATAAAATACATCTCTCGGGTGGTGCCATAGATCTCCTTATTGGCACAGACTTCGTAGAGGCCTTCATTGATATTCACACAGTGTCCGGAGAACCTGGAGAGCCCATCGGGAAAAGAAACTGCTTTGGATGGTATGTTCTGGGACAGTTCGAGTCAAGCGGCTCCACCCTATCTGAAATTCAGTCAATAGAAGTAGGGACAGTGAGTGTCGAGGAAGATATCAAGAAACTTCTCCACCAAGACCTCCTTGGAGTCAAACCAACCAAACTCTGTACTTGCGCTGAAAACGTGTTACGTGAGAGCAAGTTCGTGAAGTCCCTCGCAGCTTCAACTACTTTGGTCGACGGGAGAATACAAGTGAAGATGCCATGGAAAGAAGGAGGGCCTCCAAAACGAAGCAACTACGACATCGCTCTGAAGAGGATGCTCTCCGCTGAAAGGGGATTTATGAAAAAGGGTTGCTTCGAGGTGCAAAAGTTGTTAGACCAGAACTTTATCACAATGATTCCACCTGAACAAATTGCTCATGATAAACCCGAATGGTACCTCCCATTGCAAGCAGTGTTTACGCCAGAAAGAACCACAAAACTTCGACTAGTCTTTGATTCATCTTCAAAAGGTCATGATGGATTGTCCCTCAACGATTACCTTGAGAAAGGACCTAACTTCATCAATAGTCTTCTGGATGTACTGGCAGCATGGCGATGGGACGAAGTGGCGTTCACTGGTGACGTTCGTAAAATGTTCAACCAAATCCTGGTACATCCTGAGGATCAGGTGTACCACAGGTTTCTGTGGAGGAGCAACACATGTGACAAACCAACTGTTTACCAGTGGCTAAGACTGAACTTTCGTGATAAACCGGCCCCTGACATCGCAACTAACGCTATCAACACGCTAGCCAAGCTTTCGAACGCAGAATTCCCGGAAGCCGCAGAAGAACTCCGACAGCATGTGTACGTGGATGACATCGGTGGCTCCAGAGAAACAGTAACTAAGGCAAAGCAGATTATCAGCCACATCGACGCTGTCCTCGCGAAAGGCAACTTCCAGATCAAAACTTGGCATTCCAATGAGGCAGAAATCGACCAATCCAACGGTGAACGGTTCACGGACCTTCTCGGCCTAAGCTGGGATAAACAGCTAGACACGTTCACCTTCAAAAAGAATGACCTCGGAGAACTGGATGTCCTGACAAAGAGGCGCTGTTTAGGTCTTGTTGGTCAGTTATGGGACCCCATCGGTCTTGTGCTGCCCGTCGCAATCAAGTTCAGAATCGACTTGCAAGGATTATGGAGTTCAGGTTACAGCTGGGACGACATCCTTCCCGAGAGTATTCAGCAAACATGGTTAGAGAATGTCCAGTCCATAAATGATCTCCTGTCATTTCAGTTTGACCGCAAGCTAAAACCAAACAACGCAGTGGGCGTGCCTCAAATTCACGGATTCTCCGATGGTGGTGAGCAGGCTTATGGTGCGGTCATCTTCCTACGGTGGAAACTTGCTGGCGGAGACTATCGTTGTGTTCCAGTCACGATAAAGGCTTTCGTCGCACCTCTGAAGAAGAAGAGCATCCCGAGATTAGAACTGCTGGGCTGTTTAGCACTTGCACGCATGTACGTTACATGTGTAAAAGCATTGGAGTTCGCAAAAGCCCAGGACTGGGAAAGATTCTTCTGGATCGATTCATCAACCGTTTTGTCCTGGATCAGAACGCCACCACGGGAATTCAAGCCCTTCGTATCTGCCAGAGTGGCTGAAATTCAAGAGACGATTGGGGCAGACCAAATACGCTACATTAAGTCTAACAACAACCCTGCAGATGCTCTAACGAGAGGAATCCATCCTAATCATCTCATGAAGTGGTCAGAGGGACCATCCTTCCTAGAGTTGCCAGAAGAAAAGTGGCCCAGCGCTCAAGACCACACCCGAGTTAACACTCATGTGGACGACCTCGACGCTTTAAGAGAGAAGAAAACGTTTTGGAAAGAGAAGAAAGCCGGTAAACATCACAGTGCCGCCGCGGAAGTATGTCCTGAACTAGATCAACCTGGATCTGAAGAAAATCCTATTCTTTTACACTTGCTGAAAACGTGTTCTACGTACTCCAAGATACGGAGAACTCTAGCCTACGTCGGTCGCTTTATTCACAACGCTCGGAAAATGAACCCAAAGTCAGGGCCCATTTCAGTTCAGGAACTGAAGGCTGCCGAGACCCATCTTCTGAAGTGGAGTCAATTTCACGTCAACGAAGACAGCTTGGATAAGAAACTGGTAGCAAAAAGGGATGAAGATGGCCTTTTTCGTGCGCATGGTCGACTTGAAGATGTCAGACGTCTCCCGGAAGAGTTGAGAAAGCCTATTATCTTGCCAAAAGACCACCCTTTTGTGATCTTGCTTCTGCGTGACCTCCACGAACGACGAGGGCATTGTGGCTATAAGAGTTTAATCCACGAGGCCAGAAAAAGATTCTGGATCATTGGACTCCGCAGAATGGCTAAGACCGTCACCTCAAAGTGTGTCATATGCAGAAAACTACGGAAAAGGCCTCTCAACCAGCTCATGGGACAGATTCCAAACCTAAGAGTAGCAGCTGGCTTCCCGGCATTCTCAAACACTGCTATGGACATGTTTGGGCCAGTACAGATCAAGCTCGGCCGCAAAACTCTGAAAGAGGCACAAGTGATCATCTTCGCTTGCATGACATCACGTGCGATTCATCTTGAGGTGGTCACCGATAAAACTTCAGACGCATTCTTAATGGCCTTTCGACGGTTTGCCTGCCTACGCGGACACCCAAATGTTTGTTTGACAGACCGTGGAACAAATTTCGTGGGTGCCCAAGGTTACCTAAAGGAAATCACGCAGAACTGGGATATTCCTGGGGTAAAGAGTGTCCTCTCTGATAAATTTAGCTGCGAGCTCAGATGGGAATGGAATACACCACATGCGAGTCACCAAAACGGAGTTGTTGAAACCCTAATTAAGTCAGTCAGACAAGCATTTAACGCCACTTGCAAGAACCAAGCCTACTCCGAGGAACAATGGAGAACAATTTTGTCAGAAATCACCTACATGGTCAACGGACGACCGCTGTACCCCAGTTCCGACGATATCTGGGAGGCCCCACCGATCACTCCAAACGACCTACTGCTAGGCCACTACAATCCACCACCACAACCAGAACCAGAGGAAAGAACCAATCCGCGACAATTACTCAGAAGCACCCAAAACAGAGTTGCTGATTTCTGGAGGAGCTGGATGAAGTATTTCGCCCCAAACTTGTTACCAAGGAACAAGTGGTTTCGCGTGCGAGATAACATCCAGATCGGTGATCTTGTACTGGAGCTGGACCCCAAACACAAAAGATGTGAATGGAAAATGGCGCGTATTGTAGGCACATATCCTGGAAACGACGGACTTGTCCGAAAAGTGAGAATCAAGACAAGAGACGGAGAGTATGACAGACCAATTCACAAGTTATGTCTCGTAGCCACTAAAGACGAACTGAATGCGGATCGCTCAAGCTAGTCGATAGTAGAAATGGACTCTAACACCATTTTCTGACACTTCTTTATTGAACATTGAACACTTAAGCCATTATAGTCGTTGCTCAATTAGAACTAATTATTTAGACCTAATTTCCGCACTGGGGCGGAGTGATTTGCATTTTTCAAGCCGTTTGTCAATTTTTTTGTGAATATTTAATTATCTTAGCGCAACGCGGCAAAAATAGATCAGGTGACTAATTATTTAAAAACCTAGAAGTTCGTTACGCAACTTACATTTCAAAAGTGTCACCACAGATCGCACTTCGAAGCTTACTAGCCGCATATGGAACACAAATTGTAAGTATAATATTTTCCCGTCGCTTCAACCGAAATCGACATGTGTAATAACCTTCTTTGTCATATTAATTTAATTTTTCAGTTGACTAAACTACTACAAGTGCAAATAAATTCCATGTACGGTCATGTACGCGAAAATCAGTTAGTGGTGAAATCTTCAACATAAAGTAGCCCTTCAATCACAGGAGCGAATCAACACCTTATCTAGAGTACCTCGAATTCCACTGAAAGCTGAAGATTTGTAAAGATAAACCTGGAGCAAATTTCCTCGTTAAGTCTGTTTCCTAAAAGCAGCATGTATTACCAGACGCCATCTTGGATTTAGGTGACAATGTTGTGTATGAACCATTTTAGTGTCCTCTGTGTAACACGTGTAAATTTTGCGGGCGCATCTTTCACACGCAAACATGTAAAAAGAGCGTTTCAGAGCGTTTTTCTTGTAAATTTGTTTCTTAGTTACTATGAGTACCATATATGAATTACAATTAAAGCAAATCAAACAAAAAAATTGATTTTGGTAATTTGCTAAATGATACTTTGCGAAATGTTTGTCTTTCTTTCGTCACGCGAGGCATTGCGTGAGAAATTTTCTCGCGCTTTGGGGTCATGCATGTGAGACCGGGGTCTGCCCATGTGCTAGCAAACATTATTTACAACAGTGTTCTTCAGCGCTTCTTATTTTGAAGCCCAGCATGGCTTTCAAGATACCTCTTCTCGATTCGATCTTTAGCACTCACGAAGGGTTACTTTCACGATATTCCTAATTTTCGATGGGCCGATGTCAGAGACAAGGACGAAATAGGGAAGGGAAGTTTCGGGTCCGTGATGAAGGGAAACTACATTCCCGAGAAGAAAACCGTGGTGGTAAAGCGATTTTTCGGCGAGGGAGACTCAAATCTGAAGATCGTAGCAAAGGAGGCGAAGATGTTGCAAAATCTACGGCATCCTAAAGTCGCAGAGTTTGTTGCTGTTTGTCCTAAACCGGTGGCTATAATGATGGAATATGAATGTTTTGATTTCTTGCCATTCGGTCTTGATGTTCAGGTTTCAGATCTACTCGATTTGTTACACTGCCTGGATCGAATACAAACTGTGGAAGCCTTTAAACACTTTTTACCCCGTTTTCCCAAGGCAGCGATTGATATCGCTGAGGGACTTCACTCAGAATTCTTGCATTCGAGGAACGTGGTACACCGCGACTTAAAACCAGGGAATGTCTTGGTCAGTAACAAGCAACGTTCCAAGTCACCTAAATCCAAGGTGGCGTCTGGTAATACATTGCTCTTTAGAAACAAATCTTAACCTTTCAGTAGCATTCTAGGTACTAGAGATAAGGTGTCATGAAGCATTCTAGGCTGCTAATTTTCAGGATTTGGTCACCAACGCGAAAAATTTAGGCGCATTGGCGCTTGTGTAACCGTTTCGCAAAGTACCGTTTCGCAAAGTACCATTTCGCAAAGTACCGTTTCGCAAAGTACCTTTTCGCAAAGTACCATTTCGTTTCGTTTCGTTTCGTTTCGCAAAGTACTATAAGCCTAGAGTCAAAACAAATGAAGAAATCATCACGTTATTCACGATAAAAAAAAAAAAAAAACTACACACATGTAGCTACTCAGGTCCAAGCGTTTCGTTGAAAACCAAAGAAACTAAGGTTATTTAGCCGCAATAAAGAAGCTTAAGGCTTAATCAGAGGTAAAAGAAAATCATTTATGCATCTGTGATCAAATCGTCTTAGAAAACATTTGCCAAAAAATAAACTACAGGAACTAATTACTCAATATGTATGAAACAGACCAGCTTCACAACCTCTAAATGTAGCTAAAGGTGAGACTCAAAGCGGCAAAAAAAAATTGCTCAGTCAAATTGTAGAATACTCCCCGCACTGTATAAATTACGCAAATGAGAGGAAGAAAAACATCTGTTGTTCAAGCTACTCTGGGGGTCTCTAAAGTCACGTTTCACACTATCACGAGCTCAATCTCTCTGGTCACGAGCTATGAGTCATGTTTGGCCTGTCAACGCTTAATTCAAATCGGACTAATCACAAACTGCGAAATAAAATAGCCAATCAATAACGCCGACATATTTCTTTGCGACTCTACGGGATTCGAACACGATATTGTGCACTAATTCGCAGACGCTATATACAGAAGGTTTAGAGCGTCTGCGACGCAGGCTAGGCATAAAAAGACGCTTTAGAAAACCTGAACACACGAAAGAGCACATCAAGAAGGATTCTTAGAGGTATGTTGTCGAAAATTCCGAAAACTTAAGCCAAATTTCAGCTCTAAACGTTTGAGAGAGTGGAGTTCACGATCGATCGATACGATCCAGGATAAACAAGTCAAAAATCCTCGATTGCTAAGGTAATTCATCACCCATGATATTAATAGGTAATCAAATGGTATACTCGTGAAATTAGGGAATAATTTCACTTGCGTTTTGTCAAACAAATGCGCCAAACAAATGCGCCATCTAAATGGCGCAAAATTTAGATCGGCTCCGGACAAGTTTCGAGCAAAAACCGCAATGGTTGGCGTTTGCAGCACTGTAGAGGAGCTGAAAAACTGCTCTAAAAACGAAACACTGCGAAAAGCACTGGTTTTTGGGTCTCTGTTTGGAAGAATTGGTGCGTAGATAAGGAAGTTACTGATGAAATAGAAAATTATGAGCCGGCTGAGCTTAACACTTTGCTCGAGCATTTCTACGCCGAAATAATAAATTTTTTCAAAGACCACAATTTTTTTAGCCTTTGAAAAAATTTATTCGTGCTTATTAATTCCAAATTGCACTCGAAATCATGTGATTATCTGTACTAAATCGTGCAAATGCAATGCAAATTATTTTCTAATGACATGTGCAGTGTGTACGCCGACTGGCTCAAGGAACTTCCGGTCGATCGTGACTTCAAGAACGTGCTCTTTTTAAGATAATTTTGCAATAAATCAGAAATATCCTTTTCTTGGTTCGTCTTGTCGCTTTGTTATAAAATAATAATGGTTTACATTATTATAGGAAATAAACGCTCCATTAAATTTAAGGTATCGGAAATTAACGCGACTTAAATTAACGCGAATAAAATGGAAAACGACTTTCGAATAAAGAGAATTAACGCAAAAGAGGAGGTAGAATTTCATGATAGAGAAAATTAACACGATTAAGACACAGTTGGTGGTGACAACTGGAACAAATTTATTCCAACACTGGATGCAAAAAAATTCAAAACTGAGCTTACATCACTTCTGACAACGACAACGATGAAGATGAACTCGAAATATTGTAAACCTTCGCCTTAGCTTTTGTGAATGATGAAAAATATAAGGGGTAAATGGAAAGAAAGCTCGTAGTTAATGTTTAATGTCTGGACAGGTTCGTAAATCTGGGTTAAAATACTGCAAATTAAGAGCGCGGAAATTAACGCTGCACTTAATTAACGTAGCGGAAATTAACGACTTAAATTAACGCGAATTTTAACGATTCGCGTTAATTTCATGGAGCGTTAATTTCCTAAAATAAGGTATGATTTATTGAATTTGATTGATGGACTTAACAGGGAAGTTTGGAGGTCACTCAGCATCCTTTTTTTTTTAGTCAGTATGTAGATTGTTCAATAACTGAAGATTTTAACGAACTGAAACAGATCTACAATACTGTCATATCTACTATTTTTATACATGACTTCAACACGTGCACGTTAAAAATAAATAAATGAATAAATAAAAAAACAAGATTACGATCTTTCAGAAACGTGTTAGAAAAGGCGCTGATAACAGATTTCATATACTACAGATAACCAAAGTATTGATGTCGCATAAGAACATACTTACCTATATGACATTTAGTTTCGTCATATTTGTTTTTGTTTTTGTTTTTTTTTGTTTTGTTTTTTTCTTTTTAAGACGTGTACAGTAGGGTTATATGTAAGCTTGTGCTTAATGATATTCTTATGTCCTTTTTTACATTGTAAAGCGCTTAGAACAGCGATGTATAAGCGCTATATAAATGCCATTATTATTATTATTATTATTATTATTATTATTATTATAATTATTACCTACAATCTTGGACGTCAATCGTTATCGGGCTTGTTCCATCTCGTTTATTTCGTCAAATGGTGGCAAATTTTTCTAGAGTTGAATTCTAAAAGACTGTATCAAAGTTCAGGAAAAGAAAAAGAAAGTCGTTGTCTTGTGTTCACTTCCTCGACAAAACGTAAAATTAGGCTCTTTCACGTTTTAGTCGTGCAACGACGGCAAAGAAATGTACAAAAAAGCGTGATGCACGTACAAAGTTGTTGTTTTTCGCCCCCACCCCTCACCCATGTAAGGGAATCCAAGACAGCCTTCGATTCAGGATTCCACACCGTGGACTCCGGATTCTAATTACTGGATTCCAGATCTTTTTCACTGAAACTTGGATTTCGGATTTCAATTGTTAATGGGATTCCGGATTCCTACAGCTGTTTTTCGGATTCTAAGGCCCAGGATTCCGGATTCCAAGAAGAAAAATTTCCAAGATTCCGGATTCCACGAAGAAAAATTTCCAAGATTCCGGATTCCACGAAGAAAAATTTCCAAGATTCCGGAATCCGTGGGGAGATTGTTTTGCCAATCTAAACCGATTGCTTTTTTGCCGTTCTCGTTGCCTTCGCCGTCGTTGTTGCTTAAGCTCCCTATGTAACAATGCTACCCACCGTCACTTTTTTTATCGGCCGTGTAGGCGTCCTTGGTCATGTGTGAAAGGCCCGCCGCCTTACTATAGAGTACGAATCTGAGAGAAACATCATGGCTCTCATCTCTTTTACTGGCCAATTAAACAACTATTCTGATGATAACTTACCGGTTCTTCCGAGCGTTATTTAGTTTGTTCTTCCTCTATAATTCATACAGTGTACAGGGCTTAGCTTGGTGCTTGGAGTGCTTTTTGTACTCCCCTCGCCTTCAGTATTTCCGTTTTTTTATCACACGTCTCCTTAGTCTGACTCCTATTGTGGGAACCCGGATTGTAAAAACAGTAATTTAAGTTGCATAAAAAGTCAGAGCCTGAGGATTAAAAAAAGAAAGAAAGAAACGTTTAGCTATTTCTTAAGAGCCTGTTCTCCCTTTGGAGTGTTTTTGATCAGTATATTCCTTCGTACCAGGAGGAAACGGTACCACTGAAACGAACGTATATTATCTATAGCCAATTGGAGACGATCCTAAAAAACACCTGTCATTGAGTAGCTATGAACTGCTTGTATATTTGCATTTTGCGAGTTATTGTCAAGCACACGGTCAAGCAGCAGGCGGCGGTTGTTTTTCAAACCTGAACCGGTAAACAAAACTGAATTATAAAATAAAAGAAATGGTCCACGTGGGGTAATGCAAGATACGGTAAGTGTTCTAGAAAATAACCGTACCAATCTGATAAACCACTGAAGAACGAAAGCCTTTCGTTCAATGTTTTTTCACAAAGCATTTTATATTTTACAGTTTTTTTAGTTTATTTGTTGATTTTAGGCGTCTGATCGTCTCGTCCTTTACTTGCCTAGAGCTATATTTAAACACATTGTTTAATTTTTAGTGTTGCAGACGTCTCCTGTCATATGCCACCTTTTGAGAAAATTACTAT
Source organism: Porites cylindrica (assembly GCA_964035525.1). Classification (NCBI taxonomy): domain Eukaryota; kingdom Metazoa; phylum Cnidaria; class Anthozoa; order Scleractinia; family Poritidae; genus Porites; species Porites cylindrica. Next base: position 12,148,175 of record OZ037782.1, on the reverse strand, counting down.
TCCAGGACTATAAACGCCTTACACCCTCAGCAGTTTAATTAATAAGCCCTGTCTGTTAAACTTTCTAGTTTCCGCAGATACAGAGACATGTTGTTCAAAATCTTCTGGATAACCGGGAGGCACTGAAGGAAAGATTGGGCAGGGGTGTACCGCCGATGCTTGAAACGCTGACCCTGTTTATGAAAAAATCCGTTCATTTCATTAAGTATTATTTTGAAAAATGGTGGCGAGGCTTCTGATCCAAGAGGACACCTTGCTCAAGGCACTAAATAGTTAACTTCTTAACCGTTTTCAAGACACGAGACCCTGAAAATCATACCTTGTAGGACGGCTTATACCCGTGTAGGCCAAATAAGGAATCGCCACCCCCGTGGAGGACTAAATAAACACTTACACCTTTGCTTAATGAGCAACGTTGTCTAAGGTGAAAATGCATTATGGATATAACTACGTTTAATGCGTAATTAAACGCTTTTAGTGTCCCCTAAAACTTGCTAGATGCTTTATCTTTCTTAGCTCAGTTGGAGCCAAATACCATTTCTCTACTAAAACAACAGAAAAAAAAAAAACCCGGATTCAGGTGGCCTGTCAGCTGTTCTGTTTTCTTCGCTCAGGATGCGACTTCTCGACAATGGCTGCTATATGACGTCAGAAACGATCAAGGCGATGTTTTTCGCCCCCACATAAGTTAATCTGGGGAATTTTTGCTTGTGCATTCGGGAATCCTGGACCTTGGAATCCGGAATTCAGATTTAAGGATACCGGAATCCCGCTAACGTCTGGAAAAAAATCCGAGTTGTTCAAAAAGTGGGTAACGCTATTCAGTGAATAAATCTAACGCAAACGTTTCCCTAATACTAATCTACTGGATAGTGATTTATCCAGGGGATACCGCCACCTAACACTTGAACAAAGAGAGGCCAGAAACTCAGACAAAAGAACTGAAACATCTCTGACTGTGAATTTTGTCATAAAATGACAAAAGGTAGATAAACATTACTAGTAAGTCTCCGATGAAGTTGGTGCACAGTGCCAGCAACCGCCGCTACAACGACGGCAAAGACAACGTCAAAAAACAATTGGTTTTATGAGAAAAACAACACCTCTGCACGTGCATCACACTTTTTAGAACATTTCTTTGACGTCCACTGCACACCTAATACCACGTTTCGTGGAGGACGTGAACATACGACGATGAATTTTTCACTGAATCTCATGTTGAACCAGAAAAAACTCCTTTAGAGTCCAACTCCATGAGAAATTGCCTACATTTGACAAATTCATCTGGTCCACACAGACGCGACGAAGTTTGAAAGGACGCAAATTAGTTTTTAGTGTTGAAGAAAAGGAAAGATAAGCGGACGACAAGGCCAATCGCTTAAACTTTACCAGCTAATCAAAAGGCGCTCGGAAATTAACTGACAAAAGTATACAAAAAGTTTGGATCAGGAGAAGTACTTGCAGTATCGTATGTGATGTCCTGGGAGCCAATACTTGGCAATGTATTGGTGTATCTTGCAGTTAATGTGGCTGTGTGAATGAAGCAAGCAAATAAGGAGACCAGTTAATACATGAGTGTGAAAAAGTATGGCTAAGCAATGTAGTAAGTAGTTTAAAAAGCACCGTTGAGCAATAATTGATGTACATGCACTGTCCGTCCTTTTGAAGACATAGTGCCAGAGAATATTTAAGTTAAAGTAGGCTTTTTATTGACTATTTCGTTTGAATTGATGAGATTTTGTTTTTTTAATTTTAGGAGCTGCTTACTGAAACACATACAAGCTACTTAATGTTTCAAGAGAGTTTGAGACATCAAGGCCGCATACGTGACGGATAATGATCACATGTTTATTTCTCTTGCTCAAGTCTTGTCTTAAATCAACACATTAGTCTCATAAAGGCAAAATGAGAGAAACGGCACGAACATTCATTTTGGTTTGCTTGTTATGTGCGATATTGCTGTTAATAACTATGTTTTTGAACTCACTGGGTAACACCTTGCGCCAAACAATTCCAATCTCCCGACTGGCGTTAGGGAGACTAAGAAACAAGGAGCTGGAGTCAGCTGCAGAAAACAACACTCGCAGCGTAACTCAGAAGCCCTTCGTGATACTGGTTTATACACAATTCTTCGGTACTAAGGAGTGGATAAAAATCACTGATGATTGTTCCTCACCAGAAATACCTGGAAACAGTTGCCGCAAGGACATGGTTGATTTGACGTACGATAAAAAGCGATATGCTGAAAGCGAATTTGTCATATTCCACGCCCGAGATATGCCTGGTGTGGATCACCTGAAAACGATAATGAAAAATAAGCCCTCGTCGCAGTTCTGGATTTATTTTTTACAGGAAAGTCCAAATGCTACTCCTGATACCCGACCTTTGAATGGAATGTTCGATTTGACTATGACGTATAGATCCGATTCAGACTTCTGGTGGCCTTATGGGTCTTATAGGGGGATCCCATTTGAAAAGACTTCACAACTAGATTTCTCCGTTGGGAAGGACAAACTAGTTTCCTGGATGGTTAGCAACTGTAACTCTCATCTCAGAAACTCGTTTGTTCATGAGCTTCAAAAGTACATTACAGTTGATGTATTTGGATCGTGTTCGGGAAAATTTGGCGAATCAAAATCCTGTCCACATGGAGAAGCTTGCAGAAATATTATTAAACAGTACAAGTTCTACCTTAGCTTTGAAAATGCATTATGCGAGGACTACATCACTGAAAAGTACTGGGGCCGTATAGGTAAGCAAGCTTATTTACGAAATATAGGAATTGATGGTAGCCCAGTTTTTAGTTTATTTATAAATAACATTATTGCTTATGTAGGTCAGCAAGTCTTTGTTGTTGTTGTTGTTTGTTTTTTGGTGGGGGGGGGGGGAGGGGTAAAGGAGGTGTATTATAGGCAAAAAATAACAGAGAAGTGTCACCGCACCTCATCCCGCCAACCCCCCTTTTTTATAAACAATATTTATTACAACATTTGCTCTAAGAGCCTAAAAGTCTCATCTAGAGATCTCACGCTGTTGACATTAAATATTTAAAAAATACAAATGCACGTCACGATCGAACGCACACACTCATAAAAAAGCGAAGAATAAAAAGAAAAAATAAATAAATATAAAAACACACAGCAACTAACAGAGCGATTTGATAGCGAAATAAACGACTGGACAAGCTGAAACAACCTAACTTAAAATTGAAAATCAGCAGTAGAAATATCATTTAAGAGACAATCGATTAAACAACGCCTTTCGTTTTCTCTTTGAAATGGGTTGGACATAGTGCGTGTTACACATATTAGGCCGAACGAGCTTCAGTGGTTGAGTCCGTCAGAAATGAAGAACGTAAAGTGTTTGAAAAGGAAAAACAAAAGATCGCTTGTAGCTTTTTCTTTTCACTTTTGCTTCTAACTGTAGATGTCTAAGCTCGGCTCCAGTCTTGTTCGGGTGAAGGAGCGCGAGCTCATTTTCCGAACACCGGCTGGTAATCAAGCTTCCTACATGTCAAAGACCTGCAAGAAAAATTCGCTACGGCTGCCTATTTTACTAAATACTCTAAATCCTCTATTTAACCCTCTGGGGGCTTATTTCAAGCACGTAGACGGGGGAGGGGGGTAATAGAGAAGGGGGGGCTTAATTAACTAACCGAAATGGAGCACCATACTGCTATTACAAACAACCAAAGGATGGTATCAATTCTCCATAAAGAACTAGGACGCAAAGTGGAAATACTCAAGCATATGACGTTAGAGGTCTTGCAACCAAAGATCAAAACAAGTCTGAACTTCCATCATATGAGTTAACAGTACTGGATAACTCCATATGTTAGTAGTTTTGTTGTGGAGAATAAGGGATGGGCCGGGGCGGGGGGGGGGGGGTGGGTTAAAAGAGAGGGGTAGGCTTAATAACTTTCTTCCACTAAAAAGGGGGGGAGGGGCTTATTTGAGAGGGGGGCTTAATAGAGGATTTACGGTAATCATAAATTTTAAGTCTCAAGGCCCTTATTTGAGGTTTTATCGTCATTACAGGAGATGAAAACGTCATACCAATAGTCTTAGGAGGCGCCAACTACCGCAAACTCGCCATTCCAGGTTCATATATCAACGTTATGGACTTCAACCATATGAACAATACCGCCTACAATGAATATTTCAGTTGGAGACAAGAATATCGAGTAGGCAGAGAAGGGTGGTCCTTTCTTTGCATGTTCTGTGAAACTCTTAGAACCGATTTCAAACAAAGAGGCCGATATAAAGACCTGACAGGCTACTGGGTTGGTAAAGGAAGATGCAATGAAAAGGACGAGCGTGTTAGAAGAATGTGGAGTTGAGATGCTTGGAAAACTCCTCCACTTCACAGTGATGTAGCTTGGTGATTGGGTTTAAAAAGTCATCTATCCATCTATCTGTACCAGCTGGTTTCTAGCTGATCTAGCGCTTCGTCCGCGAACTCTTCTAGGTAGATGTTAGGCACTAGTTGATAATACAGGTAGCCTCATGGGTGCACCATAGTTGTTTATCGGTCTGACCGTCTTAAGCAATTGAATTAAATTTCTAAAGTAGTCACGAATTATTCCTATTTTTTAAACCATTGGTTAAAAAGGTAAACAGGTATGATAGACCTATCTCGGTCTATGGGGAATCTCGCGAATAAAGCTGAGAAAAGCTAAAGAAGTCTACCTTCATTTTCTTCCTCTAGAGCCCTTTAAAGACCCTGGGTTGCATATGTTGTGGTTTAACATTATCCTTGGTTTAATTTTTATCTCCTTTTGTCTTTGGGTATGGTAATATATGATAATGAGTTCGAAACAAAAGAAAATAAAATATGAAACCAAGGATAAAAATGAACCACAACACATATTTCGAATGAGGAAGAGGTTGTAATTTCCAGGTGTTTATTTTCTTCGGTGAATGTATGATATTTGCCCATCGGGCAAGCATGTTGTCTTATAGGAATTGCAGTTTATTTCAAAAGCGAAAAATTAATTGAAATGTAACAAATGCCGCGTAAATTGATTGTAGTATATTTTTGTTCTCTTTTGAATTTGAGCAGTAGCCCATTTGTGTTCACAAAATTGTGCACGATGTGGCCGCCTGTAGTTTTGAGTAATGCGTGGGTACTTTAAAAATTTATCACAATTTCTATTTCCCAGTCACTGGATTACAAATACCATGTGCCATAGACCAGGGTCTGGTATATGATATCCTTTGTTCCATGTTCTTCCGAAAGTAAATGAAAATAATTGTTTTTACCTGTTTATTATATTTGAAGAGTTTGCTCTGACTAAGACTTAAGCTCAAGCTCTCGAGAAACTTCATTTTATGAACAATCCCTTTGCAGCTATCAAAATTCTCCGATGTAGAAATCGAAACTGCAAAAAAGTGTTTCCTAGATAACATTTACCAGTTTGTTTAAGGAATAGTCTTTTTATTATAGTAGTTACAGCCTGTTAGTATGGTATGGCAGTAGTTAGTTATAATTAACAGCTACTTTCAAGCTGATTATTCCACGAGAGGTGAATTAAGTTGCGGCTAAAACAACTAACAAAAGTTAGCCTGGTCCCAGTGTTAAGATACTGAAAAACATTACTTAAGGGCTAGCTTTTTGAGATGTTTCTTCGTGATATCAGTATTATTTTAATTTTCTTTCCTCCTTTCTTCCTTCCATTTTTTCTTTCTTTCTTTCCGTTTATCCTTCTCTCTTTCCTTTCTGTCTCTCACCCAAGTTCGTGGGAGAACCAAGAATTTAAGTGTTCACTTACGCACCGCAGTTTTGTTCACTCCGATAAAATTTTCTCGCGGGTCACATTCTCCTAGCTTAGATCAGTTATTGCAGAATCAACTGAGGAGTCTATCACTAGAGTCTTACCACCTGAAGCAGGCTAACAATTTTTATGAAGAGCGTGTAATACCAAACTGCAACAGTGATATCTACCCCTCTGCAAGTTCACATTTTATGTTTACTTCCAAGAGGGAACATAGCCAACGTAAACCCTTGGATTTACCATTGGAGTCGGCGGGAAGGTGGATAGAAGGGAGTAGTACGTATACTTGGGCACCGCCCTCATATATTTTGTGCTTTTAAGTGCTTCCGAGATATGACAATTGATGACTCAGTTGCCTGGCGCCGGCTTAACCGGGATGATCTTTCTCTTTTGCCGAGAACGGAACCACAACCATACCAGGACGGCTACAAGCGAAACCACCAACACAGACATGACAACACTTATCGCTATCAATGCATTCCTTGTAGCGTTACTTGTGGCCTCCGTCACCGAAGGAATTTCAGTTTTTGGCACACACTGGAAATCTTTCACGCCTGCGCAGTACTGCGTGGAGAAGAACACATTATCTGGTGCGCTTTTGAATCCAGTGTTCATGCGGATTAACTTGCCTAACGTCATTGAATTCACCTTGTCGATTTCCTGTTAATGTCAAACGAACGTTGAGTATGAATGTTCTGGAAGTGTCGAGGGTTGTAGAGAGGATAAATCGTTAGGTCACGTTGCCGTGGTAGCAAAATTTCTGGATCTCAAAAAAAACATCGTCCTGTAAATATGGCAGAAAGAAAACGAAAAGTTGAAAAGGAATTAGTCTCCTGTGCATGATTGCACTCAGGAACAAAACGGTAGCCCATACTTTTTTTCCATCGTTCGGCAATGCCAATGGCCGTCTCTGTCAAGAAGGATTGTTGAGATCCAGAAATTTTGCTACCATGGTAACGTGACGTCACGCTTCTCTAATAATAACAAATAAAGGAGTCTTCATTCTTCTTTAATAGATGAAAAAATCTCTTTTGTAAGTAGATTATTTTAAGAAATTTACATCTAGTTAAAGCAAAACTGAAGTAAGAATTTAAAGTCGAGTGGGGTTTCACTTCGATTCCACAATAGATATCAGAAGTAGGTTGAGTTTGATCGTCCGGGTGAACGTAGTCCTGAATAGGACTGTTGTTGTTGACAGTGACTAACGTTTCCACAACCTGTGCGGTAGTCATCTTCAGAATCAAAGTGACTTGTATCACGTCAGTTGATGGTATTATACTCTGGTATATAACTCACTTTGATTCTGAAAATGACTACCGCACAGGTTGTTGAAACGTCAGTCACTGTCAACAACAACAGTCCTTTTCAGGACTGCGTTCACCCGGACGATCAAACTCAACCTACTTTTGAAATGACTCCTGGGTTCAAACCTTTCACACAATAGATATCGTTATTACAAAGCTAATTGGTATTAAAAACCAAACGGTTAATAAAAGAGTTTTTAAAACGCTTGTTTCTTCACTTAGGCGGTTGTTAGACCCTGTAAAGTTTGAAACTTCTCTAAAAATCTTGCGATCTTGCCTAGTGAGAATAAAGTGATTGCAGTTGGACTGACTGGCGAATTTTTAACTTTGACCAATTAACAAGCGAGTTTGCTGTCTACAACGAAATAATTTTTTCGAGTATAGGTTTTCAGACATTCGTTGTTCATTTTGGCTAGTTAGCTTCCGACTTGAGGCTTGGGGGAGTTTCCCTTCGCTCAGCTACGCGTAATTGGTTTTTGTATTTTTTACTCTGTTTTGATTGGTCGAAGTAATTTATATTGTTACCTGCCTTGTACCCGAGTGCCTATTTGCGTAAAGGTGATATTAGACGAAAAGATATCTGCAACGACGATCTTTAAGGCAGCAAAGTTTTGAAAATTCGAAACTATGTTGCAATGCCCTAGCGTGCTGAAAAGCGCGGTTGCGATTCGTCCAATGTAACGACGCCTTAATCGGACAAGGAAAGGTTATGAGTTAACCCAAGGACATCCACGGTAAAGGTTAACGCCCCTCGCCTGCTTTTCGTTCTTCCCTACGTGCCTTATGCGCTTAGAAAACTCCTTCCCAGGCTTGCTCTTGATTCTCTGAATTTTGGCACGAGGCTATGTGGTTACTGTTTAAGGATTACGGGTGACTTCTCTTCATACTATGGCCATATTTCAATCGCGTCTATAGCGGTAATGGTAAAACATAATTATTCCACTTACCTCTTTTGACAGATAGCGTTCATACCAGAACCTGTCGCCGTCTCTAATTCGCAGAAAATTAAGCATCATGATTCTGGAAGAGACATTACTCCCCTTCAGCGTTGACAGCCATAGACCCATCCCATTAGCAAGAGAAATACAATATTTTAAGGTTATCCGATAGCCATCTCAGGCTTCTGACGCCATATTAGCTGTGGGAGGGGGAGGGGGGGAATGGACAGGATTACAGTGAATGTATGCTATTTACGCCGATTTTAAAACTCAATTTCAACCGAAGTCGCAATAAATCAACACGTGTTTAGCCCCCTAGACTCAATTGTGAAGACCATATCCACGAAAAAAATCAGAAACCATAAAGGGAAGACATAAAAAGAATTGTTTTGCACTAACGTTCTAAACGTTGGCCCCAGTTCACTGCCATCTTCGTGGTCTTCAGCCAATCCTCCTACCCACAGGTCAACATTGTTTATGTCCTGGTAAAGGTCTTTTATCTTCGATACAACCTCGGAGTCTTTGGTGATCTCTGAAAAACTGGTTAACCCTTAAGGAGACAAACAGAATCGAAGATAAGGAGTCAGTCATTTCAGCAGTCTATGACCCTAGTGATGGGCTACTGTTTTTTTTATTTTCAGTCACCAGGTTAATGAATCGTGGACCAACCTGTTACCGACCGTCCGCTCGACACACTTACCGACAGACTTACTGACACAGACTGTCTAGAACAGTAGCCTAGAGTAAGTTTAATTCCTACCTTTTAAACCTAGAGCTTTTCTCACTGTGTTGTAGTCTGGTAAACCATGATCTCTTCCACGCTGGATATTCTTCGACGCCAAATCTGAACCAAGACCACGACCAGAAGGAAACAAGACATTTCTCATGTCGTCAACCATCTGAAAAATAATCAAAACTTCAGAATTAACTTATCTTATGATAAGAAATAATGATTGATAATATGGGCTATAGTCCTAGTCAATTAATTGGCAAAGTAAAACGGCTCAAGATTCCTTCGGAAGAACTCAAAGAATGAAACATATATAAGGTAGTCGGTTGGCAGTGGTGATAGTTTCAGCGGACTGCGATTAGTGACTCAAAACTTGGCCGGCATTTTTTCTTCGCCTTTAAGCAAAGTCTTTTAAAAGTTTCGTGTGCGTGCTGGTTCTGATACTTTTTCAGGACTTAATCACGTTGCCACTGACAGTAACTTAAATAGTGACGGTAACGGTTTCCTTGACAATGGCACTGAATCTATCGATATATAGCATAAACAAAGATGATGATGATGATGATGATGATGATGATGATGATGGTGGTGGTGGTGGTAATGGTGGTGGAAGAGGCGGTGATGATGATAACGACGACAACGACGACGACGACAATGATTTTGTGCCATTGGTGACAAAAGTAGTTGGAAAATCTGTTCTTCAAAACAAGAGTCTAATAGTCCTAATTAGTGAGAAAAATGAGAGAAGTTTGCACCTGAACGCCTGGTTTTACTTTTTACCAAGATTTTTGTAATTGTAAGGTAATAACTAACTCGAAAAACTGGTCTGATGTGTTCCTGGTGAACACAGTAATTCCATGTCTGTCACACTACAAACCTTCAAATCGACCTCTTGAGCTGCTTGCCTGACTGCTCCTCTAAACAGAGGGTCCAGTCCTCCCTCCCTCTTCACTCTTTCAGGAGAAAAGAAGACGTCTCTCAGAGAAACGTGTCCATAGGGAGATATCGTGCCATCCTCTTCATACCTCCACAAGTGAGTGTTGACCTGACTGTGGCCAAATCTACAGGTGAAAATAGCAATACATTCAAACCGCTGTGATCCAACCTGTGTCAGCTGTTGGGTTTTCCATAATCTCAGTTTAGCCCTTTCAGCCCTAAGAGTGATCCGCAATATCATAAATGCTTTATAAACTGAGTGGTCATGAGAATTGAGCACATCATCACAGAAGGTGAATCTAATTGATATTTCAACAAATTCTCCCACTATTTGTGTTGAAAGAAAATGTATAGGGAAAAGAAATGAGAATTTTACTTTTGATATTACTTTGTTTCAGAGGTTAAAAAGGCGATTTTCATTTTCCACCTCCCTGCCGGCCGATAAAGCACCACTGTTCCTACAGACATAACGCCTTCGTTTACTCAGTGCGCAGGTTAGTGCAATTCTATTATTTTTTTTTTCTTTATTTTTTTGCCGTCAGTGGTCTAGGTCGGCGTAGCCTGTGCCAGGCTCTTAGATAGTATAGTGGGAACGTATTAAAACGAGCAAAGCGAAAATAAGACGCGCACGACTTGAGAAAGGGGGCGGTGGAAGCTGGAAAAATGGGAGAGAGAGCCTGTTAGCATTTCTTTAACGACCCTCTTCCGCCCATTTTTGTCACGTCTGGATTCGGCTGTCAAAACCCTGTCTCTCCCCAGCCCTCGCGCGTTTTTCGTATTTCTTATTACTGAACGACTTTCCACCACCATCTCGGAGCCTGGAACAGGCTAGGTCGGCGGGGTGAGATCATACAGGAAATGAAGCCCAAGCAAAGTGCGCTCTATAATTACAGAGGGCCTATTTCAATTGTATATTCAAATAAAATATGAATAATAAGAATTCGTTTGTTACCTGAAGGCAGCTGTTGACATCATATTGCTCATGCCAACGTTTATAGTGTCATTGTACCCCTGATAAGGAGGGATGTGCGTGGTGCCCCCCAACAGTGAAGGCAAGTACTCGCGGAATGTCATGGCCTGGATCTCAGCCGCTACCAGGCGACGCGCAGCCTGAAATATTTGCTCGTCAGTAGCCTGGGAAAAAGAAGCAGCAAGTGGCAATGTTCTTTCTTCCTAATAAATATCTTGATCGTTTACTCGTTTATGCATCCATGTCAGAATTCGCAAAAAAAGATTACATTTTTACTACAGGGAGTAGCGGGTGAAAGTCAGTCCGTTATCAAAAGGTGGACTTGTTAAAGGTCAATTCAACCACCCATGGCCTATGACCTAAGGTGGTGGCGTTACAGCGCATCGAAACTGTGGGACAGTAGATGCGACGAGAAAGGTTGACACTTAAACAAAAATTTAAATCTCTAGATCTTTTAAAATGATCTAAACTAGTAAATAGTTAAAGATTTTATGCCCTTTATTTTGATTTCTTTTAAATTTGTAACGAGAAGGGTGGGTAATTCTTTACATGTAAAATTTGATTTATAGTTTCAGCTTGTGGTGTACCTGAAAATAGTTTTGTTCTAACAGCATTTACCACTTCGTCGTGGGTCTTAGTACGCAAAAGTCAGAGCCACAGTGTAAGGAATAAATTGAACGTTTTACTTTAAATCTCCAGCGTCAAAAGGGTTAAAACCAAAATGTGCAGAATGATTAGCAACACCTCTAGAAAAGCATTGCTCATAAATGGTCAAGCTTTTGGAGTAAACGTCACACAGACTTAAAAGTCTCACTCTTACAAGTGTAATGAGTATGAATAAAGAATTCCGGTGATTTTCAAACAGGGGTTATCCCCCACAACCTCAGACGTAGTTGAGGCACCTTGTTCTTAACAAGTAGCACTAGATTCTCGAGGTTTTGTCAACTCCCGACTCTATCTACTTCAAAAGGGAAAAAGCAAACCTGCCCTTCCCACCTGACTGCAGTCTACGACCAAGTTCCCTTGTCTCGGGCGCTTGGACTAATAATACCCTTATTTAAAATTATATAAGTTAAATAATAATAATAATAATAATAATGGAATTTATATAGCGCTTATACATCGCTGTTCTAAGCGCTTTACAATGTAGAAAAGGACATAAGAATATCATTAAGCACAAGCTTACATATAACCCTACTGTACACATCTTAAAAAGGAAAGAAAAAAACAAAAACAAACAAACAAACAAAAAAACAAAAACAAAAACAAATATGACGAAACTAAATGTCACACAGACTTAATGAGTATGAACGTAAAAACCACGTGTTGTTGCTTTACCTGAGGATTTGTGCTTTTGTATTCATCACATAGTCGGTTGTGTTCACGTACAAAGAGAGTATGAAATGCTATCAAACCGGGCTGTTCATTGGCCCTTGAGTCCCCGGCAACAAACAGCAGACTTGCTACTCGGCCAACTGGATTGTCATTCGGTAGCGCCTCATCATTTTGCTGTTTACAAAACACGTTTAAACAGGTGCTAGTTGCTTAAGCTGAAAAATCATTTTGACTTTGGAGTAGAAGTTTAGAATTTCTAGTTTCTAGTTTGTGAAATTATGAGTGAAATATTAAAGACTTTCAACAAACATTGATAAATTGTGGGCGCTTTCCATTTAGGAAAAAAACCCCGAAATTTCGATGGGAGCAAAAGTGGAATTTCCGATTGGTAAAAAGTTGTTCCATTTGGTCTTAAACCCCGGTACGTCGCGGTAACCGACCGTGGACCTGGAACTGGTACAAACTACGAGAAACGTAAATAGAACACGACATTCTGTTCGGAAATTCCAACCGGGAAAACCGGCCCACCTTTTTAGATTCTCCACTTTTTCTGGGAATTTTCCAGTGGGACGAGCCGACGAAACGTGTTCAATTTACCGCCGAACCAGAAATTCCGGAAATTTTGACTAAATGGAAAGCGCCCTGTGTCTCTCGTTTGAAAAATCTTGCAAGTGACGTCAAAGTGTATCTTCGACGCCTCCCCAGATACAGTTTTCGCAAACATTTTTGAGGGGAAGGGAATGGCTTACTGAAGAGGGGAGCCAAGGCCTTTTTGAAAACTGGAACCTAAGCGTAAGTAGTGAATGTGTAAAGAAAAAATTCCAGCCGTTGCACTCCATCTGGAGGGCCGGGGGTTTAATTAGAAGGTGAGGCTTTATAAATTTGGGCAACTGAAAAGGGATGGGGCTGGAAAGAGGGGAGGATAAACTACAAGGGAGATGAGAAATTTCTTTTCTGTACCATTGCAAACAACAATTGAGTTCAGACAAGTACACGGAACCTGACTGTTTTGTGTTGGAAAGCAAAATAAAAAGTCCTTTTTTTCCAAGTCGTAACTTACAGGTAACAAATCATCGGGTATGACTTTTAGTTTTCCATCTGTAAATGATCTTAGAGCCCTGCTTCTTGCTTCTGTTTCTCCATACACGACGGAACCATCGATGTAGGAAGTTAGTTTGTTCACTTGTTGTCTTGGAATGCTAGTGCCTCGACCAGTACATCTAATGAAGAGAGAAAAAAAGGTTCACTGCACTAAAAGGTAGTGTAAAACTTTAGTTCCTAGAACTTCTCACTCTGCACCAGGTTATGGCAAAAAAAAAAAAAAAAACGTTTCGCCCGTTTCATTGTGGGAAGTCAATGTTGCTCGTTTCGGGAGCGACTTCTCACGTTCTTTCAGGCACAATGTTTCAGACAGTTACCCGATTAACTGTTGCTCTCACTGAGGCACCCATTTACGGAAACAAAGTCTAAGTACGATATTTCCAAGAGCCAGTTGCAATCGCCGCATCATACTTTAATTTTTGTTTCTCCTACAACTGGAACTGTAAGGCTTAGTCAAGATCGTCTCAGAAGGATTTATCGCCGGGAAGAGAGATCAGAGATTCGTTTTGACCCACGATATTCATATGACATCCAGGTCTGAGAAATTCCTAAATGATAGCGCCTAAGCAAAAACAAACAAACCAGTTTTGTTTTCTATAGATGAAGGAAATTTAGCTTTAACCTTAGGGCCAGTAATTGATGTATATAATTTATGTTGAATTTGATCATGTCCTTCCAAACCTGTTAAACGTGGTGCGTACGAAAGGGAGGTACACATTTCCTTTGTTCTGTCGGTCAAAATGAATATCTCCCTGGAAGCAGAGGAGAAAGCAAATATATATTATCATAACGCATAGCTACATTTCCTCCACAGGCAAAAGAATTACGCAAATACTTGTTCAGTAACAAATCACCCACATTTAAAAGGTTAAGAAGAGGACAAGGGCCCATCCACATACCCCAAGCATAATACGATAAGCGAGGCAGCTAAAAAATCGCCAGGGAAATCCCATTGTTTGGGGAAAAGACATCGTAGATATCCTAACGACATATTCAGCTTACTCAAACCCACCCACACACCATACATGTCATACAAGGTACTCCTTAGAGGGCCTTAAAAATATTGGGGTTGTCAGAACTGCAGATAGCAAGTAAGACTAGTAGATAATAGAATCAACGCGCAAGATCTGAACCCATAGACTGCTTACGTGTCGTGTAATTTTCATGATAAACAGGAAGGGAGTCCGAGTATCGTGATTCCTGATTATTATACCACAACAACAACTCAGGGACGACACCAAATGCTCTTCATATACTGACCTGTGGTACCTCAATAGGTAACAGCACGTCACTTTCAACTTCAAAATCCCGACGTGTAAGCGTTCCTGATGAATCGGTATCATGTGCAAGAAACTGAAAGAAAAATTAATAAAAACAATGACCTCTATTTGTCAACAACACATCAGGTACTCTATTTAAAAACACCCTGTGCTGTGTAATATGGAAAGACTGGTGTCGTGAACTTCTCAATATCTCTCACTACCATCACCAGAGTTCTCAGTTCTCTCTTCTGTCAAATGATCCTCCACGTCACATCCTAATAGCGTAACATCAATTCTCGACACTGGTACCTTGTATCGTGGAGAGGTTACATTGGTAGCTCCGCTTTTTTACCCCCTCTTTCATCAGTGATCCATTTTACTGGTATTTAAAGCTACTTAATGCTATATGGATAGAAAAACTGAGTCGAATGACAGGATTTGAGGTAAAGCCTGAAAACCAACTCAGTACCTCTCGTACAGAAGGCCTCGCACTGACTAACTAACTGTGCCAATTCTTTCCACTGTCAAAGTGAACCTATTGATGGCCGGATTGCCGCATCCTGCCTGACTGATCCTGAATGATGGTCTGTTTCACTGACCTACTTAGTCACAAGCGATTAATTACGCCTCAATATATACCTGCCCAAAATTTGGACTGAAGTCACTGAGTCTGCGCGCACTAATCTTTGATTCAACCTGCAAAATAGGAAGTTAGTTAGCCGAATCGCAATGAGAAGCCGCAAATGTATTTTAACGACAATTTAACCTTCACTATAGGTAATGAGAAAAGGATAAGAAAAGGATAGAAACAGCAGTCCCCGAACGTTGGCCAGTTATTTCTTTATTAGCTCAATAAGATAAAACGCAACTTTTGTGCTCAACCTCCTAAAAGAAGGAGCGTCACAATTTTCTATACAGTATTCATTCGAAAAAAACGCCGTGGCATTTATTACCTTATATAGCGTTTCCGACGTGGCGTTTATATATACATGGTGGCGTTTATTTCAAAATCACATTTGGCAAAAATAATTACGATAAACCTGATTTGCAAATACTATGTAAAACAGAAAGATTTCCAGTGTCTTGCTTTATTTTTTCCTGAAATGGACTCGTCATTGTCTGCATGGATGGTGAAGATTACCAAGTTGTATCGAATTTTTTCCCATATTCCTTGAAAAAATCCCGTATTCTTCTGATTGGATGCGATTTTTTTTAAGACGAGGGCAGCGTTTATTGGTAATATTGCTTCTATCGGCCGCGTTTTATCAAGGGCGGCGTTTAATCGAGTTAATGCAGGAGAGAATTTATTAGCAAACCTTACTTATCTGTTTGGAATAAACAGACTGAAAACGCTTAAAAAACAAAACGCTGATGCTGGTAGTCCAGATCTGTTACTTAAGGCGTACCTGCTGAAATAGTTCATTGCTGATTTTTCTTGGTGATGGCCTGTTAGCGCCTGCTGCCATAACTATACCGTCAGCGTACATTGGAGGAGCATCACGAATCAGGTCCTCTTGTGCAGCACCCCATCTCACGTGAACTTTATTGTTCGAAGTACCCTCTAAACGCCTATAATGCAGGAAATATAAATTCCGGACAATTGTTTTCGCGAAATATTTACCTAACTTTTTTGCGTGCTGAAACAAACCAACAATTGAAAGTGATCGTTAATATAAAAAGGGCATAGCCATGAAGAGCTAACAAGACTAAGGAAAGGCCCAAAAGAAAAAAATGGACGCCCTAGTTTTAATCGAGTACTCAAAATTGCATGAACAGGCTTCACTTTTATCAAGCGCGGAATACAGGTGTATGAGTGAAAATCTACTTGAACGGAGTTGTGCCATCACAGAAACTCCGCATTTACAGATTTTGCCAAGCAACCATTTTCGTAAAGGGCTGGGAATATCTCTGAACGATCGGCAAATTTTGAAGGCATTAGTGCTATTCCTTTCTTTGGCACTTAAGGGGTGGGTTATGGCAGGAGGTTACGGGAGTGTATTTACTAGTTTATGGCTTGGATGTTACTCGGAAGCTTACCTGTCATCTGTTACAGTTGGTACCGATCCGATCATTCTTCCGTCCTGACATCCGCTCAGAGCGCTGCTTGTGAACTCCACGTTTGCCGTGGAGTTGGCAGTCAGCGGTTGTCCTCCTGGGCTAGGCATCAGGCCCACTGTGTATGTGAAGGTCTGGTTACCAAGCTCCGCGTGGCTTTCTCCAGGATTTACTTGAAATTTTACTGTTTTCCCGTCTGGGTTAACTGTTACTGTTGATTTTGAAGGCTACAGGAAAACATACGGGTTAAGAAACCACGCTTAAGATCGACATACCAAAAACGTATTGAACCCATTCGCCCCAGAACCGCCCGTAACCGCTTGTGCAGATCCACGTCCCTTCTACCGCTCATTTAACTTGAATGTGCAGGGGGAAGTGATCTTTCAAACCATTCCAGAAAGAGCACGCGTCAGCCAAGGAGGCTGGAGCTACCACGTTATGTTGACCCAAAAATTCCCATGAAAATCTTGTTGTACTGAACCAGTTACCTTTCATTACATCTAATCTTATAAGATCCTAAAAGCTTTCTCAAAACTTTCCTCACAGACATGAAGCCTACTAAATGCCCAGCAAAAGAAAAAAATGAAGCAAAATTCCCAGGAGCGAACGGGTTAAGACTGCTAAAGTTTCGCTTCACTAACAAATAATCCTTTATTGCAGTATTCAATAACTTTATCAATCTAGTACGAAAGACCCTTTGAATCGTCACAAGTAAAAAGTTGAATATCCACTCCAGCCTTTAGTAGCTACAATCCCGGTCATAATTGTTGAAACGTTTGGGAGCTTTTCCTTCCCTTTCCTTTCAATGTTGATTTAGAAGACGTTTATGCCCAAGCAAACTCGTGAAACCAACATTGAGGGAAGAAGAGGGAATCAATACTTGTATTCATGAAACGAACAAGTTTATGTTGTGTTTTCCGGAAGTGTTTCAACAACTTATGACCGGGATTGTAGTTGTCGCGTTATAATAAATAAATATACATGGTGTTCTTAAAACCATTGCGTTTGGTATCCTTAGAGAAAAGAAGAATAGATTTGGGCTTACTCAGTAATTTGTTGTGAAAGAGGAATGAGATATTTTAGCCAATCGGATTCCGGTAGGTATTTTGTCTTGAAATCGCTTTAAAGGTTTACTTAGACACGAAACGCTTCGCAGCATTATACCACTCCCTCCGGGTTTATAGTAATGTTGGCATAATTCTTACTGGATTCCATCCAAAGTGGAAAACCAAGACACATGCTCCGACATATCAGGGACTTCCTTGCAAGTAAGAAACATTCCATCGCCGCACAAAAAAAATCATTTGGAATTTCTATACCATATGTTTAGAATAGGCCTCTTAAGCTTGTATGTTTTGTTTTCCCAATGAAGATACCAGGCCGGAATTTGAACCTTTGTCTTATTATAAGTTATGCGTAGATATGCACCGAAATTTTTAAAGAAGCAGTTCTCTAGAGTATTATCACAAGCTAAAAAATTAAAGGTCTACCGTATTTGGCTTACCTGTTTAACAATCGATGTAACTTGTAAGGAAAAACACTTGTCGAGAGAAGAATATTGAAACGTTTGTCCAGAATCAGAACTAAAAGAAACATTCATGAAATCATTTACCAATCCTTTCACTGATTCTTATTTTTTCAATCAGTCCCATTTATACTGACATAATTAATGACTATTGAAGCTCCACAGACTTACCAGCTAAAAAGTGGTTAAAATCATCCGGCATAATTATAAAAAGGAATGTATGAAGAAATCGAAAGAAAAAACTTCGACTAGCCCAGCCGTAAGGATGTTCGCACGTTATGATATTTCGTCTTCCCCAGTTGTCATCTAAGATTTTATTTTAAAGAACTCAAATATCGCCTACTTCCGAGCAGTTTATGTTTTTTGTAAGACACTATTTTTTACGTAAGAACATAAAAAGAGAAAATCTTAAGGAAATTTTCCTCAGTTATCTTAAGGCCCTTAGGTATTGGTCCGTTCTCGCGGGATTGGAACTGGTAACCTCTCGCTTAGCAGTCCGGCATTACCAATTTACCGGCTACCGAGTTTACCTCGCTGCAGTTAGTTTTCTTGTAAAAAAAAAAGTATAATAAAACACATATCATTCAAGAAGCATTTGCCAAATGAAAATGTATCTCCTTTACTTAATTGTCATCGTAATCGTTGCTTACTGACCTGTTAGGCTGTACAACTCGTAGCCTCGTATTAGGAGTTACGTTAACGTACGTCACCATGAGATTAGACGGCCACGTGACTTTGACTGTGACATTACCACTATTTGATCCCAGTCCAAAATGCGCAACAACCGAACTCTGACCTAAAAAATGTGTACTGGAACCAATTTGCTGTGTCTGAAAGAAAGGAAAGTGGACGCTAGTACTAGAAGGTAATGCCTTGTTTCAGAAGAGATTGCCAGGAAAGTAAATTAAACTCAAGGTCCGACTACTTCAACACTCTTTTACAGGATAGAACGAAATCTAACCTTTTTCTAAGGTTACTTTTCTTGGCCATTGAATGTTAAGACAAGTATACGATTTTCCTTTCGCCAATAATGACTAAAACGGCTAGAACAGTGCCAAAATTCTTCATTTTAACTTCTCAAACTCATTAATAATTCATAAAGAAAATACAAAGAAAATTAATGTTTAATGAGTGTTTGGAAATCGGGTGAAAAACTGCTCAGTATTTGCATCCTTAATTTCTCCTTCAAAAATGATTTTGTTTGAGAAGAAATATCAAACATTCGACACCGTGTTTCATCACCAGATGAAACACCTCGAAGTTCGTCAAAAATACTCCGCTGCACGTCGTATTTTCAACTCTCTTCTCGGTGTTTCATCTGGTGATGAAACACTGCGTCTCATGTTTGATATATTACGTGATAGCCTTGTACCAATATTCTAGTTGCCTATACCTGTGTATGGTTGTTTCCCATGATCACTTGTACTCGAGCTCCCAGGCTGTCACATAACTTATTTGAGTTCTTAAGACACCTAGAACAAAAATTGCACCGCAGCACTCACATCTGGATTTCTTAACAAAAAATATTGACCCACCCACCATGATACCTCAATCGGGGATAGGGGGATTCTTGACAGGTTCATCTCCGTCCCTTAAAATCACCGGTCGTCAGTCTCCCCTCCTATCAACCTGCACCCTCCAGGACAGGCGTTTTGAATTCTGAGAGTTTCATCTCGAAACATTTGTGCGATTCACTGAGCGGGCGCTCGGCTATCTTATTCAGTTAATTTAAAAACCTCGCGTGACCAAAGGAAATTGTTCAAATCAAGAGGAAACAAACGACAAGTGACGTTACATGCTATTAATTGCCATTGTCAAATTAGAATGGCTTGGAAAGTTTGCCGCGCTTCCAGGATAGGTTCACATACCTTTGCAGAGGTACCAATACGACAATTTTCTTTTCTGGTTTTACAGTGAGCTTAAGCAACGTCGACAACGTCCAAAAACAAACGGTTTTATGAACAAAACAACAGGTCTACACGTGCATCCCGCATTTTAGTAGGTTTTTTATGACGTCCGCTGTATTACTACGATGTGAAACCTCGTAATGCAACGTTTTATGAATATTTTTATGAATATTAGTTTCTTTTTTTGAACCTGGATAAAGTCCTTAAGAATTCAACTCCAAGAAGTTCATTTGAAAAATAGAGCGGGTCCAAATAGATGCGATATAGTTTGAAAGGACGCATATTCATTTTTTTAGCGACGTTTTCACTGTCGTTGTCGCCATCGTTGCTTAAGTGTTTGCCATTCTTTAATTTAAACGCATTTTAACTCACAGCAAATGGATTAATCACCGTACCTATGTACTACACGTATCCTTATCCAATTGTTCGGCTCCTTTCGCTGATATTGATAGAAAAACGGTGCTCCAACGTTATTACACACAATGATGTCTTGATCACCGTCATCTAAGAAAGAAGTGTGCACGACTCTTTAAGAACTGATGGAATTAGAAGACATCAGTGAGGGTTAGGGACGTGCAGTGTTTTAATAATAGCTAAATATTCCCCCTGAAACCTCGCGCAAAACACCTCATAGTAGTTCTGAAGACGAACCAAATTTCAGCAAACCTTTAACCTATGCTATATACACAATAGAGTCACTTATACGAGGAAAAATAAGACACGACGCCTCCTAAATAAAAAAATAAATATTAAATAAAAGCCGTCTCGAACGTGTTCGTAGGCGTTTCTTGTCGAGTACCTGCAGTTACCTCTTCTAAACGCCATCCAAATTTTATTTTTTATACTGCGTGACTGAATTTAGAACCACAGAGAAAACACCGGAAAAGTCGATGTTGAATTATAATATTACCATCATAGTCCCATTTGACGAGGCCTCTTCCTTTTCCTGTGCCATTCAGTCCATAGAAGGCAGATACCTGAAAAGGAAAAAAACGCCAATACCAATGATTTGAAGCCTCAGACCTTACAGAAGCTGCACTGTAAGTATTTTTTTCAGTACATTAGAACGATATTGGCATAACATTCGTCTTACGTCACATTTTCCTGCCAAACGTCCTAGTTACTAATGCACCATAATATAATTCAGTTAATTTTCCAGATCTGTATAATTCTCGTGCATCCTCATTGCAATAGATTCTTGAAAGCCTCTGTCTTGTAATCAAAATCTACTCTACTAACTCAGCTGTATATTCAAACTTTAGTTAAACGCTTTTTAAAATTCATCAGTTAAGCAACCGCGGTGTCAAAAGTCAGAAAATTAAAACTGAAAAAGAGAACTCGAATTCTTTTAAACTTCACCGAGATTATTCCAACTCTCTCTAAACCTGTGAAATACGGGAGAACTGCCTTACAGTAAAGGAACTATGAAGAAAGGACGATCGAATTACGAAATCTACTAAACAACCTCTCAGATTAACGCGAAATTCTACGTTTATCATGCAACGTCATTTTGGACGAAGAGAGAGATGAGAAGTAGTTGTATAAAGTCAAGGTAAAAAGTTTCTATTTACTTCTTGAGTTTTCCCATTCTGACCAGTTCCAAGGTTTTGCCATAAATGCATCTTGTTGAATTCATTCCCTGAAAAGTATGCAGGAATAGTGAGTAGCAGATTTGATAAATATGGAAATATACTGATCTGACTAAATAATATGGATATCGACCAAAACCAGCCATTTTAACCAACAGCAAACTCAACATCCACACATGGCGTCGACGCCGAGATTACAACACGGGCCACATTGGTGGGAGGCGAGTGCTCTCACCACTGCGCCATCCTTACTCCCGGTCGAGGGAGGCAAAGATGAAAGATAAATTTCTGATTGTTCAGTTGATAAAGATGAGTTACCAATGCAAGGAATGTAAGCCTTATCTCCCAGGCATTTTTCACCTTACCACTACCAAATCTACCCATTATAGTCAGTGGGGAGGTCTTGCAGTGCAGAAAAGAGCGAGGCTAGAAAAGAAAAAGCAAAACGAAAACAAAAACGCGAGAAAGAAGCCGTTGCTGCCAATAGAGTGTCAGTCCTATATCGGATTATTCGGGAAAAGGTACATAGAATTATTCGATAATCCACCAAGATGTTGGCCTGTAAGTGGTAAGCTTTGTACTTACCGCTGGTTGAAATGAAATCTAGAAAGCCATCGTTATTGAAGTCCACGAATGCCGCACCCCATGCCATACCACCATTTTCTACACCCGCCTGATAGAATGAAACATATGTGAGAAAAACGGAAATCGCCGTACTGTTTAGTCACTCTAGTTGTTCGGTTGGTTTGAAAAAGTACTTGATTTCCGACAATTTTGCCACCTGACAAAATTGTTTCGGCTTGTTTGAGAAACTATTAAGTGCATTATTTTTTTGCTGCTTTTTATTTTATTCGCCACACAATAATAGAAAATGAATTACAAACAATATAGGATAGGTAGAAAAAAGAAGTGGCGAGGAGACCTAACAGAAACTATAGGAGCTTATGAGAGGTTAGGCCTCCTCGAACTACGGGCTAGACCTGTTTACACCGATTGAAGAAACGATGAAGAAAAGTCGAAGATGGAGAAATTTAAGGTCGATTTTTATATTTACTTAATAATTTAATCTTCAGTATTTTCTTAAAGGAGAAAAGGGATTGAGACCTCGTTGTCCGGTGAATTAAAAATCTTAGTTCCTTGAAAAAAAGGTCAAGAAGTTCTTAGTTTGATGGCTCTTTGGAGAATATCTCCATTTGATTTTTTACAAAGGTGAGCGTTCAAGGGTCTAGGACGAAAAGATAAATGGCTGATAGGAAGCGAGGAGAAAAGCCGGGCAGAAACTCGCGCGCCTCATCTACAAAAGAACAAAAAGAGCGTGACACTGAAGCCAGACCCAGGCCAGACCTAAGAGGCACCCACTCTTAGTGCCCGAGCACTAGCGCTGTCTGAGTACTGACGAAAAAATTTTTTTTTGTTTTTACACCATGAGTACCGGTGTAACTATGCACCATATTTTGCTCTATTTGAGCTTATCAACCGTCAGTTTGAAATGCGGGCGTGGTAGGTGGTTATGGGTATGCAAAGCAGTGAATTGCCTTGGTACTAACAGAATCTGTGCGCACCCAAGAACTAGCTTGGGTGCCCAATTTATTGCCCGTGTCTCAACCTTGCACTTGGGTACAAGCACCAAGCCCGAATTCTGGCGTGGGTACTTGAAAAAGGGTTTGGTCATATTAGTGTCCAGGGATCACCGTACTTGGGCACCGTGCTGGACACCAACTGTAAGCATCATGGTTTCACCTAAGTGACCACCTTAACTTGCCTGATTTGTAGCGTCTTCAAACTGCCTTCCTCCACGATTACGATACAACGAATTTCCACTGGTAACGAACGTACAGCCAGACATGGTGCATTCGCTTTGGTTCTTCCACATGGCAGTAGAAAACCAGTCCAGGTAACCGTCATTATCCCAGTCTCCTATAGCATGACCGATGGCGTTCTATGGAAAAAACGATAACCACGAGTTACCCTTAGTTCTCACACGCGTTCATGCTACTGCTCAGCCAAGTTAACTGTGTGAAACAACTAATGCCCGCGGGGGGTCTCGAAAATAAGTTGGACAAGCAAAGCTGTCGAAAACTGATTGGCCAGTAAAGGAGACTAATCTGTGCATTGCACAGGTTTTTTGGACCGCTAAAGGAGACTAACTAAAATAGACATCTTAAAGTATCAATCTCATGCCACCCCTACCCGCATTCCGCTCAGTCCGCATGATTTAGTGCATTCTGTGAAGTTGCTTTTTTGTGTGTTCCAAAACATTTTACTTCCACCGAAAGCTGCAGTAACTAGTAGCTCTGGAAAGCCGTCGTTGTCAAAATCCTGCAATGACAATAACAACAGTTTGTTAGGCTTTCAGCTTTAAAACTAAAAAAATGTCTACTCAGCTTTTTAATTTTGACCTTTTTGTACGCATATGAAGATAGGGCCAAGACAGGAAGATCGTTTTAGTGATCCGAAAAAACTCAGTAGTTCTGGGTTACTTAAGCAAAGACCGAACAGAGCTGATGTCTTGGTTTACCAGCGTAATAAGACCCCCTGTCACACGTATAGTGGGGTTTACTCTCTTTGTCGAGGTGTTGTTTGAACAAGATGTGCAAAATATTTTTAAAGAACGGAAAATCAATTGTTCGCTGACCTACGTAATTCATTCCACTCAAAAATGAAAAAAAAAAAAAAAAAAAAACACGTGGAGAAACAAACTACTCATTATATAATATATATTGATAAATAATTAACAATTATGGGACGAGGTTGAGCAAAATATCGTGACTTGTCAGGGGCAAGCAGATCAATGAAAGACACTGACAAATCACGATATTTTGCGATAACCGAGTTCAATAATTGTTTTAATTTATCATCAAGATTCGATCACCAAGTTTGTTTTTTTAATTAATACCTTCGGGAAGCGAAGCGATCTGACATTTTTCAAGCAAAAGCGATCGCAAGGAGGAGAAAAGTGGGGTTTTGTTTACGCATGAGCAGAATATTATTTGCAGCCAAACATACTATTGGACGACATTGCGCTTAAGCAGACAATTATTAGTAGGTAGTTATTTGCAGGTCCCATGGTGGGCGTTTGGCGAATGAAAAGAAAGAACAATTTGCATCGAATGATAAACCGTTATATCTGACTTTTAATAGCGGAGCTCCGCGCGCGAAAGCGCGCCTGCGGAGCACCATGGATAAATAAATCTACCCATCCCAGAAAATTTGGTAATCACGTGACCGACCGACCGAGCGACCGACCGACCGTCCGTCCGCAGCACAGGCATACCAATGTTTACTCTCACACTTTCTAGCTAGGTTGGGAGCCCCGGAGAAAGCTGACTGCACATCAATGTTGTCATCAATTGACAGCTGTCAAAACAGGGTATCCGCTGACCAGTATCACCTGACCGTATCGCGGGCTCAGGTGTCGACCCATCAAGGTCGAGTGTTTTTTTGAAGTTATCCGCTGACAATTTACTCGTTTTCAAATGATCGCAGGCTCACGTTTACTTTTTTTAAAATTCACATCAAATATGTTGTGTTTATGTCAGTATCGTCCCGCACTATTAAGATTTTGATTTCAAACTGACCTCAGACGCAAAAATTCAGCCAGTTTTTTTAAAAGACAGGCGGGGAAGACCTTTTCTTACCATGGTCACGTGTTGATCACGCTCCACGTCCAATTTTTATGCTCTGATTGGTTAAAATTTGACAGGTGAGTTCATGCATAAAATTTATGCAGCATCTTGAAAGTTGTTTACTTTGACAGCTGAAGCTGACAGAGTTTGAGTCAACTTGTGATGTTTTTAACTGTCTTTTTCCACTGGATGTACAAAATGAAATACAGCTGCTATCAAGAGTGTTCTCTTATTCTTGGCTGGTTTGTTTGTTGGGTTTTTGGTCGAGAAATGCGTCGCTTGTCAAAGCCGCTAATTCGATTTCGAATGGCATCGTTTTTGTTTTTCACCTTGCTGGATGCGTACGAGAATTATAAAGGCTCAAGCGATCCTTGCCTTACTTGATAGCTTTCAGGAGCTGCATCTCGAATTATGGTAAGCCTGAGTAATTATTGTATTTAAATATAATTTCATGAAGTCCAGCGGCGCAGTTTATGAAGCTAGTTTATGCACGTTTGTATTAAGATTTGACTGAGACACTGATCTGACCTAGTATGAGGTTTGATATAAGCTTAAGCTTACAGAACTTTAAAAAGCCTTTAGTCGATATTAATTCACCGTAAATAGAAAGAAAAGACTTTCCGAAGAATACTTAGTTATAATTTTGGCTGTAGAAAGAAAGCTTGGAGCGACTTTCTTGTCGTGAGTTCATCTTTGAAAACAGCAAACACCGGGAAACCGGCGGCTTAAAACATAAACTTCATCTTTAATCTTAGTAAAGACCTGAGGATTCTTAGAGACACTTAAATACTCATTTGTTTTCGTGAATGAAAATTGTTGTCTCTGTAAATGTTCTACCGAATTGTATTTCTTTATTGATTGTTGGTAGTCTCAAAAGTGTAATTTTCATCGCTTTTCCGTTTGTTTCCAGCCGTTCAAAAACATCGCTTGCAGGAGCACTCAAAATGCCGAGCGTATCAAACGCTTTTTAAGATTACACATCGTTATAAAACCATTAATAAAAAATAGACTCAATAAATTCTTTATCACGTTGAAGCGTAACTCTTTTAAAATTTCTTCGCAAATTTGGCGCTTGTCAAAAGTTAGAACCGGCTGGCCGTATAGATGATTTTGGAAATTTTTTGAACGGTTTCGCTAATTAAAAGTCCACGCTTGCTTCGATGGTCCTGAATATTGAATGAATTCAATTTGTCTTGAAAAATTGTGAAATACTGCATTTTGTACGAGGTCTGTATGATAAAAACAGCGCCTCGTGGTACTCTTTCTCCTCAGATGTGGTGTATAAAAAAAATAAATAAATAAAAGATTGGTTTGCACGCACCCAGATTTATTGGCAAGAATTTGTAAACTTGTCGAACGCAAAAAATTCGACCTGATTTGTTTTCCAAGAATTTGTTTTCCAAGCACGCCTTATCTACTGTGATCAAGAGCCATTATTGCTCTTAAATGTGACCGAAGACTATTTTTTGGGTGTACATATAAGGCTATATCAACTCGATACAAGATTTGTTTCACTCCAAAATCACTTAGCTTTTCCCTCAAAAGTCACATGAATGTGCCCTTAAGTTAACTGATTTGTGGAATACAAAATTGTTGTTTGATTTAAGTTATAAATTTATCAATGGGAGCTTCGCTTTTAGCCGTGGCTAAATCTATATATTATCTTCGTAAGTGAAACACTGTTGGCTGGAGGCTACTATGCGACAATACTATGCTTACTACTAGAAAGAAGAAAAACTTACTGTGAATGAAGAACCATAGGTGTAAGTTCCTTGATTAAGCACGGAGCCGTTATAAGAATCATCCATATTTACACCAGCGTTGATTGTAACATCTACAAAGTACCTTTAAGACGAATAATCGATTTAAAAACATCGTTTTGAAGACTCGGATTACGTGTGGCAGGCTAAGTACATATAAGCAAAGAATCGTTTAGGTTTTATGTGGAGTAAACTGCTAAAAATCTAGGTAATTGGCCATAGAATCTCATAACCTTATCCGAGAGTTAGCCTTTTAAAGAGCGGTGTTAAGAAAAATGGTTTAAAAAGGTTTAAAGGCTTGTTAATGGTGGACGAAGGTGAAATTTGTTCAGTTCCCTCGCACAGGGCATGTTTTCTTGACGCGAAGCTGTGATTATGTCTCTCTCAGCTAATTTCTCAAGTGTCTTAGCCAATAAGGACGTATAATTGGGTTGAAGCGCCTTTGCTCAAGTTCCCTAATTTACGATCTTTCTTATTATTATCAAACAGCACATTAATTCAGCAGTGTTCATCAATTTTAGGTTTCAAGCACCTAAAGACCTCCCCGGCTGAGCATAGGTTTACATCATACCCTGGTGAGTCGTGTCCTCTGTTTTGTAAGAGCTTGGAGACAGATGGCTGAATAAAGAAAGTAAAAGATTGTGTTAATGGTCAATATTGCACTAAAATCTTAAAACGCAAGCGTCAGCCACACCCACTTTACCCATTTGCTAACATGATCTCAGGCGCTTCTCTAATGCGGCTGACGGGACAAAAACAAAACCAGCCAAATTAAATAAGTTTATTTTTGAAGCAAGTACACCTTCGCTCAATAATGAAATTCTTTTAGTGGTCACTCTCTCCTCGACAGAGGCTCCCGCTGGGCAATCCAGTAAAAATAGCAATAATAATAAT
This sequence comes from Porites cylindrica, assembly GCA_964035525.1. Classification (NCBI taxonomy): domain Eukaryota; kingdom Metazoa; phylum Cnidaria; class Anthozoa; order Scleractinia; family Poritidae; genus Porites; species Porites cylindrica. The sequence continues at coordinate 12,120,470 of OZ037782.1, read as the reverse complement.
CCAGAAATAGTAAGTGCTCGGTGGACGATAGGAAAAGGTTCTCTCTCCCTCCTATCGTCCCCTTCGCGCTCACAAAGGGGCCTCTTCAGGGGTACATAACTATTTTTTGTTTTATGCATTTTTGTGGATAACTGACATAGCAAATGTAAGTAGATGAGATAGTTTCTTTTAATTACCTTTCCCAAAGAGTGCGGAATCCATTCTGTCACATAAATGTCAACAAAACCATCGCGATCATAATCTCCAACATTTGGCGTCATCCCAGAAAGTTTGCGTTTGTCACTCGTCTGCATCGAACAATTCCGCTGCATAGCTTCTTCCCTGAAGTGTCCCCCGTAATTTATATACAGATAATGCCTGGTGTCACCAACCGTAGTCACATAAAGATCCAGATCTCCATCTTGGTCAAAGTCAGCCCAGACAGCACCATTGGCGAGGGAACTGGGTCCAATATTTACGTCTTTGGTAACGTCAGTGAATGTTCCGTCCCCTATAACATAAGGAAAAGAATTACGGGAGAAACTAGAATGGATACTCCAAAATCAGGTTGGACACCTTATGATAATTACCAAATCCAATAATTCTCTTAAAAAAACAATTGAGAAAATGTTGAACCAATTGAGTATGTTGTAGTGAATGTAGATCGTATCAGGATCATAAAGCAAGTGATGCAAGTCCAAGGCCAAATATGTACACTGCTCAGTTCTCTTCTTTCTATATAGACACCTTAAGGTTTAGTATGACTTTAATATTACTTTTCATCATTTATTTCAATTGAAAAGGACAATCCAGATTTCGGGGCATCTGTTCTATTCAGCAGCAGAACTGGATATTTTAAACTATGGATGAAGAGGCTAGGAATTCTAGTTCAGGAACACTGAACGAAACATTTTATTTCTGATCGTAGCCTGAGTGGCAGGCGTTCGGGGAAGGGAATTCTTGCGCGCCCTTCACACTTCTTTCCCAGTTTCGAACGCTTGCTACGCATGCATGCTATTCTTATCGTGACTAGTTCTAACCCTTATATAATTAGCTGTCGGCCGGTGATTTATGGAGAGACATCATAAGTGGGCCATTTCCGTTTATGCTAGCCTTGGTAATTCTACTTAGCACAATCAGGCTAATAGAGTATTTTTGGAACATATTACTCAAATCAGCATTTCTTTCCTATTTTCTTCCAAAAAAATTACAAACCTCACAGCAAAACAATCTCAAACTAAACGACTACTTTGCACGAATCGCTCGATCTTCATCAGTGATGTAAAATGAGGTTCGGTTAACAGAGGGGATTGTAAATGGCAGGGGAGGGAGGGGGGTACAGTCCCTTATCTCTATTTCTATTTCCGTTGAGATATCCGAAAGAGAAGGGAAAATTTTCAATTTTTAGCACTTTTTCTTCAAATAGCAGTACTAGTGGTTTTAGTGCTACAATGGAACGTGGTAACTTAGAATAGCTCAGTTTGTTTCCTCAGCTCTATCTCCAAAACAATTCAATTAAACTGTAGAGAATAATGGGTACACTTATATTGGTCACTTGTCCTACCATCACGTATAATCCTTTTAATCTCTTTCTATGAATAATGTTGCGGTTGCCGCATAGATATGATCTATTATTGTCTTCCTTATCCAGACACCGTAAACAGAGGCGTCTTGTGAGGTCTCTTAACGTAACCGAAGATTACAATGCACAAGTACAAATATCGCAAAACTGCAGCACTCCGTCGCGAGTAAAATAAGTAGATGTTGCTGAAAACAACAATAAAACTTTTTCTAGCTGGTTGACCAAGGCAAGGAGAATAATTTAGTTATTAATAATCCCCGCAAGGCTTCAAAGGTATACAAAATTAGCAAAATTATTACCTTAAAAATGGTAAAATGAAATCGTGAATTTAAGTTCACCTCAGAGCATTGCAAATTGAGTTATACATATTGGATTGGAAGTTTTTTAGTCGCTAAACGAATGAAATAATCCATTTTCACTACTGTCACAACTATTTTCAGCAGTTTTTCTTTCTAGTTTGCTTTGGCGGAGGGGATAAACAAACGTTAACTTAGACCGTCTCCCCGTTTTTGTAACATTTGGCGAGAACTAACACTGATTATAAGCGAATATCCATTGACAAAGAAGCTGTAAAGAAAGCATTGAAATTAGCAAAGTTGCCAAGTTTAGCGAGCAAAGATTAATAGCTCCGCTAAATTACGAACCTGTACTCCCGTTTGCGGCAGGGTCGTGGTATAATAAACTCGCCTTCACCGCACAAACTTCTGTAGGATTTAGCGACTTTGGCGAGCTGTACCTTCACTAGTTTTAAGCTTTTCTCTCATCTGTTCAATACATCAGTTATAAACGAAACCATGGGTCACTTCTTTAGTTTTCACTTAATGTTGACAAGTAAATCTTTGCCTATATTTGTACAAAGGGACAGTGAGACGAAACAGAAGAACGCTATTCGTCCAATTCTCCTATCTCCGACTAATTTAAGGGAATCCGGATTCCCGAGTTCGAAAAAGCTGGAATACAGCTCAAGGAAGCCGAAACCCCTCTAACGATTGGAATCCGGAATCCAAGACTGACAAAGAACTCGCAGGAATCCAGTGGCTGGAATCGGGAATCTACGGCGTGGAATCCAGAATCCAGGACTCACTTGGATTCCTTTACATTGGGCGACCTATCACTTGCTCACTTACCATTGTTCTTATACAACACACTTCGGTCATGAAACACAGTGAAGTAAATATCTTCCATTCCATCCCCGTCATAATCGCCGACCGCTGCTCCGCCAGTGGCATGCTCGGGGGCGCAATACTCTCCAGGAATTCGTACTTTGTTGGAGGAGTTTACTTGAGGTATTACTTTGTCAAACACACAGTGAGGGCTCAAGGCACCACTCATGCGATGAACGTGATGGAATCCAGCTTTCTATTGGGAAATGAAAGATACGTGTATTTATTATATCAACTATTTAATTATATTCATGAAAAAAATCCTAGATTCCTAAGCACTAAAGAGAAAAGAAATTTTTAAAAAGTACGGTACAGAAAAAACCACTTAAGTTTTCCTTACGCATTATTTTCGAGCCTGTTTTGTTCAGAAACAGGCTCTAGCGGCAAAAAATCAATAACTTTCATAACCTCACGTTCTTTTTTCATGTGTTTTTTAAAAAGGTCAAGAAAAATTAAAGTTCTGTCCGTAGACTTTTCTTTGCAAAAAACAGAAGGTTGTTTAAGCAGGCGGCGAACTTTACGGTCTAAGTCACCGGAACACTATTTAAAAAAGATCTATGATTATAATGAAAACCGGTCACTGATAACTTAAATCAAATCACGTTCATATTAAAAAAAGTTCATCAGTTGTTTCGCACGAAATGTTAGTATTAAAAAGAACAGAAAGCGTGATTCTAGTTTTGATCTAAAAGCTAAGGCCCCTTCAAGAAAATAAACGTTAAACCGTTAACAATTCACTGCTGCTTGATTTAAGTTTGAACTATGCCCATTTTTTCGTTCAAAACCTAACCATGTTTCTGCATCTGTTTCATGGTTTATTGTAACAAGAACTGCAAGACAAATTTCGTGTGATTACTAACAACCTCGGTGGCGACGCGAAATCTCTGCACAGTGCACCTGGCAGATAAAAATCATAACCTTCATAATTAACTTCACGTTAACATTCTGCAAAACTAAGGTCAGGATAAATTATAGTAATTGACAGACTTTTCTTCTCAAAGAACAGGTCGGAGTCTTTTAAGAAGGTGCGGTGAAGCTAATTGCCTGCCTTAATGGCCACTGCCTAAGTCGCAGTATAAGTTAAATAACCGCGCCGGAGTATTTATTAAAAAATGACAATGTTCACAATTATCATGAAACGGCTACTGATCAATTTAATCACTGTGATCACGTTCTTAAAGTTCATCACCGGTTTTTCGCACCGAAAATGCAAACAGACAAACAGACAAACAGACAAACAGACTCAAGTTTGATCTAGTAACGCCTTTAGCACGCTGAACAATTCGTTGTTGCTGGGCTTAAATACCTGGAATATGCCCTTTTCTCGGTTCAATATGAACAATTTTACGAGATCACAAATCAGTGGAGTCGTTCTAGGCTTTGCGCGATGTTTTGATATAAAATGTGGGTATTTTTAACTCTATATGTCTGTGTCGCGGTCCTTCTACATATAATTTGAACTGTGTTCGTGCCGGTGGTTTGGCGAATAATAATAAAGGGTTCAATTCAGTCGACTCTCTGTTATAAATGATACCGCTAAAAGACGGACACCTCTATAAAAGAGAGTCAAATAAAGGGAGTAAAGAAAGATAGGGGCCAACTCCAGGTGCCCGTTTTACAGAAGAATCTGTCTAATAGCTCTAGGTGTCCTTTATTGGAGAGAGTCGACTGTATTTTTCCTTCTTTCAGATAATATGGTCTTCACAGTATCACACCTCCTTAGTAAACAGATTCATCATGAAGTAACACTACCCTTGGCTGTAGTTTTGCAAAGAAACAGTAGGTCTGGTGTGTAAGGTGAATAGACCTATTCGGTTAACTCAATGTTGTACCCAATTCAAATCGTCCAATCCTTGGTGTTTTGTATTTGCATTAGAGCGATTTTCGTTTGACCTTAAAAAGATGGTTTTGGTAAGTGTTTGTTATTTGTTTTATCAACCAATGTTTCGATTGGCCAATCGTGTTGCAGTATTAGGTCAAAGCGAAGTATCGATTGATTTCTAGAAAGTTCTAGGGCATGAAGTTTTTTCACCCGAGGGTTCGCTTAACCAATCAAAAGCCACGCGCGTTTGTATCCGTTCGATAAACCAATCAAATCTCTGTATTTCCTCTCGTTTGTCGTTTCTGTTTTGTTCGCGTGTTTTCATTTCAAGGTCAAACGAAAAACGCTCTATGATGTGGCATTCACATTTAAATGATATGGAAATTCCTGAAACAAAACGTTTTATTCTCAAAGGGTTTGAATTGGTTACATAGAGCCGAATAGGTCTATTGCTGTTGACTATAGAGAGGCCCGGGGATACTTTTCTCCTTTCAAAACCCAACAGCAACCCCACGCTCTCCCTCCCACCCACCCCAACTCAGAGTTAGGGGGCAAACGTTCTTTTGCTTTTGGTGCTAACACGAAAAGCTATTTATATCATGGTAAGGAACACCTATTTCTATCTATTATGTGACAATTAACTTTAGAGATCGGTGCGGCGCAGCTTCACTCAGTCACAGATATTGCACCTTAATCACCGTTCTTGTGTACGAGCAGAAGCCCTATCCCGTATAAATGATTTTCATGCCGGCCGGTATGAGTGTGAACATGGCCTTATGGTCGTGCAAAGGTGCCTTTCATGGGCGTCAAAAGTTAATAATTACAGAACTTCTCTTTATATATCTCCCGTATACAGCTGTCAGGTCTCGCCTTGCGGACAGCTCCCTATAACGAACACTCCGATAAAACGGACAGCAGCTGAAACCCAGGCAGACGTTTGACTGAAACCTACTCCTGCTATTACGGGCTCTCGCTAATGAGGACACTAACTCGAAGTACCTAAAGTGTCCGCTATGAAGAGAGTTGACTGTACGTGTCATATCGCGGTCACTGAGAACACTGGACTCTCTGAACCCTTACTGCTTTGCCTCTGCTTTGTTGCTCGCTCGCTGCAATTCAACTTTGTCCGTGCACAGCTTTGAAGCCAAAAAGAGGGGATTCATATGGCAACGTTTCGTCCGGAGCTACTTTTCCACGAGTGAGTTGCACTCTATTTTGCTTGCTATTTTGCGCATTCTTAAGTGTTGATGAGTGTCGCAGTCGAATTATTGGTGATTTTTTTTTTCACAGACAGTTAGATTGCTCATATGCGCATTCAGCTGTGAGGATCTAATTCACTGTCATTTGAAGTAATTTATAAACATGATTAATGGATTGATAAGCCGTTTTGCTCAGTTCTGAAATTGTTTTGATTAAAATGTTAAAAGACAAGAAAATGTGTCACTATCAAATCATTTTATGGTGGAATGGAAAACAAATAGATTTTTAAATACCTGGTGTACATCTTCAAACTTTGAGTTTTGTCCGACATCATCGGCATACTGATTCTGCTCAGTTGATTTATCTTCAATGCAGCTTCTAAACGTTAGATTTAAAACTGCATCGTTTGCAAGCACTTCCAGCCTGTCCAAGTTTGCTTGTCTGGTCCAATGGTCTCCTTTCTGGTCGATTCGTCGCTCAGTCGAGTAACTACCATCTCGAACTTCGTACAAGTCTTCTTTAGGGATTAACGTTGGCGTGGAAGAAGTTGAGGAACGGATGACAAATAAAATCGTCAACGCAAAGAACAAAATTTCTCTCGACCTCAGTTCCATCAGTATCTCTGCTTTTCGGTGAGCTTTGCCGCGAACAAGGAAAAAACACTTGGGTAGTCAATGCTGAGATAGCTACGTCCGTTCAAGTCAACGCAAGGCGCTTTGATTCAGTTGATCTGCCCTTTTCTTTTCTTTCCTGGTTGCATGTTTACTCTATATGACAAGCTGTGCAATAAAGTTATCTTTTATTCCACAATAGCTTCTGTTCAATCATTTTTAATAAAGTGAAACATACTTTCAAAACCGCCTGTCGCGTGCTAGATAGTTTATTAGTTTTCATTGTTCCTAAATGCTTTTGCTTTAGGCGTTTAACCTTCTCTTTCTTTGCGGTAAGGTATTTTGGGCCTAAGTTTTGATGTTCCATCCGGAAAACACTCAAGAATCTCTGACCATGAAAAATTCTTTCTTTTCCGCATCGTGCACAAAGATATGACGGAGAAATATTTAACAGAAATACGACTTCATTATTGCTGCATTATTATGAAACGAGATATTCTTACATTTTGTTGCACTGAGAAAAACCTTAGCGTTCAAACTGAGTCTTTGTAGTTTATCTAAATTATTATTTTTTATTGATTGCTGTTTGTTATTTGCGTTTTTCTCTTTAATTTTCCATTTTTTATTTTGTTTTGTTTTTGGGCATGTTCCAAGGGTAAAAAGTTTAAAAATGAAACTGTCCGCGAATCTTCACCAAAAGTTTCATATAATTATTCAATCAATGGCGTAAGCATTCGTTTATTAACGACTTATCATATTTTAGCTGGGAGTTAGTTGTCTGTGTAAGAGAAAATGTCTGATCCATGCACACAGTTTACAACTGTCTTTGAATGTGTGAATAAGAAACCAGTGTCGTCGTTTTTCTAATTAAAACTAGTTTGGTGAAAGAGACGTCTAGAACATCTTTCTGTCAGAAGGTAAATCGATGGAGACCTAGCTTTGAGGAAAGACTTTTCGACGCTAGGTACTATAAAATGTGTAAAAAAAATATTTTTCAAATACAGGAAACCAAACAATAGTAATCAAGTGGTATTCAGTCTCTTTTCAGCCACGCCCTTCCATTAAGAACCGTTATGTAATCATTTTGACAATAACCCAGAACCAATCATTGTTTTTTTCTGCCCGCAAATTTTCCTATAAATAAGTTGAAAAGACACACTAAATATCTAAAAAGATGTTTAACTTAACATAATTAGGAATGTCTGATACGTTTGGGCTTTTATACATTGAGTGAGTTGGCGGTACTTTAAAAACTAGCTTAGCGTAGATTTACTTTTGAAAAGCGTTCGCGAACAATGTTTAAGGCCGGTATGAAACGATACAATTGCTCTTGAGACACACGAATTATTCCAGGGCACACGACCAAGGTCATATTTACCGAGAAAACAACAAACAGATTTGGTAAATCGTTCATTAAAAAGAAAAACAGTTGCTTATTTTTTATTGCGGTGTCAAAAACGGGGCCTCAAGCAGGAGTTTTCGTGGATACAATAGAAAATAATATCTTAATCTATCATTCACGCTAGGCGGTTTTGCCTTGCTACAACCTTATTAAAACTTAAAAATAGTGCCATTGTCATTGATGCATGGATGATGCCTTCATTTCAAAACTGTACTAAGCAGGTTCAATTGATAGGTTTTTAATAACCTTAAAGCAAAAGGAAGTGTCGTGAAAGCAATAGAAGAACTTAACACTGAAACACCAAAGTAAGTGAGGTACTCTCTTTATAAAAGTAGGTGCAAGCTTCTGCCCCGTTTGAAAGTATTCTAACTGAATGTTTTCTCTATGCTTAGGGCGGTACAAATCTTTGCAGTTTGATGGCTTTCAAAAGAGCCATTTGTGTGTCCTTGTGGATTCTTGCAATTCAGTCATTTACTGATCTTATTGCAAGTGAATGGCAAGGTGGTAGAATGGTCGGACCCGTGCCTACAGTTACAAATGAAAGGTATATGTTAATCGATATAATAACTATACCGCCGTTTCTTGAATCGTCCATATTATTTTAAGCCAAACAACAGCACTGACGATCTAGCAAATGTTTGTTTTCAAACTATTCCATCCGATTTGTGCCAAATCCGATACCTTCCTTATACCCAAATCTTAATTGGAGCATTCCGGCCAACAAAACAGCCAAGCCAACTAAACGACGTTTAGCTAAAAAAACAAAACAAAAAAGGAGGGTTAGACAACTTGAAAGGACTGCTGGATTCTAAAAAAGGCTCAAAACAACATGTAAGCTAGATCATCCGTTATATAAGCATGCAAGCAAATCAGCGACAATGATTTCAACCAGCTTTAATCTAAACTTGTTCTCACCTTTGGTTTTGGTGTCGGTGAATCACGTTATAGAGAAAAAAAATATAGTCATGATTTCACCTTTTGAGACTTTAAGAAGTATCTATTAAACAACATCACCGCTGTATTTTTATACTTTGAAAACAAACGAAAACTACAAAAGTTTTTGATGTAACTAAAAGCAACAGCATTCTGCTGAAGGAAGAAATATGAGGTTTCTTCCTTATTGCAACTTTTGCCGAACAACAAAAACAAGGAATTCTACAATACAAACATTAACATATGCAAAGGAATGAGCTGCTCCGTGGTTTTAATTTGGATGAAAGGGTTCATTCACAAGCATTTTTCTTGTACAGAGGTGGAGTTTTTCATGTATTATAGGCTTTTTTATAAAACTGTTATAACAGCAGATTTTAGCAAATGAAAAATCTATTTCCTAACAATTTTACGCATTATTTGAAGAACAAATCAATGGGAAAAGCACAAATAAACAATACAACAGGTGAAGTAAAAATCACAAAAAGGGACAAAGTAATTAAAAACAGATCATTGTTTTGAAAAGAATTGATATTTATGGGCAATTCCAAAGGAATTGTTCAGTCTCCGATCGGTTTCGTTTGACACAGCATCACGATCTACACGGCACATAATTAAACTCATTCTCTCACTCTGTGAACTGTGCGTTTATTAAAATAACACTTGTCAAACGCAAATAAATTGATCATTTTTGAGGCATGATTGAAATGTTTTAAGCATTTTTGACGTTATTAGAAGACCTCTAGCTGCTTCTCGTGTACAATAACAAAAAAATCCACAACAATGATACGAAACCTCGAGGTAACTTAATGCCTAAAGTTAGTTGAAACAAACATTTAGTTTAAATTATTTTTTCGGCCCATACACACTGTGAGAGAGAGTTGAGAACTGTCTTAGAGTTCAGTTCAGTGGACAGAAATGTTAAAGCTGGATGCAAATCAAAAAATTGGACATTGACTGAAGTTCTATTATATGGTTCATGTTAAAATCCAGTTAACTGCAACAAGAATTTACCCAAAAAGGCAATTCAACAACTGCTTTTAATTTCCTTTTGAAATTCATCTTTACTCGTGAGGGAAAAACATAGTTAAAAAAAAAAAATTACTGACATATTGTCCGAGAATCAGTGTTCAAGTTAAACTTCAATGCTCTCTACTAGGCGTTTAGAGGGCACCTCGAACAATAAAGATCACGTGCGATGGGGTGCGGCTGAAGAGGACCTGGTACGTGATGCACCGTCAATGTACGCCGACGGCATCGCTTTGCCTGCGGGCGCTTGTACACCTGAACAGAAGCAAAATGGGAATTGCAGATATATGGACGCAGTTAATGGGTTTGGATCTAATAGGCCTTCACCGCGAAAAATTAGCAATGAGCTCTTTCAGCAGGTAGGCTATACTCGGATTTGGGTTTATGACGATATACGAGGGGTTTTAATTCCTGCATTCGGGAACTTTCAACTTAAATAACTAACGACATTACTTATACTAATCGCCTTCTAGGCTTCGGCTTGTCGAGGGAACTTTGTGGGAATTTTGGATACGTTGTTGTGTATTAAAGGAATAAAAAGATATAATTCCAAGCTATTGTATTGGCAAGGTGATGTAAATATATGGAATGGTCTCCCTTGGGAACGGCTTTACATTCAAACTATGCTTATGCCATATTTGAAGGATTTTGGAAAACTAACAGAAGACGTAGAATTTGCATTTTTCCTTTACAATATCCTACTGCAAAGCCCTATAAATATTTTTTTACTGTTTTATTGCAGCTCGACTCAAAGATTAGTGCTCGTCGCCTCAGTGACTTAAGCCCCAATTTTGGGCAGGTATTAAAACTTTTTTTGCTCAATCGCTTATTTATATAGATTGGTTATTTCAAGCAGTTGTTCTTTCGAAAAGCATTCATCTTATCTTTGTCTAACTGTTACAAGCATGGTTTTGTTTGATCCGCTATTGTTTGGTATTGTGCAAGGAATGACTACGTATAATTTTGTCCTTTTAAACTGTGTAAACTAACACGATCTGCCATCCAATGCAGTTCCTAGCGCATGACACGGATTTGTCTGGTCCTATGTCTGGAGATACGTTTACAGAAGTTTTAAGCGATGTATGGCTTCCCATAGAAGTTCCTAAGGTCAGTTGTAACGTTTTGAAGGACTTGCATCCTTGTATCAAACAGATTTCCGAACCCCCCCCCCCCTGCCAAACTAGCAGCTAAGTACCCCAACTTACACTCTCCTTCCCCCTCCTTCAACTCTCTGGGGCGAAGATATCTTTCACAAGGAATAGCCTCATAGCCTCAGTCGTTCTTGCCTTACTTCATCTTTTACTGAACCGGCATCAGAAAAGGAGATTCTTTTAAAATTAAGTCAGTTCCAGCTATCTCCGTATGAATACTACTGTAGCTGGCCTCGATTAACTAAATAGGCAAGGTGCATAAACTGAGAAAATGTTTTAGCTTAACGTACTTTCTTTGGTGGTATTCCCAACCTTGTACGGGTTTTGAACTCTGAAGCAAATGGCATCGATATCAAATGGCCTGTTAATTTGACACACAGACATCAACAAATATTTAAATGACCAGCCAAGCCGAGCATTGACTAAACCACTCCTTGGTCGCAAAGTTAATGTTGTTTTTTCAATTATTATTTTAATTTATTATATTTTTTTCTTGTAGGGAGACATTCACTTTGATCGACAGAACAAAGGAGACATTTATCTGCCATTCATTCGCACAACTTTCAACAGGTTTGAGAATTGGATCGACTTTTTAAATTTAATTAATTAATTAACTAAATAGTTTTGTTTGACGAAAAAATGTTATGTGATCCTGTGTTCCCTGCAAAACGACGTTGGCCGAGACTGGATTCCACATTGCACATTCCTTGAGCTACTTATTCCGGATTCCAAAACGCAGGATTCCGGATCCCATGAGCAAAAATTTTCCCGATTCCGGATTGTACAAGGAAAAAGTTTCCCGATTCCGGATTGTACATAAAAAATTTCCTGGATTCCGGAATGAACAAGCAAAAATTTTCCCGATTCCTGATTGTACAGGCAAAAATTGACGTATTGACCTGTTATTTCAAACTTTGAGAAACAGATTTATTCTAAATCGACTCTACATATATAATTTGTACCCGTGGCGTTTAACCGCGATCATTTTAAGCGTAAGTGGCATGACAAGGTCACCGACTCGTGCACCCACAATTAGTCCGCCTTGACATTTTTTTTTTAAACAAAATCGTGGTCGTTGTCAAAAAAAGTGCTTTTATTTAAAAAATAAACTAGATAGTTAGACAATTTCATTCAAGTACTCTGTGTTTTTGTATACTGGCAATGTTAAAAGTTAATACTTCCACTATAAAGGACGACTTAAAGGGGTTTATTAAGAGAAAGCAGAGCTGATAGTAATGTTCAAGCTCTTGTCAAAAAATTCATTATCATCGTCATCACCAAAACCAGAGCAACACCGTCATATATGGAATCATTACCATCAATCTTCATTGTCGTTCTCGCAGTTTCCATGACTACAATCTTTATTCACCTTAATTACATGTATGTCTGTCGACTTTCTCCAAAGTTCTCATTACCTTTTCTTGTTCATTGCTATCTTCTGTTGTTTCCATCGATTATCGTCGTCATGATCATATCATGTTCATCATTGAGTGTGTACCAATGACCTGATAAATCTGTCACTTTAAACCTTTTTTTTCCTCTTCCTAGATGTACTGGCCGTAGAACTAACACCCCAAGGGAACAAGTGAACAAACTATCCTCGTACATCGATGGTTCTGTCGTGTACGGTGAATCGGAAGAAAGAAACAGGGTACTACGAGAATTTAAAGACGGGAAAATGAAAGTTGGATCTGCTGATCTGCTACCAGTAAGTCAGAGATTGAAATTAGGGATCAATGAATTTATACTAAGGTTAAAATTTGGTATCATTTATTTTGTTTAGGGCCGACATAGAAATCACGTCGTTTTAAGCTCGAAAAACAATTAAGAGAAGTTTAATGCAAATTATCATTCATTCAAAATATTTCCCCGATTCTGATTGGCTAAAAATACACGCATAATTCACCTTAACCAGTTACTGATGACCAAATTTTGAAGAATTTTGTGTTTAACGAGGAAATGACGTCGAAAATGCAGCCCTCTTCAGGTTAATGCACCGTTAACCGAGAAGACCTGGGGACGAGGTTGAGTTGTTTTCGTTGTGAAAACTAAATTGGTAGCCTGTGAGGAGGCCTTTGGTCGAGCGGGGAACTAAAGAAAAATTTTTTTCCCCAAACAGAGAGCTTGTTCACAGGCTACTACAATGGCGGACATTTCACACGTTTCAAGAGTAATAACTACAGCTGGAACTAGGCGAAATAATGGCTAAAAACATAGCAAAAACAACAAGAAGACAACTCGGAGGGACACAACTGCTAGTTGGAGAATATTTACGGAGCTGGACAAATCCAATCGCACACTATCGAAGATAAACTTAAGGTCTCGGTAAAGGAAAACGAGGTGCCCACAAAAAAAATTATATTCGCGCGAGTATTTTCGCTACAAAGGCAAGTTATACATCAAATTAAAACTAAAAGACTAAATTACCTTATAAAAGATTTTATTTCATCGAATTTCAAAAGGCGCTTAAGTTTTTTGCTCTCGAATTCAGAGGTATCGAGTTTACTGCTGAAGCTCCAGCCCTTTCGCGTTGTTAAATATTACTTCCTTTTTATTGCATCTGATTGACAGATAAAAGACCTAAAAAATGGTGAGAGGAATTTTCCGATTTCCCGTTGTAACTCATTTTATGTCAGTTTCTTTGCGTAAATCGCGCTCGAGATTCGACTTTTTAGTTTGAAATGCAATAATTCCGCTAATACGAGACATCCTCACACCCTTTTTTAGGTCTTTTTTAGGTTTGCATGGGGACTACTAGTATTTGTGGACCGAGTCTTATTCCCGCAAAGAGATTTGTGTCTTGCAAATCGTTTCCAATAAAAGATTAGTGAATGATAAAACTCGTGTCTGGCAAACTCTCCAAGTGTTTATACAGTTATACGCCCCTTGTAACTTCATATTCACTTCACGACTATCATTGGATCCATAACTTTCAGAACAGCTGCTCCTCAGAATGTCACTGAACACACGTAAAGCAAAATTCGAAATATGACTGTACTACTGTAAGTGTCACAAAATCAACCTTAGAGGTCCCTTCGGGTACTTTCTGTTTGACGTCATCCTAACCACTTCATACATGTACTTGCGCGAGTGAACAATAGAAACGTCATCATTACCCAAAGATTCATTGCGGCCCCTGATCAAGCAAATCGAGATTTTTTCTGGTGTACTGACTGCATATTGCAACTGTAAGTACTTTTCTATATATACGCGCGAGATACTAGGATGCCTCCTCGGGGCAAATATCTTACAAAAAGTAGATGTGCCCAGTTCTCTTCTCGTTAATTAGAGACCTTTGTGACTCGACCTCCGCGGGCAACCCCTTCCCATAAGCGACCATCAAGTCTTGACATTTTGAGTGGTCGCTTAACTGAAGGTAGATTGTACTTGCATATACAGTGGCACCTCGGTATAACGAAGGACGAAAGGACTGGCAAAATTTATTCGCTATAACGAGGTTTCGTTATATCAAAGTTCTTTTTCATATATTTTACTATTACTGGGGTAAGGAAAATCTTCCGTTATATCGAGGACGTCGTTATATAGAGGTTCGTTATATTGAGGTTCCACCTTATCTCAAAAAAGAAACATTTATTTGTGTCTCATAACAGGACAATACACAAGCGTTACCCAACGACAATCCAGTTGGACGAAATGCCAGCCTTCTGCTCGCTGCTGGGGACAAACGAGCCAATGAACAGCCGGGTTTGATAGCGCTTCATACTCTGTTTGTACGAGAACACAACCGACTATGTGATGAATACAAAAGCACAAATCCTCAGGTACAGTGTTTAGTCCCTCACTAAGGAGAGTTAAAGGCAATGCTTGCCTGCACTGAATAACAAATAGAATGGTTATACTTCCCCTTGAGATATTACCTTTTAATATAAGTCATGGTATTATTATTGTTATGAAAACGTGGAAGGGAAGCCTGGGATTTTTTATTGGACACCTTAAAGCAATTCCGCCGCCATATTGCAAAACGAGAAGATTAATCTGTGGCATGCTTTGTGATGACTTAGTAACCGGGCCTTTCACGAAAAGAAGTCGTTTATTCGCTTTAGTTTGCTCACACGTTGAAAGGTACCTGTCATTGTAAACAATTTTGATCAGTCGCATTTTATTGTATTTTAAATTCAATGCTTATGAGTCTAGTGATTCCTACACCCATTTCACTTCAGTTAACTCGCGTTATGATTGTTTTGGCTTAACAAACTACCGCCGTGGCAACCTGAATTTCAGCCGTCTTTTGCAGCTTTTTGAAATTCAGGCTGAAATCTGTTGGGAACAAAAGACTTTGGTGCAACCCCCCCCCCCCCCCCCCCCCCCCCACTCCTATTCGCTGTATACTGACAAGTTTGAAACTCGGGAGGACTTGTGAACAGACGGGTGGAATGCTGTATATGTAGTAGGGGGGAGGGGCTAGATACGTGGTGTTTAAAATAAGCGCAACACGCGTACGTTTGTCCCCAGAATGACTGTAGTTCGGTCGGCACACCACATGATTATGTTATGTCATAGTACCAGCATATTAAAGGAGCCTCTTCGGAGGAGTAGAAATTTAAGAATCGTAGGAGAGGTTTCTGACCTTAAATAATCATCTGCTTATCGTTTAAAACAATAATTGGACACCTTGAACGTTTTCAATCCCACAGTCAAAACTATTTACTCCGTATATATTTGTGCCTTTGGCATTTGATGAAAAACGCTAGAACAGTTATCTCGTTCCTGCACGTGTTACACAAACTGATCTGAGCCGGTGGATGAAATCATAAGGTTTGATGACATAAGTTAAGCTATGCTACTGAATATTACGTTCCTGTGCTTCTGTTTATACTACGGTAGGAATCCCCCTCTTACTTTTGTCTCTAAACGCCTAAGCTAAAGAGCACTTCTGATCTTGAGAGTGTATAAACGGACCCATTTTAACATTTTCATATGATATTTCGTAGTGGCTGGATAAGGTGGTTTTTCGTCTGTAGCTTAACTCTTACAAGTGTGTTCGTTTCGGTCTCTACTGTGGCTAATTAGTCAATATTTAGCTAAGCGATTCAGGTGTTTCTTGCTTTCTGTGCATTTACCTTGTTAGTGTTAGGATAAATAAGGTTAAAGATGAGTAAACCAATAAAAGTGTTCAAACTGATTACGTTTCCAGGCGACTGACGAGCAAATATTTCAGGCTGCGCGTCGCCTGGTAGCCGCTGAGATCCAGGCCATCACGTTCCGCGAGTACCTGCCTTCGTTGTTGGGGGGCACCAAGCACATCCCTTCTTATCAGGGGTACAACGACACCATAAACGTTGGCATGAGCAATATGATGTCAACAGCTGCTTTCAGGTAACTCACGTTTCACGGGGGTTCTGATTTACCAAATTTCTTCATGTTCAAACGAGTCTTACCTCATGACTGGCGTTTTAGGAGGAGCAGGGTTACGTTTTCGCGTAAAACGATGTGAATCATCCCGTAACAGATAACGAATGATCCGCCCATAACGGATAACACATGTAACGTAAAAGACGTCCTGGGAGTAGACAGGTTTGTGAAAAATATTAATACCGTTCTTCTCTGAAGAACCGTAAACGAATAAGTGGAACCTCGATCTACCGAAGTGCCAAGGGACTGGAGAAACGAGACGAGAGTTATAACGAGAGGTATTGCCTCAGTTCAGAGCTGTACATAGCACCAGAAACAAATGAACAGGCAAACGTCAAACGTGGTTAAAACTACTGAACACATAAATTTTATCCTCGTTGGTCTGTTTCGAATTCATCTTTAGCTATCTCGCGGTCACATGTTGTGATTCATTCGTTATATCGAGGTATATTTTATGTTTGCGTTTCTGGGTTTTGCTCGTTATAACCGGTGGGGATTTAGTTAAATCGAGGTTCGTTGTATCGAGGTTCGTTTCCATACATTTTATTGTAATTTTGGCCGGCTGACGAAGATCGTTCGTTATACCAACGACTTCGTGATGTATAGAGGTTCGTTAAATCGAGATTCCATTGTATCTGCTTTGCGTTAGGTTCGGCCACAGTCAGGTCAACACTCACTTGTGGAGGTATGAAGAGGATGGTAAGATGTCTTCGTATGGACACGTTGCTCTGAGAGACGTTTACTTTTCTCCTGAAAGACTGAAGAGGGAGGGAGGACTGGACCCTCTGCTTAGAGGAGCAGTCAGGCAAGCAGCTCAAGAAGTCGATCTTAAGGTTTGTTGTGGCAAACGTTTTGACACGCAAATCTATTTATCAATAATCTGGGTCAAGAGGCAATAGTTTCTCATGTCTGGGTAAATTCTGGCAAAATATGAAAGGATAAATAGTGAAAGAATTGACTTGGAAAATTTCTCTGAAGCCCAAATGGAAAATCTTCCTGAACGCCTTTTAATTTATCTACTTTCAATTGATTATTTCTCTTAATATAACTAGAAATCATGGCTGGCATAGATGGCACTTTTTGTCCAGTTAATACCCATGATCATGGCAGTGCATGAGCACCTAATTAATCAAATTTAGCGGACGTCTAGGGAAACAGACTTTTGTTCCTAAAAAAAAGCCAAATGAAATTCACGTACCCCACCTCTTCCCCCGTCCGTCGCGCCACCTTTCTCGGCCAATAAAATTGCAATTAAACCAATTAACTCAACTTCCGCTACGGGATATCCACGCCTCTGCAAAACCAACTACATAATATACTTTAAAACTGATTTTTTTCTTATGGTTTACCAACATTTGAGGCGTTTTTCTTAACTCAATAGATGGTGGACGACGTGAGGAATGCCCTGTTTTCATCTGGTCGTGGTGTTGGTTCAGACCTGGCATCTAGGAACATACAGCGTGGACGAGATCATGGTTTGCCTGACTACAACACCGTCAGAAAAGCTCTCGGTCTAAAAGGTATGACAAGTAACTGGTTATAGAGGCCCAATATTTGTATGGGATGTGAGCAGTGTCAATCTTACAGTGAAAACTCGATATAACGAAGGGCGAAGGGACTGGCAAACTTTGTTCGCTATATAGAGGTTTCGTTATATCGAGGTTCTTACAATTGTATTACTAGGGGGAAAGAAAATCGTTCGTTATACTGACGACTTCGTTTTATATAGAAGTTCGTTATATCGAGGTTCCACTCGATCCATTTCTAGCCATTTTAGAGCATCAAATAGAAGTTACGCACCAGGGCCACATTTGTGGGAGGCGAGTACTCTTATCACTGTTTTATTTTTTGTTGTTGTTGATGTTGTTTTTCCTTGAAGGCCTTACCAGTTTTTCAGAGATCACAGAAGATTCTGACGTTGCGTCAAAAATGAAAGAAGTTTATCAGGATATAAACAATATTGACTTATGGGTAGGAGGCTTGGCCGAGGACCATGAAGAGGGAAGCGAACTGGGACCAACTTTTAGAGCGTGAGTAAAAGCAACAAAAATTTGTTCAAAGACTGCGCACGTGCACACTTGATTTTGATAATTACAGGTAACGATAAACAAAAACAAAACACAAAAGACAAAAAAAGATGTAAATGCACTTACTTTTCAATGACTGATACGAAATATGTCATAATTAAAAACGCATTGTTAACTTCGAGTGAAGTAAAGCCAAATGAGTGAAGTAAGGCATCAAGAAACAACACGCCCTTGCTTTTGGATTCAATTTGTTCCGCCAGATATAAACCCGGCCAAGACAATATTTTATGCACACAGTAATTTTCCTCTAGTTAGGCTAATTTAACTCCTTACAGTAGAGTTATTTTTTGGGGAGTTATTTTAACTCCAAAAAGGAGTTTAAAGAACTCTTTTTAAGGAGTAAAAGTGACCCCAGATAGTGAGGAGTTAAAATAACTCCCCAAAAGGAGTTATCCTGTACCTAAAAGTTTTACTCCACTTTCAGAGTTAAATTATCTCCAAAAAGAGTAAAAACAACCCATGTAAGGAGTAAAAATAACCCCATTTCGGATTTATTTTCACTCCAGACTGGGAGTAAAAAGAAGTCTTTTTCAGGAGTAAAAATGACCCCAAATTCGGAGTTAAATTAGGAGTTAAAGTAACCCCCAAAAAGGGGTTATCCTGTACCTAAAATTTTTACGCCATTTTTGGAGTTATAATCTATAACTCCCTGAAAATTACGGTGTATGAGGTACTGTATTATTGTTAATGCGTGAATGGAATGTAGTGGCAATGTCATTTTGAGGGCGATATTTGCAGTTGAAGAGACAAGCCTAAGTCATCTCCTATTTTCTTTTTCTTCAGAATTATGGTGCGTAACTTTCTGAGAATTAGAGACGGCGACAGGTTCTGGTATGAACGTTATCTTTCAACGGAGGTACTCTACGCGTCAATATTATTATAGCATAGAGCGTTTAACTATTAATGCATCAAGGGCTTTCATTTAGTTATTTCGTGGGCTCCAGGAATCGAATTGTCAAACATTTATCGAAGATGCAAATACTTCATTCAGATTTTCTAATTTGTAACACTCAGCCGGTATTTTCAAAATGCGATGGAAAAATAATTTATATCATGATTAAGAGTCTTTGTTACCGCAGTTTAACAAACCCTTTGTAACTTTGTCAAGTGAAATTGGTCATGTGCCGGCTAATGATAGCAAAGAGCACGCGACAAACGTTCCTTGTGAAGAAAGAGCCCTGAAATGAGGTCGAATCTCTATGACCCTCTTTGGCCTTTTTGATCTTATTCGAAGCCCCTTATGTGGCAGGTTTCAAACATCACAAACAGCTTTAATAACTAGACTGCGAGCAGTCTCTCTTTTTCTTCAGATTTAGTGAGTGCACGCGGCGTGAGCGTCTGGCGCCTTCAGTCAAGCGCGTGGTCATGTGCGTGTCTCGCGCGTTTTGCTCGAGGGTCTAAGAAAAAAGAGAGACTGCTTGTAGTCTATTAATAACAGAATGGGGTATTGGAGAACAATACTGAGAAGTGGGTGTAGGGGAAAAGGGGAACATTGAACCTAAACACTCGTGGGAACATTCGTGGAAACAAGGGAACAGGAACACCGTCATCCTTGTGATCCGGCATTTTCATGATTGCGTTGTTCGTGTTAAGCCAACTGCGTCGCTAGATTCTTATCGTTTTTTAACTGAAGGCGACGGCAGCCGTCATGTTGGAAAACGACAAGATCTTGGCGACGATGTTGGTAGCCTCTACCGCGGTCACACAACTAAATCAGGTTTTTCGTTGAATTGAGTGTGATTTCCTTTACCTTTTAGTGGAAACATTGGAAAGGACGTATAAAATTATTAGTCAAAGTAACAGTTTTTCAGTTTTCTCAAAATATAATCATTTTATGATATTGAGTTTCTTTTCGTAGAAAACACTTCTTGCCCGAGTAAAACTATGTTAGCAAAATGGCGCCGTCAATAACAAGAGTTTCAGTTTACAAACCCCTAGACCTTTTTTTAACAAACTATGAAATAGTATATTTATCAGAGACCAGAACAACTTTAGCGTCCAAGTACTTTACTTAGCTTTTACAGTTTTGTTCTCTCGTTTGAACACAACGAAAAACTAGCCTTATCTAACGCTTCTGTGGACACCATCAAATGACAAACCTAAAAAAATAAATCTTTTGTTCTAATCAACAGGAAATCGACAAGGTCAATTCCATGACGTTAGGGAAAATAATCCGCATGAACACTGGATTCAAAACTGCACCAGATAACGTGTTCTTCTCCACGCAGTACTGCGCAGGCGTGAAAGATTTCCAGTGTGTGCCAAAAACTGAAACGACCTCAGTGACGGAGGCCACAAGTAACGCTACAAGGAATGCGTTGATAGCGATAAGCATTGTTTTGTTTGTGGTGGTGGTTGTACTTGTGACTGTCTTGGTCTGGTTGTGGTACCGTTCACGACAAAAAGCTACGAAGGTCATCCCGATAAAGAAGCCAGGAGTAGACAACAAAGCGTTTGTTAATGAAGAAGTTGGTGTTTATAATCTTTCCTGATTATTTACAACAGCAAACACGGCTAAGAATTAAGTAGAGCACCCAAAAATTAAAGGGGCACGAGGAGACAGTGGAGTTTGAATTGCAAATACTAACTAACGATACTAGACATTGCACAAAACTTAAATAGCACGAGACTACAGCCGACCTATTTCGCGACGCCAGCCACCACTGGTTTCCCCGCGAAATGACGTCAGACAAACGAAAGTAGAAATTCTATAGAGCGTTTTCACATGACGTCACGGCAGCCATATTGGTGTTCCAAAACAATGAAACGGCGGCAATGTTGGTGTGCCAAGAAAATTCTCTGGGAGTCGAACTCTTTTCTTATGTAAACGCTTTCTTTTGTCCCAATAAATTTGCATAGATGCTGGCCACGTGAGTGAAAACGCTCTATACTGATGACGCGTCACTACCCAGATCTGGGTAGCGCTTTTGATTGGTTGAACATTTGCTTCATTCAATTTGAAGCACTAACGAGATCTGGGTATTGACGCGTCATCAGTATGAAATTTGTACGTTCGTTTCTCTGACGCAGTCATTTCGCGGAGAAACCAGTGGAGCAGTCCCGAAATGTTAGCTGTTTTCTTAAATAAACCAAATACTCACAAAAAATGTAAATAGTAAGGACAACATGAGAACTCTTGTAACGTGGAGGCTGTAAGAACACTGCAAAAACCCTGTACGATCAAGCTCGCTTAACTTGGGATCAAAAAAAGATCCTAATCAATCAGAGTGAATAAAGTACAGTAATTCACCTGGATCTAACACATGGACTGATTACTAAAGGTAATAAGGCTGAGTGGAGTCCAGTTAGGTCTGAAATCATACGCCTAGTGACTAACAAAATCGAACGACCGCGTGGAGGCAGTCCGATTTGTTTAATCACGAGTATGATTACAGACCGATTGGACGACAAGAAGTTGGGTTATCAGTTGATCATAAAAATAACAATATTTGTGATAAGTTCGGCTTTTTTAAAAATTAAAAGAAAGAAATTCCGAGAACTTTTTGCTGACAATGAAAGACAAAAAGCCATTCAAGTGCGCGCCTGGGATGGCGCGTACTGTCCAATTACTTAGGCATGGCGTACTGTCCTATTACACCCTCTTATTAGTGCTGAAATCAGGACAGTTGATAGCCAATCAGATTTGAGAATTTTGTTATAGTTGTCATAACATAAAAGGGTTATGCCACGCGATTTGAAATCTTTTTGAAAAGCCAAAACGTGTCTTGAATACGAAAAATATCAATAATGATGTAGTTTTGTCATTTACAGGTGCAATACTATATTCAGGTATCGGAACTGTTTCTTGTCCTCTGTTGCTATAGATGGCAAGGATGGACATGAATTAAAAGTTGACTAAATTGGGAAATATTTTGTTTTTATGCTATGTCTACAAAAATTACCAAATTATTATCATGGCTAGTGTTCCTGAAGAAATTTGATTGAAATATTAATAACTCTGCAAAGGTAGGTAAAGGAACTTACTGACTTAAGAACAAAAATTGCCCTCATCCGCTATATCTTCAAGACTAGGAAGCAGTCATGTGACGCACAATCTTCGCATTAACAGACTTGCGCAATTTATTCTTTTTCCTACCCCACTGGCGTTCTGCCATGTTGTTTTCGGACTGAAAAATGGCCCCTGTGCATCCGAAAATAAAGAGAAAAACGAGCGATTTACAATGTCTACGAAGAAAAGCGCATCGTTATTTAGGTAACGATCATGTTGCAATAGTTAACAAATTTTGTAGCTTGTTCTTGTGATCTGGATCAAAGGGTAGATTATCTACGGACATTTTCTTCCATGGAGAAATACCATCACACACTCCAATCTCGCAAATATATGAGAGAAACTGTTCCTCCTAAAGATAAAAAAAGACGCTCGCTGTCAGTTGCATGTCCGCCTTTTCGATGGCAGGGGGAGGGGACAATAAATGTTAACATCGGTTTCATCGTCACGCGACCTTCGAGATAACGATTCATTTCCAAATAGAATTTTCGGCGACAATCGAACTGTGTTAAAAGCAACGCTATCTCATCTGAAAATCGGGCTGCGTTGATCTGAGAAAAACGAAGTGTACGTGTAGCTACAGTGGAACCTCGACAAAACGAAGGGCCAAGGGATTGGCAAAAATTGTTGCCTATATCGAAGATTTGTTATATCGGGGTTCTTTTTGTGAAAAGTTTGAACGTAGGAGTCTGTTGACTACGATTCAGAACAAATACCATCGCAAATAAAATCGCGACTTAATTGACCAATCAGGTCAATAACCAAATAACTTCAACTGACGTGATACAACTCACTTGGACTCTGAAGATGACTACCGCACAGGTTGTTGGAACGTCAGTCACTGTCAACAACAACAGCCCTATTCAGGACTACGTTCACCCGGACGATCAAACTCATCCTAGTTATGCGGTTCTTTTTTAATATATTTTACTATTACTAGGATAAAGAAAATCGTTCGTTATACCGAGGACTTCGTTATGACGAGATAAAGATGAGAACATTCAAATACCGTCACTGGATCGAACTAACACAAATCTGGGACAGTCAAAACGTACAGTAAAGTTAATAGTCACTCAATTATTGCTGTTTAAATTCTTATCAGTTAGTTGAATATTAATTTCCCAATATACCTTCACATAGTTTGCTGTAACCCGTGCCTATCCACTCAGATAGTGGGACATCGCGCAACAAGGTTAAGCAAAAATAAGACGCGCTTGATCTGGGGAAATGGCGGTGCATAACGGGACGAAATGGAAAGAAATGTCCTCTCTACCCATCCACCCACCCCCCCCCCCCCCCCCCCCCCCCCCACAGCGTTTTTCGAATCAGTTTTTGCGATCTCTGCATATCACTAACTTGTACCCTGGTATACGCTAATAGTGCTGATAGTGGGTAAACGTGGTGGTGAATAAGTCAAGAGTAAGGAAACAACGTACCTTTTCCACGGAATTCAGAACATCTTCCAGCGAGACCTCCCTCTCCTTACCCACTCCTCTCCTGGCATACCACGAGTGGACTGGGCACTGACTTAAAACAAACAACGCCGCCGCCAAAGCGGAGCCACCCCAGTTGGACACGCCTGCAGTGATTAAGTGGTCAGTTGTAACATTACTTGCGATTTGGGTGCCATTTTCAATGTGTTCAATAACGCGTTGGCGCACCTTTCCCATGCCGATCTCATTTCCTCCATCGCCGATTCCTATTGTGGCTATTTTCCCTGAATTATACGCTAAAAGAAAGGGAAAGCGGTTAGCGCAGATTCTACATGAACAAAACTGCTAATTTGAATGGCAGCTTGAAAGCGGTAGATTCGATTCTGCTTTTAAACAGAGGTGTGTCAATAGGAACTAATGAACGTGAACTTGTTGAAGCATCAGCCTCGTAACATCATTTGCAACCTCGCGCCGCTCGGGCGCAAATGATGCTAATCGGGCCACAAATAAACTATATGCCCTCCAAAAGTCATGTGATTGTCCTATTCTGAGCCAGGCCTCAGTTGCTTAAAAGTTGGATAGCATAATCCACGGCTAAACTATAGGCCATTTCAGAGTTGTTTCAAGCCTCTGTTTCAAAGCGAGGCTAAGTGCAAAGCCATAGTTACGAAAATGATTTTTATTCTCACGCAAATGTAACTCGTTTTCACCAGAAGGATTTACAATTAGCCTCGTTTTGAAAGTGAAAAGTTTTCGAACTCGGAAATGGCCTTTTGCATTATCCAGTGGATAGTACTACCCATCTTATAAACAACTGGCCCCAGAGTAACAGTTTTAACCACCTCAAACCATGTATTGTTTGTTTGTATCCATTCCAGAGAAATTTGAAAACGAAGTTTTCGCCCCCAAAGAAGGTTCAAAGCTTTTCGGTGGACACCAACGCTTTCGTATTTTTTTCAATAATTTCACATTCCAAGCTAATCAGGATAAATTTTGGTGCCTTGGCCCAATATTATTAAATGGAAGAGCACATCCTTATTACTTGAACCCGCGTTGACATTGCGATTCATGCCCATTAATTTGACGTTGGCGTTCTTAAAAAGTTCTGTTCACACTATGCCACATACCCAGCGTTTACTGTCTTAACCCATTAAGCCCCAATATCCACATACAAATTCTCCAAACTGATCTCTATATATTTCCTTCATGGATGGGTTGAGAGAATTTGATAAAAGATCAAAGTATTTTCTCTTGGGTGATCATTTTATTAATTCTCATAACCTCATCTCATGAGAATGTATGGATATCGTTAGGAGAAAATTGCTGTTGGTGACTATTGGAACATAAAGGGTTATCTTACTAGATTTAGTAAGAACGGTTGACTAAATCAAAGAAAAAAAAGTGTGTTCTCAAATTATCCAGATTAGTGTGGACGGGGCCTCAGAGGAACAGTACCTTGAATGAATAATTCATCAACTGGACTCTTCCTACAAACATCCGATAAGTCTCTGCCTTTCATTGTCATGTAACCTCCTTCAGCGGTCCTAGACGTTGCTTCTATGGCAACCAATGCGTCAAACTTGGGATTGATTGGTTTCACACCATCATGGAAAAGGAACTCCACGGCAGCTGTTTGAACTCCGACTGGATCGTCATTCCGCGGAGGTTGGAATTCCACAACAGAAACGTCTCTCCCCAAAAACTTCGAAACTAGTGTCCGCACTAATTGGATGTGGTAAGAGCTTGCAATAAACGTGACTTTTTTGCCGAAAGCTTTGAGAGCTTTGCCGATTGCGATGGCACCTGATGGACCATCAGTTTCGTCCAAAAAGTTCTCTCCAGTAACACAAGGGAAACCAAAATGAACAGCTACCGAAGACGAATGAGATAACGCAAGTGCCGCTTTCACCAGCTCTCCAGGAATATGTAAATTTGCGATACCCCGACCTCCAACGTCTTCTTGAATGGCGGCCTCTAAGCCATTGATTCTTGATTCAGAGTTTTCAGATAATAGAGAAGCGACAAAGGGGTCCTCCTTTAGAGTCACTACTTTTAGCTTAGTATTCGCACCAATAGGTGGGCGTTTCTGAAGGAATTCCTCTGTGGGTGTATCACACACAAAAATGCAGTCCATGTCGTTTTTGAAGGCGATTGGTAAACCTGTAATTGGCAAGAAATAGGGGCAGTAACAAAGTCATCACCCATTTGGATAGGGTTATTAGCATTCAATTTTCATTTTTAGACATTTTCTAAGGTATCAGTTAAAGTTTTGGCTATTTCTTAAATCCCCTCTCAGAGTGGTTACATTAGGAACCTTAAGATCCGAGGACGGCGACGGCAGCAAAAACGTCGCTGAAAAAGTGAATTCGCGTTCTTTCAATCTTCATCGCGATTACTCCAAGTCACTAACTTTGTTAAATGTAGGTGAACCCTACTAAAATTGAATTCCTAAGAACCATATCCAATTTCAGAAATAGAGAAGAAATTTCGTCGTCGCTTGAGTACTTTCTCTAGGTGAAACGTGACATTAGTCGTGCAGTGACGGCAAAGAAAGAGCGTGATGCACGTGCAAAATTGTTGTTTTAGATATTAAACCTATTGCTTTTTTGACGTCCTCGTTGCCGTCGCCGTCGTCGGATCTTAAGGTCCCTCTTTAGACCTGCAACAGAAAAGAGCGAGGTCTGGGTATGATATACACTCGCGCGGGGAATTTGATGGCGAAAAGGGGCCACTTTCTTATAATTGAGTATTAATTATATTTTTTGGATAAGAAAGGTCTCCTTTTGACCTGTTAGAAAGAGGATTGGAATATATACTCCCTTTTTCTTTGACAATTTATGGTCACTGAATTTCGTTGAATGGTGGAGGTTTGCTGAAGACATAAAATGAGGGAGGAAAACAAACCGAGGAAAAAACAGCGAGCAAAAAAAAGCTACAATACCAGCAGATCTGACGGCCAAATGAGCTGTGACACAAGAGGCCCAGAACACTGGAACACTGTCATCCAACACTGGTGGATCTCCAAAGTCTGGCTGATTAATGTCATTTATGCCAATCACAGACGGGTCACCAATATGAATTGGCAAGGCACTAACAACTCCTAATAAACATGAAGATGAGTCTATTGCCTTTTCCAGAAGGTCTCTAGGTACTGGATGCAAAGCAGCTACCACTGGTGAAGAAAATGGTCCAGCATCTTCACATGGAATGTTTGTTTTATACAGAGAGGTAGAGTTTTTTACACTTTGTCTGCCTTGAGTGAGAATTCCAGCATTCATGAGCAACTTCTCAATGCAATGACTAACACAGCCAATGTAAAATGTCACCATGTTGTCCCTTTGAAACTGTTCAAGTTTTTTAACATGGCTAACTTCCAGACCACACTTTAGGACATGGTAGGAACCCAAGACTCTTCTGCAAAGCCATAAAGACAAAGTTTAGAAGAGTGGAGTTTAAATCTAAAAATAACAGTTATCTACTATTATTATTCATTCAAACACTGGCTTAATACGGACACCTCATTACACGGACAGTTTTATTTGTCCCTGGGGAAAGCCCTTACTTTTTCTTTTAAGTCAAACCGCTTAATGTGGACACCAGTTAATGTTTGACAACAGACACTTGTTTCCTGCCAATCAACAGATTCTCATAAAAAGCAAACCTTGCTAATGCAGACAATTCATTATCAACTGTGTGCTGTAATAAACCTTTCCTTTTTGAAGGTAAAAAAACCTTCAGTTGACAGCAAGTCGATGTTCCCAAAGGTATGTAGTACACTGGAGAGAAAGAATTATAGAAGTCAATTTCAGACTATTTTGGCATCACAGCATTCAGAGAATGATTTTGATTGAGTAATATACAGATGAGCGATTTTTGAGTGTTTCTGTGAATTTGTCCTGCAGAATGATGGCTTTTTGAAGGCTAGAAATTTTTAGTTTGACAATGCTTATGTCCTCTTTTATTTCTTTAGTATTTTGTTGGAATAAAATATGTATTTTTGACTCCAATAACACGATTTGCTTAATACACCCTGACAGCTCTTGGGAACATAAAACCTTTAACTCCCAGGGGTTAAAAAGGAATCATTTGGCATCAGTTGAAATACAGGGGCATCAAGGATTATCCACACCCAGTAAACAAGACTGCAAACACTTCTTGCTGTTTGTCGAATAATACAAAGTTGGCCCATTCTTGAACAGCTTTGTTTTTAAGTACAGTCAAACCTGCATTACGGACACCCAGTTAATATGGACACCCTGTTCTTACGGACAGTTTTCCGTGTCCCCAGGGAGAGCCCATACATTTTATCTAAAATTAACCCACTTACAGACACCCATTACTGCAGACAAAGGACACTTGTTTCTTGTCCAATCAATAGATTCTTATAGAAAGTCAACCTTGCTAACGCGAACATTTCATCATCATCTGTGTGGTGTAAAGGTTTTGGTAAAGGTAAAAAAAACTTCACTTGACAGCATGTCCATGTGCCATACAGTACACTGGATAAGATGATTTGTTGAGGACACTAAGTTATTTTGGCATCAAATAAATTAAGTACAGAATGTCTTTGATTTAGCAATATAAAAATGAGTGTTTCCATGGATTGAAATGATGGCTTTGATAAGGTGAAGATTTTTTCTTGACAATGCTTGTCCTCTTATTCTTTTTAGCATAATTTGTTCTAATAAAAGGTTTTTAATAACATGACCAGCTTAACATGGACACCGCGATAATACGGACACCTTCTATGGCCCCTTCAGTGTCCGTATTCATAGCATGGTTTGACTGTGTCTACAAAAATTTACAAAAAAATTGAGTAAGTTTGTACCACAGATGTACCACTGTAAATTATACTTGCTTGAAGTTACAACTACCCACCAAGGGGTATAGCTTGAAATTTTCTAGAAGTACAAGCAGTTTTCCAAATCCACACTACCCCATCTTCCAAATCACAGGTGGCTTGATCAAATTTCCATTTTTACCTGATCGGTATGATAAGATAATCATCTCTGTTGGTCTTGGTTCACGGCTTGACAGTACACAAGCAAAACTGAAAGCCCTTTGGCATCTGAGGCAATTTACTGAAAGCTGATTAGCCTTTTGGGCCCA
>OZ037782.1:12019090-12086590 GCA_964035525.1 Porites cylindrica | reverse complement strand
AACCTAGTACTTAATTAAGGCGCTGAAGGTAAAAAGGCCACGGAAAACCGCCATTTCGAGTACAACTGAAGACAAAAACAATGCAAATACTTACTTTCAACACCAAAACTATTAAAAATAAACATTTCAGTCATTTCCTCCAACTATTTCAGCAGACTTTGTCCGCAACTGAACATAATTGTTTGAATGCCAACATCTGAACACAATTTAAATCACAGTGTTTTCTTGTTCTTGTCCAAAGTTTCAGTACTTGCACATTTTCCAGAGCCGTTGTCGCGAATGCGGGATTGTCTCTTACGCAAACTTTCATCCGTTTGGTCATAAACCAAAACAAAACGGTAGCATTTGCGTTCAGTAACAGCTAGTAACTAAAAAGCTGATAGCGTTTACCGACGAATTTTGGCGCGTTGTCACAGAGCTGACTGGCTACAGTGAGGCACGAAAGTTTTGCAGGAGCTTATTTTTGGGGATTAGCGATTTTTTGTGTTTTGCGGGAACTAATTTTTTTGCAATTAGAATGACTGGTTTTTCTTGATGGGAATTATTTTTTGCGATTTTCAGAAAGCACCCAGTTACCAGCATATAAGGCAGTTAATACTTTTTTATGGTTTTTATTGAGTACGTGCAATAGAAATACGTGTTTTTGAACAATACTACGTTGAGCATACCAAGAGAGAAAGAGCTTGGTGCATACCTATACTATGTAAGGGACTGACCATTATTTTGCTGGAGGGGGGAAGAGGAATTTTCTTCTGCAAACAATTTTTTTAATATATGCGTTTCTGCAATCATTTTTTTTCCACAGTCACCTGCTTGAAAACATTTTTTCTCCGGTTTTTTTTTTCTTTAGTGTTAACGGTTATTATAAGCTTATTAAGCTATTTTTCGAGAAACAATCGATAGTGCTATAGCCACTTATTTTCTCCATATATGCTCAGGCGCGGATCTAGGATAAATACTGACCGATTTCCTGAACGAGCGCCGAAGGGGGATCTGGGGGCATGTTCCCCCAGGGAGTCAGTTCCTGGGTTTCTGAGTCATCAGACTGGATATTGGCCAATTCTATTCTCCTCGGACTGAAAGCCTTGCAAATCGGCGGATTAGTTCTTCTCTCGATTTCAACTTGGAGAGTTTTTCTTATATTAAAACTTATTTATTGTGAAAACTCTGACCGATTTCTTTTAAACGGTGCGAACCGGTGACGATCCGCGCCTGAATTTATAGTTTGTGCTTTGTTTATTCGTCTTCTTTGACAGTTGAAGGTGCAAATAAACCGCATAGGACAATGAATAGGCAAAGGGAGTTGCAGGTTTTTTAAAATATTTTTGACTAAACTAGTAAGCAGCATTCTGCGAACTGTAAAACTTGTCTATTCTCCTACGTGTTTCCTCTAACCAACGTAGACGCCTGTCTTCAGGGAGTTGACAAAATTATAGGAAAATTTTTTAAAAAATTAAAAAAACAAATAAGAAACACATGTGATTTCTCTGCAGTGCAACAAAAAAGTTGCAGATGTCAACAAACATGTAATGAATGTCAAGGCATAACTGCTTTAATCGTTTTCTGTCATTTTTTTAGATTTTAGAGAATTATTGGATGATGACCACAGAATATGTTACACGCATACACATGTAGGGCTTTCTCAGCTATTTTTAGAGTTTGTTCATGTGATTTGCTTCTGAAAAGTGTGAATAGTGGCGATGAGTATAGCCGAGTTTGAAGGATTTGTTTAATACAGTTTTGAGAAAACTCTTGGAAGTTTTGTATGGCAAAATGTTAACAAATAATGTTGAGATTTAATAGCCACAATAGACACAATAAATTCCCGTTTACTCATAAAAGAATTAGCTATATTCTAATCTATTATTTGTTTCAATGTTATAAAATGACCATGTTGAAGTACCCAGTCAATATATTTTTGTCCTTGTTTCAATTTACTACTTTCAGTTTTTTGTTAAATTTTTAATATTTTATCTGACTTCTCTGCAAACATTTTGTTTACGCGTATAGTGTTTGCAAAACAATTTATTTTGTCTTTTCAGGCCCTACAAACAATTTTTTTTCCGTATTTCTCATCCCCCTTCCCCCTCCCCCCCCCCCCCCCCCCCCAAGCAGAAAAATAATAGTCCGTCCCTCACTGTCCCTAAAACCAGTATTTCAATGCTTTGTTTCTGAATGAAAGAGGCACTTCGAATTGAACAGACACGATTTCTTAGTATTGTGTTTTTGTGTACCGGATTTAAGTTAGAGTATTTACTCCACGGCGCCCTTTATTGTTTGAAGATTGTAATAAACAATTCCAATGCTTACAACATGTGCAGCTTTATTTTCTCTTTGTCAATAGAATGAACCTATAAAGTGTCTATGAAATCAGCTTGGAACGGAATCGAGAAAGTGTTTCAATTTTAAAGTGTAGTTGTTGTTCATTCACAATTGCCAGTCCTCCTCTAAACAATCTTTTTAACAGGGAAAAGCTAATCTCATTCTTTCCGGTTTTACAAGAACACTATATGCTATAAGTAGCCTCTGTCTGAAAATATCGAAGAAACGACTTTTGCTCTCTAGCTTGTGGGTATTTCAGTCAAAAAAAGCGAGTAACTGGTTACGCGATGCAGTTATCAACAATTTCCTTCCAGATGTTTCAAGAATTCTCGGTTATCTTATAATTAGCCTTAAACTGATTAGTCCCAGGATACCTTGAAAACACTTGACAATATACCACCCCCTTAAATCTAACCGAATTCTATTTAAGCGGTAATTTTTGTACACGTTTAACCTTGATAATTGCTACAACCTCTTAACATTTTCCTTTGTCGGCTTGAAAGTAATTTGTTTAATTGCCTTTCTGGGCCAAAAAATGGAGCGTTTTTGGCCAAGATCCATGTTTAAAAATTCCATGGGAATGAATTCAACTCTTGTCCTATTTTGATTACAACTGTGTTTGTTTTAGGACTGATATCCCAAAATACTGTGTGAATGAATTTGGAGTAATTGCTGAAACACCTGGAGATCTCACAGCACACACTTGGAATGACTTAGTTTCTTTCTATGTGGGCTGCAGTTTTGGTTTTGAGGGAAAGCTAGTACAAGCTGGAATTCCCCTGAAGAATATAACCGAAAAACACGGTGATGGTGCCTCCATGTTTGAGACCAACCTTCACTGCATATCTGTTGGACCATTTGCCTCTCCTTTAATTGTTTCCATGCGTGCAATTCCCAAAGATCTGGTGGAAAAAACTCTTATCATCACTACTGCCTTTGAAGGCTTGCATGGAGCACCAATACACATTGGAGATCCAGCAGTCATTGGAATAGATGATCTTTACAACACAGAGTTTGGTGAACCTTCAGACATTGGAGATCTTATACCCATGTTTTGGGCCTGTGGCAGATCAGGGTCCATAGCATTAAGAGCAGCAAGTATGTTTTTAATGTAACAAACTTTACACACTACAAAGTTGGTGTTGGTATTTGTCAAGTAGCTCGTAATGACTATTTCAGTCGTAGTGCATCTCCAGCGTAGTTCATCATTCTGGATTGATATTGCAGTTCGGAAATATTGATTTTAGAGGAGGGGGTAAAGCGGAGTACCCGGAGAAAAAGCCTTTCAAGCTGAACATTGGCGAGAATCAACAACAGGCTCGACCCCAATGGGCGAATCTTTGCTGAGGTCATTGTTTACTTTTTTCCTCATTAGCATACGACTTAACTCATAGAAGCAGTGCATGCCCTATATATGAACTCAATGCAAAAGTTGAAAGAGCTCATTAAGTAGAGCAATTTGTGCAATTTTCAGCTCTTTGCAAGCAATATTGAAGGAAATATCAGCCACCAAAAACTGCAAAATTGCTATGAGGCAAAAAAGTTATTGGGCCAGTGCATTATCTGTAATATTTCGAGTTTTCAGAACAGAATTTCTCCGAAACCATCAGGTGTATTGGGGTCCAAAATTCAGAGATAACTGAAACTGTTATGCCCTTTCAATAAATAGAGTTTTTATTTTATTAGCGTCATCAGATGGTGATAAGCATATGTTAATGAGGCAAAAAGTGTAAACAAAGATTCACCTATAGGGCATCGCCTTCGGGATTCAAACCCGGGCCACACTGGCCAGAGGCGAGTACTCCCACCAATGCGCTGGCAGTTATCCTTCTAATACTTTCTCTCAAGTTCTTAATACGGTAAGACTAACTGAAGTTGCGAAAAGGCTCATCAAATTATTATATCAGGAACCCGGTAGCAAAAAAGGTTGAAGAGATAAAGGTTGAAAGTATTGTGAGCTGCGAAGACATGTATATGAGCATTTAAGTGAAGTTACGTCCTTTCTGGTGTACTAAGAGAAATATGGGTATAGATAGTTTACACTGTGTGAATAATAATGATAATCGCGATAATAATAATGATGATGATGATGATGATGATGATGAATCATCTGCGTTGGTAAGTATTTTAGCGCCATGTATTTTCATACCCTAAAATGACACAAGATGCTAATATATAAATTGTATTTCAGTTAGTTTTTTTGTAGCCATGCCCTGCATGACATTCTTAAGTTTGTTGCTGACTAACTAAATTGGTAGCGCACCTGTAACTTTTGATAAAAATCTTTCTCCTTTTTTCTTTTAAAAATCAGAACTCCCACTTTGCTTCTGCCATTTTCCTGGTTCAGTGTTTATCTGCGATACGACTGTGGATGAATACTTCAAAATCCATAGACCAGAACATGGCGATGAACAACCAAGGCTCGTCACTCTGACAGATCAACCTTACCTTGCTTCTGTCTGTTCTGTCAGTGTAGCAACAAAAGTAGAACAGCTGGCTGAAATTTCTGCAGCCAGCAACAGCGTCGATGGAAAGGTAGATGCACAGTCCACAACGGATTTCCTGAAGATATCACTGAGACTGTCCCATGCTCCAATTGTTGTTATCGGCTTTTTAAATGAGAAAGAAAGCTTTTTATCGGAGACAAGTACATCAGAATGCATCCAGGCAATGATCGCTCTTATCAAAGCTCTTGAAGCACTGAATAAGAAGATAACTATTGTAACTGAACACAATGCAAAGCTTTTTGAAGATAGTATAGAAGACAACGTTGCCCAGGGTCATTTAATCTCGAAGGATGGTGTTCCTGTTGTTGAATGTGCTCACGACGAGAAGATGAATGCTTTGCTACACAAGCTGTATCAAGGTAAAATCATTCCGAGGCTTGATACGATGATAGGCATGGAGGCTAAAAAATCACTTCAACCTGAAACGAAGAGTGACATCAAAAGTGGTTTGGTGGACACGTTATTTGAAGAAGGTTTGTTGGAAGGGTTTTTTTAAAAAAACAATACGTTTGCAAAACACGGTAATGTTGGGTTCACATGGGGGAAAATAAATGAATTCTTTTCAGTCATTAAAGTATTTAGAATGTTCGACTATTATATAAGTTAGCTTTTAAAAGGTGAATATGTCATTTATTGCTGTCTAAGGGACATGGCGCAAATTTTTGTCAAGTTCCACTAAATCAAATGATTTAATAAACTGATTTTGTAGCGATCATTAACCAGCAGCTGGATGGTACCTCCATTTTACTAGACTCATTCCTAACACTGTGATGACCTTATTTTCGTTCTATGTACGTGGTTTAGTAGCCTGTATTCTCTGTTTACAGCTGAAAAACACAATGGAATTGTGTCCATTAAGATCATTGCTGACAAAACTAAGACCACAGCAGATGAAGCTGAGTCAGTGGACAGCCACACATTGATCACCAGCTCATTGAAGGTTGCTGGGTGTGGCCTTGCTGCAGCGCTCTGTGTTCTTAACATGTGTGCAATTCATTCCCGTTATATGAGGCGTGGTATAGGGAAGAGACCAATCTTTCAAGCTCATCAGTTTATCCTGAACACATTAGAGGTGAGGGTTGTTTTATGAGCCTAGTCGTCCATGAGGGTCTCTTTCTACCCTTGTTTCTATTGTAAAGTAACAAAAGTAACCACCCTTGCCAATCAATTTACGCGCTCGCAATCAAATAACTCAGTGAGATCTCAAGAAAAATTCCTGTACCAAACATTTATGGTGAAATTGCTAGCAAGGGCTTTAATGCTTTTTTCTTTCGAAGAAGTGGGAAAATAACCAATCACAAAGCATGGGAACGGTCGCTGTCATTGGATTATTCTTTCGCTTCTGCTTCGGACACCTACAATCTAGTTTTGAATGGATCGTATATATAAGTGACGAAATTGTAACACAGACAGACCACTCTCGTTACGCGCGGCCCTTTTTTCTTTTTCGGTTATTAAGGAGCTTAAGCAATGACGGCGACGAAGGTGGCAAAAACGTCTCTTAAAAATGTGAATTCGCGCTCTTTCAAAATTCATCGCTCTTCTTCCATGGCGCTTAATTTGTCAAATGTTAGTGAAGTTTTCTGGAGTTGAATTTTAAAGGGCTTTAGGCCACTTTCCATTTGTCAAAATTGGCCGGCCAGAACATTCCCTTCACAACGAAAATTTCTCTTTTATCCTAAACATTATACACGAAGGAGATGGTTTTTCAGAAAAAAACTCTTGGGAAAAGCCGATTTCGTTTGCTAAGTGACTGGTCAGACAATGGTCCAACCGGCCAGTTTTGACAAATGGAAAGCGCCCTAAGTTTAAAAAAAGAATTCGAAAATAGCT
This sequence comes from Porites cylindrica, assembly GCA_964035525.1. Taxonomy (NCBI): domain Eukaryota; kingdom Metazoa; phylum Cnidaria; class Anthozoa; order Scleractinia; family Poritidae; genus Porites; species Porites cylindrica. Next base: position 12,079,928 of record OZ037782.1, on the reverse strand, counting down.
GACTTGAGTTCACGCAAGTTCAACAAAAAGTGAAATTAGGCAGTTTCACGTCTTGGTCGTCAAATAATTTAGTGTACTAAAAATCGTAATGCACCCGCGAAGTTGTTGTTTTACTAATGTCATCCTAATGATTTTTTTTTGCCGTTCTCGTTGCCGTCGTCGTCGCTTAATAAAGCTCCCTGGAGACCCTTCCACGATTTTTCAATTTTTGACGTGGACTATTTGGGGAAAAGCCGCCGGCACCACTGGAAAGAACGTCTTAAACTGGGGAAAGTAGTAAAATTGCTTGAAGGTGGAAAGGTCTATTGAAACTGAGCGCATCGAACCTTATGTATAACAGAAATACAGTTCCAGATTCCTCCATCATACAGTTTTGAGTGCAGATTTTTTTTAAAAAAATAGTTCAAGAGTCAAGTTTCATGTTTTAGCCGATGGTCAAATAATTAGAGGCAGTCTCCCTAAAAGCGTTCCACTCGATTTTGGACTCGACAAAACTTTTGCCTTATATTTTTATCATCAACACTACTATCCATCCTAATAACGAAACTGCAGTTAGAATGAGGAAATTGTTTATTTTACTGCCATTCCCACCATTTCATTGCTGGACGACCGTTAGCGGCTAAAATATGCAAATTTTAGATGCCGTTTTACAGGTTTTTTAACGATCATTTAAAAGTACTTCGGGTCATCAAATCCTAGACTGTTCGCACTCATTTGGAAGCATATTACTTCTTCTTACCGTTCCAATACCATTTAGGCATTATCTTTCTGTAATCAGCAAAAACTGGTCGTCTTTATTTCACTAACCCAATTAAGAAAGCAAGATGCACGAATAAATGCCTCAAAAACATCTCAAAATTCTCAAAAGTGGCACCTAAACTAGACCTAAAAACATGTTTTAGTTAAAGATTAATAGCTATTTTGTCAAGTTATGCAATAAAACTTGTGGCACAACGCGATTCAGACTTAAAGGATTCGACTTAAATTTGCATATTGATGCTGAATTCGCATTGCGTGACACCGGCCGCTGTGATAATAAAAAAATTCTTCGTGATCCTACAAATGACAATTTTTCTGTTTTTTTAACTTTATCAACAAGAAAAATCGGAAATAGGTTAAGCTTATAGAAGATTAAGTTTACTTTTCCACTGACCTTCGTATTAATAGTCTCGGCCGGCCGTCCTTTGTTCGACTCCCTTTAGTTGGCCTTCTAGTAGAATGGGTCGGGAAAAATACGCATTTCTCCCTACCCCACCCCTTCGCCCTTTTCTTACTGGCATCCCTCGGAGGATCGCCCCCACAGTCTGAACGCCTGGAAGAGGCTATTCGACATACTTCAATCGCGTTCTAACGAACATTTTTGTTTTACAGATAACATTAACGAGAATAATGCTTCTCCTGTCTAGTGACAGGTGGAAGTATTTACATTTTGCAGCGAGAAGGTCCTTCACACATTCACCTTTACACGATATATATGGGACGATGGTACACGGTAGTCCTTTAAGAAAAATTAAGAAAATATGGACTGGAGTTCAAAGAAGTGAAATCAACAACCCGCTAATTACGTCTACGCCACAAGAAGTCTCCTACTTATAAATTCTTATCAAGTAAATTGTTATTTTCCCTTAAAAAAATGAAATCAGCTGTGAAATGTACATTGAATTAAGTTAGTGTCCGGACACCTTTAGGAATTTGATATTAGTATAAATGCTAAGATGTATAAATCTACCGGCCTTCGATCACAAATCTGATTGTCTATGTACAGTGCTAGTGCTATGCTGGTAATGCTGCACACTATCAATTCCGTGATGGACAGTGAGTGAAGTGACTGAGTAGCCTGACAGTGTTCGGTTGTAACCTGTTTATACCACCACTGAATAAAACCGTTAGCCTGTCAAGTTGTTAAGCTTTGAACGACTAGGGGGTTTATATTTGACTATTTTAGGGAAATTTGTACCAGATCTTTGTTTACTCGCATGCAATCTCGCTCGTATGTTGTTTTTGTATTTTTTTCATAAGATTTGTGAAGTATTTGCGGTCTTTATATTCTTTGTCATAGCATCTCGGTATGCAGACATATAAAAGCAATAAGATCCTCTCTGAGTGGCTCAACAACATTGTCCGCGGTAAGCTGGTGTATCAAATGAGCGCCGCACTGGAGCCGCAAAAACGAAATGATAAACGCGGTGGCGCCTAATTTAGTAAAATCGATATCAATATGAATTTGGATCCACACGGAGGGTCCAAAGGCTGATTTTTAAAAATGTGATCCTAGATCCTTCAGCTGTTGTTCAGATGTATGTATTTTTACATCATTAACGTGGTAGAATGCAAGCGTCTGTAAGAACAGGGTAATAACCGCTAACAAGACGTGAGACGAGAAAAGACGTAAAAACAGTGTAGGGGTCTCGACCTGGAGAAATGTTCATGCTGGGGAAACCTTCGACAACGCGGGATTCAGACTTCACGTCAGTTCTCACCTCTACTGATTGTTCGAATTTAGAGGTTTTTGTCCACGTTGGGCTTCAATACAAAATTCTGTCGGTGAATTCTCCATGGTACCAAACAATTGTCATGAGTACTCTCAGTAATATGCCCAAAGGTAGGTAATCACGATTTTGGCAATTTAACTCCGACTCCAAATCAGGTTTAGATATGCGCTTATCACTTTCTGTTTCACGCGTGTATCTTGTGATATTCAAATCCGTCAGCTCATAAATGATATCAAATGTGCAAGTGCATCAGCTGACAGTGTAACTTTATGCCATAGTGCAACAGTGATTAATATCAGGATATTTGACTTAAAGCCTCATCCTACTTTTCGCCATAACTTCATTATGTTTGGATCTTCACTTCCGGCATAATTCTAAATCAAAAAAAATTGAGTGGACTACTGAGTTTATCATTGTCTGAACTTGAAATTACGATTATGACAATACCCATTGGCCCTTTTGTCGTTATCTTATCACAGATAAAGGAACTAGTGATAAGGATATTAGCAATGATTTCACGATTTTATACGTACGTGATCCCATCCTTTAGAATAGATGGTATACGATCGTAGCAATCTCCAAGCCAATTACATGCCTGTCCTTGGTCCTAATATTTCTTTCTTGGTCCTCTATGCGAAGAACGAGGTGTCCGCCAAAATCGTCCGAGTTTATATGCCGATATTTGTGGGTAATCCCCGGGAGCACTTCCATATAAAAGTGAAGGGCTGCTCGTCGGAAATTAATAATTTATTATTTAAACCCCTAAGGGAGGCCAATGTGGGTGTGGCTCAAGCTTAAACTGACCCCTAAAGGAGATTTCTGTGAAGTCAGCGTCACGGCTTTTCTTTTTGGCAAATTTCTTTATGCACAGCCTTAAGCGATACCTGAATGAGCATATTTAGGTACTTTCCGTCCCAAACAACCGAAGTGAGACCAAAATCTGCAAAGACGAGCACCCACGTCACTTTTGTATGGGAGTCCTCCTGGGGAAGCAGATCACCATCTGTTCCACTTGATTTTTCGTAAGGTCAATGATTACCATCTTTTGAGAGTATTGGCTCTCTTCACTTAGTTCAGACTTCGATGGATGACAGGTTTCATGGTAAGAAGTAATGGTGTCCTGACAATCGTGTTCTTTTATCAGTTGGGAAAAACCGCGTGAACGTCGACACTTTATTTTCTTGTTACTTTCACTGATGTTGCACGATTCGAAATTAATGTTGAAACTTTTTTATTTGCGTGTGCCAACTTCTTTAATAACTGGCTGCGATACAAAAGTAGCCTTAGACTCCAGACTGTCTCATGGAGCGTGAAAACAAAAGCTGACCACTGTTAATAGGAAGAAACAGTCAGTAAATGGAAGAAACCTTCTAATTGAAATTTCATTAACAAAGTCTTCAAATGTGGGCTCCTGATCAGTGGAAGTTAAATAAAGGGAAAATAGTAATTCGCCGTTCACAGTCCAGTACTATTGCCCCATGTTAGCGAATACAGGACAGTCTTGGATTCTGGATCCCATTCCATGGATTCAGGATTCCGGGGTGCTGGATTCCAGTCTTTTCCAGTGGAATTTCATTCCTTAGTAGGGTGCTTGAGCTCTATTCTGAATTCCAAAGCCCTGGATTCCGGATTCCATATCAAAATTTTCCCGGAATCCGGATACCCTTACCTGGGGCGAAGTACAAGTCAAACATTTTCTGACCTGTTCACTCATTTTTAATTAAGCAGTGGAAAATTGACTTTTCTTCTAACGTTCGATTTTATAATATGATGGATCGGAGTAACTTCTGGTCAATGCAGCTTTTTCAGACGGGACCACATTTTAAGCTAGAAGAGGTTTAGTTCTGAAAAGGTATTTTGCCGTCTTGACATAACAACTTAACACGAATGTTCGGGGCAGTGGGAATATTAAATGAAGCTTGGAAAGGTATCTTTTACTTGCTGAACTAATTTTTGAACAATATGTATCATTGGCAAAGGGAAAAAGGGAATTTTAATATAGTTTTGGTGGGAAAATGAGGCATATCTTACTTAAAAGTGGCAAGTATTTGAATAACTGAGGATTTTGTTGTGACAGCAGCCGGTATTGTCACGCAACGCAAATTGAACATTTGCCTAAATTTGAGTTGAAATCTTCAATTCTGAATCGCGTTGTGCCACAAGTTTTATTGCATAACTTGACAAAATAGCTATTAATCTTTAACTAAAACATGTTTTTAGGTCTAGTTTAGGTGCCACTTTTGAGAATTTTCTGATGATTTTGAGGCATTTTCTCGTGCAGTTTGCTTTCTTAATTGGATTAGCGAAATAAAGACGACCAGTTTTTGCTGATTACAGAAAGATAACGCCTAAACGGTATTGGAACAGTAAGAAGAAGTAATATGCTTCCAAATTAGTGCAATAGTCTAGGATTTGATGACCCGAAGAACTTTAGAACGATCGTTAAAAAACCTGTATAACAGAGGCTGAAATTTGCATATTTTAGCCGCTAACGGTCGTCCAGCAATGAAATGGTGGGAATGGCAGTAAAATAAACAATTTCCTCATTCTAACTGCAATTTCGATATTAGGATGGATAGTAGTGTTGATGGTAAAATTATGAGGCAAAAGTTTTTTCGAGTCCAAAATCGAGTGGAACGCTTTTAGAGAGACTGCCTCTTAAGTCTCTGCAAAAACACGCTTTATTACGTCAGTTCGTAATTGGGACGCCTGGCGAAAAATAGAACCGTTTCCGGTAAAACAAAACAAACGTTTCGGATCCACGCTTTAAGCTGGAATAGCTAAGGATATTCAAGTCAACCTAAAACATCTTTCTCATTTCTTTCAACACTAAAGAGATGTTTTCGGAACGTGCCGGTGGTATTGAGTTCCACAGGGCTCAGCGTAGGGTCCTTTATCGTTTTTATTATTTTTTATATGTCAGAATGATCCACTGAGTGTGCTTGATTTTCGACCCTTTGTAGTTGACACCAACATTCTTAAACTATATATATATTTTTTGTTATTTCAGGGTGAATTGAGAAGTCAGATTTCCCAAGTCACTGGAGAAAATTAAAAACTATTTTTAAAATTTGTTAGCTGTGTGTAGAATAGCTGTAGCCCTGTCCAAGCAGACGCAACATTGTTGGCATACAACTCCAGACACTGTTGGATTTTGCATGTTGCGTCCGTTTGCACACCCTGTTGCATGTTGTTGAGTGCTGATAGGAGTTGCTGCCCAAAATTTGAAACTGGTCAAGATTTTGAGCCAACAACTCCCAACATTTCTTTTGCTCCGCGATCGCTCAAGTGTAGCGCAACAAAGTTTGCTCTGTTTGCACAGGTCTTCCATGGTTCGGGCCACGCACGCGCATTACGGACATAACGTATGGTCTCCTTGGTGTTTACAAAGTCTTATGGGTTGTATCCTTTCCCAGATGCACTGAAGGTTCTAACATCGTTGGATGTTGTCGTATGCGTTTGCACGCCACTGCACGAACGCAACAAGTCCGAATAATATTGGCTTAGCAATGTTCGGAGTTTTTGCATCTGTTTGCACGTAGCTTACTACATAGCTACGATTACTCAGTAATAATACAAAACGTTAAGTGTTTGCCGGTAGTGGGGTCAGAATAGAAGATAAATTTCTGAATACTAGAAAAGTTTTTTAAGTTTGCTTATTGACAGTTGTTCTGGTATTGTCAGCTACTATGAAATTGAAGCCATTAACAAAAGTTAAATCGCTGCTACAAGGTCACTGAATGCTCAGCTCTTCTTCGTGTGTCATGCAACATACAAAGCATTCTATGAAAAAATCCCACCTATTGAGATTACTACTGATTATGACCATTTCACTGACATGCACTATCGTTCACCTTATTAATTAACGTACTTACGGCTGGTCAAAATCAGGTCAAACCTGGGTCAAAGTAATTGACCTACGTTGAGCTTTTTATTGTTGTATTGAATCGCCGGTATACGTATTTTATTTCATTGTAAACACAACTTAATACATTCATATATTCAAAGCCTGAATCCAACATTAAAAATGTTAAAATTCAAATACCTTCAAATACGGCACAATCTTTCCACGGAAATCCTCTAACACCGCGTCCCCGATGATAGCTCGCCACGCCAGAAATTTCACATGAAATCGAGGGTGCAGTTCAAATTCCCCACCCTTAACGCATGGGGATCAAATTCCCCACCCCCTGGAAGACTCTGATAATCAAATTCCCTCGAGAGGTGGATGTTGAAGCTTTGATTTGACAGATACATTACATTTGTAAACAGACTGATTTGTAAACAAAGTCCGTACTGAACAAAACTTTCGTTTACAATTTTTATTACATTTATTTCTCCAAAACCATCCCACGTAAAAATATATATCTATGTTTAGCAGCCTTATACATAAACACAGCTGTGTCTTTTAAGTCAAACATAACAAACATTTGTTATTGCTGGCCTCCTATTTTAGATCCTATTTATTCGAAAAGAATATCTATATTTCGGATCTCCTCACAATATTAGTATGCCATCTGTTACAATGGCAGGAAAATTAATTCTTTTACCCATAAGGGACAATTTTTCAAGTCAGGGAATTTCGGTACAAGTCAAGGAAAATTGGACGCTTTCAAAGAAGTCAGTGGGAGATGACATATTTCTGCATATTCCCTGAAGTTAATCATATTCCATCAGTAGGATATTGTTTCCAGAAATTAAACGACAAACAGATATAGGGTTTCCTATAAGATCAATCCATTCTGTGCTTTACATTCACGATAAATTCATGTAATAAATGGGGGCGAGGATGGTTGTGATGGGAGTTTAGGCATTTATTTTGTGTATCGGGCACAGATGACGTAACTGAACAAAAGAACAACAGCCTTGAAACAATACCAAGCAGATTTTCCCTGAACAGAAAACAAAGAAGTCTTTTGCTCAGCTGTTTTGCTTTACGTAATCTGTGTCCAGTACACGAAGCTTTGAGTGGAATTTGGAATCCATCAATATCTGGACAAATTGTCAATTCATTTGGTCAGGGAAAGTATACATTTGACTGTCAGTCTTGGAATTTCGAAAACCATGTCTCAACAAGCTCATGCATGTTGAGAATTGAGAAACTGATCAACTTCAACATGACTTGTATGTGGACATTTCATACAAATTCACTTTTGCATGGGTATTTGTTTCTCATGCATGTACACAAATAAATTTGAACGCTTTACATAATAATTCAGTGCTAATGAGGGTACCGCATATTCAATAATCATCATAATCACAATTCTCCTCAACTGCGTCCTTAATGACATTGCTACATGTAATTTCTATGTCAGTGTAAGTGATTACGTTTGCACCTTACTGTTAAAAACAATTCGTTGTCAAGTGTGATTAACACACATGCCAACTCTCCCAGATACGACAACAATCTCTTCCCGTACGGGTCACCAAATCTCCCGGATAAAGTTGAGGTATGAGCTTTTCTGTGCTTTGATTTGGAATTTATCTCATTTTGTCCCAAAATTCGAATTTCCTTTGATTCAAAGTTCGGCATCTGAGGCATTTTCGCACGTATTTCATCACTGACAAAGATTATTTCCCCACTACAATCATAATTAAATTGTGATGAAAAAAAAAAGGTTGAGTTTGATCGTCCGGGTGAACGTAGTCCTGAATAGGACTGTTGTTGTTGACAGTGACTGACGTTTCGACGACCTGTGCGGTAGTCATCTTCAGAGTCAAAGTGAGTTGTATCACGTCAGTTGATGGTATTATACTCTGGTTATTGATCTGATTGGTCAATTATGTCGCGATGTTATTGGTCGTCTGTCAGTTAAGCCGTGATGTTGTCGCAGTTAAACAGTCGTCTATTGTTAGTCAAATTGTTAGTTCTTCAGTTGTTCTCTTCAGAGAACAACTGGAGATTGCAAAAGAAAGAGTCTCCAGTTTTTAGAGCTCCAGAGGTTGGCATCTCTGAATTATGTACTACAACAATAGTGCAAACACTCTCATTGCTGTAGTTCACCTAACAATAAATATTTTTCGTCAATTACCAGCATTTACTTGTTATTTTCACCGCACTATTAATGACACACTTCACAAGTAATCATTATTACACTTATTATTAAAGATGGCATGGGTTAGCTGCATATTTACCTCTCTTTCGAGCAGTTATTCACTATCACACCCATTTTCTTTTGACTATTTATTACATACGTAGGAGGGTCAAATGGGGTGAACACGGGACCTATGAAGTATTTGCTACCCTTCCTTAACAACACCAACCCCATTTAAATCCCAGAAAATCCTTTTTCATGACAGAGCAATAGCAATGGGTTCAAATAACCAAAAGGAGATTAAGTACGTCTCACATTCCAATATTAGAGCCAGTGTGGAAACCCGCCCTCCCAAGCTACACAATTTACTCTGATTCTCTCCCCCCCCCCCCCCCCGCCCCCTTCCATCCCTGACAATTTATGGACCTCCCCCATCCGAGCTTCGCGAGTTTCTGCGGTACACGTACATAGGCGTACGGGCCGGGGGGGCGAGGGGAGCTGCAGCCCCCCCCCCCCCCCCAAAGTTTGGGCAACTCAGATTTTTTGTGCAGCAAGAGAAAATTTGGGCAAAGCCAGTTTTTAAAGACGTTTCCATGTTTTTTATTATTATCACATGATGAGTTTCTGGTTATACGGGAAGGGTATCATATGCTGGTTTTTTTTTTGTTGGGCACTGTACTTCACTGTACTAGCTGGAGTGGGCTATTTCCAGTCATGAATTGATTAGAATAATAACTTTCTAGAATTACCTCCGCTCCTAGAACAGTGTGTGGCAGAACAAGCATCAGCAATGGGTCTGAAAGAGAAGTGGCTGACTAATACTCAGTTTGAATTACGAGAAGAATCTCAATTTTCTTAAAAAAATCTATCGAGTGGTTTAAAAATTATTCACTAATTTGTTTAAGTAGACCGAAATGTTTAGGAAACCCCTAACAAGATCGAGCGCTAATCAAATCCTTCCTTATTAGCAATTGGCAGGAGCTATATCCATGATCTTTCATACACGTTTTTAATAAGATTGAAACTACTGTGAGGTGAAATTGCATGTCAAAAGCGCTCCGTTTTCTTCAGATTACGACTAAACATCAAGATTTTCCTTTTTTATCTTATTTCTAACAATAAAAACTTCATCCCAAAATATCTCGATAACGCTCTTACAGTTCCGTTTTAACTTCACGAACATCGAGGCGACTATTGGAGGAAAGAGCTCCCCTGAACGATTTTGTAAGAACAGTTCCCAGTGAGAAATATTGCTGCAAGAATAATAGGTAATGGCGTCATTTCGTTGCTATGACAGCTCCGATGTCATTGCAATCCTGATCATGACAAATTTCCCTCTTTATCTAATACAACTAAAAAAAACTATGTGGTTTATTGGTGTTGAAGTAGAGCAAGAGACGAGTGCACCCCCTCCTAAAAAAAATCCTGGATCCGCCCCTGAAACTGCGGTGGCAATTTTTTCCAAATGCTTGTTTGTGGCGACGTAGTTTATGCTCAAACTTGGCAGGTCTTATCTCTGAAAAACTGTATCGAGCCACCTTCATATGCCAGTACGGCCTATTTTGTTGCATGGCCCTAGTTTCCTTTCGACTGTTTTGTAAAAATTTGGGCAACTTGGAAGAATTTTTTGGGCAAATGGATTACCGCCTCCCCCCCCCCCCCCCCCCCTGGCAAAAAATTGCCCGTACGCCTATGTACACGTATTTCTAGTAGTTTGCTCAAACCACAGGCCGCCCAGACGTAGTATGTGTCAAATGAATATATTAATATTCACATGGACAAAATAGCATGAGTCGTCGAAACTCCCATGAACTAAAATAGTCCAAAAGTCAAAATATAACAAAACAAGCTAAGCGACCTTTAACTGAACGTATCCTTGTCTTTCCCGGCCGGTTAAAGTTGCATTTTGTTGAGTTTTGCAATTGTAGGTACTATACCCACTAAAGAAGAATTAAAGGCTGGCTACAAAACAAACGGACCATCTCCACAGGCCTTCACGCGAAGCGCTATAAATTCGAGAATAACCGACGAATCCGCTCCAAATTGCCATCGGCTAATCTGCAGGTAACGTGTGCTCCCGCTTCTTGCTCGTTGGCTCCACAAAACCCATCGTAGCCTGTTCCAGGTGTTCAGATAGTAGAGCGCGGGAGAAAAATTCACGAAGAAAAAAAAAAGAAGGGCAGACTAGAGGGGGGAAGGGGGAGAGACTGCACTATAATCGCTCGCTCATCAACAAACACTGTTGACCTTTACGCTTCGATATGATGAATGTTCAAGCTTAGCGACCGCGTCCGCGCAACAATGCAACACTTGCCATGGGAGGGATGGTACTATTGCTTCTAGGTCAATCAACACTGAGCGAGGGTCCGCTGCGTTAGGTTTGACCATAAAACAAAAGGCGCGAATGTAAAGATGAAAGCGACGGTGGAAAAGAGGGCGATAAAGACAAAGACAAAAATGACAATCACGATGTTTATGTCAGCGACAACGAGGATTTACAAATTACAAATCTGGTATAACATCCAGGACATGGAAAGCAACATATATATCTCTAATATTGATTAAAGTTTGACTGAAAAAAAAAAAATTAAAATTGCAGGCAAAGCTGATCGGACATGTACAGCTACGGGTTACAAATTTATTTGCCCAATAATTCGACTAGACAAAACTAGTCTTCATCAGGGGCTAGAAAAGCTAATGCATCAGTCAATTCCACCTGCGCCCAGCCCCCTTCCCCCCCCCCCCCCCCGGGCTGACCCCCGGGCATTAGCATTTTTTGCTTTGGATGGCAAATTCCCGGGGGTGGGGACTCTTGAGCTGTCAAATCCACCGGGGTGGGGACGAAAAAAGACGGCAAATGCCCCGTCCTCCGTCAACACTGCAACATTTTTGATTGATCGCACAGTCGAATAGCGCCATTTTAAGCATTTTAATGTGCGATTTTTTGTTTCAGTCAACGTCTTCCTTTGTAATAGTGCTAGGATTCTAACGACGCGCTAAGATTCTAACGACGACATGCACCAGTTTATGGTTTTAGTCTTGATATAAAATTATTGACATTAAAATTAATAGAGCGCTGTAAAGTTATATGTTATGAATAGTTTTATAAATATGAAACGACGTTCTTTAAATAATATCAACAGAAATGTGATTCAATTGAACCAAAAAACGTTGATTCACATCGACAGCTCCAATTTCGTTAGGAAACTGCCTGCGTGTCAAAAGCTCGGGAATAGCCCCGGGATTGGCAAATGCCCGGCCCCCGGGCAGTGCAAAATTTGCAAATGCCCCACCCCCGGGACTGACAAGGCGGGCAAATGCCCCGCAGTAGCCCGGGCGAGGAAAGGGGGGGGTCGCTGGGCGCAGGTGGAATTGACTGATGCATAGGTGAGAATAGAAAACACGGTTACATTATTTAACATAATAAAAATATAAAAATAAAATGTGATTTATTGTTGATGTATATTTTTGAGTTGTAACGGGCAAATATCGGCTTGAGTTTGTACTCAGCGGTGGAAAACATGTGCAGGCCTCGCGCCTCGCAGACGAAGAGATCACTTGTCAATCGCGTTTGAGATTAGGCCTTTAATGTCGATAGGTATAGGAAAGGGGTACCTTTTTTGTGAAAAATGGTAGACTAAAGGGTAAGGAGTTGGACATCGGGTCGGAGCCTCCCCGTATAAAAATTTGTTGAGTACCCCCCCCCCCCCCCCCACGGGATGAATGACAACATGGAACATGACGGGATATTCTGGTTATCGCGAAAATTACTCCAGAGGTGAACCACACCTGTCGAGTTCCCTTCCTTCACAGCATGAGATTGGCTTTGCGCGTCACAATTAGTAGACACGCTGAATTCTGGAAACCTGATCGTACTACGTGAAAATTAACTTTGCAAGACATCAACACGACACCGAAAGAACCAAAAAATAAAATTCCAGCACACTCTGTTTTTTTAAAAGCCCTGACATGAACTCAAACGCCATATCACGTGCCCCGAGAGGGCAAGAGTTTAAGTGTAACGTTGATGTCTCACAAAGAAAATATAGGATGGACAAAACCAACCTACAATTAGTCAAAATTAGTCAATGCTGATTGGTTTCTTTAAACAAAAGCAAACAGCCGAAGAACGGAAGTGGCTCTTCGTAGTTCAGCAGACGTTTGTTAGGGAGGTCAGGGAGGAACGCGTGACGAACCCTTAAAAACGTCTTAGAGGGAGTCCAGAACCTCACCCTGCCCTCACGTAAAAAATTCAGTGAAACGTCACATGACGAAGTATTCATTACAGTCTATCGTGTTGGTGATTGTTTTGCTTCAATAACATTCGATGCTCGATTTTAACCAATTCTTACAGGAGAATGGCGTCCAAACAAAATGATAATGTCGGTTTATGGAAACCCTCCAAAGCAAGATACGAATTTCGAACAAATCCCGAGTGGCAGGGGAAAACAAGTTCCGGATTTTGTATGGGTTACCTCCAGGCGAATTTAGCGATTCTTCCAAGTTCTTTGGCGAAGGATTTTGAACGTTTTTGCGAGCTCAACAATGCTCCATGTCCGCTGTTGTACAGAAGCAAAACTGGTGAATTATCAGCTGGATTTCTTGCTCCCGACTCTGATGTAAGGTACAATGAAAGCTCCCAACCCTTTTAAAATATGGGTTGTAACTTCTAATTAAGAAAGTTTCCTTTTTGGAATAAGGAAAGATGAGAATCATTTTTAAGCGGTCCTTTTGAACACTTTACGGTCCTCCCCACCACCCATGTGGGTTAAGATTGTTGTTGGTTCTCTCCTTTGCTCCGAGAGCGTCATTTCCAAATTCCAATTCGATCTGGAACGCACAGACGTTTAAACAAGAGTTCGTAAGAACTCCTAAGCGGCTGCGTGGGTAAACTGATTGCAATTACATTTTTTCCCACCCCCGCTCGCTTATCCCCAAGTATAACAGGACATCTTTCAATACACGCCACTTTACATTTTCCATAATGCACCTTATTCCCCACCAGCCCCACCCTCCCGCTCCCTCTCAAATTTTGCATAACCTCTGTTTTTCATTTCTCCTTGGTCTTACAGCCGTCCCAAGAGAAACTGAAAACACTGCTTATGCAAAATTTTGGGGGGCAAAGAAGGTGGAAGTGGCGTATGCCAGTACAATACAGCGTGACCAATTCCATCCAACCGCAAATAATTGTTGTTCTGTAAAAAATATTAAGTTTTAAGTTTGTTTAAGTGAGATATCAGATTTAATGCCTTTCTGACATCTGGGTATATTATGTTCTACAAAATATTTGATGGGTGATCTGCAATCATGATCAGCGTCAATAATACTGTTTTGCAAGGAAGGACTTTGGCATCTTGGAACATGGCAGTGGCAGATCCAGACCTTCAGATAAGCGGGGGAAGGCGGTCTCCAAAAAAATTCTTTTCGACCCTTCGGGCCTCATTTTGGTCAAAAAAAAAAATAAGGCCCCCTCCCCTGGATCCGCCACTGCATGGTGTCCCTTTTGACCCTAAGCCTGTAAAAGAAAGAATGTGGTTGGCGATGATCGTTCTACATAAGTGCTTCCGATATTTTGTTTCCACCAAACAAATGATGTTAGCTTTAAAAAAATTATTTAATTCTCTGTGCGAAACGAAATGGTCCAGTGGCCGATTTGTAAACTGTGCTATTTTTTTTCTTGTGTTGCGGTCAAGCACAGTAGAAAGTGTTACAAGGCGATCACTCAAATATTAAGGCCCTATTCCCTTGACACATTTACACGTATGAATACTTACCGTATACGTCAGACAACTACTCACAGGGAGCAAGTTGGGTCTACTTGAAGTCCCATAAGGTCTCTCCCAGAAGAAATTAGAGTAACCTCTTTTTCAAGTAGGGCAACGTGAAAGTCAGCAGGTCGTAGCCTCTGCAGCATTTAACATTTAACGCCTTCCAAACTAAAATGTGGCGTTCCAATTTGGTAAAATTCAGAGCAAATACTGAGAATCACCTCAAAAATTGGCTGGAAGTGAAACCTAGAGCATTTTACGGAATTTCATGTTTGCCACTTAATTTCAAAGACGATTTTTGCAGTTTACTCTTAACCTTTAACTCAGCAGGTTTTAAAAACTCACAGGAAACGTCTCCCTGTTTGCAAGGAATCACAAAATTCTTCCGAGCAATCTCCTATTCTTTATTTCAAATTTAAGCAACTAAAGGATTTTCGAAAGTTCTTGTTCTGAGAGGTTCCCCATAGCAGGGTCGTAACATGGTATATGGGCTCAGGGCTCAAAGCCCAAAATATGACTGGGATCAGGGCTCAGAGCAAAGGGCTCAGGGCTCAGAAGAATGGGATCAGGGATCGCAAGGCTTTTGAGCCCGAATCAGGGATCAGATTTATTACACGGTCTAAAAATCTCTTATCACACTATTTTTCCGCTAAATAAGGTTTGTGTCCATAGAATTTCCTGGCCGAGGTACATTACCTATTCTTGCTTCCGGCTGGCAGCAGTTCCGGTCATACGAAGTCCTGGTTGTTTGACGAAAACATGGTATCATATTCTTAATTTATTAATAGTTGAGGGCACCGTAATATGAATCTCAAGTCACTTTTCTCGCTTTGTAACGCAACTCCTCAACGCGCTGTCAACGCAAGAAGGCAGAGAAAGCGATTTATACATATCTTTTTTTGCGAGAAATGGGGAAGAAGAAAAAGGACAAAAAGAAATCCTGTGACAGAGAAAGGTACGTAAATACTTCCTTGACTGATTTACTCCTGGCAACCGGCAAGGGTCCAAGCATAGAGTTTTTCGGCTGATAAAACATAACAATACCGCCAGGACAATAGACAAACCGATTCATTGAAAGCGGAATTTACTGTATAAGTGCCGATTGCCTCATCGCCTCAAGGCAAGTCACAAGGCGACTATAAATCGAGGTTCGTATTTTTTGACCAGTAACTTAACTCTTAAAAGTACTTAAATAAATAATTAGAATGGACGTCAAAAGTAGAATACAAAAGTACAATGAATTCGCGCGCTTAAAATGTTGCAAAATAAGTGCTTTCTCACAATTTAATAAACCTGCTCTAATTACATGGAGTTTTAGGGTTATCTCGAACTCTGATGGAAAACCGAGATCGGTTCACCTAGCTACCAGTACTAGTATTGGGCCGGGAAAGTAAAGGACTGTATCACTACTATATCATTACTGTATCACTGATAAACGCTAGCTTGTATGATAAACAGTCTCAAATTACAGTGTAGAATTAGTGAAAATAAGTGGAACCCCAAAGACTTACCTCGGTGAAATAAAAGTAACAAAACCTTTATAGTTTATTTTCTTTAGTTTTCTTTATAAAATAAACGATTGAATTGGTTAAAGGAATGTTGCATACTAAGTACAAGTAGCAGAGTCTGCAGGCATTTAATATATTATGGCACTCGGCATGAAGGGCCACCAGTAGGGGGCCCACTATTTGATTTTTGAGTCGGGGATGGGTTATTTTTTCAAGCAAGATTTTTTCAGACCTCATTCGCAGTGGCTATTTCATTTTGCACAAAATTTACAGACTTAAGTGACAATAGGGCCATTTATACGACGAAAAATAAGACGCGAACTTTCTGTATAAACGGCACATTTCGTGTAAAATAAGACACGGCTTAGCCAAGACGCGTCTTATTAGATAAGACATGCTCGTATAAATGGTACAGTTAGCGTCTTATTTAAGACGCGTCCTATGTAAGACGCGTCTTATTTTTCCTCCTATAAATGGCCCTAATATTGATCTACAAGAATTTTTTGGGCCCTTTCGGCTATTCGGCCTCGGCTTATGTAATGGTTGGCCCCGAAAGGCCACCTTAGATTTGGACCCTGAATTTTTTAGTGGAGTGAGAACACCCGCTCTGAACGACTACGTATCGCGGCGGCCCAGCTACCTTTTAGAAGCAATAGAGAGGCTCCACCAATCCTCGTTTATATCTTATTTATACCGGTCGTCAAAGCCATTACACACAGAGAAAGCTGGGTCCAAAGGCACCGGAATGGCTTCGAAAGTCGCACGGCAAGAGTAAACCTTAGGGAGGATATGGACGAGGAAACGAGCGCGGAGGGAAAGGAGCGACAAAGGAAGGCATTGCAGAGCTTTGCGAAAGAATCCGGACGGGATGTATGACAGCAACGAACGAGAGGGAAGACCAAAGAAAGAGCTGGTACACTTCAATCCACTTGCTCTGAGTATGTTCAGAAGGAATGCGTCGGCACATGGAGAAGTCGATCTGCTGAAAGAGGTTCAAGGGAGTGAAGGACAAACTACAGTTCAAGACCCAGCCGAAGAATATGAGATTATCTATTCAAAAGGCGACGTAGTTGCTCTCAAGCACAATTACAAGAGGTATACCAATCTTTCTTCCTTGAAGTTCTTTTAAAAGATTTCCACCATAACAGTGACGCATTCCTGGAAGATCACATGGGTTTGAGATGGCTGGAACAGTCAGAGGAAGGTCCCCTTGTAAACCAGACTGGGCACCTTGACGATAGAAATTCACCTAAGTGTATCATCGGGAAAGTTCAAATAATAAAAGATGGAAAAAACTTCTGTTTGAGCTGCCTTGAAGAGCAACGCCTAGTTGCATTGCTCCAGGGGTCAATTGAATTAGATGATTCACCTGCGTCAGGTGGTGACGAAGAGGAAGGGGCGCAAGCTCAGGTGGACAACAGAGCCAATTAGATTTGAAGCTGGAAGGAGTAGGTCTGGAAGACCTACAACCAGACATGTCCTCTGACAATCTACAATGGTTATTAAGCCAGGAAAAGCCATTAATGGCTTGAAACAGAAAAGCTGTTAAACTCTAGAACCTGTGGCTTGCATCATTTAATTTTTCTACTTCATGTAAAGCAGGTATTTTGCTATTGGTAATTGATCGTGATCCTCACTGTAACACACACAGAGTGAAAGAGGATATTCACATACGACTACAACATCAACAGGGATAGCAGAATAGAAAGCTCTGATAGAACCTACAAATTGCACTAAGAATTAAAGTTAATGTTTTTCTTATCAGCCCATTTGAGCATGTTCTATATTCTATATTTGGAGATAAACAAAGTTGCCTAAGATAAAATTTTGTGTAAAACATGGATGGGATCAATTCTTTTATCAGGGCTCAGGGATCAAAATTTTGGGGAAAATGGAGCTCAGGGATCAAAATAACGGCAAGAAAATAGGGATCAATGGGTCTCGGATATACCATGTTACGACCCTGCCATAGAAAATGGGTGAGGATTCCAACTTTTTGATCCCCAAGGAACTCAGACGAAAATTCACTATAACTAACTCTCATCCCCTACAAAAACACAGGAGAGCATTCAGAATTTCTGATCCCCCCAAACAACACAGGAGACTGATTCAGAATTTCTGATCCCCCAAAAATAACACAGGAGAGGATTCAGAATTTCTGATCCCCAAACAACACAGGAGAGGATTCAGAATTTCTGATCCCCCAAATAACACGGGAGAGGATTCAGAACTTCTGATCCCCCCAAAACACAGGAGACGATTCAGAATTTCTGATCCCCAAAACAGCACAGGAGAGGATTCAGAACTTCTGATCCCCCCAAAACACAGGAGAGGATTCAGAGTTTCTGATCCCCCAAACAACACAGGAGAGGATTCAGAGTTTCTGATCCCCCAAACAACACAGGAGATTCAGAATTTCTGATCCCCAAAACAACACAGGAGATTCAGAATTTCTGATCCCCCAAATAACACAAGAGAGGATTCAGAATTTCTGATCCCCCAAGAACACAGAAGAGCATTCAGAATTTCTGATTCCCCAAACAATACAGGAGGGTATTCAATATTTCTGAACCCCTAAGAATATATTGTTGTGGAATCAGAATTCCTGATAACCCAAACAACCTGAGGGAAACTTTATATTTTTCCCTCTGGTCTCAAAGCAGTGAAATGTTTCAAAATTTGAGGTTGGAGTCAGCACATGGTTCTGGAGCAGTGCAAGGACTGATTGTTCCACAATATAAACTTTATTCAATTGCTAGTGTTACATCCAATACAGCCACATTAAATTTTAGCATTGCAGGTTTTAGTTCTTGCTGCCTGCCTGAACGATGTCTGATCAAAATATTTTTTTCTTAATAACACTATTTAATTTGAAATCATTTACAGTATCATAATTTTTTTTAACAGATTCCATACACTCAGATTATCTTGAAAGAGTGATGAAGAACAAGCTTCTTCACAGCAGTCGTGTAACTGTAAACAATAAACAGTCATGTACTGCAATGATGTATGTGTTACAGGTCAAATTTGATCTCAGGGTAATTTTGATTCAATTTTGGTTGATTATCAATTTCATTTATTTTAGTAGGGCTAGGAGACAAAGGAAATTGAGAATCAACCTAGGTTAAATCAAAATTAACTCAAATATTAAATTAAATATGCACATATATACATAATAAGCACGAGCTGACCTCAATATTACAGTAGTTGTAAATTTAATGAACACTGCACTGAAGAGGTCAAGAAAGTTCAGAACTGCCCAAAACCGTAAGAAATACTTAAACTGCACAGCTGACCTTAGCATCACTGCAGACTCCATTTTCTCTGACAGAATTAGCATACATAAATACACATTATTTAGACAACATGGAACTGATCTGTATGAGCAATACGTTATTATATATAACCAGATGTATAAAAGCTAGACAGGGCTTTTAAGAGCTGGGGGCCATGGATTCCCCCAGCTGTTATGAGCATGGCCCCCGGCTAGTTGCACAGGAAAATGGAAGAAAAAAAACAGAACCAAAAGAAATCCCTAGCTGTTTGATTCCCTGCCTACTTGTTGTATTTACCTGGAAACTTGAAATCTTAGTGACATCCCTGCCTGCATGTTAAGACAACACATAAATATATAGTGTTAAGTAACCTATATCTAGTCATGATTGGAAAAAAATATAAAAAACATACCCTGTTTGTTGAATCTCTAGATAATGTTTGTTTATAATCCAGAAATGACAAGATCAGCTGAAAATATTCTCCTTTTTGTGATATCTTAAGTCAACATACACATCACCTTCAGTACATGTTGTAACATTTGGGTTTTAGGTTTTTTTTGTTACAAATAGTTCTTAAAATTATTGTAATAATAAATATTGTGATATTAAATGACATAGTGGCCACTTTACAATTTCTACTTATTAAGGTATACCAAGTTACAGAAAAGCAATTTAGCACTCAATTTCAGTGAAAAGACAAAATAAACAAACATCTTCATATAATACAATCATGCGCATGAAAACAAAAAGTGAAATGACTGCTTCTTTCAAAGTTCCCGAATAGCGTTTTGAACTGAAGGTCCAGACATCAAGCTTGTGCTGCCTTTTATTTTTGATCTTATTGCAGCGATGTACCTTATGTGGTTCATTCCATTTTATATCCCTCCACCCCCCATAGATGAGATTTTCTTAATGGGGTGCTTGTGAGATTTTCTGAAGGGATCAATACTAGGAGAAAAGTTTTTCTGAAGGGGGTTGTTGCCCAAGATGGGTGCAAATAACAAGAATACATTTTAGAAGGGATAAAGAGAGAGCTACATCATCAATACAGGCATGGTGAATACAGTGAAGAGTACTGTAAAACTACAGTAATCTTCCCTGAAGGGCACAAATAAAATTAATTGCCTTATTTTCTGAAGGGTACAAAACAAAAAAAATATATTTCTGAGGTTATCTAAGAATTAATGTTAATTTCTGAAGGGGTAACCCCAGAGATAATTTTCCGAGGGGGTCAAGCTAAAAAACCTCATCAATAGAGGGAGGGGGTCAATAGGGGGGCAGTGGACATTAAATGCAATGGCCCTATAACTTATTACTATTTATTATATAGATACTGATGAAATACCAGGATTTTTCCTTTTACTAATAAATCATATCTTCATCGCGCGCAGTGAAGATACTATTTTTATCTTTCACGTGTGAGAATATTGGTGTCGCCATGGTTACTAATATGATTAGCCAATTACAAGAATTACAAGAGTTTCAAAAAGTCGTGTTTTATGTAGGAATTTCATCAGTATCTATAAAATAAACAGAACATTACATGGCCGCTTGGAGATACGAATTTTATCTTCGAGTGCTGAAAGTATCTTTCATACTTTCAGCACTCGAAGATAAAATTCGTATCCCCGCGCGGCCATGTAAATATCCTCTATATTATGAATCGATAAGCGAAATAAACAAACCTACAGGCTGAATTCAAATGTTATAGGTTAGTTCAACTCTCAAGTCAATATAAATGAACTGGGAACTTTATCGGAAACTTATGCTCTTCCTTCTTATTTACATTGGTCTGCCACAACCTTAAAGCGCCAGAACATACAATTTCCAGAGT
Source organism: Porites cylindrica (assembly GCA_964035525.1). Taxonomy (NCBI): domain Eukaryota; kingdom Metazoa; phylum Cnidaria; class Anthozoa; order Scleractinia; family Poritidae; genus Porites; species Porites cylindrica. The sequence goes on along the minus strand of OZ037782.1, from coordinate 12,059,016 downwards.
ATTCCATTGGCGATTTGCAACAAAGAGTACAGTTATTTCTGCAGTAAACAAAAAGGAATCAATCGATGGCATATCTGTGCATGCATCTTAAATTTTACGAAAAGTTATTAATTAGAAAAACAAACGAACCAGTGTCAAGAACATACCTTTCTGCAAGAATCCAGCTGAGTTACTGACTTAGAAACATGCTTTATGTGAACACAATCTTCGCATTTGATCACTTTGTCTCGAAAATAACATAGATAATATAAAGACAGTCTTTCTATTATCCGAAGATAACGAAAATACGGTTGGGATGTTGCTTGTGAAGTCTGCGTGAATTTGAACTATTCAACAGAAGGCCATTTTACACTTTTCTATTGGTTCAAAAGTCGCACGTGACAAAATAAATCAAATTGCGCATAAAAAGGCACGTGGAAGCCTGGGAATCAATCTCGTTCCAGAGGCCGCGAACCTTTTGTACATCCTGGGAATCAACGAACATTATAGGGGAGCTCCACGCGCGGTGCAAAGCTCTGCGCGTGTGCGCAGCCCCATAGATAAGGAAATCTACCCATCCCAGAAAATTTGGTAATCACGTGACCGTACACCGAACGAACGACCGTCCGTCCGCACCACAGGGAAACCAATGTTTATTCTCACACTTTCTAGCTTGTAGTTTGGGAGCCCAGGAGAAACCTAATTGCACATCAATGTTGTGATCAATTGACAGCTGTCAAAACAGGGTATCCGCTGACCAGTATCACATAACCGTACCCCGGGCTCAAGTGTCAACCCATCGAGGTCGAGTATTTTTTGAAGTTATCCGCTGACAAGTTACCAGTTTCTAACGATCGCAGGCTCAAGTTTATTTTTTTCCAATGATTCATATGAAATATGTTGTGTTCATGTCACTATGGCCCAGCACTATTAAGATTTTGATTTCAAACTGACCTCGAACGCGAAAATTCAGCCAGTTTTTTCAAAAATACAGGCGGGGAAGACCTTTTCTTACCATGGCCACGCGTTGGTCACGCTCTACGTCCAATTTTTATGCTCTGATTGGTCAAAATTTGACAGGTGAGTTCATGCAGAAAATTTATGCAGCATCTTGAAAGTTGTTTACTTTGACAGCTGAAGCTGACAGAGTTTTGTGTCAACTTGTGATGTTTTTAACTGTCTTTTTCCACTAGATGTACAAAATGAAATACAGCTGCTATCAAGAGTCTTCTGTTATTCATGGCTGGTTTGTTTATTGGGTTTCTGGTTGAGAAATGCGTCGCTTGTCAAAATTCGGTAATCCGATTTCGGACGGCATCGTTTTCGTTTTTCACCTTGCTTAATGCGTAAGAGGGTTTAAAAGTCAGGGGCACCCAACGAGAATATAGTTCAAAACTACTTAAACATAGCATTGTTGAACAGATTTTAGTATTTAAACGGTAGATATAGGCATATTTTTATCCTCTAAAAATTTTTCATCTGTTCGGATTTCCTAGCTGAAAGTCTAGTGATCCGAAAATTATAGGGATCAAAACCAATCTTTTCGAAAAGTTCAGCCAGAAAAAAGGCTCCCGAAAATTCTAGGTGACCTTTTTAGGGTAAACGGATCCGTTAAAAATGTGCAATTATACCATTTTTAGATATTTGAAAATCCTAGGAGAGGCAGGCAAGCAAGACATTTACAACAAATGTTGCGAAAATTCTAGATCTCAAATCGCCTTCCGAATAGATATTTTCCAAAAATTGACGTTAGGTGCTCCTGAAAAGTCTCAAGCAACTGTGGCCTTCCTTAATAGCTTTCAGGAACTGAATCTCGAATGGTTAGACTGAGTAATTTTTGTATTTGATGTTTGTTTTTGCTATATCTAATTTCATGAAGTCGAGCACAGTTTATGCGGCAAGTTTATGCACGTTTGTAAGATTTGAGTTAATGATCTGAGCTAGTGTCAGGTTTGATATAAGCTTACAGAACTTTAAAAGGCCTTCAGATATATTTTCTCGCCGCAAATAAAAAGAAAACGTACCGAAGAATATTTAGTTATAAATTTGGCTGTAGAAAGAAACATTGAGCGATTTTCTTGCTTCGAGGAGTTCATCTTTGAAAAAAGCAAACACCGGGAGGCCGGCTTAAAGTAAAACATAATTAACTTCAGCTTAAGCTTTAAGCTTAAACAGGGGCACCCAACGAGAATATCGTTCAAAAGCACTTAACATAGCATTGTTAAACGCTAGTATTTAAACGCTTGTTAGTATTTAAACGGTAAATATAGGCATTTTTTATACCGTAAAAATTTTTCATCTGTTCGGATTTCCTAGCTGAAATTATAAAGTCTAGTGATCCGAAATCTGTAGGGATCAAAACATCAAAACTTACCTTTTCGAAAATTTCAGCTAGAAAAAAGGCTCCCGAAAATTCTAGGTGACCTTTTTAGGGTAAAAATCCGTCAAAAATGGGCAATTATACCATTTTTTAGATGTTCGAAAATCCTACGAAGTTTGTTGTAAAATTTCTTGCTTGCCTGCCTTTCGTAGGATTTTCGATTTAAAAATCGTCTTCCGAACAGATATTTTTCGAAAAATGACGTAAAGGATTTTTAGAGACACTTTAATACCTGTCTTCGTGAATGAAAATTGTTGTCTCTGTAAATGTTTCACCGAATTATGTTTCTTTTATTGACTGTTAGTAGTCTCGCTTGCAATTTTAATCGCTTGTACGCGCCGTTTGTTTTCATCGTTTCGCGAATAGTTCATGAACATCGCTTGCAGGAGTACTAAAAAATGTCGCGCGTATCAAACGCTTTATAAGATTACACATCGTTATAACTGAAACCATTAACCCGGGAATAAAAAAAGATAATAATAATAAATTCGTTATTATGTTGAAGCGTAACTCTGTTAAAGTTCATTCAAACACCCGACCACACTGACAGCTCGCACTCTAGAAATGAGAACCGGCTGGCCGTATGGGTGATTTTGGAAATTTTTTGAACTGTTTCGCTAAAAGCCCACGGTTGATCGTCCTTAATATTGACTAAGTGCGATTTCTCTTGAAAAATTGTGAAATACCGCATTCTGTCCGAGGTCTGTATGATAAATAGTACTGTTTCACCTCAGATGTAATGTATAAAGAGTATAAAAGGTTGGGTTACAAACCCCCAGATTTGTTGACAAGAATTTGTAAAGTAAACCTGTCGAACGCAAAAAAATTCGGCCTGATTTGTTTTCCAAGAATTTGTTTTCGAGGCCTAATCTACTGTGATCAAGAGCCATTCTGGCTCTTGAATGTGGTCGAAGATGTTTGCTATTTTTTGGGTGTACATATAAGGCTATCGACTCGATGTAAGATGTTTCACTCTAAAATAACTTTTAAAATAGCTTTTGCCTCAAAAGTCAAATGAATGTGCCACCCCGCGGCTTAACTTAATTGATTTGTGGATTATAAGTATATTGTTTGATTTAAATTATAAATTTATTAATGGAAGCTTCGCTTTTAACCCTGGCTAAATCTATATATTAATCTTGCAAACATTATGCAGAACGCACACCCGTTTAGGTCAAAAAAGCGGTTATTTTAAGCGTTGATTAGAATATTCCAACCAATTTGAAGTGTTAAAAGCAAGTGGAAAACTTAACATTGTTCTTTTAAGCCGGGAAAGAAAATGCTGGACAAAGTTAATTTACAGTTGTGACGAAAAACGTGTTGTGAACGTTGTTCATGTTGGACAAACTTAGGTACGAAAAACTAATTGAACCAAAGACACCTTGAACACACCAAGACCATGCCAGTTTATTGCTTCAAGGAATCATTAATTAGTTGAACGAACCGAATCAAAACGAAACTCAAAAGCATGCAAAGCAAGGAACTGTTCTCATGTTCAAGTGGACTTTCGACCTTACCACGACAACGAGGAACACACTACTGTAAGAAACAAAACATTCATGCAATGTAGTTACATATGTCTGGGATCGAGATTAATTAGATTAATTTGGATAGTAAATTTGTTTGTTTCCCACAGATCGTGCCGTTGCCCTTGCTTGATACAATCCACCTAGAAATCTTGCCATCGTTTACAGATGAAAAGCCTTAAAAACTGTGGCTAACATATCTTGGCACCTTGTACAGAATAAAACGCTACAAATTCAAAGTGCGACAAATTTCGTTTGAGCTAATATAATAATATAAGAAATAACCAGTTAAATTATTTTTCTTATAGTTCTGTATTTCATATTATTTTTTGTCTTCTTCTATTTTCTACTTCTTTTCTTTTAGGATTATCATTACTATTGTTTATCATTTATTTTCCTCTATTTCGGAGATATTAGCTTCAAAAGCAACACTGCCGAAAATCTGATGTTAAATAAAGGTAATGTATGATGTGATTTAACGCTTTTTCTCTTTTAAGTTGCTTGGGGGATCAGAAATTCTGAATACTTTGACAAGCATGAACAGATAGCCATTTTTGTCCCTTGCTGTGATGGGGGATCAGAAATTCTGAATCCTTGTGGTATTAAAAGTAGACAGCTGGTTCTATCCTGTAACTGTTTCTTGTAGCTGTTTCCTGATCCTGGGGATCAGAAATTCTGAATACTTTTATAACCATAAACAGATAGCCGTTTTTGTCCCTTGCCAAAAAGGTGGATCAGAAATTCTGAATCCTTGTGGAATTAATAATAGATTACCGTTTTGTTCAGTTAAGCTATGGGCTGGGGGGTCAGAAATTCTGAATCTCTCCCAAAAAGAAAGCACAATGGGTGCACACTCAGAAATTCTGAATACTTTGACAACCATGAACAGATAGCCATTTTTGTCCCTTGCTGTGATGGGGGATCAGAAATTCTGAATCCTTGTGATATTAATAGTAGACAGCTGGCTTTATCCTGTAACTGTTTCCTGATCCTAGGGATCAGAAATTCTTAATACTTTTATAACCATGAACAGATAGCCGTTTTTGTCCCTTGCCGTGATGGGGGATCAGAAATTCTGAATCCTTATGAAATTAAAAATAGATTACTGTTTTGTTCTGTTAAGCAATGGACCGGGGGATCAGAAATTCTAAATCCCTTTCAAGAAATGTACGATCTCTTTCACATAAAATTGCACAATTTGATGGAATTGGAAAATTGGATGTGTTGTTTCTTGTGGACTCAACTGAACACTTTTTTTTCTCCTTCTAATTAACGAAAACCTTTCAGAAACACAAACTTTTTTAGCATCAATACTCTTCTGAATTTTCCCAAATTGGAAAGCCACATTTTTTATTCGTTCCAACACCATCAGCTAGATCTTGTCTGGGTTGATCGGGTGACTGTTTAGCAACACCAATTGCAAGCAGCGGTATGGAATAAATCATCATTTTATTTACTTAACCACACTGTATGCATCAACGACAGACATACCATGCGCTAAGGCCAGCAGGCTCCTGGGACATGTGCAGAAAAACACCAGCTTCGTCAAAAGCATTACGGTTAGACGTTTGGCATACCTTACCCTAGTAAGATCTCATCTTGGCTATGCCACGCAAGTCTGGACTCCGCAGTCAGTAGACCTGATTCGAAAGCTCGAGCGTGTCCAGAGGCGCGCTACAAAGTATATCATCCACCGTTCATTTGTGAGCAAACACTGACACTTAACTTATTACCGGTCTCCTGTTGGCACGAGTTTTTAGACATGACATTCTTTTTCAAAGTTGTAACCGGCACAGTTAGAGTTAGTCCTTCTGTTCTGCCGCAAGTCTTAGTCACTCGCACTACGAGATCTAACAGCAACCGTAACATCACTCACTTTTTTTCAAGGAAATGTAATACTGTCACTTTTCAGGGATCTTTTTTCAATAGAACCACCAGAATCTGGAACACACTAGCAAATAACCTTCAACTTTCAAGCAACCTTCAGATCTGTCAGTTCAAATCCATAATGTATAAGTACGACGTGTATGCCTTAGAACATAACTACGACCCAGAGAACCCACAACCCTGGAAAACCATCTGTCCATCTGTCATGTAACGTTTCACGTAACGAGTCTGTTCGTCTTCGTTGTTGTTTTTTATTGTCATATGTCGCTTTACTGTTTCTTACATATCTTTTAAGCGCTGGGACCACTGTAACTAGCTCACCGCTGTTGTGTGGCACCCCTACCTAATTAAGCATTTATTATTCATTGTTTTCTTTGTTGTTGTTGTTGTTGTTGTTGTTGTTGTTTTTAAAAACACCTAGTGCCTTTAAGTTTTGCAAGAAAGCCTGAAGAAAGCTATCATGGTCGATACTGTCAAATGCGTTTGTCAAGTCTAAGAAAACAGCAAGTGTCAGCATCCATCAGCTCAAGTGCCCCGTCTGTCTGTGTCATTATAACATTGAGAGTTTCACCTGAATGCAGCTTTTCATTACCACTTTGATGTTCGGTCAGCTTCTTTTTGTTGCTCATGCACGTAGTCTTGAGTCAATTATTCAGGGCCACTCGTTCGCAAACGAGGTAACTATTCTGGGCGGTTATTGTTTGCAATCTCATGATCTCCTTCCTTAAGTGAAGGAGTGGCCTTAGAGACTTTTAATATGACGGAATGCTGACGACAAGGAAGACTAATTCACCTTGTCTGTAATATTATTATTATTATTTTATTATTATAAATGCAAGGAAGTCACTCCTGAATCGCAGCTTTAGACCGGCCAATGTGTTACCCTAATTAATCCCCAGTGACACATAAAACATAAAACCCTTAGGGATAACTCCAATATCAGAATTATTCGTGGGGTAATACACCAAAAATAAATTCAAGAGTATGTGGCCATCACGTCTAAATTTGGGGGGCTGGATGGCAAATGCTCACACAAAACCTAACGGAGAGGCTCCCTGAGGTAGAAATTTGCGAAAGAAACAGTAAAACTAAAAAAAAGTAAAAATAAGAATAACAGGCAGGTGGTAGAATTTGAGACGATCTGGCCTATTGGCCCTTTGAGTGTGTGTGTATGTATTTACGCCCGCGCCTACCTTTAAAACATCTATGAGGTCATCCGTTTGGGAAGCCAGAACCCCTTTTATTTATGTACTAATATTGTAAATAATTTTTAGAATCTTTTGGGTAAAATAAAGGTGGGTTGAATTTGTTGTTGTATTTTTGTATTGTTGGTATTTCGAGGGAAGTTGGAGAAAAGAAAATAATGATTTACCATTGTATCTTTAAAAGTCGGTATCTTTACAATTACACTGTTATTGCTCATATATGTCTGGCTTTTTTGTGGCTGAGTCCTCCATCTTTTTCACTCAAAAACCGTCTCCAAAGTAGCCATTATAAATACTAAGAGTACAATGATTGTTTTCCCTTTCTTTTTTCTCTCTTTTAATCTCTTCCTCCTTTGTCGGATTGGATTACCTTTTTAGACCAAAATTGGAGCTTTGGCCTTTTACGGGTCAAATGTCTCCGTTCGTCAAGGCGTACGTTTTCAAGCGTCCAACCAGGTGTAAATACTAGACTATATAACTCTTGCCTTATTTTAATTATGATCGTGGCATGACTGCTTTTAGGACTGATCTCCCAAAATATCAAGTGAATGAATATGGAGTAATAACAGAAGAGCCTGGGGACCTCACAGCACACTCTTGGGATGACTTTGTGTCTTTCTATGTGGGCTGCAGTTTTGGATTTGAAGGAAAACTAGTACAAGCTGGAATTCCCTTAAAGAATATAACCGAAAAGCACGGCGACGGTGTCTCTGTATTTCAGACCAATCTTCAGTGCATATCCGTTGGACCATTTGCCTCTCCCTTAATGGTTTCCATGCGTGCAGTTCCCACAGAACTGGTGGAAAAAACTCTTACCATTACAGCTGCCTTTGAAGAATTGCACGGTGCACCAATACACATTGGAGATCCAGCAGTCATTGGAATAGATGATCTTTACAACACAGAATTTGGTGAACCTTCCAGCATTGGAGATCTTATACCCATGTTTTGGGCCTGTGGTAGATCAGCGTCCATAGCATTACGAGCAGCAAGTATGTTTTTAATACACCGCCAAACTCTCAAAGCTGTTTTGGTTTTTAGGTTGTTACTTTAAATGTTGAAAAGTTGAGATGTCACACCAATACTGTATTTTAATACAGAATTGGTAATTAAAATTTACTAGAAGTTTTGAGAGTTTACTTAAAATTGTCTAAGGCCTTGGCTAAACGTCGAACTTTTCATGAGACTAACCAAACTCTACTTTGGGTCGACATAAATTAAGTTAAAATCGTCTGTTGGGTCAGACGTCGAACTTAGCACGCGTCGAACAAACCAATCAACTGAATCAGACCAGAAAGCAATTTTATTACATTTTCGAACGAAGCTGCATATACATCATCATACAAATTCAGTTTAATTTATCATATTAGTTTAGTTCGTCACATGTGAAGTTCAACGTTTGTCCCAGAGAGGATCTTCAGACCCTCTATCCGTCTCCTTCAGACGATGATCCAAACTAATTTATACGAACTTAACTGATCCAGACGTCGAACTTATCATGTTAACTCTAAGGCCTAGGCCAAACGTCGAACTCTTCATGAGACGAACCAAACTCTATAATTTGGGTCGACCTAAATTAAGTTAAGATCGTCTGTTGGGTCAGACGTCGAACTTAGGACGCGTCGAACCAATCAAAAATAGCATTCAAGGGGATGGGAGAGGTTGTTAGTTAAAGCGCCCCTCCCCCCTTAAAGCTGTGAGTTAAACTTTGCTATCACACTGCAATATGAACTACAGACCTAGACCTCCATGATTAGGGATATAAGACTTTGTCCCCCTGAGTGGTATCGGCAAGCTCATTTTTGGGTCCTGGCTGATGCACTAAATCAGACCAAAGAGCAAATTTAATAAATTTTCTTTCGAACTAGGCTAAATGTACAATCTCACATAATAATTTGTTAATTTACTAGTTTAGTTCGTCGCTTGTAAAGATCGACGTTTGTCCCAGAGACGATGTTTAGACGTTCTATCCGTCTAAAGCAGATGGATTAAGAACGTGGTGGACGATCTAAACTCATTCAGACGAGCTTAACTGAGCCAGACGTCGACTGAACTTTCAGTGAATTTAACTCACTAAGTTTGGTTCAACTCATGAAAAGTTTGACGTTTGGCTTCAGGCCTAAGTGTTTGAAAACTGAAACTGATCCTTGTTGTGGTCCACGCAATTTTGCCAGCATAATGTTGCTCGGGTGCAAAGCGTTTTAAACAAACACGTAGCTCAATGTTTTAAGAAAATTTCATACATCCTTGCCCAATTTTCTTTTGCTGATGAGTGAAATCCCAGAAAATAGTAAGAAAAAGGAAGTGGTTTAGTCGTTTGACAGCACTGGAGGTGAGAAGGACTTTCCAGCAACACATAATCTCATACAAAGCTCGACCGATGGTGCCGCTCTAGGATTCGGACTGCCAGGCTACATTGTTGGGAGATGCATGCCCTTCAAGGCTGCGCCATCCTTTTTCTTCAGTTATCCCTCTATCTGAGAGGTCATTTATCCGGCTTTCTCTCAAGTTTGTAATACGGAAAAACTAATGCAAGTTGTAATACTGCTCGTCAGAATCTTTAGACTGACTAAATTTGCAGTAACCCTCTGTCTTTTGATATAAATCTTGTGTCTTTTTTTTTTTACAGAACTCCCACTTTCATTTTGCCATTTTCCTGGCTCAGTTTTCGTCTGTGATACTACTGTGGATGAATTTTTCAAAATCCATAGACCAGAACATGGTGATGAACAACCAAAGCTCGTCACTTTGACAGATCAACCCTACCTTGCTTCTGTCTGTTCTGTCAGTGTGGCAACAAAAGTAGAAAAGCTGGCTGAAATCTCTGCAGCCAGCAACAGTGTCGATGAAAAGGTAGATGCACAGTCCACAACAGATTTCCTGAAGATATCACTGAGACTGTCCCATGCTCCAATTGTTGTTATCGGCGTTTTAAATGAAAAAGAGACCTTTTCATCGGAGACAAGTACATCAGAATGCATCCAGGCAATGATCGTTCTTATCAAAGCTCTTGAAGTATTGAATAAGAAAATAACTATTGTTACTGAACAGAACGCAAAGCTTTTTCGAGAAATTATAGTAGACAACGTTGCCCAGGGTCATTTAATCTCGAAGGATGGTGTTCGTGTTGTTGAATGTGCTCACGACGAGAAGATGAATGCTTTGCTAGACAAGCTGTATCAAGGTAAAATCAGTCCGAGGCTTGATACGATGATAGCCTTGGAGGTTGAAAAATCACTTCAACCTGAAACGAAGAGTGACGTCAAAAGTGGTTTGGTGGACACGTTATTTGAAGAAGGTTTGTTGGAAGGGTTTTTAGTTTGCAAAACACGATAATTGTGGGTTCACATAGGAGAAAAGAAATGAATTCTTTTCAGTAATCAATTTACACTGTTCAACTATTATATAAGTTAGCTTCAAAAAGGTGAATATGTGTTTTATTGCTGTCTAAGGGACACGGCACAAATTTTTGTCAAGTTCCACTAAATCAAATGAATTAATAAACTGATTTTGGAGCGATGGCATGAGCAAATTTAACCAGCAGCAGGATGGTACCACCATTTTACTAGACTCATTCCTAACACTGTGATGACCTTATTTTCGTTCTGTGTACGTGATTTAGTAGCCTGTATTCTCTGTTTACAGCTGAAAAACACAATGGAATTGTGTCCATGAAGATCATTGCTGACAAAACTAAGACCACAGCAGATGAAGCTGAGTCAATGGACAGCCACACATTGATCACCAGCTCATTGAAGGTTGCTGGGTGTGGCCTTGCTGCAGCGCTCTGTGTTCTTAACATGTGTCCTATTCATTCCCGTTATATGAGGCGTGGTATAGGAAAGAGACCAAACTTTCAAGCTCATCAGTTTATCCTGAACACATTAGAGGTAAGGGTTGTTTTATGAGCCTAGTCGTCCATGAGGGTCTCTTTCTATTTTTGTTTCCATTGTAAAGTAACAAAAGTAACCACCCTTGCCAATCAATTTAAGCGCGCGCAATCAAAGAACTCAGTGAGATCTGAACAAAAATTCCTGTACCAGATATGTATGGTGAAACTGCTAGCAAGGGCTTCAATGCTTTTTTCTTTTGAAGAAGTGGGAAAATAACCAATCACAAAGCAAGAGAACGGTTGTTGTCATTGGATTATTCTTGCGCTTCTGCTTCGGACACCGACAATCTGGTTTTCAATGGATGGGAAGTGACGAAATTGTAACACAGGCAGACCACTCTCGTTACGCGCGGTCTTTTTTGTTGTTATAAGGGAGCTTAAGCAATGACGGTGACGAAGGTGGCAAAAACGTTTCTTAAATATGTGAATTGGCGCTCTTTCAAAATTCATCGCTCTTCTTCCATGGCGCTTAATTTGTCAAGTGTTGGTGAGTTTTTCTGGAGTTGAATTCTAAAAGGGCTTTAGGGCGCTTTCCATTTGTCAGAACTAATATCTTTTTCAACAAATCTCTCTCAAACTTGACAATTTTCCTAATTACAAGGCGCTCTTTTCAGTGGATTTATTCTAACTTGTCCATATCAAAAGTTGAAAAAACGGTGGAAAGGTCTATTGAAAATGAGCGCATCGAACCTTATGTACAGCAGAAATACAGTTCCAGATTCCTCCATCATACAGTTTTGAGTGTAGATTTTTAAAAAAAAAAGTTCAAGAGTCAAGTTTCATGTTTTAGCCGGTGGTCAAATAATTATGTCACTGCAAAAACACGCTTTATTACTTCCGTTCGTAATCGGGACGTCGGGCGAAAAATAGAACCGTTTCCCGTAAAACAAAAGAAACGTTTTGGATCCATGCTTTAAGCTGGAATAGCTAAGGATATTCAAGTCAACCTAAAACATCTCTCTCATTTCTTTCGGAACGTGCCGGTGGTGTGGAGTGCCACAGGGCTCAGCATAGGATCCTTTATTGTTTTTAAGATTTTTTATATGTAAAATGATCTTCATTAATGTCCCAGGGGTGTGCTTGATTTTTGACTCTTTGTAGTTGCCACCAAAACTCGTAAACAATATTAATATACATTTTTTGTTATTTCAGGGTGAATTGAGAAGACAGATTTCCCAAGTCACTGGAGAAAATTAAAAACTATTTTTAAAATTTGTTAGCTGTGTGTAGAATAGCTGCAGCCCTGTCCAAGTAGACGCAACATTGTTGGCAAACAACTCCATACATTGTTGGATTTTACATGTTGCGTCCGTTCGCACACCCTGTTGCATGTTGTTGAGTGCTGATACTGAGGAGTTGTTGCCCAAAATTTGAAACTGGTCAAAATTTTGAGCCAACAACTCCCAACATTTCTTTTGCTCCGCGATCGCTGAAGTGTAGCGCAACAATGTTTGCTCTGTTTGCACAGGTCTTCCAACATGGTTGGGACCACGCACGCGCATTACGGACATAACGTATGGTCTCCTTAGTGTTTACAAAGTCTTTAAAGGGTTGTATCACTTCCAAGATGCACTGAAGGTACTAACATCGTTGGATGTTGTCGCATGCGTTTGCATGCCACTGCACGGACGCAGCAAGTCCGAATAATATTAGCTTAGCAATGTTCGGAGTTTTTGCTTCTAGATCTGTTTGCACGTGGCTTACTACATAGCTACGATCACTCAGTAATAATACAATACGTTAAGTGCTTGCCGGTATTGGGGTCAGAATAGAAGATAAATTTCTGAATACTAGAAAAGTTTTTTAAGTTTGCTTGTTCTGGTATTTTGGTTAGCTACTATGAAATTGACGCCATTAACAAAAGTGTTTTTTTCTTATTACTCGATTTTGTAATTTTCTACAACACAGTTTTTAACGGTCATTTTTAACAATTTTTATAAACAGAAATGGAAAGACGTGGACTGGAATGGGGACGGGGACACAGAAATATGTAGGGTGAACTTTCAAAACGTGCAACTCTGCATGCACGCTTTCCTGTTTAATTACCGTAATTACTTAATTAAACACCGCTTCCACAGATACTAGATGGAAGCATAATTACCAACAAACGCCACACTTTTAAGTGTGTTAAAACATGTGTCCGTTTTACATAATTTTTGTCAGTCATTAAAAGTGTCTCCTAGCCCTAATCTCTTTAAATGCTCTATTACATCGAGGGGAATCTGTGGTTTGATAATTTATCGATGGAGCAGTGACCTGTACTCTTGACCTGTGGAATGTGACCTGTACTTTAGACCCGGCCTATGTAAAACCGGGTACTGGGGGTGATCAAACGGTCAGACACACCCATACCAGGGTACATGCGTTCACGATATGTTCACGTATGCTCGTATATGTTCAACCAATCTAGGTCAGTCTAAGGAAATCTCTATCTAAGGTTTTATTTCTCTCGATACTTACCTGCGCAAGAACTGAATGTAATTAAAACGAACCGTTTTTGTTATTATGTAGAAAATAAAGACTTTGAGAGAGAAACTTGTGTGTAATAGTTCTCATATTTCGCAAATTCGTGTCAATGGATCAGTTGTTACTTGTGAATGTGTTTTCTCAGTTGTGCTATGTACTCTAGAGAGAGAGAGTTGATAAACTCGAGGCTGATAACTAGAGTCTTGAGGAAAAACTAGAGGTGAGTTATGAATTGCAATAACGAAGAAATTCTTATTGTGGTAAAACGTGTTTATAAGTTGTGTTTTGTTTAAATTGACGTAAGTGTCATTGTTTGAGAAAGTGCTCAAGGACCCAAAACTTGTTGTCAACCGATTTAGCTGAAACTTGACACAGAATTTGGGTGTGATGAGACATTTTAAAAGCCACTTTGGCTCACTTCTCTGACTTTTAGTTTTGGAGTTTCAGGGGGGTCTCATTTTTGGCCTTTTGAGCACCAAAAATCCAGCCTTCCAGGGGGAATTTTGAAAGTGCCATTAGACCCCACTGGTAAATTGTGCTGCAAAATAAATTTGACCATGAACTCTACTATAATAGAGCTTTCCGTTTATGCATGAAACTTTGTCCTCAAGGTATTGCACAGAGAGGAGCCTGGGGCTAGAGTTTGGCCAAAATTGATGTTAAAATTACAACTCAAAATAGCCATTTTTCAAAATTTCAGTACATTCACCTGCCTTGTTGCGTAACTCCCATACCTATACCAGTGTTTACTTTAGTAACTCAATTATCAAAATCAGTTGAGAAAAATTTGGCTTATCATGGTTTATTGAATTTTTGGGACAAAGACTTCATGCCCCTCTAAGGCGATGCAAAATGGAATTTTGAGCGTAATATAGGCCAAAAACAAACCAAATTGTTGACAAGAAGCCCTTATTGTGTATTTGATACGTGAAAATGAATTGTCAGAGCCAAATCAGTTTCGTTGTTTAGAAATACGCCGACTCTTACCTTAAAATTCATCTAAAACGGACCTCTGATTAGGACAACAAACACATGATTTAGCAAAACAAGGGTGATTTTCTCCTTAATAAAGTTAGCTTAACAAAACGTTGGTTAACAGATAATCTTCGTCTGACCTTGTAATAGCCAGAATAGTTGTTGTAAATACCCATCAGCAAAGGAGCATGACCATATATACATACATGGACCGAGTTCCCATCTAATCCTTCTCCCGTTCCGCGGGAATTTTTTTTGGTTTTTCATCAGGTCCCAGTTGTTCAAACGTTAAATAGCGCTATCCACCGGATAAATCACTATCCAGCGGATAGGTATCGGGGAAACTAATGGCACTATCCACTGCATTGAGATTTATCCTGTGGAGAGCGCTATTCAGCTTTAGAACAACCGAGGCCAGGTGTGTTCGAAATTCTAGAAAGAATAACTTGAAACTGTTTTTTTGTCTGCTCGGGTTGTTTGTTTATATTCAGCTTGTCACGTAGAGATCCTTATCAAGCAATTCTAAGTTTGGCAATGCACAACTCGAGCCAGTTTGCATTGGAATTCCACCGGTCTCCTTTATTTGCCCGTTTCGTCGAAGACAAGTCAAGTTAAAAAGGCTTAGCTACATAATTCCGCAGGAATTTTTTTGAGAATTTTAGACACCAAAAAGAATTTTAGAAAATCTCAAGAATATTAGAAAAAAATTGACAAATTCGAGAACTTCAAAAGTTTTTTATTAATTTTTTAATGGAATAATTAACATTATTTTAAATACTTTTTTAATTAATAATTAGACAATTTTTTTAACAAAAATACACGAATCTTCCGTGCTCTTCCAGAACGATTCAGAGTCAGTTCCTATTCAAGTACAACACAAGTTTGTTCATTGCCTATCCATTATTTCAAGCAAATCCAATAATATCAACTAATTCGGTCGATTTTGCGAGGAAGTTTTAATGACATTTTCTCGCTGAAAATGTCAATTTCATCAAAAAGCTTAGATGCAGCATGTTTGCAAAGATTTTCGACGAAATGGGCAAAAAATGGAAACCGGTAAATTGTGCATTGCGTGATAAGCGTGTGCACGTAACAAGCTAAATGTAAACAAGCAGCTCGAGCAGACAAAAAATAGCCTTCGAGTTATTCTTATCGTACTTTAAATTAAAATTAAATTAAATTAATGCTCGATAGCGCGAGGAGTGGTGGCCCAATCTCCCGAGCCCGGGGCTCATGTATTAAACGCTCGAGCATTCCGGATCGAATTGGAATTTAGAAATGTTGGCTTTTGCGGAGAGGGGAAAACCGGAGTACCCGGAGAAAAACCTCTCGGAGCAGAGAAGAGAACCAACAACAAACTCAACCCACATATGACGTCGAGTCCGGGAATCGAACCCGGGCCACATTGGTGGAAGGCAAGTGCTCTCACCACTGCGCCATCCCTGCTCCCCTTGTTTCTTTTTTGATAAAGAGATTGCTGTGATAAATTTGTTGTTTGTTTAGTGCTCTTCTTAACCCATTCGCCCCTGAACCGCCCGTAACCGCCCGTGCGGATCCAGGTCCTTTCTACCCTTTGTGACGTCATCAGTTTTAACAGTCAAGGACAACTTTCTTCGCTAACTTGTGCAGAGTGAAGAGATCTTTCAAACCGTACCAGAATGAGCACAATTCAGTCAAGGACACCGCAGCAAGAAGCAAAAAACCACGTGACAAGGACCTGAAAATCCTCATGAAAATCTTGTTCCATTACCCACCTACCTTTCCTTTCACCTAATCCTAAGATCCTAAAAGCTTTCCTAAAAAACTCTTTCCACCAAAATGAAGCCTACTAAATGCCCAGCAAGAGAAAAAAAAATGAGGCAAGAAAAACGAAAAAAGAAGGGAGGAGAGAAAGCGAAAAGTAAAAGTCAAGACTGCTGTGTCACTTTTAAACCCAAAAACTATGTCGACCTGTAAACCGGTTTGTGGTAAGTTTTAGCTCTTTATAGCACGACAGTGACCAGAAAACCACTCGACTAGCTTCAAAACGCGTTTTTCGGCAAAATCTCCAGGAGCGAATGGGTTAAGGAACCAGGAAATTAACACGTGAATCAATCAACCATAAGAAAACAATTTGAGACGACAATATCGTAAATTATATATCGTCGTCTATCTTCAATTATAGTCTAATTATACAATGATGTGAATGCTACGCGCGCTGTGATTGGTCGTTGCCCATGATCTATTAGAGTACAGATACATGGATGACGTCACGGGAAACTTGTTTTCTTTGTTTTGTTTAACATGGCACGCGGTTTTGAAAATGTTTGTGAGATTATTTCGGATTGAGGCAAGTGAAAGCTTCGGAAAAAGTTTAGCAGGAGCTATTTACAAAGGAGAAAAATGGAGACCAAAAAAGCTATTGACTACTTGACAATGCCTAAACTACAAGAAATCTTCACAACAGTTGCCATCGTGTGTCTTCGCTACGAGAGACTCGCAGTTTTGCAAAATGTTTTCGCTATTATTCTTCTTTGAGCAAGAAAAGACAGTGAAAAACTTTTCGAAGAAACTGTACACAAGTAAGAAGAAGCTAAGATGAAAAGTTGGGTTTGGGACTTAAAAAATGCCTAAACTAGCACAAATCCTCAAAAGGTCAAGCGGTTCGAGGCAGGTATGTGTATCGGTCTTTTTCTTTTCTGATCATAGTATAAAACAAATAGATTCCATGTTGCCGTGGGTCTGTTCAGTAATAGATCACAGAGGACGTCAAAATGTGGTAAAAACAACAGTGACACTTCTTTGTTTTTACGACATTTTGACGTCATCTGTGATCTATTACAGAACAGACGAACGGCAACATGGAATCTATTTGTTAATCAGAAGAGTCCCCTAGATCGCGATAAAAGCCATTTGTGCGCGTGTCGATTAACCTGTTGCTTTGGTATCACCAGGTCTTCCTCTTCTTGCCCGGACACACCTGAACCCTTCTACTTGTCCTTAAACCATGCAGTCATGTCACTATCGCAAGACAAGAAAAAAGGAAGCATTCTTGTTTCTTGCACAACCCATGACGTGGCACGGCACTGGTCATTTACCCCTTCAAAGGAATAAAGTGCCCTCGTAAAATTATCCTAAAACAGATCGCCTCCTAGAATTTCGAACACACCTGATGAAAAACACAAAAATTCCCGTGAAACGGGAGAAGGATTGGATCGGAACTCGGTCCAGTCTCCACACTCCCCAAGTCCAAAATGGCGGTCCAGTTAATTTGATATAATAACAATGGCCTTATCTCAATGCAAGGCATTGTTTGGGTTCTTTTCCTTTGTGGATGGATGGATGGTTTCATTTTTTCAGCTCTAAAAGACTTGGGATATCACAGTTCAACTCGATACTGCTCACTGAAGCTCGTATATGTTTGTATAATCTATGTATGTATATATGGTCTTGCTCCTTTGCTGATGGGTATTTACAACAACTATTAAGGCTATTACAAGGTCAGACGAAGATTATATGTTAACGAACCTTTCGCTAAATTTATCTGGTAAAGATAAAATGGGCCTGACAAAATATGGAGACTTTCCATGCTTGGAGTACATAATATAATGCTTAGAAATATGACGTGAAACTGAATATAAATCAAAGAAAAATTTAAGCATCTTGTAAAAAGATCGTTATATCTACGTCAGAACGTCATCATTTGTGTTATGTGGTGGCTACTAGGTTTTCAGACAATAAAATCACCTTTGTTCTGCAAAATCATGTGTTTTTTGTGCTAATCAGAGGCTCGTTTTAGATCAATTTACAGGTAAGAATCGGTGTATTTCTAAACAACGAAACTGATTTGGCTTTGACAATTCATTTTCACTTACCAAATACATAATAAGGGCTTCATGTCAAAATTTGCTCAAAATTCCACTTTGCATCGCCTTACAGGGGCATGAAGTGTTTGTTCGAAAAATTCAAAAAACCATAATAAGGCTGCTCCATTTGAAAAATATCCAAGACGCCGGTGTTGAGAACATTCGTGACTGCTATATGAGGTGTTTTTGTAGCCTCGTTTTGATCATTTTTCCTAGCCCTCGTGGTTAGGCGGAGTTTGGGCTTACTACTTCGCACTTGTATTCTGACTCATGGACAGGATTGTGGACATTAAACCTGTTGAAATTTTCTGTGATTTATTTGGTGAGCACTGGATTTCTTTCCCCACATATGATATCTTAATGATGTTCAAAACCTTCCTACAACTCTTAAAACATCGCCACACATTATGTGGCTCAATTTTTTTGTCAATTTTTATAACTGCAGTCACAATTGATACTGAATTTGAAACATTTAAATCAAAATATACCTGTCCTTAGCAGGCAGCGAAAAGCAGATGCGAAAAGAGCTAAATTTGATACGATAGTATAGTAAAATTGAATTCAACACTTTCTTAGAAGGATATGTTAATGAGGATGGTGATTTAATTTTTTACCAGCCATTGCCAGACCATGCAAAGCATACAAGCATCGTCTCCTTCCTTCCAATGCAACTTCCACTGCAACATCAAATGCTTTTTAATTTGAAATAGGTCCACTGAGCTATTACACACTATCATGTTCCTATACAAGTACAGGATCACTGCCACAACCATACGTATCTGCAGTCAGGGTGCCACTGAAACAGCCATTAGTGATTACAAAGGATCATGTCATGCTACAGCCAACCCCAGCAGTAATAAAACCTTCAACCCTAACCCTATAAAACCTTGACGCTGACGATATGACAACCAAAATGTCATGATAAAATGCTGCGGCGGTTATAATGGAGGCTTTATTTCAATCACGCCCTATATTTCTTTATCTGTTTTGAGATGGACTGAGTATAGTAAAATATTTCCATGGGCATAATAAATAAAATAATCAATAATTTATTCAGATAGTAGTTTTATTTTTCAAATGATTGATAATAATTATATAATTATTTATGTCAATTTTGTATCATTTGTTTCAAATGATATGCAATGTCAACTGGATCAATGCCAGGATGCCCGTTGGGTGAAGGCATACAGGGATGAAATTGACGAACTAAAATCAAGGTATGAAGCGTGTCTGCAGTGCAGAAATACATGCATGTGACTACATTACATTGCAAAGCTGTGACATTGTATGTTTTTTGTGGCTGGTGCGATGCGTCAAGCACAGTGCGTTGCAAACAAATACAAAGTCAAGGTAGAGTAACGACTACGATGACTTAACAAAGTAAAGTGAGCAAAAAGCCAACGACACAAACGAAACACTCTAAGGACTGAAGCAATTTCACGGGCGAAACAGGCGGATGAGCAAATGAGCAAAAAAAAAACTGTTGCTAACCTTAACAAACTTATCACTGACACAAAAACTGAAGCTAAATATATGATGAGCAAAACACAATGAAAAAGAACAAAGATACGCGAGCAAGGAGGGACTAAGAAACCAAAAAAACCGCAATTGACAAGGTTATTAAACTGCGACGGAGCTTTATACCAGCCTTAAAGGAACCTTTGAACAAGAGAATTTCATGGACAGGTGCTCTGATCTCCCTACAAGGAAACCTGTTGTCGGATCTCTGTGTACTCATAGAAAAACAGACTATGCTCTTAAATATTTTTAATATTCTAGACAGATAGCGTTAACAAAATCGAGACAGATAACCAGGTATATAAGGACAAACCTAGAGATCTGGAGTACTATAAAAAGAGGACAGAGTTGAGTTGTGAATTGCAATAACAAAGAAATATATTGTTGTAAAACGTGTTTATAAATTGTCATGCTACAGTCAACCCTAACCCTATCAAACCTTCTCGCTGACGATATGACAACCAAAATGTAATGATGAAAGGCTGGGCCGGTGATAATGGAGGCTTCATTTCAATTATGCCCTATATTTCTTTATCTGTTTTGGAAGAGATGGACTGAGCATAGTAAAATATTTCCATGGGCATAATAAATAAAATAATCAATAAATTATTATAATAATGTCATAATAGTTTTATTTTTCAAATTATTGATTATAATTATATAATTATTGATGTCAATTTTGTATCATTTGTTTCAAATGATTTACAATGTCCACTGAATCAATAATGTAAGTGCACACTCATTCCACGTTAAGTGGGTAAATTGTGCCAAGGATTTTCGAAAAATTGAAGGTCAACAAATCAGACAAGTAGTTAGTTTAACCGAAAGATGTATTATTGAAGGGTGAGAAACCAAAATTTGGTCAACATATCTTTTATCTATAAAAAGTTATAGCCTGTTATTTAATATCATGTAGTGTGATATTTTGTATGGCTTGAAACAGCACAGTGTTGCATTATAGTATGTTTTTTTCAATTTAGCATACTCTAAAATGTTTAAAATGAAATCCGTGGAAGGCTAATTTTAGTCTAAGGCTAAAGGCTAATTTCATTTTAGTCAATTCAGTGGTTCAAGGAATGAAAAAGTCAAGTTGTTCTGCCATGGTGTACTTTGGTCTGACGTAACAAAATATTGAGAATTTAAAATTGCTTTGTTTTTTTTAATGTTTTTTCTTTAAAAAAGCCGTCAGACTAAACATTATTTTGCTAAATGTGAAGGAAAGAAAGTGTTGTTTACCTTTTTTATAGTTTGGAAACATGTGGTCTAGTAGAAAACGAGTGATTATCAAATAAGTTTCGGTAACGGAAGTTACAGAAGGAAGGTAATATTTCATTTCTCTTCCAACTACTTACTTTTGGGATTATAGATCGTCTTAAATAACATTGCATATGACTTATTCCATTGAATTGAATTAATGCTAAACAATTTTGGATGAAATTTTGGAATTTTTGGGTGGAACGAGGCTAAAAACAACAAAATGAGCAAAATAAATTGAATTGAAAGAAAAAAATTAATAGATACATGGTAATCTGTTAGAATTCGTACAAGAATTGTAATACATGAATATTGTAAGGTCCATTCACAGAAAAGAGAGTTGAACGAGCGAAAACAGCTTCAGATAATCCACTTCCTGTTTTGTGTAACCTCTGTTACTTTAAAAAAAATAATAATTTGATCAAGATGCCTGTCCCATTTTCATCTTATATTCCTAAATTGCCTAGAAATACTTCAAAGGAAAATAAACTTCTTTAAACTATGCAAAAAAAACTCCTCGAACCACAAACTCAGCTAAAATTCCCTTATCACACTTGACAGAGAGGTATCTCACCAATGGAACACGTATGAGGGTTACTTATGACGAAATCTTCACCAGATGTCATCAAGGCTTGGGTTGTTTGATGGGGCAATCGGGTGACAGCATTTCCTGAAATTTACCTGACGTTTATCCCATGTTTTAGAGACCGGACAAATTCTTGGTGACGGAAGTTACAGTAACGGAAGTAACAATTCTACCTTTTCTGTTACATCTTTAAGTGAAATTAATAACTCGGAAAAACCAAACATACCCCATAATAATCCTCACTAGCTCCTCCGTCACCACAAAAATCAGCACGACCCACTTTTCATTTTTTCCTACTGTAATCTTAGTAACGGAAGTTACAACCTTAACTGTTCACCCTGAATCCTGCTACTGTGAGAGGGAATTTCTTTCCACAGGCTTCTGCTCTTCATTTTCTGTATTGCGTATCAAAAAGAGCAAACTTAAGTAATATTTACCCGATGTAAATCATTCGCAGTATTTATTTCTAGGCCATTTGTGATCTGCCCTCAGATCGGTAACGGAAGTTTCAGAAAATAGCGGACACCAGTTCACAGTAGTTAAAAGCAACAAAACTGACCTGCAGTGAGAAATGATCATGTAGCACTTTAGTTTAGGTCCCTCCAGAGACATTGGATTGGTTAGTTTCCATAGTATAAGGCAACAAGCACAAATAAACCGTAACCTTCTATACCCACCCTCTCTGTGGACATAGCAAAATTGCATTTTTTGGACACTTTTGGCCTTGATTCCCTCAAAGTTACTGTCTACAGGAGCACAAAGGGTACTGTCCTTATTTATTTGGGCATATTTTAAGTATTTTTCAGCGAAATGATTATGGGAAAACAATTTGAGTCCCCAAAACTTGCCATGGACACCAAAAAATGGTAATTTACCCACTTAACGTGGAATGAGTGGCAACATTTTGATCAGGATAGACGTGTCCATATAAACTAATAGAAACAAAGGAGGACGTATCGATACCTTAGCCTGCGGCCCACTATAAATCCCCAATTAATATCGCTTAGTAACAAACTGTAAATGTTTCTAAAAGATAGGTAGAGTAAAGGTAGTTTGGAAGGTAGATTCACTATGATGATGTTGAGATGATTTTCTAAGAGCCACGCCACCGCCAGATTATGTAAAGCCTTAAGAGGCATTCATTCTTGTGCAATTTCAACTGTAACAATTTAATGCTGTGATGTCATTATGAAACAGTTTGAGTCACAACAAAGAATAATGCTAAAGACACGAAAACCACAACTTTGAGGGTGCTCCAGGGCAAATATCCCCAACATTTCCACAAACATATTTCATTAATTTACTACTCCATCACAGGACAAACAAGACAGCCATTTCCTTCTGGGTTATACAGACTACATCTGTAGTATGCATATGTCACAAAGGTTGCTAAGTGAATCTTGTTTTTATATTTTTTTTCACAAAGTTATGGTGGCCGGGTACCTAACATAAACCTGAGCTAGCAGAACGAACATGTTGATCTGGAGCAACCAGAAGGAATCTCGAACGTGTCAGTCCTCTTCGCCGACAGCAAGCCCTGCTGTTAGCCACAAACAAACACCAGCAGCTCATGCAAACAAGAAGATCAGAGTGTGAGTCTCCACTTTAGAGATAGGCACGGTACAAGGTAGGCATTTGCTCCCTTGCAGAAATCATGCCAAAATCACAGTTCTTGTGTGTAAATAGAGCCCTAACCAGTATGGATTTCATGCTCGTGCAAAAGCCATCTAGTAAAGTGTGAACATAACCATGTCAGTCCAGTTGGTTGCAAATTCAGTCAGTCATTTGCTCCGCTAAGTTTTGGCAGTAAGGCAAACAAAAAATCAGTCAGTGCGTTATGCTATAAAAACCCACATTGTAGGTATTGTGTTGGTGGTAAACTGAAATAAACAAAGAAATTAGTTTTATCAACTGAGTTGATAATTAGAAGTAGATTGGCAATCAATAGACTGCCTCCTGGACAAATATCATCAACATTTCCATCAACATATTTCATTTATTACTCCATCACAGGAGAAACCGGAGACAGCCATTTGCCCTCTGGGTTATGCAGACTCCACCATTTTGTCTTCTCTCGACACGGGTTTGATTTTATGGATTTAGCCACAGCCAACTCATAAACAACGGGAAAACAATAGCTGTAATTTGTTGTCATATTGACACTTCACTAGTACTGAGCTCAACCTCCACTAACGGCTACCTCTCCGCAACAGTCACTTTTCTTTGTCACGGCGGGCAGTCCATACTTTGATTCTTGTTCAAACCTCTCTGTAACGGCCACCTCTCTACAAGAACAATTAATTTTACCACCAAAACGCGTCCCCAACTGCAAAAAAACGATCAACAACGGTCAGTTTTTACAGCCATGAAATTTGATCGATTTGGCGCGTTTCACTTTGATGATTAATCTCGACAATCTATTATTTTGATCGCATTCCATTTATGCCTTAAATTGTCTATAATACTTCTGGCGAATGTTGTGAACCTTACTCGTTTTGTCACATTCACATTTTGATTCATATTATTTAATACTCAAGTTTTTTGTGTGTTTTATCCCTACAGTATGCATGTATAAAGTTCAATTGGATTACTATTATTGTCATTATATCGTTGCATATTGGGGCTTAAAGGGTTAAGAAGACTGACATGTCTTTAGCAGTAACGAACAGATATCGAAAAGTAGATGCGAAATAAGTTAAAATTGATAGTAGTAAAATCTAATTCAACACTGTTTTGGAAAGATATGTAAATAAATGATGGTGATTTAATTGTGTACCAGCCACTGTCAGACCATGCAAAGTATTGAAGCACTGACTACTTCCAGTGCAAATTTAACTGTAACAACAAATGCTATTTCCTTTGAAATAGGTCCAACTATTATTATATGGACTCATGCTCCTACACAAGTACAGATCACTGCCACATTTATCATGAGAACCAAAACGTATCTGCAGTCAGAGTGCCAATGGAACAGCCATTAGTGATTACAAAGGGTCATGTCATGTTACAGCCAACCGCAATAGTATAAAACTTTTCCGCTGACCATATGACAACTAAACTGTAATGTAAAAAGGCTGGGGCAGTGCTAATGAAGGCGTAATTTCAGTCATGCCCAATTATTCCTTAATATGCTATGTTTTCGGAATAGATGGGCTGAATATACATGTACTAATGAAAATGTTTTCCAGGCTATGATAAATGAAAAAATCAATCAATTACCATAATACTGTAGTAATAGGTTTTTTTCAGTGAGCTCAGTTGTTATCTATTATTCAAATTATTGATTAAATATACAGTATTGATGTTCATTTTATTATCATTTGTATCAAATGATTGGTAATGTCGACTGGATTAATAATGCAAGTGCAACATTTTGATGAGGATCAACATGTCCATATAACGTTAGACACAAAGGAGAAAGAATTCATAAATTAGCCTACAGCCCACCACAAATCCACAATTTATACCTTCTCGTAACACACTGCAGATTGTTTTTGAAGGATGTGTAGAGTGAAGGTAATTTGGAAGGTAGATTCACCATTATGAATGTGAGATGATTTTCTAAGAGCCATGCCATTGCCAGACTATGTAAAGCCGAGAGGCACTCATTCTTGTGCAATTTCAACTGTAACAACAAGTTATAATTTCAATGATGAGTTGCCTTTATAAAACAGTTTTGGCCATTAAAACAAAGGATTAAGACACGAGAACCACAACTTCTTCAGAGTGCCTCCCGGGAAAATATCATCCAAATTTCCATCAACATATTTCATTTATTACTCCATCGCCATCCTCGGAGACCCAGGGGCAGATAGTGGGGGCGAGGAAACGTCTAAACAGGCGGGAAAATATGGCACGAAGAAAAGTAAAGAACGGCGACGAGAGCCCCTTGGGACAATGTCTTACCAGACCAGTTCCAAACGGTCGCCGCCGTTCTGGCCTCTGATTGGGCAGAAAAACACAAACGTTTTCTGGCACCAATAGGGAACTTAAGATGGAGACGTTTTCGGGGCGACGGCGACCGGACTGGCAGAGAAAGCTTGGAACTAAGGCAACCGTCGCTCCCCGTCAAAAATAGAACATTAAGATCGCAGTGAACTCAGAAGGACGGCGCCTTTAATTAGAAGAATACCGAAGAGGAAAATATGGCTTCACATAAAGAATTAAGAGAATAAATATTTGCTATGCAGACAACATGCATCGGATGAAGAGTTTCTCGTTTTGTGGGAAAATTATGAGTCCAAAAATCCCGATTTTCCTCGGGACAGTTACGATCCGTTCACGCTAAAAAACATGCGGGATGCAGCTGAGTTCAAGGCAGAATTTCCTGTTGAAAAAAAATGATCTCCACAGGCTTGCCGAAGCCTTGCAAATTACAGGAACATTAAAATGCTACCAAGGAACCGTATTCTTAGTTTGGTATTGAAATAATTCCCGGGAAATACTTGCATGCAACAACAACAACAACGGCAACGGCTTTATTTCAGTATTCCCACGCCGAGTTAGTACATGGTATTACCTACTATTCTATATAATTTTCAATGCGTTTCATTTATACGATATTCTAACGAAAAGAGCGAACTAAAAACACACAATTGAAATATCGGAGTTCATATTTTTTGTCTGGATACTTTCATTTGGCTCGTGGGAAAATTTTGTCCCATGTCAAGCTCACTTACGGTTGGCTGTATGCCAAGTTTGATCTTGACCCTGTGACATGAAAGCACAGAAACATTCAAAGATGTAAGTTTAGATAACAGAGCTTGGAAATCGAGCTTGAAATGTGCCTCAAAGAAAACAAGGACAATTTAAGAACGATAATCTGCAAAATGTTGGTTGCTAAACGCAACAAACCTGATTGAAATGAAAGTTGAATACTCACGTTTTCGCCACAACGCCAAACAGACCAGTTTCACGTCGCCGACGGGGCCACGACGGCAAGGTGGTGAGCACGAGCATGCGCAATATCCAACAAATGATGATGTCACGTCCAGCTGAAGTTGCCGTCGCCCCGAAAACGTCTCTATCTTAAGTTCCCTAATCAGAAGCCAGGACCGCGGCGACCGTTTGGAACTGGTCTGGTAAGACATTGTCCGCAGGGGCTCTACTCGCTGTTCTTTACTTTTCTTCTTCGTGCCATATTTTTCCGCCCGTTTAGACTTTCCCTCGCACCCACTATCTGCCCCTGGGTCTCCGAGGATGCTCCATCACAGGAGAAAGAAGACAGCCATTGCCTTCTGGGTTATGTATACTCCACAATTTTGTCTTTTCTCCTCCACACATGTTTGATTTCATAGATTTAGCCACAGTCAACTCAATAACAATGGGAAAACAATGGCTGCAATTTGTTGTCAAAACAAGTACAGTTGAACCTCCACTAACGGCCACCTCTTGACACCAGTCACTTTTCTTTGTCACAGCGGACAGTCCATACTTTGATTCTTGTCAAACCTCTCTATAACGGCCACCTTGCTACAGCAGCAATTAATTTTACCACTGACGCGTGTCTCCAACTGCAAAAATAACCTCTCAAAAACGGTCAGTTTTTTCAGCCACTGATGAAAAAGTCAAAAATGGTCATGAAGTTTGATCCACATTGAGCTACATTGCGCGTTATATGATAAATCACAGCAATCATATTTTGATTCTGATCCATTAATGCTGCTGCCGTAAGGATAAGTTAAATTCTTTAGATCGATCTGACGGAGAAAGTATTTCAGTTTTGCCTTCTTTTTTATACCATTACATGCATAAGATGCGTTCAAATATATATAGGATTTAGAAATTAAAAAAGGATATCTTAAAAGTGGATGTCCAGAAATCATTATGGTGGAGCACATTCAGCAGATCACAGACAATCTAGACAATGAAGATGAAGAAATGATCGTCGCAGTGAACGCAATTTATGCAATTGCGTAAAGAAGCCTGAAAAAAAAGGACTTCAACGGGGTTTGAACCCGTGACCTCGCGATACCGGTGCGATGCTCTACCAACCGAGCTATGAAGCCACTGACGTTGGGAGCAGGTCAGTTGTGGGTTCATATGTTCCAGTGAGAGAAATGAGTGTTAATGATATGAAATAAATCATATATGAACTGCGAAAATGAAATGAAGATGAAGAAATGATCGTCGCAGTGAACGCAATTTATGCAATTGTGTAAAGAATTTACGCATATCATCTGCAATGGCTCAGCCGTTCTTCCTGCCTAGGCCGGCCTAGGATTTTGCCTTTGGAGCAACTGAGGAACGGATTTGATTCAGAAGATTCTGTGTCTTCTGCTTTAGATTTACTCTTATTTAGTAATTCTGATCATTTATTGGTTTCCAAGAATTACTCTTTGCATTTTGCTAGTCGCTTGCAGTAACACTTCTTTTGCAGCTTCATTTTTTTATGTTATTGAATTTATTTTGGACCTCAGTCTCAAGGCTACCTTGTTTATTTCAGTATGATTTTTTATAAATCTTTGACACATTCTGCTCTTGATTTTCGTTGCAGATAAAATCAAACAAGGAAAACCCTGGATACATTAGAAGATCGCCAGACATAATTTCCAGCACTAATTTGGCAAAAAAGTAACGTATCTTGAGTCATTACAAGTTAATGTTTGCTATTACGTAAAGGGATGTTGCTCAACAATCCACAATACAGTGAGCTTCATAGGCCAAAACACAGACTACGTTTTGTTAAGTAATGATCCAGGTAAGAAGGGAAGCAATTTCTTTTGTTATGGCGCAATACGCTTTCCTCACATAGAAATGTTTTCATTTTTACGCAGCGAATGCATAAATCTACAAAAAGGCTGTTTACGAAAGAAAATGTATTTAAACTCCACTTTTAAAGGGTGTATTTTTGTGTTAAAACATTTCGACCAATCACAAGAGTTACAAACAATGGCCAAGAAATGTTCACAATTTTACATGATTCGCACATACGATTTCTGTGTTACTTAGACTCGGACGAGATTTTGTTATAAGGAAGTTGGTTAGAAAAAAAGGGATTAATATACATGCTGCTTTGCGAAGATTTCGTAAAATTTGATGTTTAACCCAATCAGAACCTTAGTAGAGACAATAGTAAAGTTAGCACCTTTTTGCATTCCTACGTGTTCACTGCGTTTTGGTGCTTTCCTTCTTATCTGGACCATTACTTAATAATACACATCTAATAACAACATTTCTCAGCATTTCTTATTATTTACATGAACCTTAGGATGCGATGTCCAGAAATCATTGATGGAGTGCGGATTAAGCAGATAACAGACAATCCAGATAATGTTGTCAATTTTTCGCCCCCAAGACTTGGCTGAATGTACTACGTGTTGGAAAAGCTGCTGATTGTGTCAAGTGACCTCGTAGGTTTGTACAAGATCACTGTCACAACTATGAGAACCAGTTACTTAAACTGGTTTGCTTCTTAAAGACTAATTATATCAACGAAACAATGAACCGCCACTTACCATACAATTCCACTCCAAATTATGCGTCGAGATTGAGAGGGTTTTTTATTTCACATTCATTTCGTACAACATTTAGATATAATCCTCTTCTAGCAACCTCTTTTTTTGTTAACAAGAATATTTTCCACATTTTCTCCGTTTTAATGATCATTTTTCCCAAACCATTGTAAAGAAGACTTTTCCCTAATATTGGTAATAGAATTGTAAATAGCTTTATATTTTTCTACCATAATTGTTGAAATTGTTCTACATATTTTACCAACGATATCGAATTTAATAATCTCTAATTAAGTTCTCTCGCTTTAGTGACGACAGTGACACCAGAGGTACCGCCACTGCAAAGAAAATAATGAGACCGACGAGACCAGCTTTGAAGGGAACTGTTTTATCTTTGAAGACCAGCCATCCCCAGATCAATATTGCCCTGTTTGTCTAGCCATTATGACGAGGGCTGTTCAGACAACATGCGGCCATAGGTTTTGTAAGGATTGCCTCGTGGGGACATTCAGGTAGCAATTTTATGCTGTGATAATTCTTTTAATTCAATTCAATTCAATTCATTGCAAATAGGTTTTTCCTTTTGTGCAAATAATATTATGCTTCATTTTGTACCCTTTATAATATAATGTATTGTAAGAAGGTTTACGTTTATCATAATTGTTTTCATAAGATGTGTGTAAATAGGCTTTTCCCTTTTCCAGTGTAAATATAATGTTATATATTGTTTTCAAATGCCATTGTATTATTTTCTATACATCTGATATACTTCGGTCAGGGTTTTTTATCATATTTTTCATGTATTTATTGTTTGCATTTCCGTATCGGTTCGCTATATATCAAATACCACTTCTTATTCCCTCTGAGAGGTGTTCTAACACGCCTGCTTTCTAACAAGCCTGTTATTCTGTGGGATGCATGTGGCAGACCACGGTAAAAACCGGTTTAGTTTCTTTTTCATTGTACGAACAAATTGCAAAGTCAGCCAATACCGATTGCGTAAAATCTTTATTGATGATTTCTTCTTCCAAGCCAACCAATGGAAATGTACAACTTCACCGAGTTTTAATCAATTTGCTTCCTCTAAAGAACGTTTCTTGGCATGAAGTTCATCGCTTGTCAGTTTCATCTTCATTTATTTATCGATTCATCTCAGCTCTATTTTTAATAAAGCTAACTGTTCTTTTGCTTAAAACGTGAGTCAATTTATTGCCACTTCTCACACCTTTCAAGTTTATCGGTATAATGAAAAGTGTTCGCTGTTATTGTACCTCGATGTTTTCGAGAATACTTGGCGCAATCATGAAACACGTACAATCCAGTCCACCATAGTCAACAACAGAGACATGAAGCGACAACATTTCCTTCGCCAGTAAACAGTACTAATTCTATTTAGAGAATAATACAGTTTCTGTTCAGTTTAGTCATTAGCACCTTAAACCAACCCGTACATGTAACTTACTCATCGATACTCATAGCACATCTTTCCGATTTCCCTTATTTTTCCAAATTGAGATCTTAATACTCCATTGTGCTTCCATAAACGGGGGGTACAGTTTCAGCCATAATGTATCAGCATAATTAGGGATTACGCTAAAGGCATGAGACCGGCATTACAGGAGAAACAAGACAGCCAATGCCTTCTGGGTTACACATAAAATAAAAAAACTTCTTTTTCATTTTCAAAAGTGGGAGAAGCTAACTAATGCAATTAATAGTAGTTGATCCACTGAGGTTCGTAAAAATGCCACTCTCTTCCACCCTTAGCAGGCATCTTTATTGTTGACGTTGTTGTTGTAACATATATATACATATTTTTCGTTGTTTTTGTTATCCTTTTTCTTTTTTCTTTTAGGTTAGTATCTAATTAAGTGGAATTGTATAATTTAATTTATTTAATTAATGTTTATTTTTAACTAACATTGTAAAACTTGTCTTTAATTTAATTCAATAAAAAAATTTTAAAATAAAAGACGGAAGAACACAACAGTTGCAGCGTCCAACAGACTGAAGAAAACCAGTCCTGGAAATGCTCCAAGGTCTTCACCATCTCCTGCTAAGTTCCCTTGTGAAGTGTGTGGCAGGCGAGTTTACACCTATAGTGCCTCACAGCTGCTTCCCTGCATGGGGGTACTCCCTATAATGGCCTAAACGGGGAGTTGGCACCTTTTACAGGCCTTAGGTATATGAAAGGGCCTTTATTAGTTTGGATAGGGTAACGAATATCTTAAGGGTGGGGGACAGAAGCAAACCGATATTGGTATTTGATATCTGTTGCTTTGATTAACCTGATGAGTTTCACACTGTACTTATTTAATTTGCAGAATATTCCACACGGTACAGGGTAGATCGGTACACATGAGGCACCATGCAAAAAAACTAACCAAAACGATGACAAGATTGGAAAGCTGCAGAAACGGTAACAATTAAGAGTACTTAACCCTTTTGCCTTTTGAAAACAAATGAATAATGAATGATAATGGCTAATAAAGGTTTTTAATAGGAAGGAAGCATAGCGTGAAGTCAAGGCAGTAAGGTAAGAACTTTAGACCCAGACTAAGCAAAGCATTGACTGAAGTTCCAAGCTTAGCTTAAGACTAAAGGCGATGAGCATGTATTCACCAGTTAAAGTATACAAAATCTGTCTTTTCGATTTGTAAAAGGCTCACCTGGCACAGTCATATCAAATACTTAATTGGGAAACTGAACTTAAGAAATTATCTAGTTAAAAGAGCTAAAGGCGAACTCAATCTCCACTGCATAAAATTGTTATTCAATCCACTCGTGAAGCCTATCTTTAAATACTGTTGCTCGGTTTGGGGTAATGCCCAAAACGACCACTGTGTATGATGTTCAAAATTGTGAACAAGGAATGTCCAGATTGTTTCACAAGTTATAGGACTTATATAAAAAATACCCATAGCTAAATACAACACTCGGTTATATCCTAATAATGCCTTGGCTGTACCAAAATGCCGGTCAAACGCTGGTCTGCGAACATTTTATGCGCGTGCGACCCGCCTTTGGAATCGTCTAGACGACAAGCTTAAAAACATGACCAATGAAAGTGACTTTAAGAAACATTTGCTCGAGAAATTCCTAAACATTAATGCAAGTCGCAAACATTGTAGTATTACAAGGACATCTTAAGGTACCTTTTTTATTTTTTATCGCGATTGTACTGTACTAATTAGGTAGCCATTTTTAACCATTTTCAATTTTTTACCCTTTAACTTCTTTTTACGATATCTTTTACATTTTAGAATTATTTGTATATCGGGCCCACAATGTGTACAATGTAAACTACTGGGTTTATTTCTTTATTCATTTACAGCAGTTAAAAGGGATGTAATTAAAGTTCCAAGTAGATGTATGAAAAGGGTACCATTTGTCAATATAAGGTATTCGAAAGGAGTACCTTTTCTGTTGAAAATGGTATCAGTTACAAAAGGGTTAGAGGTTAAACCTCATGGCACAGCCTTCTTGTATGAGCCTGGACCTCCTGATATGCATGTGAATACCCAGTAATATTAATGACCCCATGTGAAAGGGAGTTGAGGGTTGCTTGTTGTAAAGAGTTGTTTTTATCATCAAATAACTTAATGTTATTGTCATTTCATTAACACAATTTGATGGATTGAGGATAACCATTCTACTCTCAGAAATGGCTAAAGCCAAAATTGGTCAAAATTACAAATTTCATTTTGTAAAATGCTGAAAAACTTATAGTACCATTTAAAAATACTGTTTAAAAGACTTCATTTGAACGCCAAAAGATTTTATCCACAAACTCAAAAGTTAGAAACACCTTACGTACGAGACTCCTTAATTCATTCCTTGGAAGTGAAAGGGTTGGTGTACAGACACTTAGGTCTTGTTAACGTGCTCTACAAGTTAAAATTTCGGAATGTAAATCTATTAAGGATTTTTTTTTTTTTGATTCAGAGTTCTCAGCTCTGCCAAGTTGAAACAAAAGCCAGACCTGTCTGCCTTCGTTTTGTTACTTGGGAGGCCTTTATTAGTTTGGATAGGGTAAGGAATATCTTAAGGGTGGGGGACAGAAGCAAACCGATATTGGTATTTGATATCTGTTGCTTTGATTAACCTGATGAGTTTCACACTGTACTTATTTAATTTGCAGAATATTCCACACGGTACAGGGTAGATCGGCCCACATGAGGCGCTATGCAAAAAAAGCTAACCAAAACGATGACAAGATTGGAGAGCTGCAGAAACGGTAACAATTAAGAGTACTTAACCCTTTTGCCTTTTAAAAACACATAAATAATGAATGTTGATAACTGTGTACTTGTTACTCTGATCCATCGTGCGATAGAGTTCGATGTCAACGATGATTTAAAAATATGAAACATTGATGATGACGGATTTACCAGCGAAACATGCCTGAAAAATTGAAGCGCACAGTCGCTAGTTTGTAGCAACTATGTTTTGGTTTGTCACAAAAGAGCAATTTTTTACAAGAAGATAATGGGTTGTTTTTTGCAGTTTTGCAATCTTTCGTAGACTGGCATTGAAACCCAGCGTCTTTTGGGCACAAGTTGTTCAAGCAAAGTTCTAAGTAGATACCGTGTCAACATTAGCAAAGAACGATTAAATGTAATAAAGAGTGCCATCAAGATGGCACTTGAACAGAAGCACGCCATCCTTATGATGATACATGACTACCATAACATACATACTGTCAAAAGACCGACAGAAGAGGGAAACACAAGTGGATCACATGGCTACCATCATCATCAAGATTGTAAAAAAAGCTCCAGCTATTAATTCCTCTTTTATCTGCTAATTTAATTCGTAAATCCCTGTGGTGTTGACTCTGACCTTCTTGTAAATTATTTATGTTCACACCATTTTTTGGTCAAGTAAGTTCTAATTTGTTTGCCTCGTCAATGCCCGAATTAACTTACTCTATGTTTGATCCAGGAATTGGCCAACATCAAATGGAAGCACATAACTATCAAGTTATAAATCTTCAATCTTTGCGTTCATTTAAAGATTTTTATTTAGCTAATTTTCTTAAGTTACCTTTAAAACGTAGGAAAGATTATAATGATGCTTTTGATATTGTATTACAGAAATCAATGAGAGAATATCTCTCAAACAAGGGCTACTTATGCCAGCTGACTGGCCTGGTCAGTTTTTTCCAAGGCAAATAGTGTACCAGAAAGCCAGACAAGCAACTTCAATCAGCACTGTACCTCAGGGCTCTTCCACTCATCCTCTGTGCTGTCATTCCCACTTTAGAGCCCTCGCATGTAGACCTTAATGCTGATGATGATATTGTTTTAGGTTACATGCCTTTTATGAGGCTTTTTTACGAATCTCTTTTTCCAGGGAAGAACCTTGCAGACAAGCCAAAACCCTGGAGAATTAAAAATTAACCAATAAAAAGGTGTAATCTCTGATTGGCCCAATCAGGGATGATGAAAACAATATTATCCTTGATCATGTGGTCAAAGCTGAGGCTATGAATGATTACTTTACAGCAATAGGACCAACCCTTGCATCTAAAATTAACTCTGCAGAGGGCTTCATTGATATGATTCACTTGTATTAAGTGTTCCCACAATTTTACAAGTTCTATTTGATCAAGACAAGCTATTAAAACGCCTTTAGTTAGCATAATTAATCCAAGTAAGACTTTAGGCCCTGATTCTATATCTCCTCGAGATTTTCACCTTCTAGGTGAAACAATGATGAACGGATTGTACACTGTGTTCAGTTAAGCGCAGGCTGGAGGAATCCTACACAATGGAAGATATCAAGAATGCATACCATCTATAAGAAGGGTAATGCATCAGACAGGGGAAATTATCGCCGCATGTTAAGTGTTCCCAGCAAGATCCTAGAAGCAATAGTATGCGAAGGCCTGGACGAGTTTATCTCAGACACAGGACTTCTAAGTAATACCCAATGGGGCTTCCGAGCTGGCAGGTCAACTGAGGGTCTTCTGATACATCTAACTGAAATCTGAAAGCAAGCACTGGATCACAGACAGGTAGGTGGACACTTTCAGGAGGCTTTTGATACGGTATCTCATACTATTTTGAGATACAAACTATAAGCCATTGGTATAACTAGAGATCTTCTAAATTGGATGATTAGTTATTTAACAAACAGAAAGCAGTGTATCATTGTAAAAGGTTGTACCTCACAGACTAGAAATGTCTGTTGCGGAATGCCACAAGGTTCCTTGCTTGGGCCAAAAGCATCGACTCCTTCCAGTGCAACTTCAGCTGTAACGTCAAATGCTTTTTACTTTGAAATAGGTCCAGCTATTACAAACTATCATTTTCCTATACAAGTACAGGATCACTGCCACAAGCATGAGAACCAAAACGTATCTTCAGTCGGGGTGCCACGGAAACAGCCGTTAGTGAGTTAAAAAGGATCATGCCACGCTACAGTCAAACCTAACCCTATAAGATCTTCTAGCTGACGATATGACAACCACAATGTAATGATAAAAGGCTGGGGCGGTTATAATGGTGGCTTCATTTCAATCATGCCCTATATTTCTTTATCTGTTTTGGAAGAGATGGGCTGAGTATAGTAAAATATTTTTAAGGGCATAATAAAATAATCAATAAATTATTATAATAATGAAATATAATAATAGTTTTATTTTTCAAATTATTGATTATAATTACACAATTATTGATGTCAATTTTTTATCATTTGTTTCAAATGATTTGCAATGTCCACTGGATCAATAACGTAAGTGCAACGTTTTGATTAGGATAGACTTGTCCATATAAACTAATGGAAACAAAGGAGGACGTATCGATAAATTAGCCTGCAGCCCACCATTAATCCACAATTAATATCTCTTAGTAACAAACTGCAGATTTTTTTAAGGATATGCAGAGTAAAGTTGATTTGGAAGGTAGATTCTCCATGATGATTGCGAGATGATTTTCTAAGAGCTATGCCACTGCCAGATTATGTAAAGCCTATAGACACTCATTCTTGTGTCATTTAAACTGTATTAATGCTGTGATGCCATTATGAAACAGTTTCAGCTGCGACAAAGGATAATGCTAAAGGCATGAGAACCACAAATTCTCCAGAGTGTGCCTCTGGGAAAATATCACCAACATTTTCATCAACATATTTCATGAGGTTACTTTTTC
Organism: Porites cylindrica; assembly: GCA_964035525.1. Classification (NCBI taxonomy): domain Eukaryota; kingdom Metazoa; phylum Cnidaria; class Anthozoa; order Scleractinia; family Poritidae; genus Porites; species Porites cylindrica. Next base: position 12,022,895 of record OZ037782.1, on the reverse strand, counting down.
ATCACAGGAGAAACAAGACAGCCATTGCCTTCCGGGTTATGCATACTACACCTGTAATGTCACAAAGGTTGCTAGGTGAATCTTGAATTTTTTTTTTTTTTTTCACAAAGTTATGGTGGGTACCAAAAATAAACGTGAGCTAGCATAACGAACATGTTGATCTGGAGCAACCAGAAGGAACCTCGAACCTGTCAGTCTTTTCTGTTGACCCTGTAGATCACATTTTCGACAAATTTAAGTCTTTCTTAGACACCAAGCATTTGTTCAAGTCTACTTTTCCAGCTCCGACTCTGACGCTAAGAAGCTCAAGCGAGAGGTTGGGGTCACTGGCAACTCAAAATTCAAAGCAATGCGGAACATATTCTGTTTAATGCAGAAATCGAGGAACATAGCTCCTTTGTGCTCGATACTGTAGAGAAAGGTGAACCTCGCCGGCACAGAAGTCCTTGGACATGAAATTGCGACAAAAACGTATCAAGCTAGCCAGATAGTTAAAAGACCTAAGTGGGATGGCTGGTACTGTAACAATGATTACCGGTGTATCAAGCTGGAGAAAAGGAAACAAAATAAAGGGGGCACTCCAAGGTGGCGGTTCAACAACAAGGTACAACAACTCCGTAATTCGTGAGAACGAGGCCAATACGTGACCGTTTACAATGTATCAATATTGATCAATATTGTCACAGGTGGGGCAAGAATACGAGCACGAGGAATTGGCAGAAAACTTAGAAGATGAAAGGAGCATTACAATGCAAAAGTAGCCAGAGGGTTAGTAGCGTCGAGAAGTCTCGTTTGGTACATACATGTACATAGTCTTCTCTTTCTGATACTCGCAATGGTGATGATTGGCAGCTTTTTCGAGGTAATATGTCCGTTTGCCTTTTTTTTGTTATTTCGAGAGCTTGTTCTACCTGAAAGAAGCTACCCAACCTGTGTTTTCTCTACTTCTCTTTTGTCTCTGTTTTTCTTGTGTCGTCCGAATAAGAAGGAAATTATTTTTTCATTTGGACGAACTTAGTGAGGGAGAATGAAAATGACTTTTCTTCGTTTGAGGGTATAGCAAGTATGCGCCATGTTCTTAGCGTTTTTTTTTTGTCAAGAATTTCTTCTTACACTTTCCAATTACAAACTATTGTTCGTTCGTTTTCACGGTATATAAGGAGAGCATTTGTACTGGAATATCCATTCCAGGTTTCAGGTCTACTCGCACCTACGAGACGCTAAACTTTTCATTGTATTCTATGCTTTCAAAGGTTTTGGTCAGTTTAATTACCTTTTTCTTTTTATTTTCTCTCTATTTGTGTCTTGTATAAGGCCATAGAGTTCCTTGTCGAACCGACCTGTGTTCAGCTGTGGTCACAAGGGATACATGAAATCTCAATGCAGGATCGCCTTAGAGCAGCCTGGGTCAGCTTTCGGCCCCAAGAACCAAGAATTGTGGTATCAAGTAGTTGAGACACAATCCATTACAGAAAAATAACTTGTGGAATAGTGGTATCAGCATAAAGGATTACGCTAAAGGATTGAGACCCATTACAGGAAAAACCAGACAACCAATGCCTTCTGAGTTATGCGTACTCCACCATTTTGCCTTTTCTCGACACATGTTGGATTTTATGCGTTAAGCCACAGCCAGCTCAATAGCAACAGGAAAACAATGGCTGCAATTTGTTGTGATATTTACACTTATACTGAAGTATAGTTGAACCTCGCAAGCAAACGTACTAGACGATTTGGAGTTTAGTTTAATGTTGGAATCAGTTTTTAAACCTTTCCGTGAGCTGGCTAAGATAGACGTACGTGTTTTGAGTGCTCCGTGTAAAATTTTCCTTCTTTCGTAATATCTGAGGTTAAATTGTTCATTTCGCTTTCGTCTATTTGTTTCGTTCTCATGTTTTTTGTTGTTATGTACTTGCCTTGTTTTATGTTAGTTTATTCTATTTCTTGTATTACAGTGTCTTTACAGTTATTTAGTCCATCTGTCGATAAACCTTGTACTTGTAATATGTCTTCAGTTCCCCCAGCCTCGATAAGTTCATAAGCTATGTGGGCGTGGAAAAGTGATGTAGTTAGTTATATATCTAATTTTGAATAAAATTTGTTGTTTCTTTTTGTTGTTGTTTGTGATATGATATTTTTGTGTTATACTTTCGCAATGATTTGACAGTATGTCTTTTTTTACGTTGATTTTTTCAGCAGCAAGTGGGTGGTTATTATAAATATTGTGTAATTCTTGAGGATAATCAGGATCAACTTCTAGCATTAATCCTTCTTTACTATCCTCAGTGTATTTTGATAGATTTAATTTTTCAGTTTGTTCTTTAATCATTCATTTAAATCCACTAGTTGGTAAAAATTTGCTCATAACGCAGCCATAGAGGTTGTTAGCGTCCAGATACATGATATATTTCGAGGTTTGTTTATCATAATTTTTCATGTATTTATTGTTTGCATTTACGTATCGTTTCGCTATATACGACATACCAATTCTCATTCCCTTGGCGGTGTTCTAACACGCCTACGTTCTAACATGCCTGTTCATGATTCCTTGGATTCAAGTGGCAGACCACAGTAAAAACCTGGTTTAGTTTCTTTTTCATTGTACGAATAAATTGCAAACTCATCCATTGCTAATTCCGTAAAGGCTTTATTGATTATTTCTTCTTCCAAGCCAACTAGTAAACAGTACTGATTCTATTTAGAGAATAATACAGTTCCTGTTCAATTTATTAAAATCATTATGTTCTCCATTACTTATTTCGGTGAATATTCCAATTTGACTTTACACGGGTATATCTTGTTTTAATGCAAAATAACTTTTTTCTTGTCCAAATCGTGCTACGAAAAATAACGACATGGCGATATAGATCAAAACAAGATCAATGCCATCCTTGCGACCACTGATCGTGACAGGTATAAATTCAGTCATTAGCACCTTAAACCAACCCGTACGTGTAACCTACTCATTATACTCATAACACATCTTTTCGATTACGCTAATTTTTGGAAACTGAGATCTTTATTATTAAAGTTTACGCTAACGCATGAGACCGACATCACAGGAGAAACAAGACAACCAACGCCTTCTGGGTTATGCATAATTCACCATTTTGTCTATCGTTTCTGGACACACTTTCTCCCACCCCAGAGCATAGAAAAAAATCCAAGATGGCGGCTACTCAATTTTGAAGTTTCTAAGTATAATCAAAATAACCTGACCACGACTCTCAAACATCACCAACCATCTTTTCAACCTTCATACTTGGCTATCCAAAAACTTTACCTAAAATAGGCTGTCCCATTTGAAAAATATCCAAGGTGGTTGTGTTGAAAACATTCGTGACTGCTATATATAGACGAGTGTTTTTGTAGCCTCGATTTGAGCATTTTTCGAAGAGCTCGTGGTTGCGAAAAAGTACATAACGGAAGTGTTTTAACTGCTGTTCGGCCTTCTACTACTTCTCACTTGTATTCTGACTCATGGATAGGATTGTGGGCTTTAAACCGGTTGAGATTGTCTGTGATTTATTTGTTGTGCACTGGATTTCTTTCCACACATATGATATCTTAATGATGTTCAAAAGGCTTGCTAGAACTCGTAAAACATCACACATTGTGTGGCTCCATTTCCATCCCAATATTCAAAATATTTCTAGCCAAAGTTGTTCCTGTCAGCGTGGCAAGAAATTTAGGGACATGGTTCGATTCTAACTTGAATCTCCAGGAACAGATCCAGGAAACTTGTAAATCTGGGTTTTTCCATTTATACAATATTCGGCGTATCCGAAAATATCTGTCCCAGGAG
>OZ037782.1:11869090-12014090 GCA_964035525.1 Porites cylindrica | reverse complement strand
TACGGCATTAATAAAGATATCGGAAAAAGGTTACCACAGCTGTACTATATAAAGATGAAAATTTGTTATGATTTGTTATAACCATGGCAACAAAATGACGCCATTACCTTTTTACTATTTGCCTTTTTATTTCTCGGAATTAAAAGATTTTTTGTCGGAAATCCTTTAAAGGAACCTGTACCTCCCTTAGATGCCTCGGTTATGGCAAAGTTTGAACAAATTCTATGAGAGCGTTTTGAAAATATTTTGAAACAAAGTTTTGAACGCCATAAAAACAGTGAATAAGCATGCTATCTACGTACCGGTAATTAGCTAATATCTAAAGAAAATATAAATGAGGCCTGGAAATGCAGTTTCATCTCATAGTGATTTGATTCCATCTGAAACTTTGCACCAAAAAAGAGTGGGATTGCTTTTGTCGATTGCGAGAAAGAGGAATTTGATTAGTCTACGTTCGGCTGCTTTCTTTACCATTTTTGTATTTAATTTAGTCCACGGCTACAAATTTCACGGTTTTTAGAACCTGCTCGATAATTTTTTAAAAAACTGAACAATCCCGGGATTAAACATCAAAGTACGTCTCCTCCACGTTTCAAGGATATTGAAAACAAGCCAGACAGCAATTAAATGGGCCTTCAAATGTTACAAATTTTCCCCCCGATTTTGTGTTTACTGGTGAGCGTCCACATTATTCTCTGGCATTGTTTTCAAATTTTATATGCACGTGAACACAACTTTAATTTGCATTCAAAAGGACCCTCGATTACTTTCCGAAGAAATTTCTGAAATATGCTAATGCCGCAGAAAAGGTGAAGACAATGTCTGTAGCGCCATTTTTTTCATCATTAGGGACGCAGAAATAAATTGCTATGCAGTAGTTTATTTGCATTTATGTTTCCTTTCTGCAATACATGCTCTCATTCACATTATAAACTAATTTGGTACGGAGACCCCTCCACATGACCGGGAAGTAAACGAGGGTCCTTTTGAATGCAAATCAGTTTTTTGCAAATTCTGAGATTCAAACAATGAAATTTATATATGGTTTGGAGCAATTATTTATTCTCCACAGAATGAACAGGATGAGGATGTATACTGGTAGGTTTTTTATTTAAATCTTTATTCTCACAAACGTAATATTAGATTAGCGTAATTAAATTCATAATTTCAATGAAACTCAGGTTTACGTAATCTACCATAGGTCCTAAAAAGGTCTAGTACTAAGTCGCCGGCATGTACAACTAAGGAGATCCGTTTTTATTATTATGTGATACGATTTAATAGTATTGTGAGGCAGATATATTCCTGAGGTTAGAGTCTCTGTTTTGTTTAGGTAATTAGTTGAGGATAAAAACAATGCTAATATGAATATATTACGGAAAATTCTATAATATTAAAAACTAGAAGCACGACATATAATGCAAAACAGGTTTTTAGCTTAATTTAATTATTAACTGATGTAAAAATACCAATAATAATGAAATCATAACGATTTACTGGGCTTTTGTTTTTAAAGGGGTGTTAATAAATTTGCATATTTTGAACCATAATGAATTTTATTGAACATGGCTAAATAAAGATTATTGTATTGATTTGTATTGAATCAAGAAATTTAAAAACAAAAAAAAAATCATGTCTGTGTGCGACAATAAAAGGGACTGCCCGCATTCCGATCCCGCTAAGATCATGCCAGCCCACGAGGGCGGCTGAAGATCTGAAAATGTTTTTGTTGAAAATCCTGTTTGTGTAATTTCTGTGGCTGTTGCTGTGGCTGTTGTTAAACGATGCTTTTTCTTTTAGTCATTTTGTGCTTTACAGTAGAAGGAGTATATTTTTGTTTCAGTTAAGTTTAATACAGTTTGTTTTCAGATTAACTTTGTGGTTACAAAAGACCCAGAGACTCATTGTTTTTTAACTGGGACTTGGTGGTTCTGGACTAGGTCTCATGATTTTTCGGAAGATGAGTCCCAGGACCCCCCATAACTACTTTTAACAAAAAGCGTGATATATTTAATCAGTAGACTAACTTTTATTAAAACCAATTTAATTTCTTAAAGCTGCAGTTACTTCAAAAACATTTTTTGCGTGGCCATTAGCGCAAATAATCTTTAAAAAATGACTTATTATCTACTTAGAATAACCGGTACCACATATTTTCAAATAGAATTTACCAGTTGCTGAACTCGAAAGTAAAAATTGCATAAAATTCACTGACATTTTCCCAGAAGTGATGCGTGTAATAAGAAGTATGAAACGCATGCAAGTTAACAAGACTTGGATGCTGGCGATCATGTTTTCAACTAATCTTAAACAAACAGAAAACAACAAACAGACAAATTGTTTCGTGAAAATTTTTTATTCGAAACCCCATAACATGACTGGATCGTGGATCCGTTCCCATAAGTAAAATCGGCTGAGCACATGGCAAAAAGTGCAAAAAACATTAAAATTATCTGTCTCAAATCGGTCTCATTTCCCAATTTTTTTTAAAAACTTTATCAAAAACATATAAAACGACTATGAAACATACTTATAAATACGTAAGTTTCCTTTGAATAACGTACTTCGAGCGTAATGAATAAAATGTAAGTTAACCTGAAAATTCTCTAAAAAGGTTGCTGCTTGGTCGAAGTTCAGAAAAGGACAATCGCTCCGTCGTGAAGGAAACCACTGTCGAAAGCTCTCGATCAAAGAAAATTTCGCAGCATTATGATACCATTGTTTTAAAGGGACACAGTCAGCTGATGTACATGCGCAGTAAATACCATTTCTTAGCTGATTTGCATTTTGCAAGACCCTCGCGTGAAACAGAAAGTGAGAAGCGTATCCGGAATACTCAAAACAAACTTGGTAGAGTTGAACTAGTTACAAGCCCCAATCGTGATTATAGACTGTAAGCCACATCATAGCACAGATGTTTTATGTACCATTGAGAATTCGCCAATGGATTTGTCCAGGAAAAGCCAAACTTCGACGAATACTTCTGAATTCTATCATCATTAGATGTGAGAAATGACACGGAGTCTGCATGAATGTTTGTCGAAGTTTCAAGGTCGGGAAAACTTGATTTTCCAAATGTAATCTTTTCCATCAATTTTCCAAATACATATGACGATTATTTGCTCGCCATTGTTATAGATTCATTTCTTTTGTTATTTTGGTAAACGAAAGCGATTTCTCCCGCCCAGCACCTATGCGTTTCTCACCTCTTCTTTTTATGTTCCTTTGGGTACTGTTTTTAACCAAATATGATAAAATAATGTCATTGGATGAGTTAAAGTTTGCCTCAAAAAAGGTTTTCTGTAAAAGATAAAGAATTGAATGAAACACTAGGCAAGATTGAAGCGTATTTCTAGATGTATCAGACGCGCACCTTTGATTTCGGGTTGAGGTAAACTCCTTAGTAGTGTCCAGGTCAGCGCGGTCCCATAGCTGAAGATGTCGCCGTTTAATGTTAGAATGTCTTTGTCATTTCTACAGAGAAGAAAATGTTTATCCAAAAAGATGCAAAGCACTCCCGAATTCGGTAGTCTCTTGCGAATCGACTCGATGGAAAAACAGTTAAAGCTAATAAGAAACCAAAGTATTCTTCACTTCAAAACTCTTCTTCACTTTAAAACTCTTCTTCACTCCAAAACTCTTCTTCACGAAATCAGTCGATAAGATTGAATAAAAATGTTTAGCAGCGTTTATTATTTTCAGAAGCGGTATTGTAGTTGTTTTCAAGAGACAGATTAGACCACTGTTCAGGTTTTGCGATTAAATATCTAGTTAAAGCCAGGGTATAGCGTTTTAAAAGAAAACTATGGCTCTTGAGTTTGCCTTATACTTTGTTAAAATTAATATCTTAAATGGAGAACGTAAGTGAGAATGCTTTTTCCTGGAATTTGGCCATAAATTTTAAGGTTTACAATATTATTTAAAACTGGCGACAAAATGTAAACAAACCACGGCAAAATCAACGACAATCATCGTGGATTTTTCAGTTTTAAAGCGTTTAAAAGCAAATAGTCACGTGCTAATTCGGATTTAGACAGTTACCCATAATTTCTGTTGGGTGTCCTGTGCGATTAATAGGCGAGATGTTTTGAGATTGCATTTGTGTCGACACACATTTGCCTCGTTTTGAGGCGCTAGCATACTTTGTGTCTCACTTTGACGCTCTAACTCGCGTGGTGATTCGTGGTCAGGCGATCCTGTCTTCGTAAAGCGTTGTTTATCTTCGTATCTTTAATTATCTAAATAGCTAACAAACATCTCAAACGCTTTCTCCTAAGCTCCGATTACTCCTAGTAAATAGACTGAGCTATTGTTGGTCACGTGAAGTTCTATTCTTCGTCGAAGAATCGGCAAATGTTGCGGGTGTCTGAGCAGGAACAACAACCAGGAAAGGGATAAACACTGAGGATTTCTTGATTGACACTCAATTTAAGTCATTTTTCACTTATTTACATTTATCAGGATCAACATTTTTCAATGGGCGCGTTTCTGTATGTCCAATCCCTCCCCTCACCCCATAAATAATGTTGGAGTCCGAGTTTTGAGCTTTGTATAGGGGAGGGAAAACTGCAAGAAATTTCTTAAAGGATGCACTGTTTTATGAGGGAACCGAGAAATGACAGAAAAATATGAAGATCGCATTACTGTCCCAAGGACTTTTGTCCACGATTGTAGCTAAATATGTTGCTCAAATTTTCATCATTATGCATCAAGTTCAATCACGCTAGTAGGCTTGGAAAACATCCGCCACACCTCCCGCGGAAGGTATTTTCTATAATAGCGCCTTTTTCAGGGTTCAGGTACATAAAAGGGTAGGGATTTTACCCGTTGAATTATTCGAAAGGGTAGGGAAATCTGTTATTTGGGTCTATGAAAGGGTCCCAAGGGCTAACAGATGAATTTTATGGTTTTACACTCGAGAAAACGTTCTATTTTTGTGATTGATTCCTATTTAAACGACAGTGCATTCACAGCAGTTAAAAGGGATGCAAGGTATGTGAAAGTGGTACCATTTTACAACAGAAGGTATACGAAAGGGTTACCCTTTTTGTGAAGAATGGTATAAAAAAGGGTAAGGGGTTGGACCTCGGAGCGGAGCCTCCCTGTATAACGACATTTATTATTGGTCAGCAAACAATATTGCCAGAGCCGGTTTTAGGGGCTCTTTACATTGGAGGGAGGAAGATCCTAGTACCAGGAAGATCCTAGACGGCGGATCAACTTTACGTTGGGTTTACATGCAGAAATTTTGGTCCGTGTGGTACACACATATAGAATGTTTGAGAAGGAATTTAAAATGGCGGGCGACAAAGACAAACATACAATTTGGGCCCTTCTGCTCTCTTTACTGGCGTTAACAACTACCTTTCAGCAGAATTATCACAATTATAATCAGCTCGTGGTAACGCCAAACGAAATGGTCGGCCTTTATTGCCGTGATTAGCCACTGAACGACCCGCCGCTATTTTTGTCTGGTTTATCCCTAGTACTAGGATCTTCCTAGCGAAGGCAGTTTACATAGTGCTAGGATCTTCCTAGTACTAGGATCTTCCTACCTGTCAGCTAGGAAGATCCTAGTACTAGGAAGATCCCAGCTGTAGGGACAAGTACAACCCTTTGCACGTAAACCGAATACATAAAACATATGGCGCTAGGATGATCCGCCTTCTAGGATCTTCCTGGTACTAGGATCTTCCTCCCTTTATGTAAACAGCCCCTTAGTTCAGGAAACTCTTCGGTGGCACCAAGATACAGCTCTATCTTTAATTTCTGTCGAAAATGAAATGTCCGCGGTGAGCTTATGATTGCATGTTGGGCGTAGTCTACACCACCTGGTCTCCTATACCAATAACAATCCATTGTTTTTATTGTCACCTTTTCAAATTCTTATTTGTAACGAACTTTTAGTTTTATTTCCATTTTTCTTTTAGCCCCTGAAGAAGGTTTGTTTTCAAACCGAAATATTGGGCAATTTGTTTAAATATATATTTTTTGTTTTATTTTTTTGTTTACTTCTTCATTGCCTTGCCTTAAGGATCAGTTTGCCGTTTCGTATTTTTCTACAAGTTTAATTGTACTGATCCAGGTCTACAACTGGGAGATCCGGCACCACTCATTGGTTTGTTGCTGTGGACTTGCTGACATTTAGATAGTCTAAAATTACAACGTTGCAATTTCTTATGATAACTTTTCCTAAAAAGGTTATACTCGATTTATTTTCCATTGAAGCAGACCAAGGACAGTGTTAAGATATGTATTTAAATTTTCACTACAAATGTCTCGCAAAGCTTCAAGTCTCAGGATACACAGAAAAATAAGTTTAAACATAAACTCTTGTACACAGGTAGACATTTTTCAGCAAGGATGAAGAAAGCGTAATAAAAATGACAAATATGAAACCTCATTCAAGCGCCATAATTTCCACATCATTATTAATCGGTCAAGTTTCCGTTGTAAATATATATTTTTTTTCAATTCTTGGCTGCCCGTAAGCGAAAATCCTCGAAAAAAAGCCATGAATCACACGACTTCAACCTAGAGCTAAACTTTATTCACAAAAATGCAACGAGGACCGACGAGTTCAACTGCAGCAATACATGAACTTTGAAATTTAAACTGATTTGCAAAAGAAAAACATCCATGTAAAACTGACCTTTTGGGATGGAACTATTAACTTAATCTTCACCTAATTTTTTTTCCAAGAAATAGATGAGAAAAAAAAAGTAAGCTTTGCGCAGTTTCAGGACGAGTTGAACTCAATTTGCACGTGGTTGCACACTGCGACGTAAAACTAGTTTCCTTGAACATAAGCGACGTTTGATGGAAGACGTTAAAAGCCTCAGGAAATTAAATTTTACGTTCAGTTTCTGAACTTGAGTGCGCGGTACCGAAAAATTCAAAAGCAAGAAATTCGCCGAAACATAAAGCTTTATAACATTTCGGGCAAGTTTGCATGGTAGTGATGTTTTTGCTGTTGTAATGCTCCCTAACAAGAAACTTTGAGCAGAAAATAGGATGAAGAGCTCAGTCCAAAATCTCTAGCAAAACCGATAAAAGGAAAACTACACTTACCTGTCAGTGGATGGACCCCCTGACTTAACCGGCTGGGAAGTCGCTCACTGTGGTCGAACCAGCCAAGTCGTTGTCGGTCGTTTGACGCAAACCCCCGCAATAGATGAAACAGTTCTGAGAGTATTCTTGGATGTAGGTTGTTGTTGTTGTTGAATTCTATTGTGCCATTGTAACAAAATAGGTAGGAATAATTACGCATTGTGGATTACAATGGTATTTTTGGAAACCGGCCATTGCGCGCACGTGCAGTTCGTGCAAGGAACCAATGATAATGTGAACGACAGGTTTACATAAAGCTCTCCACGAAATTTGGCGTACAAATATTGCGGAATAAAACATCCACATCATTTGGAAATAGCATATCAAGACTCAATTTTAAGACACAAAAAAATCCTCGACCTTATTTGCCTTTATTTAAAAAAAGGAGTGGTAAGATTTCCTAACACCTCATACATGTTTCGACTCTATTCATATTAGCTAGTGATGAAATTGTTGCACGCATAATAAATTTATGGGGTCTTGACCACTGATATATTAAAAAAAATTACGTGTGCCCTCAGGTGCTTTTGAATTCATTAAACGTAAGAACATTTGCAGCAGCGCTCAAAATCTTGTTGTGTTGTGAAACTTTTTGAAGGATTTTTTGCCAAGTTGAACACAGCAGCTCCTACACAACTGGGTAAAAAAAACCAAAACGCGTGAATTGTACTGTTTGGTTAATTTCACTTTCTCGTGATTGGTTGAGCCGATTTAAGTTTTTTAAGGGGCTGTTGTTTATTGGAGGGAGGAATGCTAGCCAAGCTCGTCCGCAGGGAGGAAAAAAGAAGGGGAGACATGTAAAGGTGCACCTTTTTTAAATTATCATTTCGTTTTCATCAGTAGACAAGAGAGAATGAGCATTCTCTCTTGTGGTAGAGTAATTATCCAAAACCTGATTTATGACTGAAGGCAAAACAACAGCAGCAAACCGATGACGGACTTGAGTCTAATCTTTCAGTAGACTACGAGCAGTCTCTTATTTTTCTCTTCAAAGTTATAAGTGTAATACTCCATGCTTAAACTACGAGCTGGCCATGCTGGCTGGGATAAGAAGTGGAGGCCCTAAGGGAAACGAAAGACTGGTAAACTGGATGGTGATGGGCTCCTGCTGTAAACTGTTTAGGCTGAACACAGACGTTTTATTTTTCTTTTCGTTCTATTCGGAAACATCGGCGAGCAAAAAATCCCCCGCGGCTTTTATTTTTTATCACGCGCGCTCAACGAACTTTGAAGAGAAAATAGAGGGTCTGTCAACAGGCTAAGATGTTGGTGGTGGTTGTTACGAAGCGTTTTCTTGTCTATTATCCGTGAGACATATTTCATTATTGCGATATCAAGGCGGTTTAAAAACAAAGTATCAAATCAGCTGCAGCCTGAACAAAAGAAAACAAAAATACAGCAAAAAAATTGAAAACACAGCACAATGAACAAGGCAAACCGCAAATGTACGAAATTTAGTCTGAAAGATGATGATCCAGGTATGGCATGGACTCTGAGGAATTATTCCAGTATCTAATGAGGACTCCTCGCCTGGTTTGGTCAGTATACACAGAGTATTTCTAGGTGTGTACTTTCGCCTTAATTGTTCCTCACTGCAGGAAATATCATCATGATCTTCATTATCCAGATTATCCTCGTTCTCATGCTCGGCGAGGGAGGAAGTACTGGCTGCAACACCTCTCTCCTCGCCTACAATCATGGACAAAAGTCCTTGGGGCAGTAATGCAATAGTGATATTTTTCTGTCATTCTGGGTTCCCTTATAGAATAATGGGTCCTTTTCAAAATTTACATTCTAGCTATTCTCCCTCCCTCCACCGTATACAAAGCTGAAACTCGGAAAAAAAATCTTGATACAAGCGTCCAACATTGTTTGTGGGGTGAGAGGAGGGGTTGGGTCCGTGTGAGTTGGAGAACGCCAGGAGCCCATCATTCTCGCAATTAATGTAGAAGTTTAGGCCAATTCTTTCCTTCGAATTCGCATCTGTAGATCACTTTTTTGCGAGAAAACAATAGCTGGGCCCAGCGTTACAAAACATAGCAGGGAATCATCACACTAGCTGACGAGCAACCACAAGGACTACAAGTATTTATCCAGATAAACGCATTTCGGAAAAAAAAAATTGAAAAGCTAGAAATTTGGTAGATATTGAGTCATTTAGCCGAAATAACAAACTTAACGCTCAAGAAATTGGTTAAAGAAAACGAATCCTGTCAGAACTACAGACTGCAGGTAGTAGTTAATCATTACGCATGTAATAGACCAGCTTCATGGCCTCTTAAAGACGGACCATTAGAAAAGTTATGGGGGGGGAGAGGGGAATTTTCGAGCCGCAGGAATTTTTTTTCGTTATCAAATTCCTTGTATGAATTTATTTTAGGCCATAGCATGAATATTTTTAGGATTAATTTGCGTGCAAAAATTTTTTTCATTTAATGTTCCCTTGCGCGAATATTTTTTTTGTACTTCGCCCGCCCCCACCTCCCCCCACCCCCCAGCCCCCATAAGTTTTCTAATGGTCCGTCCGTTAATGTGAGACAAGCAACCAAAATTAAGATTAACATAGTCAGAGTTTAAAACTCTCCACAGTATAATCTACCCGCTAGAAAGAAAAGAAAGAAAATCTCTGAGGGATGAAAACGCTAAAGTCACGTTTCACTAGCTTTTGATTGTGTTTGGCCTGTCAACACCGAATTTCCTGCTGTTTGATGAAGTACAATAGCAGTGTCATTACGTCGTTGTGATTGGCTCTTCCCACCGTCGGCGCGCGAAGTCTCCCCTGGGAACCGTTCTAATTATAAATCTACTAGGGAAAGGGTTGACTCCAAGGGCTTGTATGGGAGATGGAGGCTCCATTTGATGGGCTCCTGGGACTCCCTTAGGTGCAAAAACTGAAATGGTTCGTTCGATTCATTGAAGCAGTCTGTTCAATTTTCAGTTCTTTGCAATCGACAATAACAAAGGAAATATAGGCAATAAAAAAAACTGCGAAATTGCTAGGTGCCAAAAACGTTAATGCATAATCATGGAACTCATACAAATAAAATGTACTACAGCAGGGAACCGCCACCCCCCCCCCCCCCCCCTCACTTTCAAAATGAGGCTAGGTGCACAACCTTTCTTGTGAAAATGAGTTTTATTTGCATGAGAATGAAAAATGATTTCCATGTCAAAGGCTGAGCACCAACCCTCGTTTTGAAACAGAGGCCCTGGGGAACTCGGAAATGGCCTATTCATCGGTACGTGTGATTTTGTATTTACAGTCGAACCAAACCCGCTAAAGGCCACCTCTCTGCAAAGGTCGCTTTTTTTCGTCCCGGCGGACAAAAAATCCATACATTGACTCTTGTTTAAAACCTCTATACAACGGCCTCTTTCTTCTGTCCGCTGGCCGATATTTTACTTTTTCAAAAAAAATAAAAAGAAATATATTTTTTTCAAACAAAGGTTGCCGTTAAAGGTAAAAAAAAATGAAAAATAAAAATAATCAAACTAAGTAAACAAAAACTGTTGCCATGTAGAGAACAATATTGCCAAAAAAAGAAACCACCCTCCCCTCTGTTACCTTTCAGACTTCCCCCAACTATGGTGGGCTCAGGGTGGGCTGATCACAGTGTTTTGAATGTCACATGACGATGTCATTTTCAAGAATTTTTCGTGGTTTTCGCTGTACTAATGTTTTGGTTCGTAATCATTCAGTGCTCGAATTAGACAGGAGAATGCCTTCCAAACAAAGTGATAATGTCGGTTTATGGAAACCCTCCAAAGCAAGATACGAATTTCGAACAAATCCCGAGTGGCAGGGGAAAACAAGTTCCGGATTTTGCATGGGTTACCTCCAGGCGAATTTAGCGATTCTTCCAAGTTCTTTGGCGAAGGATTTTCAACGTTTTTGCGAGCTTAACACTGCTCCATGTCCGTTATTGTACAGAAGCAAAACTGGTGAACTATCAGCTGGATTTCTTGCTCCTGACTCTGATGTAAGGTACAGTGAAAGCTCCCAGCCTTAATGAATCGCGTTGCCCTGAATCACTTGCCCCTTGTAGGAGCGGGAATGGGTTTGTTACCGTGGTGGAAAAAGGGTTCTACTTCAATCAAAAAGTGCAAAGGAAAGTATATCCATTTATAGCCAGTTTAAAATAAACCATACGTTTCCGTTTAAACAACGCTGATTTACGTTCGTAAGGCTAACCCTATTTGTGGGTAATATGAGGTGAATCCTGAGTTCTGATAGGCTACAAAAGTTGGCCAGATGGGCCAGCTCAGGATTAACCATTTATCCCACGGGAAGAGATTTTGTTTTGGGTATATTATGAATATCTTTATTGACAAAGCTTGTTCAGTCAAGATGGCTTGGATATTGGCCTCCCGATTGGCCTCTGACTCTTATTTTGCTTAAGTTAACCTTGACTTTGTCTTATAATGCACAAAAATGGATAAAAAGAACTTGGCCAATATCACATGTCCCGCCATCTTAACGATTGCATACTTGGTCAGTAATGCATTTACTGTTAACTCTGAAGCACCGCATTTCCTCCCCAACTGGCACAAATTCACACTGCCTTGAAGAAAATGACAAGATTCCTTACTATTTATAAATCTTATGTACTTGTTGCTTGTTCTGCAATAAACCTTTTCATGGTATTTTTAACTTTTGATTTGGACAAGGTAGGGAAAATCTGTCTACACCTATAGAAAAAGCGTCTTAATATTAGGAAAATTGCCACATTTGAAACTGATACGTCTTAAATGAGCAAAGATAAAGCTCCCCAAAAATGCGAACATTTACAGATTTTTGTATGGTGGGGCCGGGGCAAGTTTGTGCCCCCAGACATACATATTTTTGTAAAATTTAGTGATTTTTAGGAACTATTTCTTTGTCAGTGTTCAACAAGTCACTTTCAAACAGACTGTTTCTTGTCGAATGTGGCTAAGGATGACAAGAATGAACATGGCCAGAGGGGGGCGGGGGGCGTACTTTAGCAATTTTTGGATGGGGATGTGCCGCTGGGACCCTGGAACCCTTAGCCTATACCAGACTAAACTCCCCAAATCCCCCTATCCTAGAGAAGCTGTTTTTCAGAAACTACTGAGGTCACTAGCACAGTCCATCCAAAACAGAACCAATTTGTTATTTTATAAAATTTTTGAGTGGCAATTCCCGGTTTCCCTAGTCTAGACTAAAGTCTTCAACCAACTGATCAGTTTCCTGGAAAATGATGCCCTATTCTAGACCTAAACTCTGTGATTTATATACCCTATCCCAGAGTAAACTGCTTGAAAACCATACCCTTCACAGCGGCACATACCTATATAGCCCATATACTGCTATTTCGAGAAAGGTTGTCCGAAAAAGTCCACGCAACAATCACGAAAGGTATTGTGGGTGGTTTTGAATTCACTGTTCTTCAAAGAAATTTGAAAGAATGGTATGAGAGGCCATGGATGTACGTTTGTGAATGCAAAAGGAGAACAACAAAGGTAGGTTCTATGGCTACAGTGTCAGGAACAGTGTATTGATGATATCCCATGTTACCTTTTGGAATCGACCCGTGTACATTTTTTACAACAACCCTTCTCGCAATAGCTGTATGGCAGTACCCCCCCACCCCCCCCCCCCCCCCCCGCCCCTTCCTGGGGGACATGGATTAAAACTCTAAAAAGTTCGGCCAGTTTTTCAAGTTTCTAGGCTATGCCTCCAAAACAAAAATCACTAAAATACTTACTATGTTCAATGCTTCCTGATGAAGTTTGTTTGATATCTTCTAGGCATTATATCGTGTACGGGTGATGGCACTAAATAACCACCTTATCTCAGAATTGCAATATCCTTTTGCCATAACTGTTAAGGGGTCAAAATTATATTCAGTTTGAATTTTTTAACCTACGATCTTGGACAAAAAGTATTGACAGAGAATTTTGCACTTTCTTACCCACAGAACTCCTAACCTGCAGATTTGGTACTGCTATGGCCCCCGTTCTTGGCCCCACCCTGGTCAAAGTTGTTTAGTCAGAGGTTATCCAGCTCAACTTCAACATTGTGTTTTTTTTTTTGGGGGGGGGGGGGGGGGGGGAGGGAAGTATTTGTAGTTGCCAGTGCTTTCATTTTTCTCAACATTTTTGTCCAAGATTGTAGATTGATTCTCATTCAGTAGTTTAACGAATTAGGGCTAGGAGACAAAGGAAATTGAAATTTAACCTAAGTTAAAAAATTGCAACCTGAATATATTTTTTACTTTTAACATAGCCCCCATCAGTGCCACATATTTGCTGCAAATATGGGGGAAGAGTGACCCATCCCAGGACATAAACATACGTGTAACCAAGAGAGACATAAACCGTACAAACCTTTTTCTTTTGCTTCAACTCATTATCTCTTTACTTTAACAAGGGGCTAGCATTTGAGATGTCAGCTTTTGAATCCTTTTACAGTGGCAAAGTAACTTTCGAACTCCGTGGTGATTTAACAATAAGCCTTTTTTTCTTTGTTGGAGCCGGTATTGTGTCAGTGAGTATCAACTTGATACTCACTGACAATACTACAATGAATATATTAAGTATTTCTTTAGTTTTTGGAGACTTAACATTTGATCAGCGAATTTTGCAAAATGACATCCATGTGTCTTTTTTCTAAATTACACTTTCAGGACTGACCTTCAGTTATACTGTATCTCTAAAGATGGAAACATCGACACCATGAAATCCAGCAGCCTTAGTGACTACTCATTGGATGATTATGTGTCATTTTATCTTGGGTGTAGCTTTTCCTTTGAGGAAGCAATGATAAAAGCAGGAATTCCTCTTCAAAACGTCGCTGAGAAAAGGAATGTTTCAATGTTTATCACTAACATTCAATGTAAGCCCGCAGGGCCATTTTCTTGTCCAATGGTTGTTTCAATGCGTCCCATTCCAAGAGGGCTTGTAGAAAAAGCAGTCATTGTTACAGCAGCTTATGATGCAGTTCACGGAGCACCAATTCATGTTGGAGATCCATCTGTTATAGGAATAGATGATATTAACATCACAGACTTTGGTGACCCTTCAGACATTGGTGATCTTATACCAATGTTTTGGGCTTGTGGTGTAACATCATCACTAGCAGTAAGATCAGCGAGTAAGAAAAGTTTTGTTAAGCTTAGCCTGGACACTGCTGTTTTGTTTTATTTTTCTTTTCATTCTTTTTGAAAACATTGGCGAGCAGAGAGCAAGAACGAAAAATAAAGTCTATAATTTTCTTATTTCCCCACAACTACCCCCTTGCGCTGGCAGTCCATAAATCCCCTGCTCACTATGTTTTTTATAACACATGCTAGATGGACTTTGAAGAGGAAACAGAGGGTCTGTGGACAGGCTTTGTTAAGCTAACAAATAAACAAATATAGATACTATTTTATGCTAGTGCATCTGTTCAGTTATAGATTACAAAAGACATCAAAAGGTGATGTGAACAAGGGTCAGGTACATTGAGTGTCGTCTTCTTTAAGATACCACTAATTAAAATAGAAAATCTCTTTAAAAGCAATTTTAAATGAAGTTAATTTTTTCCGGTTTGCAGAACCTTCACTGTGCTTCAGCCATAGTCCTGGTTCAATGTTTATTGCAGACATTTCTGTTGAGGAATATTTCAAACTCCATAAACCACAACATGGTGATGAACAACCAAGGCTTATCACTCTGACAGATCAACCCTACCTTGCTTCTGTCTGTTCGGACAGTGTGCTGATGAAAGTAGAAGATCTGGCTAAAATATCTGCTGACCCAAGCAACACTGGAAGTACAAAAGACGTTGGGGTGACTAGTGAATTCTTAAAGAGTGCAGTGAGATTATCCCATGCCCCATCTGTTGTTATTGGCTTTCTTGGAGGAAGTGAAAGCTCTGTAGATTATATTCAGGGAGTGATGGCTCTTGTGAAAGCTCTTCAAGCCTTGAACAAGCAAATAACTGTTGTTATGCCGCAAAATTCACAACAATTTCAGGATAACATTGAAGCATATGCATCCCAAGGACAAATCTCCAAAGACAATTTCCGTGTGGTTAAATGTGATAGGAATTGTGATGTTAACGAGGCAGTCTTTCAGGGTGAAATTAATCACAGACGTGACACAGCAATTGTATTTCAGCTTACCAGAACCCCTGAAAACGCTGACTTTAAAGATCCAGTGGATAGTTTTTTCCAAGAAGGTGGTTAATTTTTTTGTTTGAATATACATACCTTTACCCTTTCCATAAATTAAAGTACTTTTGTTGAACTAAGTAAGAAGCAGGAAGAAGGAAAAATTCTGGATTTTTGTCAATACCTTTGTTCCTGGGATCTGTGAAAATGCAGCTGATTTTTAGAAAAACCATTTATTTACTAGGTTTAAAAGATGGTGTGCAATTAATGACACTTTACTTTTAATGTAGCCATATCCCATGGACTCTTTCTTAGTGTCACTGCTCTCATTCAGGACAATTTTCTTTTTCACTATATGGTACATGCTTTCCACAGCAATGTAATGTTGATCCTAGCAGTATGCTTATCCTGGATGCACCACACATGCACCAAGGATATGCCCTGGATTTACTCAAACTTTATTAATTTTTGTGCTTTTCTCAAGCAGTAAGGAGCCAGGAAAATGGAATTGTGTCCATAAAGATCACTGAAGTTGAAACTATCCCATCAGTAGATCAAGCCATGGACAGCCACACTATGATCACCAGCTCATTGAAGGTAGCTGGGTGTGGTCTTGCTGCAGCTCTCTATGTTCTTAACAAGTGTCCAATTCACTCACGATATGTGCAGCGTGGTATTGGGAAGAAACAAGTATATCAAGTTGAACAGTTTAAGCTGCATGGCGTTGAGGTACAAATGCTTAAATTGAGAGCTTTTCAGCAATGGTGTAGGTGTGACCTTTAATGTTGGCAGTTGACAAAACCAGGATTGGACCAGATCGAACAACTTGTAACCCTATCCCCAACCTTTTACCTGTAGTGAGTTACAGGGATTAATTCAATTCAGTCCAATCCAGGTCTTGTTACCCTTTTTTATGTTCTTATGATACCAACTGAAAGCTAAATAAGCAGTGCTCTTCTGTTAACCCTTTAAGTCCCAATAGTGACTAACGTCAATTTTCTCCTAACGATATCCATACAATGTCAAGCGATTAGGTTATGAGAATTAATAAAATGATCACCTAAGGGAAAATGCCCTGATCTTTTATCAAATTCTCTCAACTCATTCATGAAGGAAATGTATGGAGATCAGTTTGGAGAATTTGTATGTGGATATTGGGGCTTAAAGGGTCAAACTCTAACCATTTATGTGACAGATATTTGATTACAGATGTTTGTGTAGTATGTGGTTGGTGGGGCAAGTTTGTGATCCTCTGTCAGTCCTGCTTCATGCAGGTTAATGTGAAAATATTACTCTGACATAAACTTCCTCTCCCCTGCCACACCATAAAAACATCTGTAAAATTTGGCAACCTTTCCAGTGCTGTACCTTTGTTAGTTTTCAACAGATCACTTTTAAACTTGCAGGACAATGTAACTTATTTAAGGCATTCTTTAAAGTAGTGTTAACAGATTTTTGCGAGCTATTCCAAGTGAGAAGATGAAAAAAGAAAATCAAGGAAGTGGTTGTTGAACCACAATAACATATGCACCATTTCATTGGCTCCAAATCCTGATGGAAAGATCAACTCTGTAACGTGTTATGCTGGTGCATCAGTGTTACCTGTAAGTGATTGTCAAGGACACTTTTATTTTGTCTAATGACTCCTACTATCTTTTGTCTTATAGGAAGAAGTTTGCAACCGTATGTTCCAGATTGTAACAGGAAGTTGATGTACCGTAATCTGTTTATTTGTCTCCATTTTTTCTTTTGCAACCACAACCCACTCTGATATAAAAGTGACTAGTTCACCTAAAACTAATCAAATAATTATAATTGAGATATTATTCTAGGTTTTTTTGGTACAGAGGGGAAGTCTACGTACAACACATGGAAAGTTTCTCTCTGCGAACACTTTTACTAGCCGTCATATTTAAAAGTACGTTATCTCTCCGGGAGAGGGTACTCAAGAGACGTTTAGTTAGAAGTGTGCCTCCATGTCTTCTAACCCTTTCCCTCTTTAAATAAAGACGCCCTGTTGAGGACGCTAAATAGTGAAATTGTATACCCTGTTTAAAACTCCCGGCAGACGGTGAAAACCATACCCCCTCACAGCGAGACATACCCCACTATCACTCCCAAGTAGCTCACCGTGCGCGTTAGGAGCGAAGACGACTGGGGACGAGTCAGCGTTTAGGCCTAAGGGAGTGCCCCCGGGCGGTATCCCGCCCTCCACCTGAGAGAAATTCATGATTAAGCAACAGCTGTAACGTTACTCATTTATTTATTAGCAGAATTAAAAATACGATCAACTATCGAAAAAATTTGTCTCTTTTATAAATTATAACTTGACAGCTATCGTATTAAATATCAATATAAATACAACGTTCTGGATATTCTCAAACAAGTAAATTCTACTTTTTGTCATATATTTGCATCGTAATTCGATAGAAAATTTATTTTAAAGTGATATTAAAAAGTTTCAGCACCTTGATCATCAAAAATAGAACGGCTTATAGCACCAATTGACTAGAAAAATCTATTTTCACACTGGATAGACGCAAGGAGCTTTCAACTCTTCTCATAATCAAGTTTGACCTAGTAATATATTTAAGTGCCTAATCGGTCGACGATTAAGGATATGATAACTAGAGATAAATTACCTAGCACAACTTTTTATCACTACTACCATAACAACTGAATGGAATCAAGTATGGAGAAGTAGTGTTTTGATATTGTGATTAAAGAGTTTATCAGGACTATTTACACCTAATTTTTGATAAACATACAATTTTACCCAAGCTCAAAACACGTCCTTTTCACTACGCCAAACAAATTTCCGCGGGTTGATTTACCTACAGTAAACCAAACGTTGCCGACAGAAGTACTAATATATCTTACACTCTTAATGACGCAGTACCCCTTTATTCTAAACCCTGACTCAGATTTATTCCTATATTTACAAATCCTTTCTTAACCCTTCAAGGCCCAATATCCATATACAAATTCTCCAAACTGATCTCTATATATTTCCTTAAGGAATGTGTTGAGAATTTGATAAAAGATCAAAGCATTTTCTCTTAGATGATCATTTTATAAACTCTCATAACCTGATCTGTTGACAATCTATGGATATTGTTAGGAGAAAATTGATGTTGGTCACCATTGGGACTTAAAGGGTTAAGGAAAAGCTGTGCCATCAGTAAAGGACTCTAGTGCTGATCTCTCAGACGTGATTTGCACCGGTTAGACTCGAATGGCATTACCTCAGTGCTTCGCTGAGATATCACATGAAAGGCGAAAAGATATATGCAGCAGCCGAGAAAACAACTAAGCCAACTCTGTGCAATCAACGCCTCACGAAAGCTAGTGGATGTTTAGGCACACGAACGGCAGGAGAGTATCAATTATTTCACACGAATGTGATGCTAGCACTCATCTGCAGAATTGTTGAAACCATCACTGAAACCTCGATCTCAATTAAATAAAACCTAAACAGCTTTCGAGGCTCGGTAATTATCGGGAACCCTGATAAACGGGGCCCTCGATGGAGCTTTGTACCGTTTTGACTAGAATAGCACTACCTCCGTGCTCGATGGAGCAAAACATCCACTAGCTGCCAGTCACACGATTTCTAGGAAGATTAAACTCACTGACACTGGAGAAGAGAGTGTATGCGAGAACGAATAAAGCAAAAAGGCAACAGAATAAGGACTATTTGGAACGATAATGTTCGTATCAGGATTGGACAAATAAACAGAATCCAGCGCTCTAACCAATCATTTGGCTCCACAGTAAGTGGCTCTTTTTACGTCAGCAACAAACTCAATTACTTGGCCTTGCGTTGATCTCAGCATAGTTTACTCTATAAAAATTAAATAAGAAACAACTTTCATAGCGACCTGGTAACACCAATCACGTCCTCGCAAATCTGGTTCATTGGACGAGATACAAATAATAATAATAATAATAATAATAATAATAATAACACGATGCAAATTACCACGAGAGGACTGTTACCATAAACATACAATCCAGAAGTTGTTAAACACATCCGTACTCATACCAAATGGATGATTTCTTTCCCTCTGCTTCCTTAGTTCCTGCAGATCTTGAACGCGGCCTCTCTTCCGCGATTGACCTTCGTCCCGGCGCAGTGGAGCCAGTTTCTGATGAAACAGGCGATGACACGGGCAAATCTACGAATATTTCCCTTTCCTTTTCCTTGGTCGCTTTCTTCGCCTTATTGCGCACCTTTCGCAGCGCTGGGGAGCAATCACGGGTCTGTTGAGACGATACAGACCTCGTATCTTCGTCATCGTCATTGTCATCGACAAACGCCTGAGATGCAAGTGGCGGGGATTGATGCTCCATTTCGAGCATACGCGCGCGCACGTTTGATATGTTCTCCTTCGACGCTTCATGAACACCCCTCGCGTTTACTTGCAGTTTAGTTTCGTTTCTGTTCTCGTCTTTTAATTCGTTCGCATCCGGTTTTAATTCTACTGGGTTTGAAACGGAACCGCTCCGTGGCAAAGAGTAACTATAGCGTGACGTTGTACTAGTGTCTACATTTGTTCCATCGCGA
This sequence comes from Porites cylindrica, assembly GCA_964035525.1. Lineage (NCBI taxonomy): Eukaryota > Metazoa > Cnidaria > Anthozoa > Scleractinia > Poritidae > Porites > Porites cylindrica. Next base: position 11,994,299 of record OZ037782.1, on the reverse strand, counting down.
GACGTTGGCGGTGAGGAGTAAAACGTGTTGGCGGTATCATTAAACACAGTGGCATTGGCACGAGAAGAAGGTTGATCACGAGACAGTGTTGGAAAATCACGTGACGGCAGAATGTTAGTCGCGGCTGGTATTACGCGCTCATCTCCGTACTTGTCTCGAACAACAGCGTAAACAGACGAAGAGCTGGCTTCCGCTCGGGTCAGCGGTGCAGACTTCGAATTGACACCTGTTGTTACACCGGAAGTGGCCGGTGGGATAGGCTCAGCCTTAGCAATAGTTCCGGTAGTGACGTAATGGGCCGTGACAGGGACGCTTTGGGGCGGTGTTGATGACGCAACAAAAAGCGTACCCAGGCGCTTGGATGATCGAAGTCCATCATTCTTGTCAGCAATAAGACTCCTTGAATTGACAGGACCCAACTGAATTGTGTCCCGGTTTGGACCACCTTTAGCCTGCTCTGTCGGAGTGACCCTAAGGCCACTATTTCTGTCGCCGCTAAGGCTCCTTTCTCGTGAATGGGCCATACCAGTTTGCCTAGTGTCACGGCTGGGACCATCCATACCATGAACTATCGGAGTTACTCTGAGGCCACTATTTTTATCACCGCTAAGGGTCCTTTCCCGTGAATGGGCCGTATCGATTTGACTAGTGTCACGATTGGTTCCATCCCTAGTCTGCATTATAGGAGTTACTCTAAGTCCACTATTTTTATCTCCGCTAAGGCTCCTTTCTCGTGAATGAGCCGTGCCGGGTTGATCCGTGTCACGGCTTGGGCCTTCTCTTGCTTGTGCACTCTGAATCGATCGGGGCACATCGTTTCTGTTTCCGCTAGAGCTCCTGTTTCGTATATGCTGAATATTAGTCCGAGGCGGCTCTGCAGCCTTAATATTTTTCTCTCCACTAAAGCTCCTTTGCCGTTGAAATCCTCTCGGGGTGGATGTAATAGGCTGCTCGTGTCTACCATCACTGTGTTGTCTCAATTCGTGATACGGAGGAGTGGAATTGGACACATCACCGTTAAACCGGTGCTCTTGATGACTACTTTGAACGCCTTGCAACACAAGTTTTTCCTGATCTTCCTGGAACGGTGATGACGCTGTATAAGTCGTGTTTGAGGGTGAAATAATAACTGCTACTCTGGGTTTAGCCGGTTCTGTGGAACGTTCCCGCACTGGTATAGTGTCCAGACTCTGATTATCGCGATTGGGCATACTAGAACGCCGTGGACCTCCCGCAGGCGATGAAAACGTATCGATATTCTCCTTCCTGCTCAAAATAGGAGAGTGTTTGGGGCTTCGCGTTGGAGTTCTCTCTCCCAGCTTCCTGGCAAGAATAGGAGATGAACGTGGACTTTCCGTTTTCCGAGAGGATGTAGGAGATGGAGGGGAGGGTGGAAAAGGCTCCAACCCTATTGGGTACTCCTTTCTTGCCACATTAGGGGAAATATTGGGACTGCTCTTCGCCCAACGGGGCTTTCTCAAACCCTTGGGGGAAGCAGCCGGACTAGCGTGTTTCAACATTCCCTGCTTTTTAGTCCTTGGCAAAGTGCCGCTTAAGTCATCTTCACTCAAGTGTCCATCCCTCGACCCCGTGTCACCCGGAGTAAGGGTCGAAGAACTGCTCGGCAGTTTATCCAGCGCATCCATGCTCCGTGGCCTTCCAAGCCTTCCAGGTGACCAATCACTGTCGGTGAAAATCTCGGAGCGTACTTGGCGCGCTCGGAACGCCGACATATCGTGAGTGGCGGAACGAAGACGCACGGATTCCACCTCTGCTTGTCGCGGTAGGACCGGTGTGCTGACGTAAGGTGACGAGTAACCTTCTCTCGGCCGCCTAAGGACGACGTCGGACTGGGCACTAATCAGGCTAGAATTCAACAAACTTTTCGTGGCTGCTCTAGAGTCCCCGGATGTGGAGCTTTCCCTTGAGCCTTCACTGCCTGTCTCATCACGCCTGCTAATGGGCGTGGCTACGATTGGTGACCCCTCTTGGTTGAAGGAATCAAACTCCTCAAGATATAAACTCTGGTCGATTTTAGTAAGCTGTACACTGTTGCGTTTGTTCTTGGAGCTCTCATCTTTCTTCTGCTGAATACAAAAATAAGAGAAAAAAAAACTTGTCACCTTGTGAGATTTTCTTCGACAAAGGTGTTTTGGTTTCTGGTTACCGTTGATGGGAACATCAGTTCATTAATCCTACCTTTTTCAATCCAGCCTTTCTCATAACCCTTGTCAAGAAGTTTGGTTTCCTATAAGGATTCAAGAGAAGCTGTTGTCAGTACTTCACGAGAAAGGAAACAACGTTTGTCATGAACCAATCAACAGACTTAAGAGTCACATTTTCATGTACGTGAAACGTTTAAGATTTGTACCATGTGACCAAGTTTTCCCTTTACAGTGGAACCCCGTTCACCGCTCGCCATTTTATTACACCGAAGACTTTAGGGTATAATAAAGCGACACGTGACCAGCGGATGCCAGGACCTTACCTATTAGCCTATCATTCAAGACACAAACCTTAACTTGGTAACCACAGAGTAGCGAATGAGCTGCTATTATTTGAATGGATATTATTAGCATTTGGAATGTCATGCCTGAGAAGTATCAAGCAACAAAAAATATTAGCGAAGCTCCAAGCGCGAAGCGCTCGAGTGGATTCATAGTTAAGAAAATTCGGTTATTTATCCGTCCAAGAAATTTGGTAGTCACGTGACCGTAAGTCCACCCACCCGCGCCCCCCGTTCGTCCACACTGCAGGGAAACCAATGCTAAATGTTACCCTCTCTAGCTAGTTTGGGAGCCTGCAACCATTACCCATGTTGTGGTCAATTGACAGCTGTTAAAACTGGGTATCCGCTGACCAGTATCACATTATCGGTATCGGGTGCTTTTTTGAGTTTACCGCTGACAAGTTTCTAGTTTTCAACTTATCGCAGGTCAAACTTTAACTGGATTTCTTTATTGCAACGTTTTTTCATTATCGAGAGCTTCACCTTTAGCCTCGGCTAAATCTATATATTGACAACAAATTGAGTTTTTTCCTAGCTTCCCACTTACTTCTTTGGTTTGAGCGAACTCTCTAGTAAAGCTTTGTTGGCTAAATCAACTTGTTCCTCCAGTCTTTCTTTTTGACGCTGAAGAGCGTAAATGCGATCCCTGAAAACATCAATAAAAAATATTCAAACAAACAACTCACTAACTCGCTTTGAGTCCACTGTACTAAACTATCGGCACTATGCCCAGGTTCTTTCTGATAACAAAAGCAGCTGAAACTCTGTTAAATAACCCAAGCTCTGTCTATTAACTAATAAACAAGCACTAGTGTTTATTCTCAGATTCAATGACACCATTTAACATCATCTTTTTTTATTGTTTTCAATTTCCTTCTCCATTTATCTGTGATTTTTTTAACCAATTACCAAACCAGGAGACAGCCCCTAAGAATTTTTGGTAGAATTTTTAAGCAAGCTATTGATACTTACGAAAAAGCTCTTTCGTCGTCCATAAACTGGTCTTTATCTTCTAAAGACTTGACTAACAGATCTTGATTCTAAGCAAACAAAGCAACAATGAAAAAACAGAGTTCTCAATCATATTAAACCCAATATGAGCATCAGAAAATAAAGATTTATGTTATATCTACCTGTTCTACAAGTTTGTTGACTTGCTCCACAAGCGCTTTGTTTTCCTCTTCAAGCGTAGCGTTAAGTTGGCTTAACATCTGTCGATAAGAAAGAAATTCAACAATGAATGACTGGTGCAATACCGTGGAACCCAAACATAACGTAACTCGGAGGAGCTTGGACTGGGACTGATAAAATCAATGTTAATATTGAACTTAAGCAACAGGAAGGGAGAAAAAGGAAGACAGCAAACCTTGTGTGACAAGGGTGACAATAATTTTGTTTGAAACAACTTTTCGCCAAACTTCACTTTCCTTTAAACAGATCTTTTTGTACAGGATCAGAAAACATTGGTGTTAAGTGAAGATAACAACAAAATACGCAAGTAATAGCCTTGTCACGTTTGTCACACACAAGTGTTTTGCCGTCCCCTTCTTCATGCCGCCCGGTTGCGTCACCTAACTATTATTAAACAAAATTATTTTCACGTTTGTCACACCAGGTTTGACAAGTGATCTTTTGACTGTGATCTGAATAGAACACCGGGCGCATACACACCTCACATCTGTGTCCCATCTTGGAAGCGGCAATGTCTACTTGGTGATAATAGTCTCTGACGTCATTCATGTCAGTCTGTAAGGCCCCATAGTCAGCCCTTACGTTTTTGATTTCACTCTTAAGTGACTCGTTCTCAATCTCCAGATGAGAATTTCTCGCCGACATTGCCTCGTTCTGAGCTGAGACCGTGGCACTCTGGGAAACAAATGAAATTATATGATTCAAAGTGGTTTCAACACTGGTTGTATATTTCAATTAGCTTAGTCTGGAGTTGGGTGCTTTCCATTCAACAAAAATTCCGGTTTGAAATTTCAGAATTCCACGTATCAGATGGAGCGGTACATTCCGGTTGCACAAACCCGACCCAAGCCACCACGCGTTTGGTTATTGTGACTGTGAGCAGGAAACCAAAGAGCAGCTTGCGGACCTAAATTTCTCCATGTAAACCCAATTTGTCAAATGGAAGAGACATTTCGGTCTGACTGGTAGAACCGGTCACAGTGGACCATCCTCAAAGGTGATTCCAAATATTCCCATCTAACCGAACCGAAGAGGTCCGTTGTAGCCAAAAGTCTTTTCTTTACATGCTCTTTTCAAATGTAGCAGCGTGTGTCCCTTCGCAACTCCTCTAAATTTATACGGAAGGATAATGGTGACAGGGCCAACAGCTAAACGTCACTTCCCAAATCCGTGGTTATTGGAAATGAGACCATATCTGTGGTCCGGCTATAAATGTCGAACCTAGGACTGGCCTTACTCCTTAACCTAACTCTACACTGCATCAAGCAAACAAAGGAGTTGTTTACATGATTGGAGGAAGATTCTAGCAAAAAGAAGATCCTAGACTGACGTAACAATTTTTCGTTGGGATTACATGCAGAAATTTCGGTCCTTGTGGCTAACAGTAGAGAAGGAATTAAAGATTAAAGATTACCCACCGAACGACCCGCCGCTATTTTTGTGTGGTGGTCTGTCCCTAGTACTAGGATCTTCCTACTTCTCTGCCAGGGAGAGCTAGAGAGATCCTAGCGCTAGGGACAAGTACAAGTTTTTGCATGTAAACTGAATACAGAAAACATATACCACTAGGATAATCCGCCTTCTAGGATCTTCCTCCATTCATGTAAAAAGCCCCTAAAAGAAAGTAGCCCCTCGGGAAAGGATTACTGCTGGTTATCTTTCATCTGTTTTCCTAGCCTTTTTTTTAACTAAATGCCGCTAGACAACCCTTTTAGTTGACGATGGCCAACAGTTCTACAATAACCCTCCCAGCACTACAATACCTACGTTCCAGAACTCATCCCCCCGCATCTTCGCTTTACCTGTTTTTCCAACATCCTTATTTGCTCGTTCAGTTCGGCAACTCTTTTATCGGCGATGGCCAACAGCTCTACAGTATTCTGCCCTGATCTATAACAGAAGAAATAGTTCTCTCAGCGTACACGAAACACAGCTCTCTAAGCTTAAGGCGAAGTTATACGGGACGATTCTTGAACAACAAAGCGTTGCAACATCTTTGCGAAAAAATCTTTGTTGCAAATCATCTCGTGTAATAGCCTGTGTACAGACGTCCCCCCTCCCTCAGAAAAAAATCCCGGGCTACTCGTGTAACATCACCGTTACAAAAACTGATCAATCAAATGATTACATTCCAACTACAAAAACTATGAGCTAACGAGCAAAAACAATCAATCTTGTAAACCCAAATGTTTGAAGACGTTTGGGGGTTATTGGAGTGCCAGAAGAGACCATTATATTCTAAGACGGGGAAGATATTTTCTTAATACTAAGTAGTGCGCGCGCGTGAGCCAGAGTCATTTTGGCGGGAAAAAGCGATATACTTCGGTATTCTACAACTGGTTTTAGAGCGGTTTTCACTTGACTGTCGTAAAACCAAAACCAAAGTAAATACACTAGCCAACCAAAGGGCGTAGTAAAACCAAAAACAAAACCAAAACCAAAACCAATCCCTTTCGACAGTCAAGTGAAAACCGCTCTAGCGACACTGTCGTAGGTTAGAAGTTATATAATTTTGCAATCGCGAGAGGGCTTACCTCCTTCAATGAAAATAACTATGCTAACTTCCTAATGAAAAAAAGTACAATTAATCTTTCCTTGCTTTCATACGCGAATGAAACTTAAATTTAAATCTCGTCCTCGTCCTCGAATCTAAAGTTCTCTAATTATTAGACGTATGCTACGGTACACTGTACCTTGTGTTGTCCGCTGGTTTGAAAATAATCGTCTGGGATGAGCTGCCTTTCTGCTTCTGCGCTTTCTCTTTCTCAGCTTTCTTGTCGTACGACTGAACCATCTGTATGCAAAACAGTGCAAGTACAGGCACTAATTAGAAAAAATTCCTGCCCCTAAATTAAAAATTCGCATGGGGAAGTCATACTTGAAGCTGGATTTTCAATGCTACTCAGAATTAAACACTGGATGTGAGACATGGGAGTGTTGCTTGGAATTCCCACTTAAAAATTGGAAGTCGTCTTTTGGCGGATAACAGTGAACACAGTTAGTAGAGAAGACTGGTTATAAAAGCCGACATAAATCAAAGACGAAAACAAATGTGCTGCAGTTTACGTTAAAAGCCGTGCACAATCCTTTGGTTTTTTTGTTTGCTTGTTTTTGTTGTTCAAAAACTGCAACTGAATAAATTTATGCGACGTTTCTATTGGTCAGTAACGTTGAAATGACAAGAATGCTATTGAACATAGTACACTGGCAAGTCCGCAAAAGCATCACAAACAGTTAACAAAGAAGTCCAACGAGTTCCTTAACCATTGCACATCAACAGCGATAACTAAACCACTGATTAAGGTTGAGTACAAAGAATAAGACTGAAATCTTTACTCTTGATAGATATCTTAAGTCTTAAGTGCACGAAGGGAGGGTTGCTGCAAAAGATGCCAAAAAGCTAATTAAAAAAAGATAATGGTCTTGCTCTCACCTCTGTGAGCTTCTGCTGTTGTTTAGAAGAAACTTCCAGCCTGTAAGGGAATAAAAAACACTCCGAAATTGAGAGAGTAATCTACCTGATTGTGATTATAAGTATATGTAATTGTAAAGAGTTTAAACAGCTATGATCAAGTAACGTACAGAACCATTAGCCTGTCCTAGGCGTTCAGAAAGCAGGGACAGTGCAACTATAAGTGAAGTGAGCAGGAAAATCACGCCACTCTTTAATATCTCTTGAACGTCTGGAACGGGCTACACAACCGTCAGGTCCATCAGAACTGTTGAGGCAACAAGACCTGAAAATCTTGCACCAGCAGGAAGAGGATTTAAGAAAGACATTGAAAATTTCGCTCTTTTGGTACAGAGTACTTAAGTTTCAACAATAGCAACTCTGACCACGATAAGTGGTCGCATATCGAACCCCGCTTTACGGATACCCGCTTAATACGGAAACCTTGTTATTACGGACAGTTTTCTTTGTCTCCGGGAAAAAAAAGCCCTTGCATTTTGTCTAAATTCAACCCGCTTATGCGGACAACGGACATTTTTCTCTTGCTCAATGAACAGATTCTCATATAAAATCAACCTCGCTAAAGTGGACACTTTATTATCCACTGTGTGCTGTACCTTTTTTGAAAGCAAAAAAAAAATCACTAGTTTCCGCGGGGCCAGCCACTGAGTGCCTGTCGTACTTTGGGTCTGTCTAAGAGTGAGGTATTTAGGTGGAATAAATCAGGACTGAATTTCTGTTTCTCTCTTTAAGTTAAGAAACCCTCACAATTTCAAAGGTATTGGCCAGGATTGTAATAGGGGTAATAATGATAACGTCACCTTTGTTCTAGTGTTTTTATCCTGTCATCTTTCAGTTCCGCCGCATTAGTCAGCTTGTTATTCTGATGTACAGCTTCTTCTAGCCTCGTTTTTAGGCTTCGCACCTGCTCCTCACGCTGCTCAATCAGACGGGAAAACTTATTTGCCTGGGCGGTAACTTCTTCCAGTCTGTGAATAAGTGAAAGATAATCAACAGCAATCGTTGGGAAAAAAACATTTTACTTGAGTGTCCATGTATTTAGCACGAAAGTGCTAGCTGGGAACTCTATTTTTACGTCTCCTTATTGAGACGGGACAGCCCTTTTACGCGGATCAGAGCCACACGAAGGTCTAGCCGCTTGCAGGGCAAACGGAGTACCGTCATTTCAGCAGTAGAGAGATCGCGTTTACGGCAAACGTTAGATTCAAGTTGGGAAATTTTCAAAATGAGTAATGAGCAGATAAAAACAGCTTAAAACAATTGTTATGGATAGAATTGGCGTGAATCTACCGATTTTCGTGTGTAGTTATAATGAACAGTAAACGACAAGTAGATGGAAAACAAATGGTACAAATTCACGATTGCCGTTTGCCGTAAACGCAATACTTAATTTCTCTAATATTAGGGAGCTTAAGCAAAGGCGTTTTTGAGCGACGGACGTCAACCGGAAGTGAGGTATTTTCCCTCTTAACATGCCTTGATGATATAAAATTTGCATTCCTTAGCTTCTTTACTGTTATAGAGGCGATTTGACTGAAAATTTGCGCGAAACCACCTTCAAAAAAATCAAAAAAGGCCACTTCCGGTTGACGTGCGTCGCTCAAAAACGTTGTTGCTTAAGCTCCCTATTGGTCCAGCCCGCGACCTCCCGCTCTGCAGTCGAGCACTCTACCGAGTGAACTAATCCTGCCGCGGTTAAAATCACCCTCCATCCTAAAAAAAAAAACATCCCACGTGCTCAGTTTACTCGGCGCATTGTTAGTGGAAAGAATCAACACAAAGTTATAACTGCGATGAAGAATGAAGAAAGATGGTGAATTTTGCATTCTGTGATGAAATAAAGAAAGGTAAAGTGCTCATAATGCCAGAATCGTGGGACAAAGAGCGACTGAACGGTTCCCGGAAGGGTACGGGATCGATTCCCTCGGGGACTTCCTTCGATTCCCTCAGGGATCAAGTTTGTTTTCTCTCTCACGCTTCATCGATCTGAACACTCACTTAGCTTCCATGGCCATGTTTTCGCCCTCCTGTTGCTGTAGATTCTGAGTCAGCAGTCCTATCTTGCTGTCCTTCTGTTTCAATGCCATGCTCAGTGATTGGCTGGTGTCATCTCGAGTCACCTCCATCTCGGCAACACTAAGAAAACAAAATTAACCAATAAAAAATTGCCCACGTTTGAATACTTGCTCTCTGCTACAGCAATGATTGGGGATGAAAAGCGTGGTCAGGTGACCAATAACATAAATTCGGAATTTTTTGTTCGTCGCTCACGAATCGCAATCGGTTCTTTGCAGTGCATTCGTGTCGTATGACGGTCCACAATTAACTTGTTTCCACTGTCACGATGGATATGTTAAATTAGGTTCTCCGATATCCATGAACTAATCATGATTTTACAAATGTTGTCGAAATATAACGCAAGGAACATAGACTTTTTTAAAATTCTTGGTGATTTGTGAATCTATGTATTATACAACAAGTTTGATAAAATTGAAAAGAATTTCCCAATACCGTTTCTCCAAGCCCTCGATCTTCGTTTCTTTCTGTGCAAGATTATGGCTAAGCCTTCTGTTACGGCTTTCACTTTCCTCGAGCCTGCAAGCAAAGAACAAATGCTTAGATTCTACTTATCTTTGGCCATGGTTCTTTTTCTCCCACTCCAGAAAGATCTCTACATTATGCCCGCCTGTGTTTAGATAAAGACGCAACTCGACATCACTTTCACAGAACCTTCCTATGCTGCTGTATATTATGCTGTACAAAGTGTATCCAAGTGTGGTCATAAAAATAGCCAGGAAGATTACTTAACGATGTTGTTCTTTACTATGCTGTACGGAAAAGCTCAAACTTTTGATGCTGGTTATTAGCAAATCAGAAAAAACGAGACTGGGTGAGTTATTTAAATGAGGCGCACCAATTCAGTTTGAAAACTCGTCATTCTCCTACCCGTACATCAAGATCAATTCAGCTTCAACGGCTCTTTATTTATTTAAGCTTATTTTATTACGAGCACGTATAACGTATTACTTTGTTTCCAATGTGAGCACAGTCTGTTCCATTTCTTTGTTCATCCTTTCTAGCTTGTCAACTTGACCAAATGTACTTGACAGATCTTTCACCCTGCGAGTGACAAACCAGACAGGCAGCATTCACTACAAAATTACACTGGTAGGAACAGTACAACTTTCTTTAATTTTTCAGACATTTCGCTGGTAAATTCGTCATCATCAATGTTACATATTTTGAAATCACCGTTGACGTTGAATTCTACCGCGCGAGAGAGTAACAACTACATAGTTAACGACATTGATTATTCCTTTATTTTCTTCTAGGCGAAAGGGTTAAGTACTCGTAATTGTTTTGGGAGCGGTACCTCTGTTCCATTTCTGCAATCTTGATGTCCTTCATTTGCAAAGCAGAACTCAATTTAGTATCCGCCGTTGCCGCGTTTCTCAAGTCATCCAAACTAAAAGAAACAAAGACGAAACGGTACGTCAGGAAGTGTTAAAATCCAACAAGACACGTCACAACGTCTTGGACGAATCTTTAAATCCCAAGCCGATGACAAGGAAAAAGCCCGGGAAAATCTTATTCTGCAAAGCGAAAGGTAGGACACTGGTATCATCGCCCCCATGACTGTCTCGGAGCAGAAAAAATAACACACTAACATCCTATGCTCTGGTGAATTACCGTTTCTGAAGCTCTCCAAGCTTGTCATCTTTACTCTCTATGTTAGCTTCTAGTTCTTTCGCCCTCGTCTTGTACTCTGACAGTCTCTCCGTTTTTGTCTCAAGCATCTTTTCCAAGTCCTCTTCCCTTTAAACATGAGAAAAACAAACAGTTACAGTCACACTAAATTAAATTGTACAAATGTTAAGTAGAATAATTTCGATACCGTTTTTCGTTGGCTTGAAGCGTCTTCTCCAAGGTACGGATATTTTCCTCTTTCTTACGCACAGACTGGTCGAGCTTGTTATTCAAGTTGAGCGTCTCATCCAACCTGAGAATACAAGGTTTTGTAAGAAGAGACCTTTAGATTCTGGGACGAGATTTGACTTTATAATATTTTTTCCCCGTATTCATTTCTCACCAGAAAAGGTACCACGTATATTATTATTGACGTAAGTTAAGCCCTCTCCCACTCGCAAAACAATAAGGCTTCTGACATTTGATAACTTCATTCTGTCACTACTGAGGACATTGTCGCAAAACCACGTGGTAGAAGGACGACGGCTATCACGTTCTCATGTCAAAATGACGACCTCAATGACGCTGGTTCACGCGCGAGCACTTCGTTCGTCCTCTTCTTAGAATCTAAAGATCTCTAGTAACTAGTAATTAGAAGCAATGTAGGAAGCCTCTGGCATCGTCACAATAATACAGTACCTCTTTTGAAGACCATCAATCTTATCATCTTTTGCGGTGATGTCAGTTTGCTGGGAAGCGACAAGGCTTTCTAAATTCTCCAGTCTAAAAAAAACGGCAGGGAAGAAAAAAGAAAAAATTTCAAATCAAAATCCGTAAGAGAATTTGTAGCACAGTCAACCAGAATTACCGAAAAAAAAATCTACATATAATGTTCCTTGAGTTCTCATTTGGTATTTTTTAATTAAAGAACCAATAATACTAGCAAGGTTTCCGTTGACACGTGTGACTTGGTAATGTAGATGGGAAAATACGACAAGCCGTCTTGGGTAAACCCGAGTTGCTACGTTTTGGACAGGGAAACTTACCGAGGAAAAACTTATCGACCAACTGCGCTAAGCTTGAGCAGTGCTTCACTCTAAAATCTGGAAATCTACAGTTTATGACCGAAAGTTCTGACAAAAACTCTGGAAAATCTTCTTTAAATTTTGAAGATTATTTTATTACAAAATGTTTCGTCTTTCACTTACTTGCTCTCTAAATTTTCTATTCTTGCATCCTTGGTCTTCATGATGTGATTTAGTTTCTTAATCTCACGTGTACCCTCTTGAGCCTCAATTAGCCTAACAAACAAGAGTCTGTTATTCAGTAATCTTGTGACCTGTGCAAGGATCCCAGGTAGTAGGGAGGTCGCGAAAACAAGCCAAGCGAAAATGGGACGTGCAGATCTGGGAAAAGGGGCGTTTGTTTTTGTCTGTCCCCAACCCTTGCGCTTTTTTTGCATTAACAAATCGACAACAATTTCCCATGGTCTGTACTCTCAATCAGCTCTAGTGGGACCACGACAGACAAGCCACAGGCGAGTGGTTTAACTGCAAAGTTTTGAACATTTTGACGCCATTTCTATGGTCAGTAAGAGTACAGACCAAGAAAAATTGTTGTCAATTTGTTTGTTTTTTTTTTTTACAATAAGATAGGCAGTTTTGACGTCCATTTCTGTTGAAGTTTCTCAGAAAATCGCGCGCAAAGAAAGAGAAAAACAAATTGCACCACCATCATGTCGTTTTCATGGTCTGTAATCTAATCAAACATAGCTCTCGGTCAATCAGCGCGTGAGAAATCGCTTAGATCTTGTAAAATCTGTTTTATCACTACCTTAGAGCCTGGAACAGGCTAGCAGTCTTTAAATCATTGCGTTCTTTATTTCAGCGTTTGCCTGTTCATGTGTTTGTTTATTTGTTCGTTGCTTAAATTTCCCAACTTAACATACTTTGCCTGCAGCTCTGCTATAGCCATCTCTTTTTCACCAACAGTCATGTCCAGCTTCCGATATCTGTTAACAGTGCCCTCCAATCTTAAATAATTTTTGAGAGAAGACATTCGTCATAAAGTAGCAGAATTTTTCGTTTATGTATTGGGGGTCCTGTGCCCTCTTAACTGACAACATAAGCGGTGAGCGGTACTTTAAGGTATCATTTTTTGTACAAGGGGCGAGCTTTACACTAAGTCGCTAGCTCCCACGATATCCTGTAGATCAATGGTAGAGCATCTACACTAGTAACCAGTCAGAGATAAGAAGTTCCCTCTCCCTTTGGGAGGCGAACTCGGATTAACTTCCGAGTCATCTGTGCCACAGACTGAAAAAAATCATTCCTGTTGAGTGTGGTTTAACGTCCAACACAACTTAAAAGCCATCTATCCTAAATAACTAAAATAAATATCTTAACATACAATCTATATAATTAAACAGATTTTCTTACTTTGACTGCAAGTCGTGTATAGTGCCCTCCTTTTCTTCCACGTATTCCTCAAGCCTAAAAATCAAGGTTAATATCACGTCATTTACAAACTACACCCAACTCCAAGACAACGACTTTCACCAAGAAGTTTTATTTCATGACCCAGTACTAATCCGACGGATATCTTTGGAGAATTGGTACTGCTGACGGGAAATATAACATTGTCAAGTACTTTCGGCATCTTCGGCATTTGGAAGCAGTTTCTGATAGGCTAACGAAAATTGGATGCCCAGTTTACGACGCCTTTACAAGGATCTGCGAAAAACAGCTTTCTGTCCAGCGCTAATTTGCTACTGCGTGGATCGGTCACCTAGAGGGGATTGAACTTTTTAGAAAACCAAATTGTCTCCCATCCTCCATTACGCCTAAGACTTTTTTAGCGGTTGTTCTTGCCAAGAACCGGAGTCAAGGCTCCTATTTATCCAGCTCTAGTATCATGGGAAAGTCAGATATGTCCCTAAGGAAATCTCATTTTGCCTTCCCACCTTTTACAACTTTCTCTTTAGAGAATGGAACTAAGTAACGAGTTTTAAACCTGACAGGCATATAACATTTATATTAGATAAATATATAGCAAGATGAAGTAAAGGGAACAGGCAATCTGAAATAAGACAACATAATAAGACATGTAAAGCATATAGCGTTATGAGTGTTAAAAGACTTTAACCATTATATAACATCGCTAAGCTTACTTTAAGAATAACTTGAACTAGTTTTGAGGCTTACATTAGGACGTAAATGATTGTTAGCTGTTAAGGTTTGTCGTCAATTACCTAGTGCGTGAGATTTACAAGAAGTATAATGTTATAGACAATAAAGACGATAAACGTTAAGAGTTGATTAAGCAGCAGAGATATTCTTTATTTCAGACAATTGGAGAAGAGATTAGAACTGAGAATGAAGTTAAAGCGATCTTTACTGCCAAGACGACATAAACGACGTCAGCAGGTTCCACAAACACTGTTTCTTTTCGAACAGTGTTTCAAACTTACTTCGTTCTGCGTCTTTCCAAGTCAATTATTCTATCCTCCCTTCTTTTAACGCTGTTTTGTCTTTGAACTCTTTTGCTGGCTTGTTCTTCCAAGCTGCAAACAAACTTGATCAGTCGAAGCCACGAGTCATGCCATAAAGGCAGCCGCGGACAGACAGATGGCAGTCAATTATTAGTCATGCACATGGACGTGTAAAAACACGTAACTATATAGTGTACGTGGTTTTACTTGTTACTAACGGTTGATATCAATGGTTGCATGGTATAAGTTTCTAGTTTAACATGATTAAAAACTAGACTTAGTATAATATAAAAGATTAGATTGCGTTAGTGTTATGAGCTCAATTTCATTAGCACAGTTAGCCTATTGATGCTGCCGCCATCGACCGCAGATACATCCTTATAGTATATTGTTATATAGACATGAGTGTTTTACTGGAAAATATACCACCCGTAAAATTCATAAAACCTGCATCCAGGACCGGAGTAGTTTATTTTCCATAATCTCATACGTGAGTTTATCGATGGCGTAATTTCGGTAATTTCACTCTATCATTTTATCGATGTCTTTTTGTCTATATAATAAGAAGAACATCACACGGCGGCTTGCAGATATGAATTTTATTTTCCCGTGGAAAAAACAATATTTTAATCACTCGTTACGCTCGTTCGTAAAATATTGTTTTGCCACTCGAAAATAAAAATCATATCTTCGCGCCGCCGACTAATATCCTCTATTTAGTGCATGCCCATAAGGTTAATTGTTTAGGATTTAAATCACCATGAAAGATTTATTTATGGACTAAATAAACTTATAAATAAACCTCTGTTTTATGATATATGATGCTGTACTTGTCACAGACGATTAACTTGACTATCTCATTTTATTAAAAACTGAATCTGTGGATAATTCAATTCTAGAGCTCTGATTGGCTTAGCCATAATGGTATATGAGCTACTATACCATGCTCTCCAAATATGAAAAACAAGCTGAAAATCGGTTGTTTTTACAGATAAAGTTGAGAAGAATTCTCGAAATTTTGTCGGCGTCTTTAATAAAACAATTATTCCACTCGCGCTTGTTAGATATGAAATAATCAAAGCCAACGAGGCGCATCGCGCACTCTTGGAATAATTGTTAAATATCTTTGCTTTAAGTATGCGTGTTTTTGCTGCAGTCAAACGTTATTGACTTGTTTCCACATTGTAATTAAAGGGTTCATAGCAAGAGATAAGAGAAACCGCTCAAATCATGCTTGAGTCGCCAACACGTTTAATCTGCCGCAGTCTGTTGTCCAAAATTATGCATTTGCATTTGAGAGGCCCCAAACAACCTAATCTCAACCCACACATGACTAGACGCTTGTTCCGTCAGTGGTAACTTGCTATGCATTCCCTTTTTTACAAAGGTTCCGTTCGCAAAGCTTTTGTGGATGTATATAGTCGTACATGACTGTTTGACTGAAGTTCATTAAAAGTTACTACAAAAGTTGTTTAAAGTTAGCATGGTGCAATATTGAAGGTTTAAGGTAATTAAGCATTAATTCACTTAACGTTTTGTCTGAAGATAGTTATTACGCACCTTTATAGTACATCCGTCAACTGATTAGTTAACAGTCAACGTATTGTTTTCTCCCTAAAATTTTATCAAACGTCTAGGCAGTAAGTAAGACAGATTTCTGGTATAACACATACTTTTTCTCCAACATTTTAATTCGCTCGTCAGACTGCAATTTCTCCTTTCTGTGCTCCTTTTCTTTGTTATCAAGCTCTTCTTCCAAGTCACTGATCCTGTTAATAAACAAACACAAGTTAAGGCATGAAAACAGTGTATTATCATACCGCAAAACACTTGAACTAACGGAATACATAAACTCAAAATATCGCTAAAAAAGACTTATTATATAGATACTGATGAAATACCAGGATTTTTCCTTTTACTAAAAAATCATATCTTCATCATGAGGATATTGGTGTCGCCATGGTTACTAACATGATTAGCCAATTACAAGAGAGCTTCCCTCTAAAAAAAAAGTTGTGTTTTATGTAGGAATTTCATCAGTATCCATAAAATAAACAGAACATTACACGGCCGCTTGGGGATACGAATTTTATCTTCTGGTGCTGAAAGTATCTCTTACTCGTTCGCTTCGCTCACTCGTGAGAGATACTTTCAGCACTCGAAGATAAAATTCGTATCCCCAAGCGGCCATGTAATATCCTCTATTTTCTCCATAGCTGTGAGTATTACAGTGAAACCTGTTTAGAAACACTATCCTGTCAAAGTGTTGATCACACCGAAAACGGTTATAAGTTACGATCTGTGGAAGAACTCAACATGATTAATCATTAAAATAAGTTAAGATGAGGTACTCTAACCAAATTACTGTCTACGTCTCTGTATACTATCCTGCATGAAATATCCTAAGTAACCTTTACATATTTCCATCGCACACAAATTTAAAAACATTTAGGGTCAGGTCTACTTTAGAGGTAACTGATACAAAATGAAAGCTGACCTGGTCTCTAAACTTTCGATTTTCTCATCTTTAGTCTTTACAGTCTGACTCAATTTGGTGTTGATGTTAACAGCATCTTCTACGTCGTCAAGCCTAAAAGGTCAGGTGAAAATAAAGTTAGTTTTTCCAATATAAAGAGTTCTTGGGTCAGTGAAATTTCCATATAACCCAGCTCTTCCTATCATTGCGAAGCACGGTGAAAGTTGCCCAGTCGATGAAAGGATAGATGTCCCAGTCTAGGGAATTTCGTCTGTAATTACCTTTCCTGAAGTCGGACGATCTTGTTATCTTTCTGTTTGAGTTGCTCGGTGAGTCTGGTGTTGTGAGAGGACACCTCTTCAAATTCAGTCAATCTAAAGAGGTATTTTCATAGATTAAAACGTAATTTCAACAAAACAAACTACAGCAAACTACACTAAATAATCGATCAGTTATCAAGCAACCAACAAACTGCAAGACGTATTGAAATTCCTACGCAAGTGTCGAGCATGGTCATGACACCCACTTCTTCAAAACGAACCTGGCACATTACTCTTTAAGCGTGTGGCTAGTGCCTGGCCTTTGAATAGAGGCCAAGCTAGAGGTGACCTTGTTTTGTGCGCAAATCATCCTGTTTTTCTCATGTAAATAATAAGGTTCACGGGTTTGTTAGCAAGAGAATACAGCGACTTTCGTATGACATTGAAAAATAGTTTCGTTAAGTGTTTTATGGTTGTTTTATCAGCCAATTGGATCAAAAGATCAAAACATGGACTCTTCATTTTCCCGCCAAAGAAAACCCTAATATGGAGAAGACATTGTTCGATTGGCCAATCGTGTTGCAGTATGACGTTAAAGCGATTAACCAACCAAAAGCCGACGCACGCGCATTTGTATCCGTTCGATAAACCAATCAAATCGCTTTATTTGTGTTCGTTTGATGCTTCTGTTTTGTTCGTGCGTTTTCATTTCAAGGTCATATGAAAATCGCTCTAACACGATTTGCACATGAAAAGCAAGAAGGTTTGTAATATCAAGTTCACCCCCACCCTCGCCTCTACTCGAAGGCCAGGGCATTGAACACACCACTTCAAATTGGTCTATTATTTACATCAGTTTTTAGCAAATCTCATGTTAACGTCTAGTTAGGTGTGGCCTTACTTGGCCTCCAGTGCCTTGATCTTTTCGTCTTTCAGTTGCACAGATTGGTTCAGCTTTTTGGTTTCTGAAACCAGCTCATCTAACGTTGCCACACTGAAAAATTAAAACGACAATTAAACAATGTCCCTAAGCTCCTGGAACATGTATCAACATTACCATATAACATCCGTTTAGTCAACAACGTTAAAACTCTTGTTTTTATCTTTGATGTTTGCAGTATTTCATGACCAGTCTCCTCTACTCACTATGGTCAAAATCATGGCTCACATTTCACATTTTTACATTTCTAAAGTTTATCCACTACAGTGGACGCTCTCATTGGCTAGCTAATGATCCACAGACCACCAAGTCTACAAACGAGTAAAATTCATCCACCAGTTATTGGTTATTGCGGGTAATTACACATAAGATGCTACAACATTTATGCTGGGCTTTAAACTACTACTGAGGTCAAAAATCTTACGATAACTTCTGGTTAGAAAGTCAATTAATTGAACAACCTTTCCTCCAAAGAGGCAATCTTCTCCTCTTTCATCTTCAAACAGTGCGACAGCTTACGGTTATTGGCTTGGGCGTCTTCAAACCTATTTCCAGGGAAGAAGGTTAAACATAATATCGATAATTACGTATTTCGACAAAAAGTCACGCTGGATATTCCGTGGCGACTAGTGTTTTCAGATAAGACTGAAAACAAAACTATCCCCAAATTCAGTACACGCAGAATTCATGGATCTCTAGAGCTGATTGGTTGGCTTTTCTACGTATGGTAGCCGACTGGGCTGCGTTGTTCAAAGCTGTGTTAATATAACTGTAATAAATCAAGGCAAGAGTCGTCGTAATAGTCACGACCGTGTTTACTCAAACTTCACTCTTTTCTGACCACACGGTCCTAGTCCTAGTTTTACATCATGTAATACGACACGAGATGTCCTCTACTCTACACTATCCCCTCTCTAATTAAAAGGGTGAGTCTCCGGATTCACGGACAACACTTGAAAGTGTAACAGTGTCAAGGTAACCAGTCCAGTTCACAAGCAAAGGAAAGAAAACTAATACAAAAAAAAACTGTCCGTAACAAATCATAGTCTCAATATCCTCTTAGTGCTCGAGCCTTCTTTAACAATTTCGGTCTCAGTTTCTTAATCCGATCTTTTTCCTTGGTCTGCTTGTCCTCCAGCATTTGTACGCGATCTACAATTTGCTGTAGACTACTGATAACCCACTCTCCATAACGGTCTGGGGGTCTTCTCACTCGCACCGGTCTTCGATTCTGGAGAGTAGGCTCCGGTTCCAGTCCTTCACCTTCATGTTCACTCCCTTCCTCCTCGCCACTGAGGTCAGGTGGGTCAGATTGAGTTGGTTTGCTTGTAGCATCTAGGGTATCTACAAGGGGGCCACCGTCCTTAGTGTCTGGCGCTTCCACTGAAGGATCACTTCTAACATCCCTTTCCGCCCCGCTGGGCTGGACGTCATCCGACTGACAACCACTAATCTCTGGCGTATCGGGTTGTTGGCTTGACAGTTCAGGATCACCTTCCAACAACTCACTCTC
The DNA here is from genome assembly GCA_964035525.1 of Porites cylindrica. NCBI lineage: Eukaryota > Metazoa > Cnidaria > Anthozoa > Scleractinia > Poritidae > Porites > Porites cylindrica. The sequence goes on along the minus strand of OZ037782.1, from coordinate 11,974,761 downwards.
TTCTTCAACTGCACTCATTGCCACCCCGACAACTATCCCATCTTCTTCTCCCGGCATCGACTGTGCATGTCCTTCTTCAACAGTCTCCACTGCAGGTGCAGTGCCCAAACCACCAGTAACTACTTCACCCACTGCCTTCTCCTGTTTTCTCTGGTACAACCTCAAGTTGTTGAAATGGACTACCTTGGACCTCCTAGAACGTCCTGCAACTTTTCTAACACAGTACGTAACTTCGGTGACTTGTGATACGATCTCGAACGGACCATCCCACTGTCGGTGAAACTTGCTTGCTTCACCTGGCCTTAGCTGTGGGGTGTAGCGCAGGACTAAATCTCCAGGTTGATAGACCGTGTGCTTCACTCCCTTGTCGTAAGCATCTTTCTGGCGTCGCTGAGCAACCTTCAGATTCTCCCGTACATCCCGGTATGCACTTTCTAAATCCTCCTGTAGATTAGCTGCAAATTCAGTGTATGAGCACTCACTGTCCTTAATCCCACCCATCATCACGTCCAAGGGTATCCTCATCTCTCTTCCGAACATCAGTTCAAATGGAGTGTGCCCTGTGGAGGCATGGATGCTACTCCGGTAGGCCATCATGCAATAATCCAGGTGTTCATCCCAGCTCTGAGGTTTACCTCCAACTTTAGCTTTCAACATGCTCTTAAGGGTCTTGTGTAGGTTCTCAATTTGCCCGTTGCCCTCTGGATGGTAAGCAGTTGACCGCGTTTTGTTGATCTCTAGCAAGTGGCACATCTCTTCAAAAACCTTCGACTCAAAGTTACGCCCCTGATCACTGTGGATGCTGTCGGGCACACCGAATCTGCAAATCCAGTTCCTCACAAGCACCTTTGCACAAGTTGTGGCACGTTGGTTAGGAATTGCAAACGCTTCAGCCCACTTGGTAAAACTGCACTGCACAGTTAAAATGTAGCAATTTCCTCTTCGTGTCCGAGGTAATGGTCCAACTATGTCAATGTGGATCCTTTGCATGGGATTTCCAGTGGCCAATGGCTGCAGAGGTGCTCTTGGCTTTGGTCTAGACTTGCACTTGGCACAGGTAAGGCAACCATCGCAGTACCGATGCACGTCCTTTGTCAAGCCCGGCTTCCAAAATCTCGCACTCATTTTCTTCAGGGTCTTCATTCTCCCCAAATGGGCACCTGCAGGACCATCATGAACTTCAGTAAGCGCTGGCCTAACCAGGCTTTGTGGCAAAACTATCCGTTGCTTAGTTGGAGAGGTGTCTGTAGGCGACTGAAGATAGAGCACTCCTCCCTTCAGCTGCAACAGGTCAAGTTGCGCCCATACTGCCCGAGTGGTTCGACTCATGGGCTGAAGTTCCTCAGTCGTCGGTTTCTTCCACTCTTGTGACAACTGCGCTACCACCGGGCCAATATCAGGGTCTTCTCTTTGTGCTTGTGCCACTGCTGCAGTCGACCATATATCCCTCCCCTCACACTGCTTATGAACCGTTGGCAACCCTGCCACAGCGGCTACCTGGGGTCGGACTGACGGAACACACGATGGGCACTCTCCATGATGACGCCTTGGTCGCCGTGACAAGGCGTCTGCATTACCATGCTGTCTCCCCGGCCGGTGCTCAATTGTATAGTCGTATTCTTGCAGGCGTTCCAGCCAGCGGGCCACTTGCCCTTGGGGCTCCTTGAAGGACATCAACCAGGTTAACGAGTGGTGGTCAGTTCGTAGGCAGAACCGCCGTCCAAGCAGATAATAACGGAAATGGTCAACATAGGTGACTAAAGCTAACATCTCCAACCGAGTAGTGCAATAATTTCTTTCATGTTCGTTCAAAGAGCGACTCCCGTATGCAATTACTCGTTCTGTCCCATCAGGTTGCAGCTGAGATAAGACTGCCCCGATTCCCAAATGTTGGCTAGCATCTGTGTCCAGAATGAATGACCCTGCACCGGCGTTAAAATCTGGATAGGCTAGGACTGGTGCACTGACTAATCGGTGTTTGAGCTCTTCAAAGGCAGATTGTTGCTCTTGTTGCCAATGAAAGGGCGTGTCCTTCCTACACAGTTTATAGAGTGGCTCCGCAATGATGGAGAATCCGGCAATAAACCGCCGATAATAGCTAGCCAGACCGAGGAAGCTGTGAAGCTCTTTGACGTCCAGCGGTGTTGGCCAAGTTTCAACTGCTTTAACTTTCTCCGGATTCGTCCTTATTCCATCACCGGAAACAACATGACCCAGAAAGGTAACTTCTCTCTTCAGGAACTGACACTTGGTTGGCTTTAATTTCAAACCCGCTGCTTGTATTCTGTCAAAGACCAACCGTAGGCGGTGAAGATGTTCTTCAAATGTAGAGCCCCAGATGATAATGTCATCTAAGTACACAAGGCAATGTGTCCAAGTGAGTCCACTGAGTGCCAGATTCATCAATCTGGTGAAGCTTGCTGGCCCATTTGTCAAACCAAATGGCATAACCCTCCATTGAAATTGTCCACGATGAGTTGAAAACGCAGTTTTGGGTTTGTCCTCCTCCTTCACTGGCATCTGCCAATATCCAGAGGCCAAATCAAGGCACGAGAACCACTGAGCACCGCCCAGGGCCTCTAAGACATCATCAGTCCTAGGCAGCGAGATAGCATCTTTTTGTGTGTACTGGTTAAGTCTCCGAAAGTCAATACACATACGGTAAGTTCCATCATGTTTCCGGGCCAACACAACGGGGCTACTCCAGGGACTTTGGGACTGTTCAACCCTACCATTAGCTACGAGCTCATCCAGCTGTTGGTCAATGATTTCTCTTTGGTGAGGGGGAATACGGCGCGGTGGTTGCTTAATTGGTGTACAATCACCCGTATTAATTTCATGTTCCATGAGATCAGATTTCCCTAAATCCGAACTGTTCATAGCAAAAATGTCCTCATACTCTTTCACCAGAGACGAGAATTGTTCCTTTTGACCTTCTGAAAGCCCTTCCAGGTTTTGTTGTTCACAGATTGTCCTCCACTTTTCTCCCTCTCCTTTTGTCTGCTCACTCTTCCCCACTGTGCTGTCAATGGTCGAACAGAATGCATGGGGCCGAGAGGTACTTTTCGATTCTGAGTCAACTCCAATGGGAATTATACTACCATTCACGCTGCTAATAGGGTGATATTCGGCAATAGGAACATCGGACCGTATCTTGATGGGTCTATCCGAGAAGTTGGCAACTCGAACAAGGGCCTGTCCCGCCCTTGGAACCACAAGGGAACGAGCTATGCAAATTTCCGATTTTCCCTTTAGTTCCTTTGAGCCCTCCAAGATCCCAGGGCTTCCCGTATTTTGTTCATATCCCTCTTCCAATCTAGCTCCTAGCACTTGTTCAGTCCCCGGCTCTACTTCTACTTCAGCACACAGATAAAGTCTACAAACACTAGGTGTGACCTTGCAGTATCTAATAGGAATTTCAGCATCTCCTACCACAAAGGTTCCCGTGTCATAGTGAATTTGACATCCATACTGCTGAAAAAAGTCTGAACCAAGAATACAATCATGTGCTAGACCTTGCGCAATCATGACAGGCCAGGAGCAATCCATGTTTCCTATGCGAAATCTCACTTGGGTTTCTCCTAAGACAGTCAGTTCATTGCCATTTGCTGTCGTTAATGTTCCTATCACTGGTTTAAGTTTAGAAACATATCCACTTTTCTTCCATGTGTCCTCGCTCAATACACTAACCGTAGCGCCAGTGTCCAACAATACACAAGTTAAACAATGATTCACGAGTCCGGTAATATAGATCCCGGAATCAGATATGGCTGAAATTACACTGTCATTCGCGGTTGTATTGTAATTTACCTCACGGACATCACTGTCTGACAGGGCCACACGTACTGGTCCTACGGGGACTGTCTGGCCCTTGGCAGGCCCCGAGCTCCGTTTCCCGTTGTATTAGTCGGACAATCACGTGCAAAATGACCCTGTTTACGACAATTGTAACACACTACTTCGTTTCGGCGCCGTGGGGCTGTCACGGTTTTCGCTTCCGTTTTCATTTCCAGCTCACGAATTTTCCCATTCATGCCAAGAACTAATTCCTTGAGCTCGCGTATTTCAGATGAAATCTTCTCACTATCAGCCGAGGCACCAATCACATTAACAGATTTCTTCTTCTCAACCGCAGGAGCTGCGCGACAAGCCTTACGAGCACTTTCCAACTGGCGAACCACACGCACAGCTTCCACGAGCGAACTCGGCTGGCTCATAAAAACTGTATCACGAATGTCATCACTAATTGCTACACCCTGAAGAAACTGGTCCCTTGCCAGTTCCACTTTAAACGAATAGGCCGCCTCTGGGTACGCATTGTCGACCAATTCCATCAAGCTATCCGCAAATCCATCGAAATCTTCATTTGGCTTTTGGCATCGTGCCCGCAACTGCAATTTGTAATCTTCTTTCGTCTTCCCCGAATCAAATCTTCGAGTCAACTGATCAGTAAATTCTTCGAACGGTAGCGATTCCGAGAGCTTGAGCAGCTCAACAGCTTTGTAGGCCGGTTGGTCCAATAATGTAAGCAAATACGCTCGACGATCCACCGGTTTGATGTGCACGAGACTTGCGTATTGCATGAACTGCGAGAGCCACGTTTTGAAATTTTGGCCCACCGAATAAACGCGTGGAGCTCTTACGTTCCTCCTAACTTCGCTTTGTTCGCTTGACGCCACCATACTCTGCTTTAGAGCTTGAGACAGGGTATTTACGAGCTGCTGCAGGTCACTGCCCCCTTCGTGTGGCTCTACTTTCGGTGGTTTCTTCTTTTGTTGTTGTTTCAGCACGGGTTCTGTCGATTCAAGTTTCGGTAACCCTCCTTCGGCGCCTGCGGACATTTCATCTAGTTTCGGTAACCCGCCTTCGGCTCCTGCTGGAGTTCCATCTTCTTCCATCTTTATATCCCAGTACGCTGCCACCAATGTAATAAATCAAGGCAAGAGTCGTCGTAATAGTCACGACCGTGTTTACTCAAACTTCACTCTTTTCTGACCACACGGTCCTAGTCCTAGTTTTACATCATGTAATACGACACGAGATGTCCTCTACTCTACATAACCCAGGGTTAGCGCGAAATTTAAATTCAGATGTGAAAGCTTGAGGAAAAAATTTAGTTTAATTCTTTTCGTCTACAATTTTATGATAAGATTCTCCAAACAAGAATATAGAAAATTATCCGAGAAAATGCTTTTAAACAAAAGAAAAAGGAACCAGGATTAAAATTTAACCCCGGGTTAGCGCTAATCAGCCTTCAAACAACTGGGCCTTGGTTTCTACAACCCAGACAACAAGTGACGAAGGTGAAAATGTTATCTAGAACATTTTGGAACATTTTAAGATTAAATTCTATTGTAAACTTGCCAAATGACATTCACAGTCAAGACAAGGGTGGGTCTAACCTGTTCTCCAATTCGGCAAGCTTCTCTTCCCTCTCCTGAATAACTTGATTTAATGACGAAACTTTTCCATCTTTCTGCTTGATGTTTTGTTCCAACAGATGCATTGAACCCAGGGACTCTTCAAGCTCGAGAACTCTGAAACAAACGGAAGTAATCACTTCAATGACTATCCAGGGAGGTGCTCTCAATTGCACCTACGCTATAATACTGATAATACACACTGCTTCACGACGTTACGTCCCGCACTATGCCCTCCACTCCTCCAGCTTTCCAAGAAAAGGAGGGTCCCGTCTTACGTCATCTTTGTCCCCAGTCTCAACGACGTCTCCGAACGTAATCGCTCCTTTCCCATTCTTAAGACCTTCTGGCCACACAATCTCGTCTCTATCATTCTTACGTGCGTCACGTCATACATTTCCTTTCTACATCTTTAAAACGTTTCATCACACATTGTTCCTTTACGCGCTTTAAGGACAACATTCCATTAAAAACTCCAAGGAGGCCACCAATGGACTGACTAAATGGTCACACAATCGAATTAAGGACGTCTTGTCAAAAACTCCATGATACCTCTTCTTAAAATACCTCGTCGCGTAAATACGCACCTTCCGGCCCCCTCCGCCATCTTTTCTCTCGGCCCTAAGGACGTCTAAAATGGAGAAAACATTTCTTATCATATATAATGAATTCTAACGTACTTATTTTCCAGTGATCTTATTTTTCCACTCTTCTGATCTGTGCTGAGTTGAAGTCTCTGGTTGTCGCTTGACAATTCCTCCAGCCTAGAGATGCAAAACCATTTCATTTACATTGAAAATAAAACAGAATTAAAAACACCTCTAAAAACTGAGACAATCATTATGACTCACTTTGTCTCAAGATCCAATACTTTTTTTGTTTTATGTTCCAGGCTTTGCGCCAACCTGTTCTTTTCAGATGTGAGGCCTTCCATGTCTTCAAATCTGCAAAGGACAAACAAAGTGTTCTGACAAAAACCTCAAGATGCTACACGTTTTCTCCAGTATTACTGTCTAGAGCTAGAGGAAAAAGTTGAATTGGTTTGAGTTCCTGAGTCCATGCTTAACTAAAACTTGTGGATATGAGAATAAAAGTTACCAGTCTTTATTTTGCTTCGCGATATTTACTACAGTGTCGTATCCAGGACATATTCAATATGGCGGCATGCAGGCCGCGTGTGAAAATATTTCAACTAAAATTTTAAAAAGAGAGTCCTTGGCGTTTACCTTCCCAGAGAATAACAAGGGATCCTCCCCTGACATGGAACCTCCACTGTACTATTATTGTACAAAGTACATCGTTCTAAGTTTCTAATATAGATAGTTTCCAAGCTGATAGCTCTAAGTTTCCTCCCACGTAGCGGCTTGAGGTAACTAGTTAAATTCGTACAATGGCACTTCATGTTTCCTCTGTCAAGTGTTTTTTTTTCCTGTTTGTACACGAAACCTTCTTGCGACTAAACCTTACAAACTAACCGGCAAAAGGCAAATATCATCTCGCACAAAGACAGTCAAACGAATAGCTGGCGTTAAGCACTGGGAATAGCGAGTCACCAAAACACGACGGATATTCGTTAAATTTGATTTCCTGGCCAATCAAAAGACGTGCAAACCTGAGTTATCGTACATTGCACAATCATTTTAAAACCTCCTTTTTGACTAACTCTGCTACATACTGTGACTCAAGTTCTGTAATCTTTTCCTCTTTTACTTTCAGGCTTTGCTGGAGTTTACTATTAGCAAGTGAGATATCCTCCAATCTAAAAAGCAAAACAAAAAGTAAAGGAGAGAACAAGGTAGCAGCTGAACAAATGAACGTGTCCCTTCCCTTCCCCACTGAAAAGGAAACTGGACTTTTGCCATGTTTGAGTCAGCGCTGGAAAACGCCACTCTAACTTGTGCGCTGCTTTCTCTAAAATTTGAATACTTTGCTGATCATAACACCTGACCTCTTTGGTTTGAAGCTAGGAACATGACCTTGTGACCCTTTTGATAATATGTCCTCCTTTTCTGAGACGCCTCTTACGGTAATTTGGGCAAAGAAAACCGAAACTACTGGTTACGGAGCAAGAGACTCTTGCCGCGTATTAAGCGTTACATTTTGGGTGTAGCGCAGTTAATTCTCTCTTCTTGTCACAAGTTACATGAAAGTACCTGCTCTCCACTTCAATGATTCTGTTATCCTTTCCTTCCACGCTTCGTTTCATTTCCATAAGCTGATCGTCTCTCTGCACAGTGCTGGTATTCTCCAACTCAGCAAGACTTTATAGGTACAAGGAAAGAAAACCACCTTGTCAGTAGTTTAGTTAATGGACATAGTCCACTATAATTAACAGTTATTCCTTGAGCCCGAATGGGCTCTGAGGCAATAGCCCATGAGGCCGAAGGCCGAATGGGCTATTGACTCAGAGGCCATGTGGGCGAGAGGAATAATTGTTTTAGTAAAATCCAACTAGTTGGTCAAAAATATCGAGAATAAAAAAAATTTCAGCTAGTTAAAGCTAGACTTTAATCCTTTTTTGCCGCCAAAAAGCCCGCGCTTTTCGCTACTAGGGGGCTATAACATATAGCCTAGTAGTAGCTCAACCAATCAGAATGCAGCATTGCTAATAGACCACTAGTTGGATTTTACTAAATGTGTATATATTATTGACAAGCAACTCCATATCTGGGACGATAGAGCTTAATCAAACGCTCTCGACTCAGTAAGAAAACACATGATGTTAATTTAGTTTAACAGGTTAAAGATTTCTCGTACTCAGTAGTCAGACGTGTGACCAGTTAGAAAGAATCTGCCTTTCTAACACACATTTAAAATATGGATACACTTTTCTAGTTCAAGAATCCAAAAACGCCGGGCGACATTGGAAGTGTATACCGGTATAAATGTTTTGGAAGATTACCCCTCGGGTTACATTAATCTTATGTGAATGTAACAACGATAATTGATGGTGGCGTACCTGCGCTCAAGTCCTTCTATTTTCTTATCCTTTAGTTTCACTGCATGTTCGAGCTTCTTCGCTTCTCCTTTCGAATCTTCCAACCTGTTTAAGAGTTCAGAAGAAATAGTTCTTGAAAGATGTCCAACTGTGACCTGAATGCCATTAAAAATTTGTCACGTAGAATCTGAATTCCTTTCTGATACTTCAGTTCAAATGCAAACAGACTGAGATCCACACATTATAAATGTAACGCAAATGCAATCGCAACGCAGTGCGATTAAAACAAACCTGCTTTCCAGGTCTTGTATTAGTTTGTCTTGTTCATCAAAGCTTCTATTCAATAATTCTATCTTCTCCTCTCTTTCTTTGACCACCTCTTTTATCTTCTCCTTTCCGTCCAAGGATTCAGAGAGTTCTTCGATTCTACAAGATCAAAGTCGTTTTTAATACCAGAGATGTTAACCCTTTCAGCCCTAAGAGTGATCAGCATCAAATATCTCCTTGTAATATCGATACTTTGAAAAACAGAGTGGTCATGAGAATTACAGACATGATCACACAAGATGAATGTGCTTGATATTTTATCAACTTCTCCCCACTTCTTCTGTAGGAAATGAATAGGGGCAACAAATGAGAATTCAAATTTGTTAAACGAATCCATTCAAATTGGCTAGATCTCCTTTTCTAGGAGAGATCGCTCTCAGAGGGAAATACAGTACTCATCGTACTTCGTTGAAACACTAGACTGAAACTGACAATTTTTCATTTCACGCCTTCTCAACCAACCTATCTAACGTTTCACTGTCTGTACTTCTTCTTTCCTTCCTCAATGTTGAGAGTGATTCACGTTTCAAATAGCTGATATGTGAATAACCATTGGAGTGGACGTAACGTGACAAATGTTTCAACACATGAAATGTGACGAGTATTGTAGCCTGTTCCAGGCTCGATGCAAGATAGTTACGGCAACGATTGTGAAAACGGATCCGAAAAATGACGAGCGGGAGCTGGGTCCTTTGCCAGATCACGCGCGTCTTAATGTTAATTGGCTTGTTTTCGCGTCGTTCCTACTATCTGAGAGACTGACCGGGCTAAGAGGGACCGCACTTAAGTGGTATGAAAAACGACATACATGTATCCTAAAACTTCAATTTCTCTCCAAGACGAAACTGAACAGTTAAGCGAATTTTTTTTTTTTTGGCGTTATAACAATCGCAATAAACCCTAAACCCAAGAGTATTATTTACCATTGCGTTTTCAGTCACTCTTTTCATTCCTATACCTTCTTTCTAAATTTCTGTTTTCCTTTTCCTTCTCCTTTAGGTTCCTGTGGAGAGCTTCAGAGCTCTCATCAAGGTTTAACATTAACTCCTCCACCCTGAAGGCAAGCAAAACAAATACGTTAGAAAAGAAATATTAGAGACCTTAAGCAAAGACGTTTTTGAGACACGCACGTCAACCGGAAGTGAGGCCTTCTCCCTTTTTATATGCCTTGACGCTACCAAACTTGTATTGCTGACTTTCTTTTCTCTTTTAAAGACGATTTACCCGAGAGTTTCAACCAAACCATTCCCCAGTGATGCAAAAAGTCCACTTCCGGTTGACGTCCGTCGCTCAAAACACTAGGGAGCTTAAGCAGCGACGTTTTTGAACGACGCACGTCAAGCGGAAGTGAGCCTTTTCCTCTTTTAATAAGCCTTGACGCTACCGTATTTATATTGCCAAGTGTCTTAATTCTTACAGAGACGATCTGCCCAAAAATTTGTTCAAAATCACGGCTCAAGAGTGCGAAACGTCCATTTCCGGTTGACGTGCGTCGCTCAAAAACGTCGCTGCTTAAGCTCCCTACTGTTGCTTAAGCTCCCTATTAAGGAGGTGAAGCAAACTAGAATTCTGAGACTGTGCCGTTAGGTATTTCGCAATATCCCGCTATTAACCTAATCGCTGTTTCATCCAATGGTCAAATCCCGTTTCATTTATTTGAAGTTAATTCGTTTGTTGTTGCTGTTTCTTTTTTCTTTTCATCAACATACAGTAAAACCGAATATAACAACTATTTGTCCTGACAAACCTCTTTTGTAGAGACTGTACTTTCTGTTCTTTGAATTTCAGCTCCTCCGACAATCTTTCATTTTCATCCGTTACCTTTTCCAGCCTATTCAAAAAACAAATTGAAAGTTAGAAAAGGCAAGTTATCACATGTTAAGTAGAAAAAAATAACTCTTTCTTGTGCCACCAAAAACAAAAACATCTTACCCGTTCTTTAGTTCGTATAATTCTTTCTCCTTTTTCCTAAGATTTTCATCTGACCTGTTCTTTTGATTTACAGTCTCTTCGACCCTGTGGAGTTTAGAAACAGTCATAAATTAAGCATTAAATTGAAATGGCATAAACTAATCGCATGTCTTAATAACATAAACGGTAGTTCCGAATTCATTAATCTTGAAGGCCAGAGACGTAATGTCTGATAAAACAGTTTCTATTAAGCGGCCCACGGAAGTTTATTATACTGGGGCTTACTTCATCATATTTCATTTGGTGAAAATCAATTAAACCTTTAAAAGAAAAAAATTGTTTGGCGTCCGGATGCCTGTGAACTTTTGCAGTACACAACAGGGACTGTTCGTTAACGTATTTTTTAGTAGTATATCGGCGCCGTCCAATAAAGGCTCAGAATAAAATTAATCTCAATCCGAAAAGCATTGTTAATTATCGCGCACACGTTCTTTCTGCTGGTTCGTTAGATTTGTTTTTTTTTTGCAAGGGTGGAGAGAACATTTTGCTGAGAACCATGACGCACGCCACTTGAGATTTTAATAAAAGCGTTCACTTGAAAGCTTCTCTTTAAAGATAACTTTCCTCAAATATCAGCTATTTTCTAACGTCTCCAAAGCTTATGTACACAAACCTTGTTTGAAGTTCGTTTATAGTGTCGTCTTTCCTTTTGAGGTGTTCTTCCGACTTCTTGCGTTGGGATAAGAAGTCTTCGATCCTACAAAAAAGAAACAACACCCAGTAGATTAGATTGATTCCTGTTTAAGGCAAAACCGTTCCCTCACTGCTGCCTTAATACAAGTAGTTTTAAAACAGGTATTTACACAGACTCACTTGTTCTCTAGCTCAGCGTTGTTTTTCCGATGTTTTCTCAACACTTCATCAGTTTGACTTTGTTCTTCCGCTGCTTCTGCTAGTCTGTGGGCAAAGGAAACAAGACAAACGTTCTAAACTTTGAATTGTTCGCAGTTTTCTACGTAAGTAGAGGTGAATGCCGCAGGATAGTAAACTCCGAGCTAGCCAATCAGAACGAGTGAAAGGTATTATTCACTGGCTTGGTTTGTGTAAAGTTACTATTCCACGGTAGCGTTGAGGCGGTACCGTTATTCTTTGGGATTTAAACTAAAGGGAAAAGCGTGCAAACAGAAATTTCGCCATCAATTAAAACGCTTTGTTAGTAAAGATTACTGGGCAAGAAATGTGGAAATTTAAACGCACCGGTTTCAAAGACTTTAGTTTAGTTAAACAAGCACGCGGGAGTTTCGACAGACGTGTTAAGACAGGGATGAGCCAAGTAGACGTACATACGCATGCGCGCGCTCGTAGTAGATAGGCTTGCATGATAACCATTGGTAACGCGATTAAGCGAAGGATAGGCTTGTAAGGTAACGCGATTAAGCAAAGACGTAACGTAAGCCGCTTTTTTTCCTACTTGTATTAAAATAGATTCACTGACCAATCGTAGCACACAATTGCTAAATTTAAAACCTCAATTCAAATACGTTTATATCTTATTCACCTTTTCTCTAGATTCTGAAGACGTCTGTCTTTCGCTTCAAGGGTTTCCGTCATCTCCGAAATTGTCTCTTCCCTGTCTTTAATTTTTAGATTAATCTTTGCCAGTTCATTTTCCTTTTCTTTCAACAGCTGCTGCAACTCACTAATCGCTTTCTTTCCATCCCGTACTTCTAGATTCAAATCCGCAAGCTTCTCCTCTTTTAATTGAGCGGCCCTTGTCAGCTCTCCGATCCTTTCGTCTTTGGCCTCGGATTGTTTTGCGAGATTCGATATTTCGTGTTCGTTTTCCTTCACTCGCTGAAAAAGCTCCATAACGTTTGCTTCTCTCTCCTCTGCGAGCCGACTGAGTTCTGTTATTTTGTCTTGCTTCTGCTCAACTTCTTCATTTAATTGCGTGATTTTTGTTTCCTTCTCTTTCAGCTCTTCAACCATGCAATAAAGTTCTTGGTGTTTTTCTTCCGTCAGTTGGGAATTACTGAAAGTTTAAAAAAAAATTAGGCGAAGCTCACTACGTGATTTTTTGAAACACACAGGTGAGTACAACCCATTAATTCCCTGCGTCGGTTTTAGAGAGGAGCAACAGTTTTCTAATTATTCACTCTCTGGACGAAATCTTATTGTGTGCTTGTGCCTTCAGTATGACATGATAATCAAAGCTGGAAGTTCAGCCTATTTTCATATATACCTTATACCAGATTGCTTCTTGCGTCAACGCAGAAATCGACCGATATAATGCGCAACGCCGAAACACAAAACGAGCCAAAACCCAAAATCTACTAAGTTTATCTCTTTTACGAGCGTCGTAAAGTTAGAGTGACAGTTAATCTTGCCATAACTTGGGCTAGGAGCAAAGGGGTGAACAGTTATCACAGCCAAACCTCTTATTCAGTGTTGCTAGAGGCTACTTACAGTAACGTTTGTTCTTCAAACTGCGCTATCTCCTCGCCTTTCTCTCGCAGCTCTCCTGACAAGTTCAGCACATTATCGGCGGAAGTCTGTAGTTCCTCGTGCTGCCGCTTAACAATAGCTCGCAGTCTATTCAGGTCATTCTCTTGCTGGAGTCCCTTTGCCTTTAATTTGGCCACATCCTGCAAAACCACATACAGTTTCAAAACATATTTACCGCCCATAAACTAATGCCAGTCGCTGCTTTCCCCTTGTGTATGTCGACTCAAGATGAAAACGTATCGAATGATGTGCTGAGACTGACTTGTCCTCAGTCATCTCTGTTGAACTTCTCCATAGCGGCAGGGAAGGTGTGACACAGAAAAAAGGATGCGAAGAAGAGAAATCCTCTTTTTTTCTTCCCCCTTTGTATCAATCCCTGCTACCGTCATGCGCGTTACGAAGACGACTTATCCTGGGAACGTGTCAGACGCTGAGATTTTGAATGGAATAGAGTTGCCGATATTGGAGGAAGGCACGGCTCGCATTTGAGTGAGAAGAAAACATCTCATAAATACCTTGGAAAAATTATCAACGTTGTACTTGACGAGAAAAGGAAGAAAGCTCTTTGATCTTATGCTTAATTCTCACCTCTGTCAAACTGTACACAGTAGTCTTTCCTTCCAAGGTCGCTTTCTGCAGTTGTTCATTCTCTGCCTTCAATTCAATGATCCTCTGTCCTGAATGTTTCATTTCATCTATCGTTTTCCTTAACTGCTGGTTTTCTCTTTGCATTCGAAGGACTTCAATTGAACTGACAAAGAAATACCGTAAAATTCCGAAAATAAGCCCCGGGGCTTATATTTTTCAAAGACCCTTTTTGAGAGGCTTATTTTTAAAGGGACTTATCTACGGAGGGAAATTTGCGTTTCAAAATCAATTGGGCTAGCCTTAAAGTTTGAAATAAATTTACTTTTTTTGCTTTGTTTTTCTTTGTATTTGAGGGCAATTTTTCAAGTACAAGCCCCCAGGGGCTTATATTTGGAGGGGCGATTTAACGGAGGGTTTTTTGCGTTACCGGTTAGGAAGGCTTATATTTGGAGGGGGTTATTTTCGGAATTTTACGGTATCACCAGAAGCTGACAATTCAATATCAACGATTCTGTTTTCTGTTTTCTACGGCATATTTCTTGCATTCAAACCACACTGCAAGGCCAGCGCCAAAATACTTATTTATGTCCTAAATTTCTCATGCGCTTGCTACGCAAGACATCTACAAACTGCGAAAATTATATAGCTAACTGATCCCCTAGCATTCTTATCCTTGACAATCATCTCACCTTGTCAGTTACGGAGCCTTTCTTCTCAGAAAGGTAACGTCTCCATGACAACATGTGCGTTTCGAGTTAGCATACTCAACTATACATATAGGACGGTAAATTCTATACAGAATAGAAGTCTCATGCAATAGTACCAAAAAAAAGAAAGAAGAAAAATGTTGCTTGCTAACCTTGACTCACTAAATTCACTAGCAAACGTGGACGATCCTGAAATAAAGGTAAGAAAATTATAAGCACGCAGACTCACCAAGACTCTTTCTTCCTATTCGCCTTTCTCAAATGCCTTTGGTTCTTGTTGGCCCCAAGCGGAATATCAAAATTGTGTAATTTTTGAATGATTTATATATAGTTTTTTTAGGGTATTGAAGTAATATGGGGCCACTCCGGTAGACGAGTCCCGACCACCTCGTTACCACGACCACAATTCTTTGCACACAAACGTAAAAGACAACCACTTATTTCTTTCACCTTAACACCTCGTCAATAAGATCAGATTTTCATGGCTCTTCGAAGGTCGCATTGACGAAGTTTCACTGTGTAAGAAGAGTAACTTATAAACCGCAAACCCAAACAAAGTAGAGTCACGTAGTCATCAATACCTGGAGACTTCTTCCCTCTGAGCGCATCAACTTCCGCTGTCAACGAGGCAGCCTCTGCCATACTGCACACATAAATAGACATTAGTTTTACAGCTAGGTAGTGTTTAGATATTAAGGTGTGATGACCCAATGCTGTATAAAAGATTAAAAAGTTTCAACAATACTGACGAAACGACAAAATAACTAAAAATAGTTTCTGGAACACCAAGAAACGCCAGCCAGAATACTATCCAACTGAGTCTCACGCGCCAGAGGCGTTGTGTAACGTGCACAATGCAAGGATGTTAGGCGAGAAACTCAGCCTGCTCACCCTTCCCGTGACACGCCTCACTTCTCTAGCTGAACATCCAAATAGAGATCTTGCCGGTTAGTGCATTGTAAAGGGGGAGAGTAGGAAATGAGGGTTGGTGCATAGCAAACACTCCATGGCAACAAGACCTAATAACAGTTTCGAAGTTTCGGTCATCTCAAGTTTTAGAAGCTCGTCCGTTTTTCGGCCTTGATCTTAAGTAATGGATCTCGCTGCTGAAATTATTCAACGGATTCGTAAGTTGCACCTACGATTTCATACCATGCCATCAAACACCACTATATTCCGCCAAGTCCTTTCTCGCACACTAACACCTGCCTCATGTCCACACTGAAAAGGGTCAGCATACCGCAATCACGTGCCATCACAAGTTTTAAGACATTTTCCTTGCACCGTGCAATTTTATTGGAATTTCCCTTACATCTCGCATTCGACAATGGGTGTGCCACGCAGATCTCTTAGGCATCCTGAGCAAAATGTTTGTAGCTCTTGGTCATTCTTGCGCGCCAGATAAGATATATTTTGCACTCTAGAATCTCCCTCGTAAAAATTTTACGTTTCCACACAGGCTTTACTGAATCAGAAATTTAAAAAATCTCTAAGCGTCGACTTTTCTCCTAAACACGCCCCATGGTATTTGAAGGCCTACAATGTTTTCTCCGTGGAGAAAATTCTTTGTTCCTTGACAGCTATCCTTCGTCAGGTCATCTTATGACCAATTTAAGTTCCATCAATGGTCATTTCTGGTCATACGAAAAACTTCGCTTGTCTCAGATGCGAACAAGGTTCCAAAAAAAATAATAATAATATAAAAATAATGGCGATGACAAAATTTAATTTTTTCCCCACTCGCTAAACTCTATTTTTCGTTGTAGCGCAAACAGGGTTTAACTACTGAATCTTTAGCTGTCAATTAAGCTCTTTAAAATACTGGCCATTGGTAAACAAGTTTGTGATTGCCGTTACCTGTTCTGTTTGTCCACAATTAGCTGGGCATTTTCTTCCATTACTTCCTTTAGCTTAAATTGGTCGAACTGCCTTTCCTCTGCTAGGTGATGTATGTGTGATTTTAATTTTTTGTTCTCTTCCTCTAAGATCTCTGAAAATCATAATACAACCAGACGAATAATGTACTACAATTTTTAAGACAGTAACACCATTGATGGAGCCATATTGAACTGCTGCCCCTTTTAAAGAGTCACCCAGCAATGGGTCTCAAGGGCGCTTTCCATTTGTCAAAACTGGCCAGACGGACCATGGCCGGACAAGTCAGTTTGAAAATGAAATGAAAAACGTTCTCCTTCGTGCATACTATTTAGGATTTGACTGATCTGGCTGGAGAGTTTTGATTAAAAGTGAGATTATCATTGCGACGGGAATGGTCTGGCCGGTCCGTTCTGACAAATGGAAAGCGCCCTAAGGTTTCCATTCCGCCTTTTTACTTCTCGACCAATTCATGGCGAGGGGATTCGTCACTACTTTTCTAACAAACGGTTGGTTTAAAAACCCGTTCTTAATTAAACAATTCAGAAACTGGTTTTGATGATACTCCGAAGATGGGTGAGTTAACCGAGGTCTTCAAGTAGCCTAAGAACCTTAACCTATAACATGTCCCGTTGGGCTGCGTTTGTACACTCCGTGTTAATCGTTATTCTTGTCTAAAATTTCTACCCTCTACCAATTTCAGTTACCATACCAAACCACTGTTTTAATACAGCGATCACTTAACTGGTAGATGATACCGTTTAAAAACAGTTTTAAATCTCTTTTGTTTTGGTGATGAAAGCCTAAACCTACTCACCAATTCTCTCTTCTTTTGAGACGAGGCCTGTGACTTGTTCTTCTAGCACAAGCTTTGTCTCGTAGAGTAGCTCGTTTTGTTCTTTAAGCTCCTACAAGCAACAAAAGAAAAAGAAACAAAACCACCATTCAACCGCTTCCAATGCCAAAGGATGGGCTCAGTTGGCACATCAGAGGTCTGTCATGCGGAAGATCACACCAAGACAGTCAAGCCCTCTCCAAACGAACACTCCGACTGGCCATTTCGGAGTTGCGTAGGGGACTAGCGAGTTTTCAATTTAAACTAATCGATAAACTAACACCGCCATATAAAAGGTCATGTTGAGATTGGTTATTTGACCAAGTTTGGTCCTCTAAGGTTGAACAGGGATCAAGTTATGACTCTTGAAACATGGTTAAAGATCCATACAAACGTCGGTATTTTTGTGACAGCGTCCCCAAAAACCATATTAACTCTGTTTTTCACGATTTCTGTGATATTCCTGAAAATGGGCAAACATAGTGATTTTCGAATTAGTTCCTTCCAAGTAGTAGACGCATGACGAATTTTACAGTTTAACCGAAGAACTGAAAACTATTTTAAAGAGTTTCTATGATTTTGGGGGACAAAGTCACAAAATTACAGGCGTTTGTACGGATCTTTAACCATGTTTCAAGAGTCATAACTTGATCCCTGTTCAACTTTAGAGCACCAAACTCTGTCAAATAACCAATCTCAACAATCTCGACCTTTTATATGGCGGTGCCACTTTATCGATTAGTTTAAATTTGAAACTCACCCCAGTTCCCTACGACACTCGAAATGGCCAATAAGACGGACACCTCTGTAAAATGGACAACTAGAGTTAGTCCCACTCTTTCTTTACTCCTTTTAGTTGACTCTCTACAAGACGGACATCTCTCTAAAGGCCGATTTAGACGGTACGATTTTTGCTTACGTCTATCGTGCGGCACTAGCATGCGTCATGACTTCACGACCAATTATGTCGTGTGAATTAGACCCACGACATTTGTACGACACATTATGGATTTCGTAAGTGAAAATTATGCGCGTGTGAATGGTCGAAAGTCATGACATATGCTAGTCGAGCACAGTAGTAATAAGCAAAACTCGCACCGTCTTAAAGACATAGTGCCCGTCCCAACAGTGTCTGTATTAGGCAGAGTTGTGTTCTCCAGTAGTCAGTCCCCTTAAATGGAGGGAGAAGTCATAATATACAGCACTGTTCACATAAGCAAGATGTTCTTAAAACTTTTCTCCGAGGCACGGAGAAATTGCTCGTGGAAATGGGAAGCTTCACAAATTTTGCCAGTTTACACACACACTGAGTGAACTCTGATATTAAAATACGACTGCTTTACTAGCTAGGACACGTTTCTTGTAGAGAAAGCTAGGAAACATCTTGAGTGACCATGTGCCACAGTCAATATGACGAGCAGGAATGTAGAGTAATGTTGGGCCATATTAGAGACTAATTCATGTAGATCAGTTACAGTAATTACGAAAACCTACAAGCACGTTTTACAACAATAAATCTTCGTTACTGCAATTCACAACTTACCTCCGCCCTCTTTTTATAATAATCAAGATCTCTTAATTTTTCTTTAAATCGCAGGTTATCTGCCTCCAATTTATCCACTCTGTCTGTCTAAAATTGTAAAAATATTTATCAGCTTAGTTTGTTTTCCTATGAATGTACAGAAATCAGGTACCAGGCTTCCTTGTAGGGAGATCAGAGCACCATGACATTCTCTGATTCAAAGGTTCCTTTAAGGTTAGTTAGAGCGATTTTCGTATGACCTTGAAAAAATGGTTTCGGTAAGTGATCGTTATTTGTTTTATCAGCCAATGGATGAAAAGATCAAAACATGGCTTCTTCGTTTTCCCACTAAAGAAAACCCTAATATGTAGAAGGCATTGTTCGATTGGCCAATCGTGTTGCAGTATGACGTCAAAGCAAAGTATCGGTTGATTTCTATGAAGTTCTTAGGGCATGAAGTTTTTTTCACCCGAGTGTTCGCTTAACCAACCCAATTAAAGCCATGCACGTTTGTACCCGATCGATTAACCGAACAAATAGCTCTCTTTCCCGTTCGTCTGTTGTTTCTGTTTTGTTTATTTCAAGGTCATACGCTAAATTGCCCTAAAGTACTACATCAGTTCTAAAGTTTTGTTAGGTCTGTTTTTGTTAACGTGTATAGAGATGTGAGTTCTGACCCGAGTCCTAGCTGAAAGTTCCGTCACAGCTTCATAATTTGGCTTAGTCCATGCACGATAAACTGAAGCTAGTGTTGTTAGCGCAAGGAATATGGGTTTTTCGTTTTCGTTGCTTAACGTCTATTTTTGGGGGCGTTTTGCCTCCATTGCAGTTTTTTCTTGATTCACTGGTCCCTTATCGTATCTGCCTTCTTTCACGTTGTGAGGTTTCGCCTGTAGTTTTTGCGTCAGTTGTATGTTTGTTCAGGTTAGTGCTAGTTTTTTTCTTTTGCCCGTGAAAATGCGATCGTCTTGCACGTTTCTCGTTTGTTTCGTTCGCTTTGCTTGCTGGCTTTTCTTGTTCAGTTGCTATAAGCAATAATACCTTGACTTTGGCATTTGTTCGTAACACACCGCGCTTGGCGTATCGCACCAGATACAGTAAACGTACAATTTTACAGCTTTGCAATGAAATGAAGTCACATTCATGTATACAGTAACTATTTCAAGAAAGGTTGTCGAAAAACGTGCACGCGACAATCACGAAAGTAATTGTTGGTGGCTTTGAGTGCACTGTTCTTCAAAAAAAAAAAGAAAGAATGACACATACCCTGGGTACCAGAGGCTTTTCTCGCGTACGGCGGGAATTTTCGGTGTTGAACGAAGGCCGACACATCTTCGGCCGTAGGCCGAAGCCACGAGCGGCGATCACTATAAAGAATTGACAGAAACCGGAAACCGCGCTAGAAAAATCCCTGGCACTCAGAGTAAATGACATACGGACATATCTTCATATGTTTGCGAGTGCAAAGGATAGCAACAAAAATGGGTTCGACAGCTACAGTCGTTACAAACAGTGTATTGATCATATCCCATATTACCTTTCGGGATTTTCCGTGCACATTTTCTCGAAATAGACCTTTATCACGCGGCGGCCATTTTGTCCCAAGATATTAAAAAAGCTTTGTTTTTCCACGGCTAGCCTCGCAATAAGAACGAGGCTAGCCATGCAAAAACAAAGCTTTTTTAATCTCCTGGGACAAAATGGCGGTCGCATGACAAAGGTCTATAGCTGTATCTGCACTGGGGGCAAGCCTCATACCTTTGACTTCAGTGCGTCAATCTCATCTCTGTAGGCCTTCACCCAACGAGCATCCTGAGACAGGGTTTTGTTCTACAGACCAGAAAGAAGAGAAAGACAGCACGGCAAAATGAAAAGTGTGCAACCATAAATAGACAAGCTTCCGTAGAACTCTTCTTGTTTTAACAGTAAGTAGACGCTGTAATTAAAACCTTTTTTTTTCAACAGTAGTACAGTACATCGTAACATTCCATTACAATTGCCTTGAAGAAAATAATATAAAATTGTATATTCTTCTCAGCAATTGCATATTATGTTTCTGTACATGCAGTTGTATGCTATGTTGTCCATGGCTAAGAGAAGGGTAGAGTTGGCTATATGATCCGTAAATAATGCCAGTTTTTCTGTTTGGCATTACAGTACTTCGCCATGTGAACTGCTCTTGTGTGCTCTAAGAAAGGCTGGAACCAGCTACAACCGACCACAACATTAACTCAATAAAAACAAATGGAACGAATGATGGCCAACTAAGGAACCTCAGCCAAATCAATACAATTTCAGTTACAGCTAAAACGTGAGCCATGTAAAACACAGCTTTTAAGTTTCAAACATAAACAGCAACAGTGACATGACATGACAATTGAGAAGTGAGGAAGTGGTGCTGGTAAAGAGAAAGGGGCAAGGAATAAAGGTGTGAGGTACAACACACAGAACAAGATCTTCATCCTTTTCATTGGCAGATTGCAGATGATCAAGAAGACTGATAGTAATCTGAATTCCTCTCTTTTTTACTAACTTCTTGTCTAAGGCTCTCCAGACTCTTTTTACTGGCCAAAAGCTCATCTCTTAATTCTGCAAGTGCAACATTCTTTTCCTCTCTGGAATAAAACAAAAGTAAAAAGAGAATTAAATGTCACCATGTGTATAAGACATGTTTATGAGATCAATTGCAAAAATTGCCAAACTGTATGACCAAATAACTGACTGACTGATTTTCTAACCAAATGATGTGGACTGAGGCTACGGCAGGTACAAAACAGAGGTCATAGGTCACAAGTGCAAGTCACTGCTGTATTGATAAATAACTGAGACAAGCAGTTTCCCCTTAAGCTAAAATTCTACTTTGGATAGTGATTAGGGCTAGGAGACACTAACTTAAAGTGTTGTTTATTTACCATAGCACAGTAACCTGGGCACAGTTGTTCAAAGGCCGATTAGCACTTAACCTGGGTTTCTTTTTCTTGTGTTCCAAAAGCATTTTCTCAGATAATTTTCGATGCTATTTTTAGAGCTTCCAATCATCAACTTCTAGACAAAAAGAATTAAAAGTGAAATGCTTTTTAAGCTTTCAAATCTTAATTCAAATCTCGCACTAACCCTGGGTTATCTTAACCCAGCTTTGAACAACTCGGCCCTGTAGTTTATCCTGCACTTGTGACCTGTGACCTGCGTTTTGTAGCTGCCAACTGAGGCTGCGTTTTGTAGCTGCCAACTGAGGCTGCGTTTTGTAGCTGCCAACTGAGGCTGCGTTTTGTAGCTGCCAACTGAGGCTGCGTTTTGTAGCTGCCAACTGAGGCTACGTTTTGTAGCTGCCAACTGAGGCTGCGTTTTGTAGCTGCCAACTGAGGCTGCGTTTTGTAGCTGCCAACTGAGGCTACGTTTTGTAGCTGCCAACTGAGGCTGCGTTTTGTAGCTGCCAACTGAGGCTACATTGTATGTTCACACCATACTGGTTAGCTGTTGAGCTGGCATGAAAACCTGAAATACTGGATATGGCTTCTGTTTACACAAAAGAACAATGATCTCAGCACTTAATTTCTTTAACAGAGAAAAGGTGCACTGTGCGCATCATCTCTTAAATGGAGAGTCACATAACAGATAGGTGTTCATGATATACAGCATAGCTTTTTGTGTCGGCACAAAAGACTATACAGTAAATATATAGTGTGAACATTTGGCATGAAAGATCATCTTTCTGATCGAGCAAGTAAGTTGTACAGTTATTTTAAAACATACATTTCTTCCGTTAGTAGCCTGATCTTCTCCTTGCTCGCATGGGCCGCTGGTGTCTCCTTGCTATGACTAACAGCAGGGCTTGCAGGAGGTGAAAATGGCCGCCGATTCTTACTCTTACAGGGAAATGACAAAACAGGAATATTTATTGAGTTGAAATGGATGAGGAGATAATTAATCAATATTTTGTAAGCATGCACACCAATACTTCAGTTTAAAGTGTATAATGGGGCTACAGTATGGTTGATTATCAACCGCTTCTTTAATGAAAGAAAGACATTTATCCCAGAATATTGACTTAAAATTTACATTGTAGTGCTGGATTTTGTTTTTCAATTTTAAGCTAAAACAAAATACAGTTTAAGCACCCTCCCTTCAATAAGTGCCTCTCCTTTCATGTGAAATTTTGAACAACTGCCCAGGCACTTGTTCAAGGTAACACAGTATTGATTGGCTGTCAATAACTGTGGTGTATGAAAGACACATTAATTGTATGATCTATAGATGGACTTGAAAAAAAGGCAATTTGATTTGCTCATAAAGCCCCAAGTGGCAAATACACCTGTACTCTCACACACCATTATCACTGTATCAAAACATTACATAGCAAGTGAAATCAGTATATACAAAAAACAATTGAGTAAAATTAAATGCTCACCTCCTTATCATTCAGTAAAGAATCCCTTTCATAAGAAAGGTGAGACATCATCTACAGTAAAAGAACATTGAATATTGAAATTTGTTCATGTCAACTAGAAGAGGTGGCTGAATAAAATAACAGTTTAAGGTGATTCAATCTTATGAGATAACTTTTGGAGCAGATGAGTAATAATTATTGCTTAAGCTCAGACCCATGGATGCATGCATCCGTCAAGACACCAAGATGCATGCATGGATGCATGTATGCATGATCTTAGCATAATAAGCATGCTGGACTCTGTAAAAAAAATTGTCACATTAAACCCCTACCTCCCCTCCCCTCCACACCAAGGTGGCCACTGTGAAGACATTTGACTGTATCCTCTTATTTTGGTTTTATCACAAACCTCCACTGTATAGGATACTTACCCCAATGCAGTTGTCTCTATCTTCAACGAGCTGTGTCAGGTGATAAAACATGTTTTCTGTATATAGCACCAGTTGGCTGGAAAGAAGAAAATACATGTAGATTAAATTAACGTAGCTAAAATAAAGATCCCATCTGTAATAAAATTTGGACCTAAGTGTAATAAAAGCGGTATTTGTAAATGTTCCCTTAATAATCAAACTGGTAATACAAGGTGCAAAGAAAATCATTTTTACAGCTTGCCATTCGGGCAAGCTGAAGCTAGCATTCACTAGCCCGGAC
Organism: Porites cylindrica; assembly: GCA_964035525.1. Classification (NCBI taxonomy): domain Eukaryota; kingdom Metazoa; phylum Cnidaria; class Anthozoa; order Scleractinia; family Poritidae; genus Porites; species Porites cylindrica. The sequence continues at coordinate 11,951,035 of OZ037782.1, read as the reverse complement.
GTCATTTCAACCAGCCCCAAAAACTTTTCGTTGAGCAAAATTGATTTCACACTTCTTCTGTTATTCGAATTCCTCGAAGAACATCACTTGCCTGTCGGGCAAGTTAAAAACAGAATTCACTAGCCTGATAGCAAAATCCACTAGCCCCGGGCTATCGGACACTACTTTCTTTGCACGCTGTAATACACCAACAACAAAGTATGACCAATGAGAGGTAAAAGGTGACATGCGGAAACTAACCCCTGCCATTTTGATTTAATCTGATGTTCATGGCTTTCACGTCACTGTCAAACTGAATTTTACATCTAGTAGTAATTTGATTAGAAAAGTATTAGCTAAACAGCACTTGCCATTGAAAAATAAGGCCATTGCCACTGTGTGATGGGACTCTTACGGATGGGACTTTTATTACGCTTGGGTCCAAATTTTATTACAGATGGGACCTTTATTATACTTGGGTCCAGTCATTACACTTGCGCCTTCTACAAACTACCAGATTCCTACGTAAACCACTAATGACAAGGCTAGTCGCACTTAAATCAACACATTTTGACTCCACTACACAACAGCAACAAACAAAATATAAAGGCAAATAAGTTTATTTTGGGACGGCTTGGCAAGGCCAAACCCTGCAAACTACTCCGTAGGCTAGCTCATTTGTGGTCAGAAATAACATAATTTAAGCACGCTACCAAAAAGGTTTTTAACCTGCTCTGGCGAAGACATTTAGTATAGAAAATTCCAAAACTCAGGGCAAAATGAGGAAAATGAAACAAATATTTTTCATTCAAATTACTCCAACTTTATAAGCGTTGTCACAATGCAAAAGTAACAAGTTACGTAGCCGACAAGTTACAAATTCTTAAGACAGAGTTGTAAATTACTCCCTGCATAGGGACGATCAGGGACTACACCTACCGGCAATTTACAACTTGTAACTTTGCGGTTACCCGGTAACCTGTCCTCTTTACAGTGCTGATGAAGTCCCGGTGATTTGGACAAATATAATAATATCATTTGGTTCGTTTTCTTAATTTTTGCTCAGAGTTTTGGAATTTTCTACTAAATATAAGCAAAATTATATTGACTATCAGAAAATACGGATGTTTAAACAAAACAAACCAATCTCAGATTTCAGGAAACCCAAACTTACTAGGTCAATTGGCCCAATCGGCAACTGGTAATTTTACTTACTCAGTGGTACATTCAGCTAAGTCTTGTGGGCGAAATGAAACGACATTGTCTGGGTTGTCGGTAATCTGCTGAATGTACTCTACCAACGATTTTTGGACATCTACATGCATTTGTGTCATTCTCTCGATGAAGTGTTCCTTGTTATCACACTAAAAAATAAAGTTTTGTCAACCACAACCCAAAGTGTAAGCTTTCTAAAAATTAATCTATCATTAATGATCAAAATAACTGACACAACAGTATTTATTCAAATAAGCGCCATCGTGCTTATTGACATGTACATGTAAGTGGCACTTATTTGAGGATGCTCCTAATTTGAGGGCAGTGTTTAATTGAAATTTGGAGGCGACAAGGAATTGTTTTAACTACAGTTATTTATAGTATAATTTATTCATATTAAAGTCCTTTGATTTTGATTTCATTGGGGCTAAAGCACTTATTCAGAGATGGTGCTTATTTGTTGGTGGTGCTTACATCTATATTTTGAGTAAACACGGTATGTTTACACATGGATTGTGGTACCTTTAGTTACTAGCCTCACAAATTCAGGAAAAAAAAACTATTTTAAAAAACTGAGGGTTCTGGAAAAGTGGCATACCAGGAAAATTTAAAGGGTTGCATGGAAAAAGGCAACAACAGAGCAACAAACAGGGAAAAAGCTCGCTAGATTGCATACCATGACAAAACTTACAAACTTGACACCGAACAAACAGCTGTAACTACCATTATTATGAAACCTCCAGGCCAAAATAGGGTCACTACAATGAAAGAGACACTAACTGACTCTAGCCAGGTTGAAAGGTGGGTGGGCAGGAGGTGGTACAGGCAATGGCAAACAGCAACAAGAAAACTGGTACATGACAACCATGTGACTAGACCTCCAGCACACTAGCTCCCAGACTGCCAGATGAGTGAGAAAAACGTTTTCCGGTTCTTTTGTTCCTCAGCAAGTGGAAAACAACACTCAAAACAAAGTGAAAGGAAAATGTCACAGTTTCCCAGAAGTAACTGATTTAATGGATGCGTGAGGGAGCAGTTCCTGAATTGCTGTTGTGGTATTACTGAAGTAGCAAATTCATGATTTTATTATACCAACCTGCACGGCACATCCAAGCATTAACAATAGTATTTTGTTAAGCTCTTCCGCAGCTGCATCTGTAACATTGAAATGGGTCAATTTAAATACTACACTTGAGAATATTACCGTATACAAACTGGGCACCCAGTTAATAATATACACAGAACAAGTCTTGGTTGGTCCTACACAGTTCTGTAAAACAAAATTCTAATGAAGATGAAGATGGATAGGGTCCCATGGCTGTTCAGTTAAGACATATTTCACAATGGTTATTATGGTTATGTTAAAATCAACAGTAATATTATTATATTAATAAACTCCTAGTGATGGCAAATACTTTTCTTCTGCTGGAGATGCCTACTGTGTAGTTTTAACTGCCAAGAGACCAATGCCAGAGTCTTATTTTACACTTGTAAAATCACACAGGAGTGTGAATAAAATCAGTTGTCTCTGAGTTGATTCACAACAAAAAGCCTTAGACATGTCTCCTTTACATCAATAAATTTAAATTACTTTGAATTGGAGTCACTGACTGTGGTAAAAAAAAATGCACACTTCTGCGGGGCTAGAAGAAATCTTGTACTTTAGCTTGTCCCTTAGACAAGCAGCTAAAGCAGTTCTTGTCAGCTCTTTGGCTGATTTAGCAACAGAAGAGGAATGTCATTTCTTTATTTCTTTATTTCTTTATTTACCAGCTTTTCTGGACACAGGACTGCCCAGAGGGAATGTGCACAAAACAGGACTCAGGTCCCATGCCAGGTGCCATCCCTACCCAATCCCACAACCATTAAAATTTAATGTTTGCCACACCACCAGGGTCTATGACCCCTACTCTTTTCAAATAGTGACACAGGTTCTTTTACATCCCACAAGAACAAATCAGTGCCATAAACATAGGAAGATTTAGGGGTTGGCCAAGTGGACTGCACCCTTTTTTCTGTGAAATTCTGTATTATTTTAAAAGAATTCTCAGTTAAATATTAAGTATGTAGTATCAGGGCTTCTGATATTTTGCGTGGTCGCGGACCCGCAAAATTCAGGTATTTCCGCGAAATCCCGCGAAATTCCCAAAAAAACGCGAAATACCTTGAAATCCGCCAGAAATATTTCCAAATACATGTCGGCAAAACATATTTAATACTTATCTTGGCTATTAGACCTGTTTTATTCACCCCAAACGTATCTTGTATCTTGAAACTTCGTCACTGCGACGAGTAAACAACGTCCCAAAACTACCAGACGTTTTTAGATAAACGTTGCGAAAAACTGGGTACTAACCATAATGTTAATAGCTTTAGCATTCGCTCATTTCTCGAGCGAACTGTTGTGGAAAGAGCAAATGATTATCCCTGTTCAAAAAACCTTAAAAAACGCTGGTCATATCGACGCAAAACTGATCGATTTTAGCTGAATTTGCCCCCAAAAAATCCAGCAAAATCGGCTGTTTTTACTGATTGTTTCTTGGCGAAGTTTCCCCCCCCCCGAAATTTCCCGTGAAATCGGCCGATTTTTCTGCGAATTTGCCCCTAAAAATCCCGCGAAATTTTGCTTTTTTTCCGCGAAATATCAGAAGCCCTGTAGTATCTATTTTATAGCTGGTAAGTGTCCCAGCTGGGCCCCTTTCTGAATTTTCTGGATCCACACCTGTGTCAATAGACATCAGATGTGGGGTCCATCATTTCTGAGTTGTTGTTCTTGCCCTAGTTGTTCAGACAATGAATAGCACTATTCACTGGACAAATCACTTTCCAATGGATGACGATTATGAAAACCTATTACACTATCTGCTGGAAAGAAATATGATGCAGGGGCGGATCTAGGGGGAGGGTGCAGGGGGTGTGCACCCCCCCTCCCCCCTGAGATGACCTGCGGTTTTCTAATACAACGGGTATTCTGCAAAAAAACAAAAACTATGTGGTTTATTGGTGTTGAAGTAGAGCAAGAGACGAGTGTACCCCCAGCCCTTCCAAAAAAAATCCTGGATCTGCCCCTGTGATGGATATTGCTTTCCACCTTTTGAACAACTGGGGCTAGGGGGCTAGGGGGCAACATGGCCACCCACAAGAGAACTAATACATTATTATAATTTTAAAACAGAAACTGTTTTTTTTTACTTACCGCTTTCAGGTTCCCTGGCTATGGTTACAACATCAGGACTCCTTAATATTACAAGCTGTTGTAGCTTCTCCTAGAAATAAAACAGATACCAAAATTTAATTACTTGAGAGAGTATCAACCTTGAATAAGCACTGCCCCTACAGGTAAATATAACATGTAAGCTCTGTACACGAGAGAAAAATACGTGTATTAATTAAGCAATGCCCCTGGATAAATGCAGCACCATCACATATGATTTTCTTTGCATAATATTAACATTTCTAGGTGATGATTGACACAATAAATTGAAATATAATTAATGTTTTTATCTTTTTTGAACAAAATTGAGGGTCATAGGGAAAAAGGAATTAAACAGAACACTATAATATTTGCAAATGAAAAAATTAATTTCATTTAAGCACCATCCTCAAAAAAATAGCAGCACAGAGAGTATGAGGCTGGAAATTTAACAAGTCAAGAGAATCAAAACACTTAAACAGTAGATTTCAGGAATGTATGACATTCAATGACATTTGCTCACATAAATTCACCATTAATACTCATGTTCACTGACAATACCTCACCACTGTTTCTGGCCCTTCCCACTGGGAAATTTTCACCAAATTTTAGCCTTTTTGCAAAACTCCAAACTGAAAACATGGATTTCAGGAACTCTATTTGGTTATAATGAGGTATTTGTACTCGTGGATCAGTTTGGCCTCTTTTTACGAGATAATGAATAGAATAGCAATTTTTCTTCTTACATTTATCATGACAATATCTCAGATCTTTGTCAGACTAAAATTATAATTAAATGCATTTGAAATAATTTTGTATTGCTTTGATGTATCTGCATCCATTGTTTATATTGTTTGGATAATCGAAGGACATATGGCTTGTAACCGGGCACAAAATATTTCTTATAATATCAATATCATTTCCATTTGATTTTAAACATCCAAATTGACCACAACAAGATGAACTCAAAATAGGAAAGATATTCAAGTCATTCAAAAAAGATTTTCCTTAATGCAACTCATTAAAAACACAGCTGGAATTAATGCACATGTTGCAACAGGAATCAGAAGTCTTGCATTACTTACATGTAAGAGTATGAATTACTTAGTGAACAATATGAGCAAACAATTTATTAAATTTGTGCACTGTTTTGATGTTGAGTTCAATTGAAAAGTTTGCAAAACACCTGGAATGAAATATCTACAGTGTAGCTGGCTTTATCTTAAAAAGGCCAGGATTACATTGATTATTCCACTTCATGCACACATAAAATAGATATGGAAAACTAAAACTCCGTTCCCACAGAGACTATATTTATAGCAAATAACTGACAAGTGCAACGAGCAATTAAGTATATTGCCATAAGAATAGAAAGAATGGTTGTTTTTGTTTCAAACAATAAATCTGTTTTCATGGCTAATGAACTGTATCAATTCATTTTGTGAACATACTTCTTATCAATGATAATAAAAGATGGAGATGGAGCAACTTTTTATGTCATACGTGAAATCTCTTCTCAGGGGAAATCAGTATTCAACCAAATTTGATTCAGAATTTTCTCTGACTCCTTAAGGCAGAGAAGTGAATATTTAAATTAATTTTTCAACAAAGTAACCTTGTTTCATGCATGTTGAGATATTTAGTAGCACACATGCAAATTCAATATTTTTACATATGCTGCTTTCAGATTTTATTTTTCAACAGTATGGAGTACAAAGATCATACAGCTGTACATACAAAATAGCCAGCTGACACTGCCAATTAATACAGGTTTAACTGCGTGAAAGCATGAAAAAAATTCAACAGTTCTTTTCCAGATTTACTCGGCTTCTCTAGCCTTACTTTGACCATTCGGAGCTATAAATGCTGCAGAAGGTGAATAAAGACTTCATTCATCTTATCAGGCCCCAGTAGTTCAAAACTTGGATAGCGCTATCCACCGGATAAATCACTATCCAACGGATAAGTTTTAGGGAAACTAATGGAACTATTCAGTGGATAGCTTTATCCACTTTTTGAACAACTGGGACCAGGACCACATCTAAAATCTACAGTAGAATCAAAAGGGCACAAAATTGGCATTGACATTGAGGGCTTTTAGTGGTGCAAAAATTATGTGTAGGTCATACCACCATAGTAACAAATCCTGCTACATGGTATTACCTGATTTGGGGAGATACATTGTATTTTGCATATTTCTATATGCAAATTCTTTTTTTTTTTTTACATATAAAAATTACTGCTTGTTAACACTTCATATCCTTGTCTGCCTTAATTTTGCAAAACTTACATCACAAAACTAATAACAATATTGATAAGAATATTATCATTATAAATAATAATTGAAATTTATCATTAACATGCTTTTTGAAATAAAATAAAAAAATTCTCTTGTTGGCCAGAGGCCATTAATTTACTATAACCTGAGTTCATTAAAATTTCAGCAGTTGTCAATTGTTTTTCAAAAACGTAGCAAAGACAAAGAATAAATAAAGTCACTCTGAAATCCACCTTCAATTTTAAGTCAATATTTGTTGACATCTGCCATTTTATGACAGAAATTTGCATATTGGACTCTTCTAAATGATTTTATCAAAGCGAGCACCAAATAATTTTTAATATAATAAAGCTACTTAAGATTTGGTGTCACATATAAGAATCCATAAACAAGCTATATTATACGAAAATTACACTATGCAAGAAACATTTTTGCTAATTTTCTTTAGTTCAAATAATAGGTACCTTTTATAATTTACACATGTAAAGTGTTTTCCACGTTCGTGTAAAAGCGCGACTAGTGCTTTATCAGATTTTCAATTTTTTATGATAAGACGTTGAATTACAAAAAGAGCATTTCAGCATGATATGTCTCCGACTGTCGTTTTAAAAGTAATGAAATTGACACGGTCGAGCACCGACGACAACTCGGCACGTGAATAATGCGTCCAATTTTCATTTAATCTTTACTCGTCTGTCATTGCATCACGAATATGAAAATATACACTGTTTCCATTGCTGTTTTCTTTAAAGAATAAAAGATTCAATAAGCACATGAGCAACTAAAGCGGGGTAATTTTCAACAACAGTTCAGTTAACGTTTTCGAGAAGTTTCGCAAGATTGAAGCGAACAAAATATTTCGCATCGTGACAAACGAAGAAAAAGCCAAGACAATCTGACCCCATCTTGCCCTCACAACAGTGCAATAAAGATAGAATGTAAAGACCCTTTCTGTTTTTGTCTAAGAAAGACTCTATCGATCCTGATTATGCGTATGACAGTACATGTATAGCTGGTGCTCTTTATCTTTAACTTGAAACACGTCCGGCATTAATACACACATAAGTTTAAAACTTAATTTTTTATTTCGACGCGAACTTTGTAAGAAAAGGTTGAAACTGCAGAAATTTAAACCTTCCCTGAGAACCTCAGCCCTTGACCTCTGAAACACGCCGAAAAGAGAGAAACGCTCCGATATTTGCAAACGTTGCTTAGTCAACAAATCTGTAACTAACTTTCGCCTTTTGCGGAGCTTCCAAAATACAAAAATAGCTGTTGCTTCGTCACTGTATTTCTAATCCGGTGGTGTATAACAAAAGACTTCATTCCTAGGTTTTCATCTTAATGCTTACTTGGTAATATCCTTTTAAGTGTTTGACCAGCGTGTCCAAATTCTGCATCCGCAAATTTACGTCTCCATAAACATTTTGATGGATACGAGTCAACGTGAAGTAAGTGGGATCGCTGCGAGCATGAATTAAAATAAAGAAAAAGAAAATAAACAACCATTAACAAACACAAAAATACCCGAAATTCAGGCAAGGAGTATTTTTAAAACAATCTCACGTGGGAAAAAAAACTCTGACATTTACCTCCTATGGCGGCAAGAATTAAGTTCTTGTGTCTGAATGGCTAAAGAGACAGGAGCAAAACGCAAAAGTTCAAACTGCTGTTGTAATACTTACATATCCATCATGATTTCGTTTAAAAAGATCCCATCCGCTAGATCTGTCACGGACTCGATCAAGGAACTTGCTTTGAAGGTGTTATTTGCCTGTAGGGATGAAAAAATGATAAGTGAAATACAACCGCGCGATCGCGCGTTCAACCAGTTCATCAACAGTGTTTGCAAACAGTGGTCAACCGTATTGCGAACACAGTGCGATCAAAGCGAGAATCTTACCCAAACAACGAGTGGACTTTGTAGAAATCCTTCTGCAGAGGCCATACTTTTAACTGACGTTAAAACGGCAAGTGATTAACTCAAAAAATAACGGTGACAAAGTCATCCACCGGTTTTTATGCTTCGTCGTTGCATTGGATGTTCACACAAGCTGGGAGATCAAAATATCGCTTTGTGGGTATCCTCTCTTCAGGAAAGCAAATCCTATCAAAAATCCAAGAGAAACCCTTCAGATCTCCTTAAAAAATATTTGAGCCTACGGAGCAAGAGTAAATCGTCCGTTTCTTTCGCAAAACATCCAATTCATGTTGACGCGCCAGCATGAATGACTGAATAACTAAATGACACCAAACTCCCTTTTGGGGTAGCGTCAAAGTAACATTTCTTAACCCTCGACTTTTATGGTGACCGGAAATTAGTTCCTTCAGCGTTAATCTATTGCATGAATAAATATCGGTGGCCGTTTCATTTCCTCTTTTGAGATAACTACTAAATTTTTAAAGTAATGTGATTTGCGTTTCCTAAAACTAATTTTTTTTATCCCCTGTCCACCCCCGTGTGGTATAATTTCGTGCTGATTATGCGCATCTGCTCTTGCGTTACAGTTTGCTTTTGATTGACAGGTGAAACCAATGTGCATTCAAATATTGTTTTCATGTACAATTTTTCGCTGCAAACAAAAGCAATATTGGGGTCTTGTTTGCTTCAAAATAGCCACGGTTACCAATTGTTTGGTTTATTCAGGAAATGGATGAGAGGTCATCGCATTCCCAAGCGGTGAAGTAATTAGACCCCCTCCCAGCAAAACAAATTTCCGATCTTTCACTTCTATTTTCAGTTTTCGCCAGCACGTTTGGAATGGAACTGGACTAGAGGACCAGGAGCAGCGTAAAACGTTGCCAGACATTTAAGTCATTTTTTGATATGATTTGCAATATAACAGATAGTAAAAAGAGGTCAAAGCCAATATACCCGAGGCTTTTTTTGATAAGTCACGCTAAATACAAGGATATAATCTCTCATTACTGCAAACAAAGGTTGTATCCAAATAATAAAATTATCCAAATAAACCTCCATTTTGAGTAATCCTACCTGAATCAAACTGAATAAGGTCATTTCTGCATGCTGGAGATAACTTTCTCGTGTTGACTATTAAACAATTATTTTTACCAGCTTCTTCGTCTTCAAATATTAACTTATGGAACAGTGATGGAATTGTCTGAAAATTACCATTTTTAAAGCGCCTGAAGACTATTTTAATCTTGACAACTGAGACATAACACGTATTGTTAGAAACGCGACACTTCCTATACTTTTTGAAATGTAAGTAATAACCCTGAAGCAATACAGCTGAATTTGAAAAATTTCCAATGTTATGCAAGAGAAACAATATTGAGAAATTTACGTGATCAGATACATTGCCTGAAAGTCAGCTAAGAAAATGAATGAACTTAAGCAGAAAGAGGGCTTGATATGCTCTGATGCTTTTATGCAGAAAAAAATATATAAATGTTTCTGTTGCATTTCTCTTTTGTTCTCAAAAGTTGAAACCGGAAGTGGAGCTACAGTTAATGCTCACTTCCGGTGATCGATCTCTTACCGATGTAGCCTGTTCCAAGCGTTCAGATAATGGAGAGCGGTGCGAAGTAAAGAAAACGATGAAAAGCACCTCTCCTCCTCCCTCGCTTTTATTTTTTCGCGCTCCTTTTTACTTCGCACCACTCCCCACTATCTAAACGCCTGGAACAGGCTATTACCGATGTCGAATTTCTTTCAAATTAGAGCAAGTTAGTTGAGAGAATATGAGAATAGTTGAGAGAATATAATACTATTTTTATACCAAAGACTGTTAAAAGGTTAAGGCTGACATTTTCCCAAGCGAAGCTTCTCCGCTCTAAGAAAACCCAGAATAATAGAACTTACGACTGTAGATAGCATCAAGGCACTCCACACGAAATCTTGTACTCAGTCGTGGCAGGTTAGGTGTTTTCAAGTGCCTCTTGGTGTTTTTTAGTAGCCTCTCGGTCCGTGCAGGGTGAGGGGTTTTAGTTTTTACCAAAGAAAAGGGGCACCCAACGTCAATTTTTGGAAAATATCTGTCCGGAAGACGATTTGAGATCTAGAATTTTCGGAACATTTGTTGTAAAATTTCTTCCTTGCCTGCCTCTTTTAGGATATTCAAACATCTAAAAACTGCTCGACAGACTTTGAAGAGAAAATAGAGGGTCTCTGAAAAGGCTATGTTGAAAATGGTATAATTTATAAAAGGGTTATGCACCTATCAATGTAAAGCCGGCGGGGGGGGGGGGGGGGGGGGAGGCAGGGCATGGGGTGGGGATTTGATCGTCTTTGTTGGCCCTGGGGTAGGGCATTTGACTGATCTTGTTGTCCCAGGGGAGGGGATATTTGAATCTTTCTTCGCCCGACGTGGAGATATTTGACTGCCGACTCGGAAGAAAAAGACTGAACATATGTTTCCCGCTTCCACGCTTCATGCATGCGCCGTACGGTTTGAAAAGATCAGGAAGTCACGGAGGCCAATGAGAACTAGCCTGTGTACAGACGTCCCCCTGTTTTAGCGTGTTTTTGATCGGTGGAATCTCTTAAAATACTGTGGTATCAAAGTAAATGGAGGTAAAGAGGAACCAAGTCGATTTTTGCAAGTACAGTTGATTAGTGTATGGCTCATTCGCTACAATCACAGTAAACTTATAAAACTGAGTTTCTTTGTACCCTGTACTAATTATAAGAACGGTATATTTAAACTTACAAAATGTGGACTTTCTCGTAAAGGTTTATGTATTCTACGCAGTGTAACACGGATTATGGTTAAAACGTATAATTGCAGCTGTAACAGGAACATGTATCTTTGGTGATGCGGCAACGTTTATAAAAGATTGCAGAGTTTTATTAGGAGATATTTTTATTCTGCCTTTCTTGGGTTCTGCCTTGGGATTGACAGCAACGTGCAGCCTGGGGTGGGGGAAATTTGGTTGCATTTGACTGGAATGATCTGCCCGTGGGCAGGGAATTTGATTGCAAATTTTTGAAAAAAGTCAAATCCCCACCCCATGCCCTGCCTCCCCCCACCGCCGGCATTACATTGATAGGTGCATTATGTTAGAGGCTGGACCTCGGGGCGGAGTCTTCTTGTATGAACCTGTTCTTGATTGACAGTCCTGATATGCATGAATACTCTGGTTTTGAGTTTTCAGTTTCAGTTTTCAGTTTTCAGTGTCTAGCATGTGTACAGACGTTCCCCCCGTCCCTCAGGAAAAATCCTGCTATCAGTGTCACGCCATTCAAAATACAGAAAAAAGGGTTGTTCTTGTACCTAAGCAAGCCAAACTATGGCTGAGGGATTACCGTTGCCAAGAGATCGAAAAAGATCATAATTATTTGATCTCTTAGCTCTTGATGTTGTTCAATTTATATATTGATTAAATAGTGGCATCCCGGGAGGGTACTCCCTTATATAAGCTATATAGGTAAGTGCCGCCCAATCGGGTAGGGTTTTTGTGCCGTTTTGGTATGAAAACGGGTATACCCTTTGCCCATTTTGGTCTGGAATCGGGTATGGTTTTCGAGGGAACTACGGGAGTGTTTGAACGTATTTATAGCTTCAATTCCAAATGAGTAACAAAGAAGGAGAAATATGCGAATTCGAAATGGCTTTGAAGAATGTTTTGTTTGCGCTCTAATCTAAGTAATGAGAACATAATTTCTGCCTAAGGGCCAGGTCTGAAAACGGGTATGGATTTTAAAGGTCTTGTCTGAAAACGGGTGTAGAAAATAACAGTTTTTGGTCTGAAATAGGGTCAGGATTTGAAGAACCGGGAGGCACGGCCCCACCAAGAATTCCCAGGAGTACCCCCCCCCCCCCGCCAGGGAGTGGCATCAACATAATTGTGCCCCATCTTGACAGATCGGACAAACCGGACGGGCTTGTGAACTCGCTTATGTGCCGAGGGATGGAGATTAAAAAACACCCAAGTCAGATTTAGAGAGTAATTAACACGTTGGAGGGAAATGGGAAAGGATGAATGGGAAACTGAGATCCTCTCCAATAGCCAGCCTCGTTCCCAGAACAAATTTGCCCAATATCGTGGTTAAAAAAGAAAGGCTACAACAGCTGTGCGCTGTGTTTGAAGACAAATTGGTGATACTTTTAAATCTTTAGAGATTTATCCAGTGGATAGTGTTGCACCCTTTATCCACCTTTCGAACTCGGTATTGTCAGCAACCATGGATAATACTATCCATGCAGCAACTTACGTACAATATTTGTATTTTCTGTTACATGATTTTCCTTGTAAAATGTCTTTAAATGTATCAGCTCATGCACGCATATAGCATCTCCACACTACCTGCCTGCTGCCTCGAATAGCTTTTGCTAAATGCAGGTAGTTTGTATGATTTATGTATTTCATTGATTGTTGTTGGGTACATTATAGGGTAGAGATGTTAGGTTTAAGGTCTGATCATAGTAGAGGAGACTGGTTAGGAAACTAGCAGGCAAACATCAAAGGAAGCTCCCTGACCGTGCACAATCCTTTGTTTTCTGTTCACAAATCTGACAAATTATGACTGGATAAATTAATGTAATGTTTCTATTGGTCAATGACTTTAAAATGATATGAATGCTATTCAACGTTGTGCACGGTCAGGTCCAAAAAAGCTAACAAAAAACCTATAATAAAGGGTTTCTCAACCATTCTACTGTCATTGCTGTTACATGTAATGAAGTTGTTGTTGTTGTCCATTGTTGTTGGGTTCATTATAGGGTAGAGATGTTAAGTTTAAGGTCTGGCCCCAGTTGTTCAAAAGGTGGATAGCGTTATCCGATGCAGGATAAATCTCTATCCACTGGATCGTGCAATTAGTTTCCCAAATACTTCTCCGCTGGATAGTGATTTTATCCAGTGGGTAGCAGCCTGCGTTGCAGCAGGCCCACGCCCTCGTCCAAACCATTTGTATAGTCCGCCCCTCAGACGCTCTATATAGAAGGTTTAGAGCGTCTACGACGCAGGCTAGTCAGGGGCACCCAACCTCAATTTTCGGAAAATATCTGTTCGGAAGACGATTTGAGATCTAGAATTTTCGGAAAATTTGTTGTAAAATTTCTTGCCTGCCTGCCTCTCCTAGGATTTTCGAACATCTAAAAAATGGTATAATTGCCCATTTTTTGCCCACGGATTTTTACCCTGAAAAGGTCACCTAGAAATTTCGAAAGCCTTTTTTCTGGCTGAAATTTTCGAAAAGCTAAGTTTTGATCCCTATAATTTTCGGATTACTAGACTTTCAGCTAGGAAATCTGAACAGATGAAAAATTTTTAGGGGATAAAAATATGCCTATATCTACCGTTTAAATACTAAAATACGTTTAACAATGCTATGTTTAAGTGGTTTTGAACTATATTTCGTTGGGTGCCCCTGGCTAGTGGACAGCGCTATCCAGCGTTCGAACAACCGCCGCCTGATCGCGTGATGAATACGGAGTATGGGTCTCATAGCAGCAGCCGGCATTTCTGGGTAAAATTTGCATTTGAAAGGAACGGGGATGTTCGTCGTATCATTTCGGAGAACTGAATGTGACAGACAAACAAACAAAAGGAAGGAAAAGAAGCCTTTGATCACAACTTTTTCTTCGTCACCAAGAGCCTGTCGCAATGAAATCATTATACAGAGCATCTCATTTGGCTGTCTGTGTAAGGATAGAGTCTTTCAAACAAAGCTTGAGCAACGCCCAGGTAGGTCTCTCTCAAATTTTCCGACGAGCATCCCCTTTTTATAATTAAATGGGTTTCTCTCTCGGGGTTTCTCTACTCCGAGTTCCATACCTAGGAGTGCCTACCATTTAATTCACACAAACCACCCGGGTGAAAATCTCGTGCATTTTTAAAATAAAAACTTGGGGTAAACTTTGACATTGGGAGAAAGACCTGCTCATTGACAGTGGGAGAAAGACCCGCTACAAAGTATATCCAAATCAGCTAAACATGTACAGACCAAAAGGAGTAGAAAAATGGCGTCGCCTCAAATCACAGCCCATACGGGTGCGGCGAACCATTTGTCCAAGTGGAATTTTTCTATTTTGCCCATCATAGTATATGGTAACTGACCCGATCGAGTTAATACTTGTTCCACCTCCCCCGTCCTCAGGCCAGCGGGCCATTGAATACACCCAAGACGGGAAAAAATGTCACATTGTCTGGGATAGGCCTCTCATGATCAATTGCCGGGGAAATCAGTTTAATTTCATCTCTTCCAGGTCTTTAGGCTATCCAACAGGATTCTATTTCCCCTCGGAAGAGGAGATTTCATCAGGATCTCTTGGATTTATGATTTCAATTCTCCCTCGACCCCCGGCCACCCGGCAAGTGCCCACCGCCAGAGACAAGGGAGAAAGCATCGGCTTGTATATTAGTACTTGAACAGAATTTTCTAGAATCAAATCCGATAAACATGGTTGAACTACAAAAAAAAGATAAAACCTCATTCAGATTGCGATATCCAAGGCCACGTACGCTTACTGTCTCTTTTTAAAAATCTGAGTGTCTGGGGCGGAACTATAACGTTTAGACATGCTATTTTTTTACGGTATACAATAACAGCTTTCTTTTAAGCCGGCGCCAAAATAATCATAAAGCTGTTTCCTTTTCCGTTATTGCTTGTTCACGAAATTCAGAAAGCGGAAGCAATCAGACAGTTCAAGTAGTGAAAGATATTGCCAGTTTTACGACTTTCTGACGCTACAAAGTTTTTATCATTGGACAGCGTTATTAAAGTATTTTTTTTCTATAGAAAAATAGAAAGATCATTGATAAGTTCGTTGGACCCTTCTGTGGGTTAATTTCATTATGCTGTAGAATAAGCTATTTATCCATTTCACCCTTTCTGGGATTATCAGTTGCGTAATAGCGGAGCTCCACACCCGCGCTTTGCTTCGCCTCAAACCTAAGAAAATGTGGTAATCTATCCATCCGAGAAATTTCAGTAATCAAGTGACCGTATGTCCGCCCGATAGCCCGACCGACCGCCCATCCGTCTGCCCCACAGGGAACGTTAAATGTCAAACTTTCTAGCTACTAAACAAAATAATACTGATCTTTTTGGAGCCGTTTTTGCTTCTTTCTGGAAACAATTTCCTGTTTCAAGAATTTTTCACTGTTAGTGTTAAAATGCCTAACATTTAACTGTTTCGTGTTACAAAGCCAAAAGATTAAGTGTTTAGTGTTATCGAGGTACCTCCATTAAGACCCTCCTTTTCGGCTAAACATGAAAACAATGTTCACTGTCATTTGGTCGTTCAGTGAACAGTCCATGCGTACAGATGGTTATATCGCGTTCATTTATTTACATACTAAACGGTCTTTTGGTTATGTAAGAGAATCTCGTTAACAAGAAAACAGGCTATGAAAACTAATTGTGTTTTCACCTTTGGGCCAGACAAATTTGGTCGATTTAACGATTTTGTGAGGAAGAGTTCCACTTAGTAGCTATTGTTGAAGGCGTGAACGAATAAACACATGCACGAATGAACGAATGATTAAATGAATGAATGAATGAATGAATGAATGAATGAATGAATGAATGAATGAATGAAATGAAATGAAAGTATAGCATAGCACAGCATGCGTGGCATGGCATGTTATAGCACAGAATCTATCCTATAGCATAGCATAGAATGTCTCATGGCATAGCACAGTATATCATACCACAGCACAGCAAGCATGGCATAGCCTAGCATAACATATATAGCATAGCATGGCATAGCAAAGTACAGTACAGTATAGTACAGTCTATTGTCATTGCACCTTACTCTTGTTTGAAGAACTTCTATAGGGGAACTACCAGTTCTTAACCAACAAAACACGAGGCTTGTCTCTTCCCTGCAAGTCAGTGTTAATCTCACGTATTCAAATCTCTCTCTCGCTATCGCTACCGCACCTTGGTTTTATGGTTATCCAACATGACCTGTAAATCCATCCGCTTGACTCGGGTTAAAGCTTGCATGTGGCTCATTCTGATTGGTCAGGGAAGACTCATTTGCATAAAAACCTTCAAGTTGTTTGTTTTGCCACTGCAATTCTCTTTCATTAAATTTCCTTTCGTAGTCTAGGTTGTTCAGTCAATACTGAAACAAGGCGAGCAATACAGAAGTCGCATGGCATCAACCGCATTTCCGTAAATCAATTACAGACGTGACCAGAAAATCCAAGGGGGCATTTTCAAACTAAAACATGTACAAACCTGCAAAAGTCACAACTAAAAATGAACATCTGAAAATCAGGAGACACTCAAAACCACAATGATAAATATACCCTTATCCAAAATAAAAGATATCTTCCGCATGAATTCGCTGGAAGATATTAGAAAACAAGCCAACGGCTTTGTCAAAAACAAAGATAAAAGTGATTTCCTGGAAATCTACCGAAGTTATCAAGAAGTAAAACTTGAAGCATGCAAGCATGCCGTAAGCCCGTAATAACAAATCCAGTACCAACGAATCACCTGTTTTGTAGCGAATTTGTGACTCTAGGAAATACCTATCAACCTCCTGCTGCGCTGTATATCAACCTCTTGATCACAAGTTAATAGCTAGGAATCCTTGTCCACTCCAATACCACGTGAAATATATACTTCCCGAAATAAAGCCAAGACACTAAATAAAATCCCCTTAACCATTTTTTTTAACTCAAAACAGATGTTATGCAACTGCAAATGTTGTTTTTTTTAAAATTTTCCATCGCCCATAGATATTTTTTATCAATCAACATTCTTGCTCGCTGATTGGACGAGAGCTATATGGTTATCGGAGTATGTGGACCATGGAACTGTTGGCACCACTCCACCGTACCTATAAAGATGGCGACTGGTACATTTACCCATAATTCTTAGCGCATGAAAATCCTAAAACTGCTCATAAAAACGCGCAGAAAAGTTTTATAAACTTCAAACCTAGGATACGCAATGGTGCTATCACAGGGACGAATTTCGTCAAAACAAATATGACTTTATCATATGACTTTATGTTTATCGTTTAATTGGCCGTGTTAGGTTCGAAAGGAATTGTGGTATATAAAATGTACAGCCGCCATCTTTTTCCGTACGGTGGATTGTTAAGGACTGAATGACTCCTCGCTCTGTCTCGCACTGGTGAGAGTGGCACAAGGCTTAAATGCTTTTAAGATTTCAGATTCGTACTACAGAGTCTTGAATTCTTGAAAACATTTTGAAATTTGCCCAGGAATTTTACCCCACCTAAGCGGGTTACCTGACCTGTACCTGGGGTCCCCCACCTCCATGTAAACAGGCCCTAAGAGGGGATAAAGGTCCTTCATGGTTCTTTGCTTGAATTTAACAACTAGGCGACAATTCTACATGTTCTTATACTCTTAGAAACCATAGAAATAGTGTAAAAATGCTCAAAATTTAAGATGAAGTACGAGCCGCAGGTGAGTGGTTTTACCACAAAGTTTTGAACATTTCTATGGTCTAAAAGTGCACATACCAGGAAAATTGTTGTCTATTTAATTTTAATATCAACATTGCCAGTGTTAAGGGCAAAAGTGCCCGGAAATTCGTGCGTGAAACACTGATGGAAAAAAGCTCCATACAAAACTAAAAACCATAAAACTAGCCTGTTCACAGGCTACCATAAAACCTGTAGCGTAGCTTGTTGCAGGTGCAAAAATATTTCTCGCCTAACTGGAGGTCTATTCTCTGCCCTCTCTCTTTGAGTAAATGGTCCTTTCCTAGTCAGCGGCTTTGTCTAGTCCCTGTGCGTCAATGCAGTTCAGTGACGTAACCGAGGCGAACGGGCGGGAAACTTCCCTCGGATCACGTGACCCAAATGTATTAGCTGCACGGAATAATGAGGCCCAGGGACTAGGCAAAGGAAGACATCAGGTGGTGCCCACTGTATGTCACGTCTTGGTTGACCATCCGAAAAGCTTAATCTTTCACTGAGTAACTTCAGGTCCACATAAATTCTTAGGGGACCTTTAGAGGATTAAGGTTTTTTTCCTCGTAATCTCGGCACGTTGGTTAAACGCAACAAAAATCGACTTTTGAGATTACAAATTATCCGAGCAAGCCCGATCCCGGCTAACTGGGCTGGAAATTTGCAATAGAGAGTTTAAGCTTCACGTATAAGGCAAGCATCTACTTCAAGCTGAGAATTTCTGGAAATAGAAAGTGAGCAGATAAAAACAGTTCAAAAAAGTTCATCTGTGTAGGGATAATGAACAGTAAACGAAAAGTATAGGTGAAACTTGGTCACGTGTTACAAATTCGCGTTTGCCGTTTGACGTAAACGTGATGCTTTAACCCTCACAAATGTTATCACGCTCGCCGGTGCCAACCCAGCAACTGCTCATGCGCACTGTTTCAATCGCTGTTATCATGATAAACACGAAGGCTCCGAGCAGGTTTGCTTCATGTAAAACATGGGTAAAAGTCGCTCGGCAAAGTAAGCTGGTCCCGCTCAAGTGATCAACCCCTTAACTAGCCTCTCTATTCACTAAGGAATTACGACAAAATAAACCAAGCAAAAATATCGATAACTCTTAAGTCCAGTTTAATGAAATACTTTGCGGGATATAAATACACTAGTTTGACAAATAGAGGCATCATCTACATACTTTTCGTTTTAGACTACTTTCATTGAAAACACCTGCCATCTGTAAAAATACTTCTACGAGTTGTTAACTTAAGAACTAAAGAATCCTTTCATAAAACACGACGAATACCCACAAAGTATAGAGAATATATATTAAGTTAAATTCACTCGGTAATCCCGTTCTACAACCCAAAGGAATTTCAGGAATGTTTGGTAGCTTGTCTTTTATTTAAAGGATCAAAACTGCATGGAGGTGAATATTGCGTGCATGAACGAAAGATACAAAGAAAAGGAGAATTCACTCATAAACTAACTAAAAATCGCTTGGCAAAACTCGACTTAAAAATTACTCTTTGCTCATGCCTGTAATGATAGCTATTCATTTACTGAATTGGTCATTAAAGGAAATGGCCTTAGGATTTTATGATGGATATGTCAGAGATCTGGATATCAATACTAGAAAGATTTATTTAGCGCATCAAATTTAAGGGGCTAGACGTAGTTTCTTAACAGGCTTTTTCACTGGAAAAAAAAATTCAGTTACAAAGTGTGCCTGTGAAAGCAAAAACTACTATAGAAGGTGTAATCGTGACTGGTGATTAGCACGCAACATAAACACCCCCTGCTTATGAGGCTAACTGTTGCACAGAAACTTCTAAAGCAAAATGCAAAATAGGGAAGGTCTGGTATTAAAGTAATCGTAATCAAAGGTACTATTTCGAGGATTTTAAATTTACAAAGAAAAAATCTGTACACAAACTCGGAGTTAAAAATGTGCAACTGAGTTACGCTCGATTGCAGACTTAAAAACATTTCATGACGGCGGGTCAGCTGTAACAATTCCCCTGAAGGTGTCAAGTTATAAGTCTATGATGAATAATTTAAAGTCTAAAAACGTATTATCTCTTTATCATGGAAATTATTCTCGGGCGGCTTGATCGTTGGTTACTGTTTGAGGCAATTCAGTGACAAAACGCTCTTACGCGACACACGCGCAATTCCGCTAAAAAAAGAGTACAAAGTGATGACCACGAGTTGTAGGTGCTCAATGGACAATAAGCTCACGCGCGAGATTCGTAGCTCACTCGCGCGATTTCAAAATAGACAGTTTGCTTGCAGGCCACGAGTTTTGAAAGGGTGCGTGTCTTTCTACCGAGAAAGAAAGTGAAGAAGTGCAGGACTAAAAGAAAATAAAGGTAAGTTTATACAGCTACTTCGAGAAAGGGATTGTCGCGTGCACCTTTTCCGACAACCTTTCTCGAAACAGCTGTAATCATCACGACGCAGTTTATCTCTGAAGTGCTTGCAATTTGCTGTAGTTTTTGGATATGACTGTATATGTAGTTATTTGTTTACCACAATATGAATATATTGAGGCCAGCCTCATAATGTTGTCATTAGTTCCCAAGTATAAACTTCTCTCGTCATGAACATTCTCAGGTGTAAGGGGGTTAAATCTTAAAATATCCAAAAATTTTATACCACGAGACGGTGTCTAAGCATTAGAAACTGTGGGAGAGGGATGTATATTCGGTCATAATAATAATTTAAAAGATACTGCGCATTTGCACTTCTTAAGGATACTCTTTGAAGTCATCAATTTTATGTGGAACTGCCACAAGTTGACAAGACTAAGAGTGTCCAGTTTTCACATACAACAAGAAGAAAGATATTATACCACTCGCATGACAGCCAATAAATTATTATTTGTTTATATTCATGCTAATCAGCCCCAACAATGTAGTTAGAATGTGAAAAATTAAAAGAAATTACTTTAAAATGAGGTCAGTAGAGGTAAACAAAATAAAATAAAATCCAAAAACTACAGCATGTGCACAGTGATCAAGCTTCCCAGGGGACATAAAAGCTCAACTTTGGGGTATCTTTACGCTCTGGATACATTGCGATGGACATATGACATGACTGGCATTTCCACTCCATGAGGCCTGCTATGGTAGCCATGGTAACCTGTACCTGCTCCCTTAAGCCCGTGTAAGCAAATGCTAGGAGGCATTTAGTCGAGCTCTTTTGGCGGGACTGGTGGCGGCATCTTCCTCCTCATCGTCTTCTTCATCATCAGGGTAATCAACAAGGCCAATTAATGGCTGTTCAAAGAACAACAAATGGCTTTGTTACAAGTGTCTGCGATACTGAATCTTCATATGAGCTGGCTCTTGCCAACAAATGACATAACACAACAAAATAATACAAAAGAAGGAATAGACGAACAACACTGAAGATTAAAACAGACTGAAATCGTGGATTTTGAAAACCTGTTCGCAAGCAGTTTTTTTTCGCTATCTGCAATTTTGTTAATTATTCATATATGTTGTATAGCAATCCAGAAGAAGTATTTGAGTCACATGAACACCTCTGTAAGTTCCAATGCAAATCAACTGGGTTGACGAATTTTTAAACAGGATCATTTAACTTCTGTTACAAAAACTTACACAGCTAATAAGTGTTCATTAACTTCTGATACAGATCTCTACACCTTGCTTCATTTCACAAACAGGATACAATATTTGCAAGAGATATACAGATCTCCTGCTCATATTTTGTCTAGAACATAATATGTTGGTAGACATGTTTGTTCATTATGAGGCATACTTTTAATTTGTTATTAGATGTTAATCTTCATCCCCTTGTTTTGACAGTTTATTCTCACCATTCTGAACTTGAATATTATACAGCCATGACTACACTAAAACGGGGTTTGGTTTTATTGTTGATTTCAACTTGCTCATGTATAAATAAATAGCTACCACACTTACCCGCTTGTTGTTGACAATTGATTGAGCTGGTTTTTCACTGACAAAGGATTTTCTACTCTTAAACACAGAGTCATCAGAGAGGAGATCACTCTGTTCCATCATGACACTATCCTCTCCATTTTCATCTTCCTGATCAAACCAATGCTCTTCTTCCTCTTCCAGCGTGCGCACATCTCGTCTGAACCGGCTGTTCACATGAATGATTCCATGGTTCATGCCACCTCTGCTGCAAGTAAAAGTCAGTGATATACAGTAAACACCCGCATATAAGAACCTGTGGATTAAAATCCTCCTGGCAGAAATTTGCCACCTTATACCCAAAAATACAAGAACCTGTTAAGCCACGCAAGACCAAGCAGGTTTTTATATGTGGGTAATGATAAACAATTTAACCAAGGAGTAACTTTGAGATTGTAAATTTATAATGGTAATTGAACTGAGTGGAGTGCAATTTGGTCTGAAATCATATGCGGGATTTCAAACTCGAACGAGCGCGCAGCGCGAGTTCGATTCGAAATCACAAGTATGATGCCAGACCAAAATTGCACGACACGAAGTTCAATTACCACTATATTACTTCCATTTTGAAATCGCAGAATTTAGTCAGTACTAATATTTTATTGATCAAGTAGCCAGTTTGTTAAAAAGCCAAAACAAAAAGGCTTTTACATCTCATTTTGTATTCGAAACAGAAATGATGCGATATAGAACAAAAATGGTGCGATTTAAAACAGAAATGATGCGATTTAGAACATGAATGATGCAATTTGGAACAGATGCGATTTAGAGCAAAAAATGGTGCGCTTTAGGAATAAATCACACCGCTGAGAGCCAATCAGATTGCATGGATAGCCAGTGATTTCAAAGTGGATGTAATAAAAGTATAAAAAGAACATTACTGTAAGTGTACCAAACTGCATACATACTCAGTTATCAGTTGTGTTAGGGTTACAATAATACAATTGCAAACTATATTTTTTTAAGGACCAAACCCAATTTTTGTTTTATTTTTCGGCAAATCAACAATTTATTATCTCCTTCATAAAACTTAAGAACCTACTTAGCCTTAATTGCCAATAAGTACCCCAAAATACAAGAAGCTATTTTGCCAGACTTAAAAAAGTTGGTTCTTTTATGCAGGTGTTAACTGTAATGTCACAAAGACCAAGTACATCATCATCATCTACCAGCATCAACCATTTGACCAATAAATTGCCAGGTAGCAAATGTCCAAGACGCACGCGAGTGAATAGTCCAAACTAATCTAGACTGTTCACAATCTACTATTTTTTTGTAAGATCTTCCAGATTGAGCACTTACTGGTATAATCGGCCATTTTGCTTTCATATGTACCGAGGGGAAGGGCGTCAGGGTGACACTCATCCCCAGGTGAAACTCGGAACAACTGAAACCAAGACGGCTGCCCGTAACAAAAAGCACTCAATGTTGATGAGGTTACGGAAAAACCAGGGGACTGTGAACAGTCTAAAAATATTCACAAGGTTCAAAAAACTGAAAATAAGTCACTCATCTAATTACAATAATTATTTACTCTGTTTCCAGTTAACCCAGGATTAAAACTAATCATGCTTCGACCAACTTGGCAGTGATTTATGGGCATAAAAAAGATCTTTGTTGAAAATAGTGTTGACATCCTTAAAAACCAGATCTGCTGACAAACATACCTTTCAAGGATTCTGTTATTCTGTTTTCTGTCTTTCTCCTGTTCATCCCTCTGCAGAAGCCCTTTAAATGTACTGACATAAGTGACATCTTTAAAGAACTCTGTGTACTTTGAGCAAACATGGGTACACAAACTCTTTATATCCTCCTAGAAGAACAATTGAAAGGGTCTTATAAAAAATTTGATACCCTCATCAACAGGAATTTCTGCTGATGAAGAGTTCTTCCTTTGATCTCAGAGCAAAACTAGTACTTTCTACACTTCAGTGACATTTCAAATATAATTTGAAAAATTTATTATAAAATACAAGCTTCCGACTGCCTGAACTACCATCTTCAACAGACAAAATGATTTGAACATGAAAAATTCTATAATATAGTGTGACAAAAATAAAATAGAACAAACTTTTAGATACAATCACTTATTATAATCATGTCTTATTAACATTTCATACTCACCGCTCTGATAAATTCAAACAGTTCTACAATGGCTGAATTCAGCAGATTGTATCTTTGCCCATTCTCTTTAAATGCACAAATTACCGGCTCAAACAGCTGGCCCTTGACTATGTAGCGGTTATAAAACTCATCCTTAAGTCCAACTATTCTTCTGAGAAATCGAAGTGAGTCTAACGAAGGGAACACAAAATGTAAATGTTAAAGTTAGCAAACATTTTTTTCTCATTTGCCAGTGTACACAAAATGTTACCTGAGCCCTGAGCGGGAGGAGGAGGGGTGGAAGGGGAGTCAGCTGGTTACACAGACCAATGACTTTCTGTCAAATAATAAGAAAATGAAAGGTCCACAGTAAACGTCCCCTTTTACCCCCCCCCCCCCCCCCCCCGCCCCAGTTTTGGGCAGATCTTCCTGTAAACAAAAAAATACATCCAGTTAAAAGCCCCCCCCCCCCACCCCCCCATAGCCATGGACTAGCATCCCATCCAGGGGAGAGTAGCAATACTCCTGGGCATGCTTCATGCTAAAGAAACTGGGATTAGCTCCGGCCGTTTGAGCCTTTGGTTCATGTGCACCTTTACAATAAGATACAATACAATAAGTTTATTAACATATCCCAAATTGGAAATTTCAAAGTTAATTTACAATCATCAGAAGAAACCTTATAATAAAAATTACAATAATCTTAAAAAACTGCTACAAGTTATCAAGATGAACTAACATAGATATGATCCTAAAAACATCACATAAGTCAAAGTATAGATGGCCAAAGTTCCCTACAGGCACAATGTTCAATGTTCACAATAGATCAACATTCAAGCTGTTCTTAGTATCCTCGTTTAACTTATTCTATGATACTATTGCACAATAGAAAAATGATCTCTGCGCAGTCGAGGTTCTCCAAAATGTAGTGTCCAAGTGATTCTTCTGTCTGGTATTAACAAACTGCACACAAACAGCACAAATTCACCTCTTAATTGACATTTTCTTTGCTGTCACCATTATGGTTGCTTATAATAAACTCTCTAATGACCAGACTAAGACTAACAATCCTACAATGGAGGACAAAAGAACTTGGGACTGTGTGAAAAAGCCCTTCCAAGCAATCGTTCTGTAGGACTCTGCTCCTAAGGACAATTTTTTGTGCGGCTTTGGGTTCTTCCTGTCGTCCCCCCCCCCCACTTCCCCTAGCAATGTTGTGGCCAGAAAAGCACTCAGTTTCACTCATTTTGCTCCAAATTCAACTTTGTTTGGGGTGGGAGGGGAGGGGTCGCTAGTTTTAGTAATATCACTGGAAAGGTCCCAACACTTTTGACCTCCATTGCAGTTCCATCTCACAACACTTCCCCTGTTCTGATTCACGTGGGATGCAAACAAACACACACAGCTGTTAGAAGAGAGTAGGGGACATAGACTCCAGACCTGTGGTTAACCTTTCATGGGCTGGGTGAGTAATAGAGAGATTGATATCAAAGGATGCAATTCCTGTTTCATTCCCTGTCACAGTGTTGATTCACTGTGTAAAATTTAACAAAAATCACGCAAAGAAAATGAATGTCATGATTTAAGTAAAAAAGTAAACTTACTTAACACCAGGAACTTGTGACGTGACTTCATCAGTACTAGCACTCTTCTGAGGAGGTCTTTATTTATGACATAGTTTTTTATGTGATATGTGTGATGCTCGATGCAGAAGGTCAAAAGTTCAAGGATGTGTCCAAGTGTCACACTGTTAACATAGTCATCTGCAAAAAATTGAGAGAATGGCTCATCACAGATACGTTTAACAGGGTTCATACTGCTGAGAGAGAAATTCCGGGAGTTTTTCAGCTCAAAAATGAAGAGACATGGAAAAGAGCTGTACATGACTTTTGATTAAATCCTAGTAAACAAACTTCCTTGCATTTTGTTTCTGAAACTAAAGGATATTGGGACTTAACATCGAGAATCACTGACAGCATTATTCCATGAACACCCTCAAAACAAAATTGCACATTTTACTACCAACAGAATGCTCTTAACAGACCACCCTGCACTCTTGTAAACAAAGTCACCAACTTGAGGCTCAGATTGATAAACTAATCAGAATAACTCATATGAAACTGTCCAACTAAGCCTTGGCCATGTGTTATAACACAATCCACTGATTAAGTGAAATGCACGAATGGTCCAAAATAATCTTAATTTTCCGAAGTCACCAGTGTCTATTCCTTCACCAATGCCAAACCAATCAATAAAAACTTACATTCTAGGAGTTTTCCTGAGAATGGGTAGAAACAGGAGGATTTCCAAGGAGGTTTCCAATAGGCCAGCCACATGTAAA
Organism: Porites cylindrica; assembly: GCA_964035525.1. Taxonomy (NCBI): domain Eukaryota; kingdom Metazoa; phylum Cnidaria; class Anthozoa; order Scleractinia; family Poritidae; genus Porites; species Porites cylindrica. The sequence goes on along the minus strand of OZ037782.1, from coordinate 11,924,607 downwards.
GTAATGACCAGTGACTATTTACCTTTGCTTGGCTTGTCATCACACGTCGTAGCAAAAAGGGGTGCTGTCAAAACGTGCATAGAGTGTTTGTAGAAGAAACTCAGGAATTCAGACTTCTCCATTTTCTGCAGAAAAAAGAGCAGGGTATCATTTTTAGACGCTATTCTCAATTGAACTAAAACAGGGTGGCCAATCAGGGTCATGAGCAGTCTTCTAAAATAATTGTAAAGGGCTCCCTTTTCAAGAAATATAGCCCAACCAAGGTAGTGTAAGTGCTTAGTGTAACATAATTTTTCTCTTTTGAGCTGGAGTGTATCTTTCATTGTCTTCATAGCCATCGTCTCCTCATTCTCCCAATGCTGGAATCCGGAAATGACCTAGTCTAGAATAAAAACTGCACATGATGAGTCCCAGAACTCACCATAACTATTTGTAACAAAATCACTGTTGTAAATGCCCATACAGCAGAGCAGCCAAACATTTATCTGTCAAAGAAAGCACTTACATTCGCTCCTAGGGCCATGTTTTCTGGGTCAAGTAATGTTCTGATCAGCTGAGAGAGTTGGTAAGCATTTCCTACAATGAAACAAAACAAGTTAGAACATACTTTGTGCCCTCAAATTTTATGCAGAGGTAAGAGTAACAGAGGCTGATAAATAACAACAACAACAACAACAACAAAAATAATAATAATAATAATCTTATCAACCACTGACCTGTATCTCCATCACATATCATGTAATCTATCATATGATTAATAAGCATGTCCTAAAGAAAGAAATCCAATAAATAAAATTACCCACTTAGAAAACATAACAGTGGCAACGACTTACTACTGAATTTAAAGGTTTATAAATATAGTGAAAATGACAAAATCCCCGTGTGTAAAACAATAATAATAATAATAATAATAATAATAATAATTATTATTATTATTATTATTATTATCATTATTATTAACTTTATTTTAATTGAATCTGCCCAAGTTTTTATCATAGATGGGTGCTTGGGTTTAAAGAGACACCATTAAGGACCGGACATGTGATACAACATTGCACACCTTGTAACTTGTATCTATAATTTGTGGGTAAATTCTGTCCTCCTCTGTCTTCTACTTATTAGGGCTATTACCTGGCTAAGTACTGGTTCAACTGAAGAACAGTCCGCATTTACCCACAAAACATCCAACTTTGACGCTGGGAAACTGGGAACTACATTGCCCGCCACAAAATGCTCAGAAAAAGTACTCACTTCTTCTTGTGTTTGTGCCTCTTTCATGATGAAATCCCTCACAAGGTAAGGACTGATGTCAACAACCTGGGAGAACATTTCTACAGATGCCAGCCTGTGCTCTTCATTGTCACTAACCTACAAACCAAGCATCACAACATGACTGGAGCTTAATCCTGTTTATGAGCCATAATATTGCTACTTTGACTCTCCCTTCCCTGGTTCCCACACCTGGCTAAGGGAATGATAAGTTAAATGCAAGGTTACCACTAGCAATGTGTTGCGAGCAGGAAGGAGCTCAATAACTCCAACAGACCAAGGACTTTACACAGATGTCACCTTTGCAACAGAGATTGTAACTCCGAAAATTGATCTCTTCAGTAGCAAGAGATGATACACCCGCCAAGCAACAACAACAACAACAACAAACAACAACAACAACAAAAGGACAACAGCAACAGCCAGCGAAACTAGGATTTATCACCTGAGGTGAATCTTCAACCTTCACGGGTTGCAAATTTTATTGATGAGTGGAGTCACTGTGACTTCTGCTTCACAAATTTTGGAGTCATTTTGGAATATTTGGAGTCAAGTATCACAACGAAAAAAGCCATTTTCAGACTTTCCAACACGTGGTCTTGGCATGTATACACTATCGTGATGGATACAAGAAGTAGCTGTGGCGGTCCGCTGACGGCGGTCATCGAGTAAACTTTGATCGTAATTTACCCTATTCCTGTTTTGTCTTGCAGTATAATTCTTTAATTTTGATGATTTAATTAAGATTACAACGTTTACAATTAACGTAAATTCTATTTGTTGCGAAAAAGGTAAGGGCAAAAATGTTACCGAAAATTTCTGGAGTGGAAGTGGCTCACTGTTTGTTACCGAAAATTTCTGGAGTGGAAGTGGCTCACTGTTTGTTACCGAAAATTTCTGGAGTTGAAGTGACTCCCTCCGTAACCTCTGTGGAGTCATCTGAACAATTTTGGCGTAAAATACGCCAAATTTGGCGTATTTGCGAACCCTGACCTTCAACCCCACGGCCAATTACCTTCACACCCCGTAGATAAAATTACACAAGTGTAACCCTGAGCATTTTATTTTTCAATTTCCTTATGGATAAAGTAAGTTCCCAATCACAAAAACATCAGTATATCCCATGATAGCATGTACTTGGATGCTCTTTTCTATTATCCTACTGGAGCTTAGTAAACTTATACTTACAAGCAGCATTTCTAGGGCAGGAAGTAAACCATGGTGTGTAAGTGCCTGAGGGAATAACAATACAGAGATAAAACATTATAACTGATTACCTACGTTACTATGCCTTAATGCTTTTGGCATCAAATATTTGTGCTTTTCTTTGGAAGGCAATTGAAAAAAAAACTGGCGAGAATGGTTGAGATTCTTATCTGTAACTCATGTCTTCAATGGTGATTTTAGATGTGCAAGACTTTACTGGGGATAAATGATGCAGATTTGTTGGAACTGAGCTTAGATGTTAAAACTTTTCAGAGAGGTGAAGAGTGGGTTTCAGGCAGCACAGTATAAAGTGACAATGATCACAAATTCAATCGATGCCCCAGAACCACTGCATAAGCTGACAAGTTCCCAGTTGTCTTCCTGGCTCTCTCATAAACATTATGACGTAAGCCTGTGGAAGACGCCGGCAAGCAGTGCTGTAATAGTCTTCCCTGATCATTCCACGACCGCCTACATATGATGAGCTTACTGGGGACAAGTCAGGTGCTTTGGCAGATTTGGTGCAATGCTATCAGCCTGGTAGCCCTTTCTAGCTGACATACAACTGGTGAAACTGCATCTCACTAGTGCAGACAGGGAGCTTGCTTTCAAGTAGTACAATTTGCATGAGTCATGCAAATGGTGGTGATGAGTCATACAAGTGGTGCATCGATGAATAACATACTTAATGCATGAAAAAGAGATAAGCAGCATGATTCCTTGTTCTATAAACTAATTGCTTATTCAGGAGCAAGACTCTTTAAACAAAATAAGGTCCAGGATATCAGCAATATAGGTACTAGCAAGATTGGTCTTACAGTGGCGTTAAGTCTTGCTTGCTTGAAGATTAGATCGAGAAATGAGGAGTTGATTAATTCTACACAAAACAGGATTTACTCGCTAAAGGTTTTCACTTCCTAGTTCTGGATATTTACTTTTTATTTGTTTTGGAATTGATTTAGTACGCGTGTTAGCTCTAAACCTAAGCTTTCTTCGCAAAACATGCAAGGCTTCAGTCACGCAACGATTCTTATTCCCAGTTTCCACCATCTCCACTAGGAATGCCTGGGACCAGAATGGCCTTTTTGTGTACTAAATATGAACGGAAAAAAATGGCCTGCAGATTATGAGCCTCGCTGCTTATGCTAAATAGAGCAATATTTTATTACTATTTAAGGCATTAATTGTTTGCTAAAATGAGATGATTTCTACAAACCTTAAAAAACTCATCTTTCTGGTGAAGTTGAAAGTGTAAAGAGAAACCAACTAGTTCTTTCAAAAAGATTACCTGCAAAAAGACATGAATTCAATGGACAGATGCCACTAAAGGTCCTAATTTTGGGAGTTTATTATGTGACCTAGACTCAATGAGTTTAACATTTTGTTCTCGTACAGGAAGATCTGAGGACAGAAAATATCATCAAACATTGTTCATCACAAGGAAGTTAATCCACTTATCCGACTGGAACAATCATTACAAATGAATGACCTGTGACCTTGTATGGGAAAACGTACACTAATGGATATCTCTTAAAAACAGGTAAAACAGATGGCTGAAAATGGGAGGAAAACGGATTTGGAAAGCGTTAAAATGGTTTTCTAGGCCAATTGAACGGCTTAGAATGGGAGAACGGCAAGGAGTTGAAGGGGAAATAAGGCAACAAGAAAGAAAATTTATAAATTTAAAAAACTTAAGGTATATAAAGAAACAAAACAAAATTACAATAACTAAAGAGATGACTAAATGTAAAGGAAAAGGACAAAAAAGAAGAAGAGAAGAGAGGAGGAAAACAAGTTCTGCCCGGAATCGAACTCCCGACCTTCTGCACGCCAGGCTGTTTCATTACTACTACGCCACGTGAAACACATTGCCAAGATGTTGATAATACTTTATTAAAAGCCTTTTCCTTAGAACTTCTGCCAGTGTGCCCTGTATAAAGTTGATTGAGCCCCATTAAACATGAATTCAGAGATACTTTTCAGAAGAATGACTGCTGTTTTGACAATGGAAACCTAACGCCAATGCATTTCATCGCATTAAAGAACAGACACCCAACTAAGCTGATACAGTACAAACTCGTCTACAACCTTGATTTTCGCTCATATCTTGAGGCTAATTATCCCAAATCACTTCCATTTACTCTTAAAAGTGCTTTTGCATTTGAAATTCATTGCAAAAAGCACTCAGCGACTCTTAAAACAACTGCAAAAAGACCAAGCACTCTGGTCACTGACTTGATGGGAAATCGCTTTCAGTCAAATGTTGCCTAGAAACAAAAAATGTGCCGTGATAGCAAACTACTGTATGACGCCATGGCGGACACCATCGGATACATATAGGCATAGATGGACGCTGCGAGTTTGCAACTCTCTAAGATCAACGCACAGTTTGAACTGATGTTAGTGATAGCCATTTAAACAGCTTGTGATTTTTTTGCCATTTTGGAGACTGCCGTTTTTAAAGCTTTCTGGAATCAACTACAGTCTAACCTCTCCTTACGGACAACTCTCTATTATGGACAGTTCGTTTGATCCCAGAAATGCCAAAAATCATACATTCCCTGCCAGAGCTCTATAATATGGACACCTCTGTAAAGTGGACAATTGGTTCTGTCCCTTTGGAGTCCGTATAAAGAGGTTTAACTGTAAACGGATAGTGTTTGCCACTAAAACAGCTTGCTATATCAATCTAACCGTTGGCGACTACCATTTTAACAGAATGGGTTAAAACGAAAATGGTTTGTCTAACAGATTAACGGTTTGATAAAACATTTTATCGGATAACAAATGGAGATCTAACACTTTCTGCCGTTTTAATGGATAGCTGTTAGTGTACATTTTCCCATGTGAGGTCACATTCTAATAATATTGTACCAGTTGTTTCTTTTTCTCTTCCAACGTGTCTTCATCAGCGAGTTGCAAAAACATGTCTGCTAAAAACTTTTCATCATCCTGTTAAGAAAAAAATTAAAAGCCAGTTGAATTTCTATGAGTAAACACTACATACCCAAATAAGAAACAGTATAAAAAAGATACGTAATCACAATTCCCAATAAAATGCTGAACACTCAGCTGCAATTTGTGTTTTAAATTTCATGGAACATTCATGCACATCCATTTAAGGGGCTACGGCATGCTATTTGCTCTCTTTTAAAAATAAGCTGAAACATGTCTTTGAGGGCACTGTTCTTCAAAGAAATTTGAAAGAATGGTAAGGGAGGCCCCGGACATATGTTCGCAAGTACTAAAGGAGAGCAACAAAAGTAGGTTTGACAGGTTCAGTCGTTACGAACAGTGTATTGATCATATCCCATATTACCTTCTGGGGTTGTCGGGTGTGCATTTCTTCCAACAACCTTTCTCAAAACAGCTGTATATAAAGCAGACAGCTGGACCTGGTCTACAAGGATGGCATTAACTATTTAAGACCTTTTATCACCGGCCATCCTGGCACCCTAACCTCAGATGTCTATAAAAATGTCAAATCCTCAAGCATTGAAGCAAAACAAAAAAAAGAAATAGTCATAAAAGTTGAGAGTGAAAGTGTTTCAAGGATAAAGAGAGAAGATTTTATTGGTGATTTTCAGAACTGCCAACATGGTAACTGTGGAAAATGCAACTTTTACTGGCAGTCCACAAAGTTAGAAAGCTTTTGCAACAACCCTTTGTCATTGGTACAATTTTTTTGGTAAGTTCTCAGGGACACAGGGTAGTAAATTGAAGTACAATGAACAATGATCGTATCCTGTTAAACAAAGCCTTGTGCAAATAATTAAAAAAAATAGAGTTGAGACTAACATCACATTAGTATGGGACTTCCCACAAGTACAGTACAATAAATACTAAAAACACCAACAACTTTTGTTTTGAGGCAGTGTTACTTACAACTTTCAAAACAAGCCAAGCATATTTGTGAATGCACCGAAGAGTATGTTTCACCAAAACAGAATAGAAGAAATTTTCAGATTTCATTTTAACTCTAAAACTGGATTGAATTACAACTGGTCCAAATATCTTTCGAGGAAAAGACTGTTTCATTGATTTTGCTGAGATGCACATTAGTCATACAGTGCAGCGACTACATGATTGTAAGAAATGTCAAGATAAACAATATTTTTTGCTTTAAAAACAAAAGAAATGTCAATAACCATTTCTGAAACACCTGTGCATGTGATCAAGGGTAGTTTTAAGGGGTCTAAAAGTTTAGGTCAACACACAACATGATGACCCTGGGAAGTAGCACAAACTTGTAGCACCAATGTATGAAATCGTGATCACAAACGTATTAAACTCAAACCCAACTGACCACAATTTCTGTAACAAAATACAAAGATTTGTAATTTGATATTCTGACAAAAAATTCTAATAATAGGCTGAAGAAACTTTCAGGATTGACTGAAAGTTCCGTCAAAATTTAAACAGATCTTAAGAAAAATCCTCCTGGTTTATGTACAGGAAAAGCACTGATATATTTTATCAATTTTAATTTTCTTACTGTCAGCCGGCGGAAATGTGAAAACTATGATTTTTGACAATGGTTGGTGAAGCTCAGATTTCAAATAGAAACGTAAAGAACGTCGTTTGATTCTTCCTTAACAACAACAATTTTTACTCACTCTGGCAATTCTTTTGAAAATATAAAAGTTGACCCACCTGCAGATGTGTGGCAATTTCTATCCTATTAAAAAGTATAAACGAATGCACTGAAGCCAGCATATTGTCATCAAAAACCGAAGGAGGAGGAAGAATTACGTCGGCGATGTACTGTACACGATACGTTTGATGAATCTTGTTTATAATATCCGAGTTCGTTATAGGAATGATCTCTTTGAAGTTCGCGCTCTCCTTTAAAAATAATCTATGCCGTTGTGGGGCCGGTTTGCCAGGGTCGTACTCCAGACAGCCAACTACATCGAAGACTAAATCATCAGCCAACATAATCTCGAGCAACGAAGGCTTGTTCATAAAAAACAATGACTTAAAAATATCATACAAATGGTGAAGTCCTTCTAAGTTTTCTAAATCTTCGCAGATGTGAAATAAATCCAGCAGTTTCCTGATGTAATTGTCTTGTTCGATAGCCAGTGCTAACTTTTCTCGACGAATCGGTGAGGGTAGAACACTGTTAAATAACTCGGCGATTTCGTCGAGTTTACTAAGTTCGCAAGCGGGTAATTCAATTGGGCCTGTTGAATCCATAACTTCCTCAAATCTTTCTTCCGACTCATCGTCTTCGGGGATATCTTGCGTGATGGTAACAGATGGATCTTTTCCTTGAATCTGCCAAAGAGAATTAATTTAGCACGCTACTATGTAGAGGAGAAAAAAATCGATGTTCAAGAGACTTGATTTTCACTGACAGAAGTGACATTTAATGATTTCGTAAGAGTTTGTGGGTAGGCGATAGATTTGTTAAATACCAAACAAATGCACCTTTCACTTTTAAGTAACGTTCCATTACTGTTATACAAGGAACTCATCTCATAACCTAAGCTTTTACAAATGAAAACGTATTCATGCTATCGAAGAATGAGCCTACCTGACAAATTTTTTCCCAAATCTCATCGCAGCCCGCTTTCTCTTGAAAACTAAGTGCTAGATCGTAGTTGTCGCCCTCTGACCACACAATTAGAGTCTCCTATCGTGAAAAAAAATGCAATTATCATTATAACAGAACCTTTACGAGAAACCAGCATAATTTCAAAAATACTACAAATGACGAAATGTACCTGTTGTTTCTGATAGGCAGTGTGCGGCTGTATTTTTGACTCGAGCAGAATTGAACCTGTAAACGAAGCAACCGGGGTCAATATACAACAGGTTTTCGGGTTTTCTCGAAAAAATAGCCATAATAAAATAAAACAAGTAATAGCAGCGGACAGAACAATCTCCACAAACCGTCTTCTTCGGATCGAACCATGATCGACATTCCCTGTAAACGTTCAACGTACGACGAAGACACGTGCCCCGTACCACGGTCATCCCACTGCCGGTCTTCGTTTAATGTATATAATTTAACACGGCGCCTAGTGCTCGCCATAATCCTGGCCCACTAATATTTTAACGCAATGAACGGCTCCCGCATCGTCCACCATGAGAAAATTACTGTCAATGTCCACCTTCAAATGTGTCCGCCATGCTGTATTGCTCTACTTTCTGCAAGGACCATCAAAACATTAGGGGGCGACCACAAAATAGTGAAGGGGGTCCCAGAGTTTGAGTGCACGGCGCCATTTTCGATATTTCCCGCGTAAAATTGAATTTTCTTTCAATTCAAAAATAACAAAAATGCTGTTTCTTTTCACAACTTATGCTTTACAAATCCCTAGCGTTCAGTGTTTCGGTTTTTATTTAACCTTTTAAGCTTTTTTTCTTCTTTTTAACATGAAACCAAATAAGCTCAAATACAAAAAAGCAGGGGCCTGGTGCATGCAGGTTTTTTTTAAAAAAAAAATGCCAGAAAGCAAAGTTTTGATATATTGTTATGTTTTTGTCGATACCTCAGAAACGCATAATCTACATTGTGTGTTCTTATGTTCATGCTTACGCTTGCCTTACCACCCCCACGTATTTACAACTGATCAAAACTAATAGAGAAAGGAAGATAGATGACGTCAGGAATCATGACGTCAGGAATCAGCTACCGATGACGTCATATCGCACGGCACATGACGTCATTTGTGATAAAAATACTCGTTGACTCCGATCGTCACGAATTTCCGATGGAACTTTTTACAAACATAAATCGTCTATGTAAGCAGAAACAGCAGAGCGTAAAAAATGCCCCCTTTTTCAAGCGTCAGGTATATGAAAGAGCAGGGATTTCACTGGTTCAGGTATGAAAGGGTGGGGAGACCTGTCTTTTCGATCTATGAAAAGTACCCAAAGGGATAAAAGATGTATTTTATGACAGTGAAAAAAAATCTAGAAAACTTTCTGGTTTTGTGTTATAATTAAAAGACAGTGCAGTTACAGCATTTAAAAAGGATGCAAAGTTCTAAACTAGGTATGTGAAAGGAAGAAGGCATACGAAGGGGATGCCTTTTCTGTGAAAAATGGTAAATAAAAGGGTAAGAGGTTGAGCTCGGGACGGAGCCTCCCCGTATAAAACTTAATTGAGTACCCCCCGGACAAATACCCAACAGAGGGGCCAGCATATCATACAATGATTGACGGCAGTGCCCGACAAATGCCCGAGGGTCGGAGATATAAAGGCCTGGAGACTGTGATTGAGTCATTTATACTACTACATCAGAAATTTCTGCAATCTGATTGGCTTAGAGCAGTGGTATTTCAGCTTAATTTGAAATACCTACATGTGAAAATTACAAACCTTTTGCGGGTAGTAGTATAAACAAATAATAGCATGATTTGTACGTGATATTTGGCATAAATACCACTCGTGATATTTCAAAATTGTCTCAAATTTCACTCGCCTAGCGGCTCGTGAAATTACGTATAACAATTTTGAAATATCACTCGTGGCATTTATGCCAAATATCACTACAAATCATGCTATTACCTATACTAATTATTTCCGGGATTCGTTTGATTACCTTTATTCGGAAATCCATGGCATCGTCAGGAACCTAGGCTCCTTGCTTCACAGAACAATCGGGAACATCCGTTCAATTATTCTGCCCTCTCAATTATAAGTGGGATATATTCCAAACATTTTTCTATTAGATCGGAGAGCAGATGCTGAAACGGGCTAATGACGTCATTTTCGATCATTTTCAGTTTCACATCAACAGAGACATTGGAAAATCGTCGCCGTGAATCGAGGCCAGGTGAGTAACAAAGAATAAACTTTTTTGGCATATTTCCTTACACATGAGAGCGAGAAAGATATTCATGACTTCCTCCACTCCACATTCCCTCTAATTAGAACATCATCGAAGACCTCAAAAGTGGGTGCTTAAAAGTAACATGGACGGAAGGAAAGACCGGGAGCACGAGGAAGAACGCGTGTCTCCCTCTCGCGCCCCCTCTTTTATTACTTTCAAGTGTTGCTACGCAGGGTAAGATCTGCGTCCGGCCCGCTTTCTAGTGCTCTTTATGAGGATACTCGATTTCCCTTCCATACCCCACCCCCTTGAATAACATGTTTCAATACAAATTTTAGCCTAAGAAAACAGAATAGTATTCTGCCCAGGGAATTGTTATTCATGAAATGTAAATAAGCTATGGCAAGAGCCATAATGGGTAGGGCTCCTGGGTATGGGGAATCACTCTGGCTTGGGACTGAAGCCCAAACCGGACGAAGAGTTTGGATGATGCATTCCAAAAAACCGGATTCCTCGTGGGGTGGGAGGGCGGGTCGCTAGAACTAATCTAAACGGTGCCCTAGAGTAGAGTGCAAAGGGTGGGTCCTATTCATAATTTACATATCCTCAAGGCATTCTATAGAGCGTTTTCACTCGCGTGGCTAGCATCTATGCAAATTATTGGAACAAAAGAAAGCATTTGCATAAGAAAAGAGTTCAACTCCCACAGGATTGGTTTGGAACGCCAACATGGCCGCCGTTTCATTGTTTTGGGACACCAATACGGCCGCCGTGACGTCATGTGAATACATGACTTTGCATAGCCGGCATTTTCAGGGAGTGCAGAAATTCCATACTGATGACGCGTTACTACCCAGTCTAATTGGTAGTGTCGCGTAGGAAATCGGGGAGACCAGTGGCGTCGCGAAATGTTGGCTGTTTTCTTAGGTTACACACTTTCCTTCAGTCATCAACTTCTCGCCCTTTTTTACCTTCCATTTTGCGGTACGACCTGCATTATAGAGCCAGCACATGGAATTGCAATGATTCTTTATTTCTAAGAGAGACAACTAAATGCCAGCATGTAATGGAACGAAGAATTAAACTTAAATTATTCAAGCATGTAACAACAAAACGAAGAAAGAGTTTTCCACAATGATTTTCGACAAAGCATTTGCAATCTAAAAAAGACAGAAAACTCAAAATCAATTTAATTTTAATTGATTAGTCAAACCAATCCAAGTTGTGACAACACTTATGGCGTGCATGTTAAATTTCACCCATAATGACAAGGGTCATAAGTGGGAGATGTCTTGGAAATAAAACAAAAGTTTCCTTCAAAATGAAAAAAATTGAAATGTGTTATTTTTCGTTTTCAGGAGTGCAAAGGCAAGCGCGAAGCGAGCGAGGAGCGAATCGGGGGAGGTTTATGTTTCACGCCTTCCCACGACACGCGTGTCTCGCATCCTCCTCGCTCGCCTGAAAAACACGAGAAAATAATGCATGTTCTTCAGGCCATAGTTAATTGAGTGGAATGGTTATGAAACCCGTCAGACTCCTTTGTTCTATGTTTTTGTGGACCTGAAAGTGCACAACGTTCAAAAGAATTCCTATCATTTTGATTGTATTGACCAATAAAAACGTTGCATTAATTTATTCCGTAACAATTTGCCAACAGAAAACAAAGGATTGTGCACTTTCACGGTACTTCCAACATAAACTGCAGCACTGTTGTTTTTATCATTGATGTTTGCCACTTTTCATAACCAGTCTCCTCTAATAACTATGTTCAGGCTAAGGACACTGCGAAGATAGACATTAATTAAAACTACATTTTCTGTCAAGAGTGTAATGAGACAATGACCTGACTTTGCACTAATCATTTCCGATTATGATCACTCTTTTCAAGAACTAACTTTTAATCAGGAAGAAAGATTAAATGACCACCTGGTCGGAAAAAAATTAACTTTAGCTAAAGTAACTTCTCATTTTAAACTGCCTGCAGTTTTATAACCATTTCATATAATTTCTACTAAGCGTAAGTGCATATTTCCTCTAAAGCCAAAACGAAAAACGATTTAGAGGTAGTGCACTAACTGAACACCCTCGCTCATACACAAGCATCAAAACTTGAAATAGAGATGAATCATAGGACACGAAAGGGCAGGAGAAAATCCCTTTTTGCGGTCTAATGTTCATCGACCTTTCAAGGCGCAAGCATTTATAAAAGTACTAAATTCCTCCTCTAAGAATGAAATTGGTTTCTTGCTGGTTGCATTTCTGTTACATTTAAGGATGCTGGCCGGATCTCAGTCTCAAAGAACGTACCTACGCGAACTATAAACTTGTTTACATTTATAAAATTACATTAAATACAACTGAAAGAAAACGAAACGATTACGAGGCTGCATCGTACACTTGAAACTTGAAACAGCTGGTCGCAGATTATTCGTTGAGGGCAAAGCTCGGATATGTCGATATGTCACGGAAAACGCTGCAAAGGGGCAAGGCAAGCCGGTCCGTTTTTCTTTTACGCCAACTTTCACATTTCTTACAACATATCCTTAAATCTTTAGAAAACTTGCTATAATACCAAATTTGTGAATGACTATAAGGTGATGAGCTAACGTCGGGTTTCAATTGCATTGTTGCGCTTTTCGACTGTCTCTTAAGTCACTTTTCGTGTTACTGAATTATCTTAAAATGACTTTACATAACAAGCAGAAACTGGAACAAAGTTTCTTTTCTATTTAGTGCAATTTACTCCTTGTCAATGACCTCCCGTTTCAAACAGTCCGCAAGAGCTCTGCGCATGGCTAACTTGTTCGCATCCTCCTGGCTGCTCTTTGACGGCGGAGAATCAACTTGCTCGCCAGCGGTGACTCGACGAGCTGTATGAGCGGACGTCGGCCGAGCCTTCGACTCCTGTTCGGTATACTTCGTCAAGCTTTTCTCGCGTTCCTGTCTTTTCAATGCGAGGAGTTTGTCTCGTTGCTGCTTTAGGTACTCAGAGCGTCTTTTCATCTCTTCAGGAGTTATTTCTTGCTTCTACGAGGAAACATCAAAGAACAAAAATTTTAGACAACAACAGATGGGTTGTAAGAGTTTTCTCAGAAAGAGAAAACCAACTTCATAGTCTTCATAGTCAAACCTAGAAAATCCAATTCACCAATCACAACTCAAAGCAAACAAACGTAGCCTACAAACAGCGCAGGGAAAATGCAATCAACCAATCACAACTCAAAGCAAATAAATGCAGCCGACGGCAAGAGCGAGAAAATCCAATCAACCAATCACAAATATAGACGGCCAAAAGCGCGGGAAAAATCGTGCAAGCATGTCATTAATGGAATGCGAAGAAGGAAAAGTAGAACAGTAGATGGGTTCGCCAAGACCTTTTCTTCAATAAAAATGCACTTCAACAATACAGTCTGATACACAGGCTTAACAGCTACTTGTCTTAGTAATCGTCATTCTACCTGAACTGGCTTGGCTGTGCTACTAGCAGCATCCTCCTTAGCACTTTGCAGCCATCCTGCAGCTGCATCAGCCGGTGTATCTGCTGCTTTCTTCGGTTTCCCTGACAAAGGTGGTAACCCTGTAGTCTGGGGTTTTTCCAAACGTTTGGTGTCCTGTGCAGGAGATTTTGTGCTTGAAGGGGAAGGCTTCGGGACTGGTTTACTCTCCACAGGGGAGGTCTTGGCTGCTTGTTTGCTTTCGACAACAGGAGGTTTAGCAGAAGGTTGGACAGTCGACTGCTTAACTTCATCACGTAATTTTTCGGCTTCAGCTGCTTGCTGTTTCTGCGCTTCTAGTGAAATTTGAAGAGCTTTTTCTAATTCTTCATGTTCTTTTTTTGCTATTTCCCTTAGCCTAAAAAGGAAGAAAAATAAGAAAAGGCCACATGCCCACAAACAGACCACATTTAATTGAACTGCAACTCTTTCACTTGCTCAAAGATGTGTCTTCCTTTCTGTATGGTATGCAACACTATCCTAAGTTCACACGGTACAGCGTAATAATGAGCCAAGACCTACCTGAACATCTGAATGTAGACTGCAAACAGTCCCTCTTTTCTCTTTTCGCGTAAAAATCGCCACGCGCGAGGAGAAGTGGAAGAAAAGTTTTCTCCCTTCCCTCCGAAGGTCGCCTTGCTCGCGGGTGGCGATTTTCACGCGCGCTCACGTGTTTCGCTCGCTATACTACCCCAGAGGGAAATAAGAGAATACTCGTAATCTAATTTGAGTGGGGAAAGTGCATGTGCAGTGACTTTGTTACCTCTACTTCCTGCATCCTTGACGCATAAAAATCCCCAAAGAAGCAAAGTAATTCATGGGATGCGTCCCTAACACCCCTAACACCTGGCTCATGAATAATATTGAATATGTCTGACATAGCGGAAAGATTGTTCAACTTCAACTTCATCTTCTTTACTATTATTGTTGAGGGTAGGCAAGGTCTTCTTACTGTTCTTCAAGGTAAAGGTTTGAAAGAATTGAAGATAGTAGAGGGGCAAGCGATAGAAAACATATCTAATCTTGCCCAAGACAACAAAGTGACATATGACTTAAGAAAGAACAGAGTACCATGACAGCAAGAGTGCTTCTTTACTACCCTTGTTCTCATAATGAACAATCACATCAAGTAAATAGAAAGAATGATGAAAGAGCACCTCGTACTTTCTTCGGTGATCACCTTCTCCGGGACTGGAAAGTTTAAAGATTTTCTGAAGGAATTAAGAGCAGGATGTGACGTGAAACAATAAGAAATAGCAATCATTTTGTGTGGTTAAGCGCACTGACAAAGTCGCGGAATTTTTACTTATAAAAATGAATTAATGAAAAAAGTCTGTCAGCAGCCTGTGTAATAGTCATTTTCGTTTTCTTCTAGTGAAGCAGGAGAAGTGTGAGGACGCAAGAGGGGGACAATAGCACAGGCGGGGTGGGAGAGGTAGAGGAAGAAAGAAAACGCCTGCTGCCGACCGAGAGAGAAATCAATAGATTCAAGAGATTAGCTGAAGAACAGAGTCTTATCACCTGGAATGTTCAGTATCTGTGACTACACTTTCCAGTCTTTGAGAGGACGGAGATTGGCTAGGAAAGCAGGTTGAGAAACAAAATTATTTGGTTGTTCAGAGGAGATATGTTGAAATATATATTGGTCCGGGTGGTTGTTATTGTTGACTATTAATTTTACTATTCATCAGCATATGTTAGTCAAGTGAGAAAAGCATGGGGACACGAAAGGGGGAGCAAAGGAATAGGCGAGGTGGGAGGGATGGGAAAGAAAGAAAAATGCTTGCTGCTGACCACAAACAGATGATGACAAACAGAATGCCTATTTCAATAACAAACAAGAGGTAGGAAAAGAATAAATAGATAAAAGAGACTAACTGAGGAAGAGAGTCTTATCACCTGGAACATTCACCATTGTCTGTGACAACACTTTCTGGTCTTTGGGTGGCCAGCGGAGGTTGGCTAGAGCAGGTTACGATTAGAACAACAGCATTATAATGACAAGCTTATGTAGTTCTTCCGAGGAGAAATGTTGAAATATATTCAAGTCCGGACAGTTATCATTTTTGACTAATCATCAGAATATGTGCATTTAGAGTACAGTAGGGATGGTTGGATTGTGTACTGTGAACCCACAGCTGGAATAATTCAAATGGTAAAGAATGGACTGGACTGGACTGGACTGCAGAGTGGGAGGTCAAAGAACTCAGATGAAGATGCTTATACATATACTGGCTTTGTTCGCACTGTAAATGGCTAGAGCTTCAGGGAAGACCGTGTAGAAATGGCAGTCCTGTCTTCAACAGGGGCCAACATAATCTGTTAACCTATTGCAGAGATTCCAACCCTCCCATTTTGGCTGGAAACCTCCTGTTTTTGCTTAATATTATTTGCGTTTTGGAAACTCTTCCATTTCTCTGCTTAACGAGTCTTTTTAGCACGCTTTGCTGCTTTTCTGCCACTGGTTTCTCAGCCATTTTTACCCTTTTGTCATCTGATCATGAGCCTGAAATAATTTTGGGTGCAGTATTTCCGTTGACTGTGATCTCAAAAAGCAGGAAATGGCATCTTGAAGGCACATATCTTCAAATTTTTCCCTGGAGAGCATGCTGCCGGTTCCCCTAGAGGCTCACACCTTCAGCACTTGTGGGAGCTGCTATGCCGCTCCTAAGACCTCCCTTTTTTAGTTGACAGGGATTGAATCTCTGCTGGAACTGTCCTCAAAATGCTTTCAGTGTTAAACATACTTAGTTTTGTTCTGCGAAACTTACCTTGCTGGTTATCTTATAAAGTTACAAATCTAGTTTGCCAAATTCAGCCGTATCTCCTCGCTCCTCGCTGCTAAAGTAAAAGATGTTTTAGGCAGAGAGTGAGGGAAGACGGCTGTATACTTCCTGTATTAACATTCACAGGCTATGACAACTTACTCTAACCATTACCTCTCACTTTCCTCTTTGGACTCTGCTAATGTTTTCTCAAATTCCTGTTCTGCTTTTCCTTTACCACTCTTCTGTGATTCATACTCTTCCTTAGACCTTCTCAATACCTCCTGCATTATAGCATCCTCATCAATGATAGGAGCAGGGGGGGAACCAGGGGTTGAAGCTGCACTAGGTGGGGTGGGGACAGGTCCAGGCACTGGCATAGGCATTGGCACATTGTGAATGTGTTGAATAATCTGCAAGGCTTGTAGCTGCAGCTCAATATTCTTCTGAATCATTAATTGTTTAAACACCTCATAATCCTCTGCAGCCCACAGCTGGTCAAAGACATCCTTTATACATGTCAAAAGAAAGAAGAAATGTTAATTGAAACGGTGTTGTGAGAAAGTTTTGAAGTAGACTGCTGAGTTGTCAAAGTAAGCGGCCAGTCCAGGGATATCTTATTCAAAAAACGCATCCATAAAGAAATGCCAAGCAGAGTAGCCGGCCAATACTAACCAAGTAGGCAGCGATTTTTGCTGGCAGCCAGCTACTTTTGACAACCCTGATTGAACGAAACCACGTGAATGCCTACATGAATGTTTTCTGAATACATGAGTGGTACAAATGTTTATATTCCAGGAGTTCACCAAAAAGTTCCAGGAATAGTACAAATCCTGATTAAGTGTAGAAGCAACTCTTTCCACTAAACCTCCTTCTTTGCATACATTCATGACCTGTTTTTTAGTTCTTTAGAAGTTATTCCTGCAGGATTTTTCCAGGAATTCTGGATGAATGAACCTACCCTATGCATTCTACTGAACTGCGGACTTCCACTTCCTTCTTTACATGCATTCATAAACTGTTCCGCAGTTATTCCAACATCTTTCAAAAAGCTTGCCAATAACTTATCCACCTTAAACAACAAAACAATAAGTTGAATGTTCAGGCAGTCCTCATTTAGGCAAGTGTTTAACAGAATTATGTCATTTTTACAGTGGAAACCCAATTTCTAGAGCAGGACATATAACATAACGTAACGTATTAAGAACTTTTAATATTTAAGTGTCAAACGTATAATTTAGCTATACAAAATATAACATAGCTAATTGGGCACACTAATCTAAAATACATAATAATTCATAATAATATGTATTAAAATCTTAAAAATCTTAAAATCATAAAATCGGGATCTACAAAGGTCACAACAAATAACAGCCAAAGTTATTTTCTAAAATACCAGAAATATCTAAATTTCTGATAACGTTCTTAAAAGACTGAAGACTAGGTGATTGCTTGACCATGTTATGTAGTCTATTCCATAGTACAGGTCCAAAGTAACGAATTGAATGTTTGCCATAGCTGAGGCAAGATGAATATTTAAAAGACACTCTCGCTTTTCCGGTAAGCAGTTGCTGAAAATTTTGGAGTGGCCATGCAGATCTAACAACCCTCTCTTTCATTCTGTCCCAGCAAATGCTACTCACCCATTCGACAACTTGTTACCATTAAAACATGTTAGCCCCAGGGTTTTCAATAAGAGCCGCTCGCCGACAAAATTTGCCGGCTTTTTCACATGAACTCGCCACCTACTTTTCTTCGGAAATTACCCCAGAGTATTCATGCGCTGTCATTAAATAAAAAGGCCAAAATTTAATGATGTCTGTGTTATGTTCAAACAGTCTAATTTTTGCCCCAGAAATGCTGGAAATGCATTCTAAGAGGCACAGATTTTAAAATTTTTCACCTTCTGCACTCACAAGTTGCACCTTTGCCTTGTGTTTTTTTCCTTCCCCACCTACTCCAAAGCCTTTGCCACATACTTAAAAAATACTTATTGACAACCCTGTAGCCCAGCATGGTTTCTCCTCTAACTCAAGGCAATCTAGTCACATGGCAGTTTTTGTCACCCAGCAGAACCCTCAGTATTGTAAACCTGTTGATATACATCAAGGTAAAACTGATTTTCCTCCTCCAGCCTAGGCATGTGAATGTTAATTGAATCCCTTTTTGTCAACCTCTTCATAAATGGAACTAATAATATATAATTATTCTTTTTCCCTAACATGATCCAAAAGTCCCAATATAAAATATATTTCCCTTTATTCAAATGGAAATATATTTATTAAGACAAGACAATTTTTTATACTTGACCTAAAAAAGTATTGTGCTAAGTCATTACCGGTAACCATTTTGTTGCTATCATTTTGTTGCTTTTGGTAGCATTTTATATATTTTTTTTGCTCCAAGAAACACCTGTGTCCAAAAAAATATTTGGGTTGACATCATTCCATTGAGATATCATGTACTCCTGTATAATCAGGCTACTGATCAACACGACATTTTACCATAATGTGTACTATAGGAAAGGGTTAGAACTACTAATGAGAGGAGATTATTACAGCATATAATTAAATGTCCATAAGCAATGAATTTTCTTTTGGAGGGGCAGGGGAGGTGGGGGGGGGGGGGGGTGGGGTAGAAACAAGCAGAACCCAGCAACCCCTGGCTCCTTAAATTTTACTCTTGCCCAACAAGGAAGTCTTCAGTTTTTTTTACAACAGAAATTAAAAAAAAAAAGAGACTTGATGGGGGTACACAATTACTTGTAAACGACTGAGAAGTTTTTATTGTGGGCCCCAAAGTTAAGAAACCCAACTGGCTGGTGGTATGCCAGTTGCCTAATTTACAATGGTGACTGAGGAGTTGAACTCCTGTCTACCGAGAACAAATCCAGCTAGTAGTTAGGGAAGGTATTGAACACAGAGCCTCCAGATTATAACTCCAGCACTCTGACAACTCTGCCACCCTTCCTCCTCACAGACTGGGCACCCTAAATTTAACAGATTCAGAGCAATGGGCTTCCTACATTGTTTCTTAGAGCACAGCTCTGTGTGAGTGTGTGGGTGCGGAGGGTGGGGGAACCCTCCCAAATCATGTATTGTAAACAAAGCAGGGGAGAAAGAGAGAGATGCGCTCAAACCCCGGAAGGCAAAAGTTCCCCAATATTTGGTGCAAAGTGTAAAATTACATGCGCCATTCCAACCAAACAATATGGAGCCATCCTAAAAATATCCTTGAAACATTGCGCAGAACCAAGAATATATTTACAATTTTTTTTTACAGGAAGATAGCCATGTATGGGTGTTTTGCTCTCTTTTATCATTTTCTCTTGCCATCATCAAAGAAAATTACTGGCTCATTAGGGATTTTGGGATTTTAGATATATAGCTAGTACATTTCATATTTTGAATTTAATTAATTTAAACTTCTCCTTCAAAGTGCAATGAAAATCTGCCTACTGAAAGTTTAATACAAAAAAAAAAATAAATAAAAAACATGAATTTATTCATGGGCGGGAAACTAATAAGATACATATCAGTTTTTTAATCATTCATGTTTGGAATACTGGAGTGAGTGTCCCACCAGTATCTCTTTTATATCATTTCAAAATCATGAAAAATTAACCGGGAGCAATTTACAGAATTCTGTTTTGTAACATCTGCAAAACGACTCCACAAATTAAATACAAGCGACAAACACTTAAAAAAGCTTAAAATATTTGAAGTCTCGAGATTATTTCCAAATAGCAATCTTGAGCAAACAGTAGGAGAAAAAAAATAAAGTTTTCTTACCATGTCCTTGTATGATTTGTGTATTTTTTTATATTCCTCATGATTTTCTCCATCTGGATCAAAAACTGTCAAAGCATTCAAAGAAGAAATCATAATAAATGGATTCAAAGAATACAAAATGACTGCATTTCGCCAAATTTACAATCAACAATATCAACAAAAACCCAGGGAATAAAATTCCCAAAATGAATGGGGAAACTGCAGCATACCTAAAGAATTATGTTCTATAAAAGTGCGAACCGGAAAATTCCATATCGGGGAGGTTAAATAGCCGATAACGGCATCAAATATAAATTCTCTCTCGCTGGCAGACATCTTCCGTTTAGCTTTTGCTCTTGGCAACTGCCTCTTTATGGTGGAGCCAACAGCTTCTTTCAAGGGAGGAGAGGTGAAGGTTTTAAATAACTTTTCAGAGTTCTGGAAAAGGTCCTGTTAAGTCAATTAATTAACCAATTTTCACCATTTCCAAACCCTGAATTTTTTAATTTAAAAAAGAGAATAAAAGTTATTGTTGGAACTTAAGTTTAGCCAGCAGGTAATTGTAGGAAGTCCCTTACTAGTTTTACCCTCCCTCCCCTCCCCTAGGTATATCTGACTAGTTACTATTCTCCCGCTTAGTAACGCCGAAAGCAAAGTTGTCTGTGGAGAAGAAGATTTGCTCCTTTCACGTACTTTTGATCTTCGATGTCACTGCAAAATGTTGAAAAGGCGATCTCAGTCGACAGATATAACACCTTTGGTGAACAGTGCAGTCGAGAAACTGCAGGAACTTGGTATGGAATGAATGATTGCTGCTATAGATCCAAAATTAATTGTCCAGCTCTTCTACATTTATAACTTAATTTGTCTTCTAGTTCTATTAATTTTTTGTGATTGATGTAAATATTTATGTTCCTAGGGCATAATGTCAAGACAAGCAAACAGAGTGTTGAACCAGTGGATACCTCTGGCTTGGATATTGTCATTAAAGCCCTCAAAGACTTGGTAAACTTTAAAGTGTTGTCGAATTATAGGTAGAACTACAATCATAGCTTGTCCTGAAGCTAAGGGTGTTGGGGAGGCTACTACTTTCTACTTCTTTCTCTTCTTCTTTCCCTGGCCCCGTTGTTCTGTTATATCTCAACACTAAATAGAGGGGATCGGGAAGTGTTAAGCAAATTTAGGCAAAAGGATCTCTTTTGGTTAACTGCATGGAGTAAAGCAGTCATGCTGTTAAGTTGTACGTTGAAAGTAGATGGTGAACATGCAGGCTCTGTAGCTAGTTTCACGTTACCCTCGAGTCGTGAGAGATTCCTTGTAGGCTGTGGGTCAGGTTGTTCCCTTGTGACAGAGCAGTACGAGACCCCGGGGGGGGGGGGGGGGGTACTTTAGGAATTTCTGGGTTGGGATGTGCCGCTGGGACCCTGAAACCCTTAACCTATACCAGAGCAAGTTCAGCTGAATTTTGCTACCCTATACTAGATTAAACTCCCCAAATCCCCCTATCCAACTGATCAGTTTCCCGAAAAATGATACCCTATTCTAGACCCAAACGCTCTGATTTATATACCCTATCCTAGAGTAAACTGCTTGAAAACCATACCCTTCACAGTGGCACATACCTATATAGCCCATATATGGCAGTAACCCCCCCCCCCCCCCCCCGGGTACTAGACTGGATTATGGTATTTTTTGTTGATGCCATCTTCTCCAGATGGATCCTAAGAATTTGGCTTGTTTCTTTTTTAATTGTTCTCACTTCCACATTCTGTAGAAAAAATAATACCATTCTAGACCTGTCAAAGTGGATAGAAGTTTCATGCACAACTAGGTTGAAGGGGCAGGGATGCGGGAACTAAAGTACTCCGGTGAAACTATACCTAAAATTCCTGAACATCTCTGGGCTGACTTGTCCTCAGTTGTCTCTCACTTTTCTCTACACAAGGGATTAGTGCCTAGGAGGTGCCAGCATGCAAAGAATGTCATGCTAGCTGGTAGGTCAGGACTAATGGAGGTTCGGATTACTCTAGTGAATTCTCTTCTTAATTTGCTCAAGGGACAAGTGAACTTTTGTAGGGGAATTCAAATTGTAGATTAAAGGACCTTAAGAGAAATTCAAACTTCATGCCAATTTAAGGCTGTTTTTTCAAGGTAACCTGATGAAGCAAAACAATTATTATTACAGTTTTATTACAATGAATAACAATAAAGCAAATGATTATTAATAGCTAATGGTGTTAAAATAAGTTTATAAATTAATAATAATAAATTAATTTTTGGTCCTGCTCATCAAATTTTTTGGGTAGGGTGGGTGGGAGAACTAGCTTGAGTGACTTTTGGGCTAGTACATGCTAGGTACAGCTTGCCCTTCATCTATAAAACTGACCCTATGCACCAGCTGGATGCATGCAGGAGGGGTGGGGGGGAGGGGGAGAATTAGAAGGGGGAGGCCGTCAGCTTTCTTCCCATTATCTTTATTGACTTCCCGTGCTTGTCTTTTGAAACAACACATAAATCGTAAGAGACAACTCGGAATGAAGAAGACCCTTGCAAGCACCTTCAGTTCTACAGTTTAGAGGGGCTCACCCTTGCATCTTTGACAGACAAACAAGGCTGAAAATATGGCTATGACAACTGTCTGAGCTCAGTTTTCACAAAGGATAACAGTGGCTTTCTCCAAGTTGCAGGATGTTTAAGTGTCTATATTTAAAAAAATATAGTATGGTGTAGGTCAAAATGAAGTTTAAGTCAATATGGTTTCAACCTAGATCAATTCTGAATTTCCTTTGTTTCTTAACCCTGATTATTCATGAACAGGCTAGAAGAGATGGGAAATTGAGAATCAACCTAAATTAAAGCCATTGTAACCCTTCATTTTGACCCAGTGAGGGGAAACCTGGGATGTCATTTTTTTGGCTAAAAATCTTCATCGTTTCAGGAAACAGAGAGACTAAAATTGCATGAGTTGCTGGAGACAGAAACCATTACAGCAAGTGTTCTACGCTACAAGTTACAGTATTTCCCAAGTGATATCAAGAGTGAAATACAAGGTACACTGTTGATGAGTATAATAATTAATAATATAGTATAATAATTACTTTTATTTCCTTCTAGTGCTTACTCATGCCTTATTCTGGGAACCAAGTGAAAAGCAAAATGTTCTTGAGTTATGGCAGCCTTATGTGTGACCATCAAGGAGAATATATTTCTGCAGTAAAATGGAGCTAGTAAGGTCTTTTTTAGAAGGTTTTTAATTAGGCAGTTACTTCTGTCATTACTAAAGCATTGGTTCCAAAGATTAAGCCTCTCACAGATGGTCAGGATAGTTTTTTAGATATTGAAATGCTGGAAAACCTTGATTGGGAACAAAGAACTAACATGGGAAAATTATTGATGAGGTATTTGCCTGAAAAGAAACATTCTCACAAACACAAATCTCAAAGGCTTTATTATGATTACTCTTTAGCTGCTGTTTACTCAGCAAGACAATCAAATGAAGCAGAAATCAAGAGATTAAAAGTAAGTACATGAAAAAAAGAAGTTGAATTTTTCCAGGAGACATGACTTGTAAATTAAGCTTTTTTAAATCTTGTCATTTACGGAAATTCGATCTTGTTACCAATTATTGCAAAAGGCCAGTTGTTTTCTTGTAGGAACCAAACTAGCTGCTTGTTTAAATATCGTCAGGGTTTATTCTAGAGCACGGCCTTGCGGGATTTCCACAATTTGGAAAAAAATGCCACATAAGATTTGCGTTTGTGCGTCAAATGGAGCACCAAAAAATAGACCCAAGGATAAGTACTATTTTTTTTGAAATAAAGAATTCAAAAGCATCACTGACAACAACACTGATTTGACGGCTGCTCTATAAACTTACTTTGAACGTTTATAGCCTCATACTCTTTCAGTTGCCTTTCTCTCCTTCATTTGAGTCATTATTTCACCAGACAAATGTCCGGGATTCTGCAGTAATTCAAGCCCAGGCTTTTTCAGTTGCCCAGAATGTTCCAAAATGGCGGCAAAGGGTCAATAAATGTTTGTTTTCTCACGGAACAGTCTGTACCAGTACCTTTTGGGGGGACCCTCTCTTGGACCCCCTTAATTATGAAAAAGGGCCCCCTAAAATTACAGAAGGGGGCCCATTTGACCCTCATTGGCTAATTTCCAGAATAAACCCTTTATTATTACGAACTAAAAATTCCTTCAAAATCCAAACTTGGTATTGCACAGCAAAGAGAAATTACCGTAAAATTCCAAAAATAAGCTCCTCCATGTATAAGCCCCTCCAAAAATATAAGCCCCCCTAACTGGTAAATGCAAAAAACCCTCAGTTAAATCGCCCCTCCAAATATTAGCCCCCATGACCAGGGGCTTGTACTTGGAAAATTGCCCTAAAATACAAAGTAAAACAAAGCAAAAACTTCCAACAATAAGACTAGCCCAATCGATTTTGAAACGCAAGTTTCCCTCTGTAGATAATCCCCTCCAAAAATAAGCCCCTCAAAAGGGCCTTTGAAAATGAAAGCCCCGGGGCTTATTTTCGGAATTTTAAGATAGGTTGACCATTATTTTTGTTGCTGGGGTGTTTTAGACACAACTGAACACAATCATCAAGAACATTAAGTCCTTGGAGGAGAGGCATCAAGACCTTGCAAAAGAAAATGCGAAACTGGAGTAAGTTACCACTAACTGTACGTCGTAATAAAAAATACCGGGTCAACTTGCTCTGTAAAAGAGAGGTCAATGGGACTCTTCTTTTCAGTGAGATGTAATTTTTAAATTTAATTCAAGTCAAAATCTTTTAGCCTTCATTTGAAGGTCAACTGATTCTCAATTTCCTTCATCCCTTTGCCCTAATTTGTGAATAGTTAGGGCTAGGAGAGAAAGGTATTAAATCGAGAATCAATCCAGGTAAAAAGGTTTAACCTAAATTTGACTTTAATTAGTCATGTGCACTTTGTAAAAAGTGTCTGTAAGTGAGGATCGGTTGAGAGGGTTACCAAACTATAAAATGACAACAGATGTTAGAAAATAAAAGGACAGGTGTCATCACAAAACTTGATAAAAAGTGCTAGTGTGGAAATCAGACAAAATTTATGTATTAAATCAGTTTGATATATCCGTGTTGCGGAATTTTCTTTTTAGGCCTGAACGGAATGATATGCAAACAGGGCATGATGAAATTATTGCGCTTCTCAATCAAAAGATGGCTGACAAGGCAAGGTAGGGGGTTTACAATATAAAATGTTCAAAATCCACTGAGCAAGAAAAAAGATTCACAGTCACCCATGCAGGTTCTTAATAGTTTTCGTCTGATTTTTAAGGCTAGTGTCTTGTTTTATCAACTTGCCGTCAGACATTAAGCTCCAATGTCTTCTTGAGGCTGGACTTACAATCTTGGACAGAATAAAATGGAACAGCAAACCCCCATCCACCCCCCCCCCCCCCACACACACCCCCTCCCCCCCAAAAAAAAATCATTTCCCATCTTTGATTTGGGGGAGAGGGGAGGTCTTGGTTTGCCATTTATTTTGTCCAAGATTGTAGCCTGATATTTTAATATCAGCTTAGAAGGGGTCTTGTTTTCTACAGTAGCTGCAAACGTGTTGCAAGTTTCACAGTTTAATTGATCATTACCTTTGTTCACTCACATATCACAGGGGGAGGGGAGGGGAAGACCTGTTATACTGTCTCATTACTCTTTATAGTACACTTGCACTTCTACAAGAATCACTTCACTTATCCTCCATGAAAACCCTTAATCAACCCACCTAACACATCATTACTGCCAGTACTAACAAACAATTCTCTATTACTACACTTTTACTTACTTCACTGTGAAGCATTTTCTCCTGTATCTGACTTCTTCTACTGTACACTGTATACATGTCCCCTCTAGCCTTTGTCAGCTTTCAAGGCAATATAGTACCCTTCTATTAAAGAAGACTATAGGTGCTTACCATGAACATTTACCAAATGAATTAAATTTAAAGTTACAATTGGGATAAGTATGATATACCCGCAACATGGTATATCTAAATCAGCTGGAAAGATAAAAAGAGTAGAAAACTTGTTATCTCACACGTCAAATCACACCCCATATTTTATGAAACTTTGGGATGGTGCTAATCCACTCTTGGGAAAGATTTTTTACTCGATATTTACTCCTTATTTCATCTTTTTTCTTATCTATTCAGCAAGCAAATAACTCTTAATGAGACTCGTGACAAACTCAGAGAGACGTACAAACGGGTAAGATAATTATAGGACTGAAAAATAATCATGATTTAAAAACAAAAAGTATCATTTTAAATTGTGTTTTTTTTAAAGTCAGTTTTTGTATGAGAATTAAATGAAAAGCAGCTTTTGGTGCCTACTTTTATACCACCATGCTGTGAATGGATCTTTCGTCCTATTTCCAATGAATAAATAAATAAAGTAATATTGTTTGAATGGACATCCAAACTCAGCAGTAATGAAAGTTACTGTAGGACTTTCTTCCTTAATTTTAAAGACTCATAAAATTGGATAAAAGAATGAACTTCAAATTTTATCAACACAGATAATTGAGCTGGAAGACTCTATTGTTCAACTGAAAGAAGATTTGGTTCATGAACGAGAGGAAGCACAGTTGGAGAAAGAAAAGCTGACACAGTCTGTGGTAAGAATTTGTCAGGACCATGTTTCATGTATACTTGGATGTATGATTTATTTCGTGAGCCATGGTGATTACATGACTTGTATAAAGTTCACGGCCATCCCTTAGAAGACCCGTCCTTCCACCCATAGATAAAGACCTTATTTAGCCTGTGTCAAAATGCTGCCCCCCCTTTACGAAGCCCACCAAAATTTACCTGACTCCAAAACCCTTAATGCCACTACCTTTATTGAGACGTTTTGTCCAAGTTGTTGTACATGGTTTCAAGTTTGTCAAACCAGTCTAATTGTATTTTTATTTATGATACATTTTGCCATAATCTGAGACAAATGAAAACAAACAATAGACTGGTATGAAAATTTTAATGGCAAAAAAAATTGAACAACAACAATACATAATGATAGATGCCCACATGCATGAATGTAAGTGTTAACAACATTTTTCTCGGCTTCAGTGTACAGAAATATTTTGGTTTTTTTTAGGCTGATACCCAGAAAAAAGCTGAGGAGCAGAGGAAGACAAACATAGAAAAGAGAAAGTAATTATACCTCTAGATAATTATATTACACATACATAGATCAAATTTAAAATGATAAGGAAAATTTGCTGGGGGATTACAGGGTATTTCTGCTTCGATATTTTTTAATGTATCGACTAAAATTGTATAAAAATTATTTACTGTCAGTGTACATGTACTTAGCATTGAGTAGCTATTGTAAGCTCATAACAGAACAATGCAGAATAACATGAACCAAACATTAAGAAACTACCAAGTGATTGGATGCTGACCAAAGTCCCAAGGGAGGAGGAGTTGACTGTACTTGTATTGTGCCTGCAAAAGTCCTCAATTGGCACATCTAGTTATCTGCAAATAGCCTGTGACTTTCTCCTCACCACACCTGTTTCTAAGCCGAGAAACTACTCCCCACTGAGGGAACTTGCTTAGGAGCTGAATTGGTGACGAAATTAGTTGAAACACTTCGTCGTAAAGGGGCTTTCTGATGTTTTACTGACTTCTTAAAGGGAAAATAAAGTTTTTCCTGACTCTCCCATCCCCTCCATGCAATGTTGTGCTGCTGTTCTATCTACCTATAGAAAACAATAAACACCCCATTTTGGAGAGTAGAGGGGAGGGGTGTGGATATGATTCTTTTGTTCTCTGAAGTTACCCTATTTGAGTACAAGGTCTCAATAATTTTGTCGCGGATTGTAGGTTCAGGCAGTTCAACAGAACTTAAGTTGGTCTCAACATTTGAGTCTCATTTGTCTGATCAGCTTATGTCAATTACATTTTATACTGGAGGTAGATAGTCAAGTTTTAAATGCCACCATCTTGATGGTGAGAGTGGAAACCCATGCCTTGTAAAAGTTTTAAGCGGAACTGAAAAAGTTCTGAAGAGCCAAATATTTTAGTTTGTAACATTTTCATTTTAGTCTTTTAGTCGTTAGCCTTTGTAGTTTCATGATAGTTAAATCTTTTAGTCTGACTGTAATATTTTTTCACTTAGCCTTTTTAGGGTTTAAACTTTTTCACCTTTAGCATTTTATATTTGATTGTAATCAGTAGTTTTAATATTGTTTAATCTTAGTCAGAGGACTTCCCTGAAAACCACTTAATATGATGGGTAGCTTCCTCTATAAAGATTATTTATTATTATTATTATTGTTGTTGTTGTTGTTGTTTGTGCTTGGGTGCAGGGAAAGTGGAAGGTGGGATTTTAAGTTGTGTTATATACTATATTCATTCCTCACCTGCTTTGAAGTAGAAGGATGTAGAGAAATCTAATATATTGTTTTTCTTCTCCAAATTCTAGTTTAAGTACATGCTTATTGGTTATATAAATTTCTAAATAATGTGCCAACACTTGTAGCCCAAAACATCCTTGTAAAACTCTACAGGTGAGATGTGTTTCTTTCCTGCAGGGAGATTGATAAATTACAAGAAGAGTTGGTTGACAGTGAATCAATTTTGGACTCAAAGAGAAAGGTACTGGCACGTACAACCTTTAAGACTTACTATTTACATTAGTCAAGTAATGGTATATGTATTTGCTAAATTAAAATGTATTTTTGATGTTTGTGAAGAGTTGTGACACTTATCATTACTTAACAATGTTCATAAATTAAAAAGGTCAACATTGTCATACTCAAAAGAATGCCACTAACAGTTTTGTTCTAGTGTTATATAATTGTGGCTTTTATGTGCCAGTAAGTTTTAAATCCTCTGTAGTATACATTCAAGTGAAATGTTTTTGTTTGATCAATTTTACTGACATGGGGTATTTGGGACATCGGTTGGGACAGAATAAAGTATTCTCAGTGTTTCTGTTTATTTCTAGGTTATAAGAAAGTTTGAAACTTCTCGTAATAGACTGGAAGCTCAAGAAGTTCAACTAAACAGACATCTTCTGAAGGAGATCAAAGATAATGCCAATTTAACACAAGAAGAGTGAGTTGTCAAACTTTTGTATCCACATGTAAAGCCCTACATGTGCAAACGCATCCAACATTAGGGAGCTTAAGCAGCGACGTTTTTGAGCGACGCACGTCAACCGGAAGTGAGCCTTTTTCTCTTGTAATAAGCCTTTACGCTACCGTATTTGTATTGCCAAGTGTCTTAATTCTTAAAGGGACGATTTGCCCAAAAATTTGCTCAGAAGCACGACTCAAGTGTGCAAAAAGTCTATTTCCGGTTGACGTGCGTCGCTCAAAAACGTCGCTGCTTAAGCTCCCTAATGTTGGCCAACAACTTCCAACATTATTGAATGTTACATGTTCTGTCTGGTTGCACATTTTGTTGCATGTTGTCGGGAGTTGTTGCGCAAAGTTTGAAACTGGTCAAACTTTTGAGCCAACAAGTCCTAACATTTCTTTTGTTCTGTGATCGCTGAAGCGTAGTACAACAATGTTGGATCCATTTGCACAGCTCTTGCAACATTGTTGGTGCCATGCATGCACATTACACATGATCTCCAAAGTCTTTTGGGTTGTATCATTCCCACAATGCGCTGCAGGTTCCAACATTGTTGGGAGTTTTCACACCACTACCCACATTGTTAGCCCAATAGTATTGGGAGTTGTTGTGTCAGTTTGCACATAGCTTAACGCTTACTCAAAGAAACATTATTCACTAATGAATCTAATGCTAGAACATGAATAAGAACACCACGCAAAACTGGGGGGGATCTTAAGCATAAAGCTCCCAGTGGGAATGGTGGAGCTTTGAACTTTAGGAAGTACTAATTTTTGAGTCTGGATGAAATCCTGTGGTGTGGCAATTCAAATGAAACCTCTTTCGCAGTTTCTTCACACGGTGCCATCCAAACCCACACCATGGAGAGTCATAATAATTTTCCAGGGAGGAGGGTGTCAAAGGGCAAAATTATTTTTAAAATAAGGATGAGACTGGAAGATGTAGAGTGCCATGGAGGGGGGTGACACGTTGAACCAGTAAAGCTGCATTGGGGGGGGGGGGGGGGGGGTGCATGGATATTTTCTAGAGAAGTCACACGGGAATCTTGAGTTTTGAGGTTGCACACATAATGAACTTAAACTTTTTGCTCATGTATTTTGTTGAGTTATATAGATGCAAAGTGCAAAGTTCGAGAAGTTTGAGGTTTGTCAAGTAGTGTGTGATCTGGTATGCATTTTAAACTAGGAAAGTTCATTTGAATTCCATCATTTTTAGGATGAAAATTGTCAAGGAGCACAATGAAATGACTGAGGGATTGGAGGCCAAAAAGCGGGCACTGTTGGCACAGCTAGAAATGGTATGTGTATTTTTATTTACTCCATTCTATATAAAAAAAATACAACAGGCTCCAGTTTTTCAAAAGTTGCATAGCACTATCCACGGATAAATCACTATCCTGTTCCAGTGGACAAGTATTACAAAAACTGATTGCGTTATGTGCTCGATATTTTGTACAATATTAATTAATAGAAGTTGTTTAGACAAAAAAAAAACTACATGACTTTGTACATAAGGTCAGCAAGAAAATTAAGAATGGAGAAGGGCACAGTATAGTAAAACTAATTATAACCGTTTAACACAAAACTATGTCGCTTTAAAAGACGCGGTCATCAGCATCACCATAGTATGGTATGATCATGAAATGGTATGAAGGCTGCAAAAAATAACTGGATCATTTTATTTGTGCACTGACATGTAAGCTACGAAATAAAATGATAAAATAATTAACACTCAATATAATTTTCAATCAAATTAACCATGTATATGTTTCAAGTCAAATTTGATTTCAGGTTAAAATTTTTTAACCTTGGTTGATTCTTAATTTCCTTTGTCTTCTAGGGCTACCAGACATTAGCAATTGAGAATCAACCTAGGTTAAATGAAAATTAACCTGAAATCAAATTTGACCTGTATTAATGTATATAAACTATTTATGTATTTAACACACAGTGCATGCATTCTCTTTTTTAACAAAAATAGAATGAGATTGTCTTTTTTCACTAGCTACAGACAAATCTTAAAGAAGCAGAAGAACAAGAAAAACAGCTAAGTTTTAAGAAGAAATGCCTGCAAAAAGGTTTACATTGTCTTTTAATAAAGATTATAATGTCCTATTTGTCCATTAGGGAAAAGCAATTGGACTTCAGGATACAACTCCTTACTTCCTGTTACACCTAGCAACAGTTAGTTAGAAATATATGGCTGAGTCTGCAACTGGGCAAGATGAAGCGAATCCTTTGTTCTGATTGGCTACTCAAGTGGGCAAAATGGATTATCTTACCGGGGAGGGGGGGATGTGCTGGGTATGTTGCTGGCCTCTCAGAACCCCTACCCCACCTTAGTCTATCCTGTGGCCAAATATAGATCCCATCTTAGTCACTTTTGGGAAAATATCATTTTCACTATCCCAACCTTGTAACTTTCTTTTTATGTATCTAACTTATAAAGCCTTTTAACTAGGTCATCCTGGTTTGTTTTTTCACGTTGGTTAAGTTAAATGAAGTAAACATCTTCCCATTTTTAAATCCCTACCTACCTGAATTTTCTGATCCCCCTTAATCCCGAAAATGTGTGATCCCATTCCGGTAACTCTAGTGAAAATAAAGCCCCATTATAGTCAATCCAGTAGTGAAAATGCAACCCCATCCGGCAGCGCATCCCTATCAGTTGATGACAAGGAAGTATCCCCCCCCCCCCCCCCCCTCCCCCGGGTCTATCTTGCGTGCTAGAGATTTTCCACATTGCTGGATATTGGCTTTTCGTATTTGTGTTTTTGTTGACCTCGACTTTTTCTCGGTTGATAAAAACGCAAAAAAGTACTTGGCTAATATCCAATCAACTTGATCTGATGTCCATATCTTCATCAAAGCTATCCTAGCGACCACTCTCGTAAGCGACCAGCTCTACTTACGGCCACCTTTGTGAAACCCCCGTTTGAACGGTGACTTAAACTTTGTGATGAAAACCTCCCGTAAGCGATCGCGACCACTTTTTAGATTACCCAACTGGACTTTTCCTTTGTTTTTAAGCTCTTGTAAGCGACCATTCAACTCATTCGTGCACTAGCATTTGGACTTGGGGTTATTTTCGTCTACAAAATTGGACGTAAAGTTTAGCCTTGTCTATATCAGCTCGTTATACATTGTCAAAGTTCTTTTGTTTTTGCATTATAAATTATTAATGAGTTTCTGCTCAGGCGTCCCAAGCTCACGTTACTAGTGTGTTTGTGGTTTCTAAAGCTTTTGTAAGCGACCACCCTCTAACGTTTCACAATACGGTCGCTTACTTACGAGAGCTCACTCTTGTAAGCGACCAGCTCTGGTTACAACCACTTTCTCGAATTTCCGAGGTGGTCGCTTATGAGAGCTAGAACTGTATTTGAAATCCCTAGTCTGAGTTCTGTGGAATAAACCAGTGACTGCTTGGGGCCCAACTTCATCGAGTTTCCTTGCCCTCTTTTTTTTGTTTGTTTGTTTGTTTATTGATCTGGTTTTATTTGCTTTGGACATTCTCTGATTAAGGTTATCTCCTTATTTTCTTATTTTTATTTCTAGATCTAGAGACTGCTATTGAACTTCAGGAACAAGATGCTGGGGTTGTTCGACAACATGAAAGAATGTAAGCACGACCCCACTTCTTAGGGCCTTTAACAGGTTAATCCTTTGTTAAAGACCAAAGCATTTTCCCTTTGTTGATCATTTTATAAACTCTCGTAACTTTTTCTCTTGATTTTGTATTGATATGAGAATATTGATGTTGGTCACTCTTTGAGTGTAAAGGGTTATTCAGACCACCAACATTTCATAAAATTGGAACTTTATTGAGGCCTCAAGGATTTTAGAATCATATTCAAAAATTGCAAGGAAGTCTTTGAATTGGGGCGGGGGAGGGGGTAGGCGTATGTTTTATTAGAAAATGTAGCTAAGATTTTTCCACATCTGCGCGTTAAACTAAGACCACTTTTTTTGGTCAAAGTTAATATGGCCTTGGCTTCCACCAGTCTTCTGTAGCTCAGTGGTAGAGCAGCTGGGCTAGCTAGTAATCAGAAGGTCATAGAGATTTTTCCGATTTTTCCTGAGGGGAGATGGGGAGGGGGATCTGTACATGGGCTATCCTGCTGGAAGCACTTGCATTTCTGTTTTCAGGTTTGGCAACTCAAATGTGTCAACCTTGTTTCAGGGAGGAGTTTGACTTTGGTCTTGGGTTGTGAGTCAAGGGCGTGGGTGAATGATTTGCTTGAGAAAACAGCCAACATTTCGCGACTCCACCGCTGGTTTCAGCGGCAAATGAGTTCTGAGGAACGAGTGCAGGGATTCCATACTGATGACGTGTTGCTAACCAGATCTGGGTAGTGCCTCTGATTAGTTGAAGCGGCAGTTGAAGCAAGATTCCGTCCCGGCACGACCAATCAGAGTCACTAGTGACACGTCATCAGTATGGAATTTCTGCGCTCGTTCCTCGGACGTCATTTCGCGTGGAAACTTGTAACCTCCCACGAAGGGTTCGTCACGCGGGGAGGGAACGCGTGCGCCTGTGTGGGAGGCTAGGAAACCAGTGGTGTCGTCGTGAAATGTCGGCTGTTTTCTTAGGCTAGTGAATGATGTGAATTTGCAACGAGTAGCTGCGTTTTTAGCCTGCGAAAACATCCGTTTCTCCTCGCTCTTCATCGCTGAGGACGTTTCGCGCGGAGGAACGTCTGCGACTCAGTGACAGAAATTCCATACTGATGACGCAAATCAATGTTTACGTAATAAATCCGGTAGTCATGGGGTTCGAAATATAAATTTGTCTAATTTTGCGTGTCTTCTGATCGATTTTGGTAAAGTGTTGTGTTGATCTGCTCACGAGCTCCAGCAAAACTCAAATGCTTCTTCTAGAGAAGACTATATTGCACAAATATTGACTGTTTTGTTAGAGATTCTTCGTGTTTACATTTGACCTTTTTGGCCTTTTGTCTTTTGTCTGTCATTTGTAAACAATAGCTAAAACAATGTAACTGCTTCGTCTACCAATCAGCGCTTCTGACCGGATTCTGGACAGATTTTGCGTCATCAGTATGGAATTTCTGTCGCTGAGTCGCAGACGTTCCTCCGGGCGAAACGTCTACAGCGACGAAGAGCGAGGAGAAACGGATGTTTTCGCAGGCTACTGCGTTTTCATATCATTTCCAACTGTCTGAATTCAATGCATGCCTCTCCTGTCATAAATCTTTAGACTTAAGAGAGCAAAGGAATCTTTACATCGTCAGAATGAACAGTGCGCCCGAATAAGATCTGAAAACATGGAAATGGAAGAAGAGATGGGGCAGCTAGAGGAAATTCATAAGTAAGATAAAAACGTTTATTTTACTGGTCAAATTGCTTGTTCCTTAGACTAACCATTAGAAGTGAATGTTACAAAATTGACTAGCTCTCACTGCTTCCTAGCTAATCAGCCGCTTGCACTTTCGTAAGTGTTTCTTTCACTTATAGGTTTACGAAGCCTGCAGAACAGGCGTTACAATTCGCCTAAACGGACGTTTCGCCAGGAGGGGAATTTGTGCAGGCGAAACATTTCGCCTAAACGGACGTTTCGCCAGGAGGGGAATTTGTGCAGGCGAAACGTCTCCAGCGGTGAGGAGCGAGGAGATCCGGCTGTTTGGAACGCTAACGATGGGATTTTTGTAATTCATTGAAAAAAAAATCATGCACTAGGGAGAAAAAAACATACAAAGTGAAAAGACAGTCTTGTAATTTGTGTGTTTTATTGTTCCCTTTATTGGTCTTTTATTTTTTTCAGGGCAACTGTAG
Source organism: Porites cylindrica (assembly GCA_964035525.1). NCBI lineage: Eukaryota > Metazoa > Cnidaria > Anthozoa > Scleractinia > Poritidae > Porites > Porites cylindrica. Next base: position 11,889,396 of record OZ037782.1, on the reverse strand, counting down.
ATGTGTTCACTAAAGAAATCGAGGCTTCTAAAACATCTTTGTCGTCTGAAAGAAAGGACAGGTGAGTACAGCTTAAAATAATCCCCCCTCTCTAATAAGCCCTCCCCTTCCCGGGCTCCCCTTGTTATCCTTAACTAATAAATGATAGACTGTATTAATCAATCGCGACTGTAAAAATTCGTGTGGGCTGATCCGAGATGGTTTATTCACCAACTGGAAGATCGGATTTGTGTTGGATCCTCGACTGCATGACCTCCAACTTCTTGTACTTGAGCTTTCCCACTTTGTATTCTAGTTCATTTATTGAGTGCTGATACTGTCTTCTTTGCTAAATTAAATAAGCCTCCCGTCTCTATTAAGCACCCCCCCTCAAATGTGTTTGAAATAATAAGCCCCCCCCCCCCCCCTTCAATAGAGGATGTACGGTATACTTGGTGAGTGCCCTACATTCACATGTACAGTAGCTCTACGCAAATCTGTGGAACATAAAATTAAATGTCGATATTTTTTTTTCTGTAGGCAAACCTTGCAGACTAAACGTGACAACGTAACAAAGGAAGTAAACGAGTTTAAGAGTGATTATGGACGATACATGGCAACAATGTCGAAGAAAGTAACTGAAGGAAAAGCTGAACATGCGAGACTAACAGAATATGTAAGTGTTAAAAGTAATTCGTTACTATAGAAACGAGAGGGAGACTGGACCGAGTTAACTTTCGCAAAGACTTCTGGGACGGTAGCTGACCAATAGCTGACCGGCGCGTCCCTAGTAACGATCCCAGAAGCAATTGCGGGACGCATTTCGGCTCCAGTTCCCTTCTCGATTCGTAATTGGCGAGTAGGTCAAACCAAAAAAATATCATAGTGTTCCCTTAGATGCAAGTTTGGTAATGCATCATGGAAGTTACGCCTGACTGCTTCCTTTTTCTCTATTTTTCTTTCTTTTTTTCTGTCTTTAAAGGTTGCGCGTGGGACGGTGCCGTTGTTGCGTCCCATTGCACTGTGGGACTGTTTTGAGTTTTTAGCTGAAAGAGGCAGCGTTGGAAACTGAGTCAAAATTCGTATCCCAAAACGGTCCCATTATGCACTTAAACACAACATCGACGGCCCAGTCTCAACTTGGTACTTCATTTCAGTGGCCTTTTTGCAAGTGACTTTGTTTGATATCGATACCACGTATGACGAGCTTAAAAATTTCGCGCCACTCTCGTAACCATCGCAAGTTCGACCAAAACTAATCATGATTTATTTTGCATGTATCAACCCGCGCGCGGCGTGTTTCGTGTGCGCGTTACCTTAAGTCAACCACAAAGCTTAGTGACGTAAAACCAATGAAATTAGGAATTTCATTTTGACCCTAACAACAACAACAGTTGATTATTAAAATTTTCACAATACTAAGCCCGCCCGAAAATGCTGAGGAATAAACTAATTGTAATCTGAGGGGGGGGGGGGGGGGGGGGGAGTGAACACATAGAGAAAACAGGTTGAGAAGTGCTATGACTTCATCTGTAGCATGGCAGCCTACCTGTCAACCGAAGGCATTGTCATACACACTTAGCAGGGTTCTATCTACGATTTATCGTTTGGTTGAGAAGTCCTGAGTGGCCGAAGGCCACGAGCTTCCTAGGGGGGTTCGTGGGCATGGCCCCCCGAAATTAAAAGAATATGCGCTGGGATGCAGTCTGGTGCATTTTGAGACAATTTTGAGAAATGCAATTGCAATGTGTGCACTGACCTCGTCACGTCTGGATGATTTTTCCGATATAGTTACTTATATACTGAAATGATAACGCTTCTACCCTTCAAATACCCTAGATAGAACTCTGCTCAGTGGTTCATATAGGCTAACGTTTTTGTTTTTGTGGTGTCTTCATTGAAGGGAACACAGCTGCAGAAAGACTTGAAAAAAGATGAACTGGATATAATTGAAAAACAAAAACAGCTGAAGAAAGCTAAACAGGATTACACAACATTACAGAAACAGCTCAAGACACAGCTGAAGACTCTTCAAGTAAGTTGTGCGTTAACTAACAGGTGTCAAGATTTTCCAAACTATCCTGTTCATTTTAATTTTGATCTGTTTGTACATTTTTTGAGCTTTTGATTGGCTAACAGATTTTGCGCCACTTTTTGTTAAACTCACGAAGTTTTCTTACTTGCCCCTGAAGGTCTCAAATTTGTTCACTGTGGTATCCTTAAATAGATAGCTATTCCATTAATTTCGAGTGAAGAATGTCCGATTGCTCTTTTTTACCTCCTCAGGAAAGCATTGAAAAATTAGAAAAAGAAAGGGGCAAGAAAAAAGATATAATCGAGGACAAAACGGTAAGTAAGTGAGCTCTAGCTAACGGAATGATTAACGGACAAACCTCTACGAACTATAAGTGAACGAATGAACCAAGAAATAGACGAATCGATAACTTACAGGAAAAGCATCGACTGAGGACCGAACGACCGACCGACAAACCAACCGGTTGAACAAACTTAACAACGAATGAGTAAACGAATATGATAGTGAACGGAGGGAATGAAAAAATGAAGAATTATGAGGACGATGGATTTCCGAGATATCAACGAACGAGGAACGACTTACTAGGCTGCCGAATGACTGACCGACCGACTGAACAAATACACCAACCAGAGCAGCTGACTAATATCAGTTTTTCCAACTTAATGGCAGTAGGGAATATTTTAGAGGAGTATTCCTTTGTGTGCTGGGCGGGCGGACGGTACGCCCTGATCTACGCCATTCCTCTTTTTCATACCTTTTTTTTTTTTGCAGTGGTTGCAACTTTGGAAACAATTTCTGAAACTTCACTGCAAGTGCTTTGTCAAACAGAAATTCAGAACACGTGTCATTTGTTATTTTGTTATTGTTTCTGTCTCTCAGCCAGTCTTCAAGGACCTGGAAGCTCAATTCAAAGAACAGACTGAGGAGTTCGAAACAACGAAAAAAAGCATAGTGGGTAAGAAAGTAGCCTGCGTGCAACTCCTCTTTCAATTGTTGTTTGCGGGAAAAGGGTGCATGCAACGAAAGAAACACGAGACGTCTGCGCGCAGGCTAGTGAGAATGCAGCTTCATATAACTGACTTCAAAGTGTGATGCGATATTGTTACTGTGTCGCCCAGCCATTAGCCTGCGAACGAAGACGTATTTCCGGTCGGGTGGAGAGATGAGTAACGACCGGAAATACGTCTAGGTTCGCAAATATGTAAGAAACAATGCCATCCAATCAGGAAAACTGGCATCGTGGTCAAAACAGTCTAGAGCCCGTTTCATATTCCTTTTGTTGAATAGAAGAGAAATATTTTGAAACAAAATCAACCTCTGGGTGGCCTAGCCACCTTTTTGGTTTGTATATACTGAGTACGCACATCTTTATACGTAAAGGAAAGATTTACTGGTGGCGTTTACTGCTTCTTTTTGTTCGATGAGCGGACTCGGGAGGTTGATCAGTTGGTGCGTCTTTCGCAAGCGCCCGCGTACAATCCGCTTTCGATGAAAATAAGAGTTTGAGCCAGGACGTCTCGAGTCGGCCAACGTGGGACGTTTTCACCTTTGATCTTGGGGTGGAGTACTTTCTGAAATAAACAATTATATGTATGCCTCCTTTGCGGGCTTGATTTTTCAGTGTTTTGGTTTGAAAAACGTGTCTTTTCCGGAAATAAGCATCGATTGACGGGTTTGGTCTTACATGCAGTTTTCTGGGTTTTAGGACTACAGTTATTAGTTGCATATGATTAGTTATAAAGGAAAAAAGTATATATTTTCACAAGGGAATGAGGTTTAAACATCCCACCCGTGAATTGTTAGTCGTACATTATCCGGCCTTTGAAAATGCATCATAATACAGGGATTTTAAAAAGGCAGTGTTTCTGTGTATATTGCAGACCTAAAAAACAAGAAGGCAAGTTTAGAAACATCCGTGGAAAGGGCTCAGAGAGATGTGGACAAGTTGGCGGAACCACAGGTTGGTGATATTAAACTAACAAAGCGCTTTGGGCAGTTGGGATTAAAGCTTTTCTCGGCAGTGTCGTTAATACTGCTGATTGGTTTAGGTTAAGACAAAAAAGGCGTGTGTTTTATTGCCCGCCAATCGCAGCACACGCTGACAATCCAAACAACCAATCAAATCTCGAAGCCAACACGTGTAGCTGATACCAAACGCGGGAAATCACGTGCTGACAAGTTACGGATTGGGACGGGAGCACCCCTGCCTCCTCTCTTCGGGGGTGACTTCCGTATGCAGGTTATGGGGGTGCTTATAAAAGAGACAAATTAGGTGCATGGCTAAGGTTTTATTTGACCCGTCCTAAAAGAGATTATAGTAAAACAGGCAACTAATTCCCGGAACTAATTATTGGAACTGTAGTGAGCTGTACTTCAGTGACAGCATGACGGCGTTTGGTTATATTATATACAGCTATTTCGAGAAAAGTTGTCGGAAAAAATGTGGAAGCGGCAATCCCGAAAGGTAACATGGGATCTGATCAATACACTATTCCTAGGCCTGACACTGTAGCTGTCGAACCTACTTTTATTGCTTCCCTTTAGCACTCGCAAACACAAAGTCTATGGCCTGTCATGCCATTCTTTCAAATTTTTTCGAAGAACAATGATCCCAAAACCACCCATAATACCCTTCAGGATTGTCGCGTGCACTTTTCCGACAACCTTTCTCGAAACAGCTGTACATAATCATTTCTTCACGCTCTCCTCTCAGCGGTAACTGTATAGGTAAAAATATTAATATTAGTTTTCCGTCTCGAACACTTTAATTAAGACCAAACCTGCAATTAAACACCCCTATGTAAAACGACAAGCATCCCCGTCTCTTTTTATGGGAGTCCTCCCTCCCCCCGCCTCCCTCCCTTGGGAATAGGAGCCGGTCCACAAAAGTCCGTTTGTTATCATATGCGTAGCACTGCTGACTACACCATAACGATGTCAATGCGTTAACGAACTTATCCACACCGAAAATTGTTATCAAAATATCTTCTTGCTGTGATCGTTATGTCGTTCTTGTGTGGACAGGAGAGATCGACGCGAAGATTTGTGTTCGTTCACACAATAAGCGGACTGTGTAACATAGCTTAACTCAGTTGATCTTACTACACTTGGTACACATATCTATTTCAATTCCCTCCCCTTTAATTTATCCTCTGTTTTGTTAACAAAGTGTGGATATATTGTGCGTAGAGACTCGACTTTTATCGCTGCTTTACCAACAGACTCGGCTACACCTGAAGTTGCGTGAGAGGCGGGTCGAGGCTTTGGATCAACTTAAGAACCAATCAGAAGACATAAAAAGGATTGAAACTGCTATTTTTTCTTCTGGTCAGCGGCTAGGAGCTGTTCTTAAAGAGAACCACAGGTTAGAGATCAAAATGTACTCTGCTTTTGTATATTTTTTTCCTTGGAGATTCCCCGTCGAATATTTGGGACATAAATGGCTTGAATCGATGGTTCTTCCAAATTGTATTTCACTTTCTCATTTTGTTTCTTTTCTCTTTCATGTTGGCTCAAGATTCAAGCAGGTACGTTTACTGATCATACAGTCGAACCCCGCTATTTCGAAGTCCCAAGGGAAATGGAAAAAAGTTCGAAATAGCGGGGCTTCGAAATAACCGGGGATGCGTAAAGGGGAAGGGTAAATCCAAGGGCATTCGATCTTCCTTCGAAATAGCGGGGACTTCGAATTAACCGAGTTCGAAATAGCGAGGTTCGACTGTATTCCTTAATTTATTGCCTAAGCGTCATGATCATTTTTATAGTTCATATAGGCAGCTTGCGTTTGTAGCAGACATGTTGAGAGTATTCACTCAATCTGTGTTGAAAATATTATATGCAGCGAAGTTAACCGGAGCAACAGACACCCTGAGATTTCAACAAATGTTGTCGTTGTTGAGTGGCTACCGAACTCGCCAATTCAGACTCGTTTGTAATGAACGTGGCCCATGACTGGTCGTGTCTGTTGGCTGGCACATAAGCTGGCCCAAGTTGAGATCGTTGCTCTGTAAGAGGTAGTAACAAGGGATTTCAAGGAACCATTATGAACGTCAAAAAACAATTCAGAGTGAGTTGTTTTATTCGCAAAACAACAGCTCTGAACGTACATCAAACTCTTTGGTACATTTCTTTGGCGTCCACTCACGACTACGGCGTGGTACTTCCTAATGCGACGTTTCTCTTTTCCAAAAGAGAACGGACATTTACTGCGTTTGCTGCTTATTGTATGTTTTTTCAGGCCATTAGACAACTGGAAACAGAAATTGAAACCACAAGGAAGGCGATGATTGCTAACGCTGGAACACAAGGTTCACTAGAGAAACGGCTGTTGGACTACAGGGGTAATTTGATTTAAAAAAACTCTTTTAGCCCCGATATTCACATATAAATTCTCTAGACTGATTTCCAGAGATTTGTTTTAAGATTTGTTTCCATGACTGATCATTTCTTTAACTCTCCTAACCTTTTGTTTTGATATGTATTGATGTTGTTTGGAGAAAATTGATGTTGGTCACTCTTGGGGCTGGACTAAAAAGGTTAAGAGGAGTAGTATAAAAAAACCGATGCAGTCCAACCTCGATGTGCGACCACCTCTCATCTCTGACTTTTCTTTCAGAAATACTGCAGGAGAACTGGAAAGAGGATCTTCTGCTTGATAAGGTTGGTATTAGAAGGAACAGCTCGTAAAGATATGCTCAGTTAAACCAAAATACACATTGTCAATTATAGAATATTCCGCGAATAGGCGAAGTATTCATAATATTTTTCATATTTCTTGTAACAGATCAATGCTGAAAGAGATCTACAGATGCTAGGCGACATTGAAAGACTCCAAGGAGAAACTAGTGTGCGAGAAGAAAGGTGAGGAACAGACGTGCGAGATAACGCGACTTGTGAGTCTAGTTACGGGTGAGCTTCTTTGACTTCCTTTACTCGCCTCCTAGCGCGCTTACGTGTTTTAGGCCACGTCCACACGAATCCGGTAATTTTGAAACCTTATATTCTATTTAACCGTTTTCGTGTGAACGGGGCCTTAAACCACTCTGGACACTCTGAAGATGCGGTTTAGTTGAGCGGATTCACTGATTTGGTGTGGACGGAAGGCCAGTTCGTGTAAACAATACGCGGTTCCAAAAAGATCTGGATTCGTATGGACGAAACGTGCGTGAGTGGCTACTCGGGATTCATGTAATTCTTTAAGGTTGTAACGAGCGACTCAGTCACGTAATTCTCTGAGTTACTTACCTATCTCGATATATTTCTTGTTTTATATTACGAGGAAGCCATTTAATAGACTGTTCGGTGTCTTCTTTCATTAGGATTGATGAAATTCATCAGCAACTTGAGGAGCAACTTTCAGTGCTGGCTCATTTTATCGATGGTGTAGCCAACTTGAGACCAAAAGGTTTGTATCACTACTTGTTCACCATTTACATGGGCAGACCGGTTCACGGTTTGGGCAAATGGCAAGCAAAATTCAGGACTGGTAAATTTCCTTTCGGAATCGCGATTATCATTTGTACAAATCAGTTTCATTTACCAAGAAACGGTCGCGAAGACGTAAAACTGGTGTAAACATGGCTTTGAACAAATGGAACACAAATTTCCGTTTGGAATATTCCGTCCGGAAAACACAGGACTATACCTTTTCAGATGTTCAGTTGCTCCCGGAAATTTCCCTCTGGAACGACCGTGCTCTCTATACCATTTACTTTCCAACGGGATTTTCCGGAAACGTTTTGTAAATGGTAAACAACTTCTGTTCCAATTGTCCCACTTCAATTCTCTGCTCGGCTGCCCCTTTCGTTTTCCCACCCTTCCTTGTCTTACCCTACCATACTATTTCTCCTCTTCACCCCCTGGCCTATTTTGTAAGTATTTTATTCCGGCACTAAGGTATTTAGTCGAGAACGGACCCGGGGCCTGTTTCTCGAAAGTCCCGGCAACTTTTCGGGCCAGGAAAGCTGTTCTGTGTTTGTTGTGTTTGCGTCCAAGATCAAAGTTTCAATAATTTTGAAATTAATACCATGAAACTATCCGTTGACGAAGCAAAATTGACCGGTATGTGGGCTAGGAACTGTACTGCTTTTCAACAGGTTGTGATTTTAAAATTTGCCTCGGGGCCCGAAAAGTTTCCGGGTCTTCCGAGAAACGGGCCACCGGTCCCGAATGAGAGCCTGGCAAAGGCTAAGGTCTATTGACTCTGATGACGATTAACTTATCACTACGAACAAATACAGTTCTATGGCTAAGATATTGCTTCAAGTTTTACTGAACCCATAAAGTACTGTAGCGTAATTAGAATATTCGTTTTCGTTTACAGACACTGGTCAATCCAGTCGGAAACCGCCTGAAGGTGAGAATATAATTGATAATCGTGTTTGTTTTGGCGCCTTCCTTGTCCTGGAACTTAATCACCCTCCCATAAATTTTAACATTTTCATCAAGCGGAATTGTCGTACGATGTTTTATTACCTTGTAGTATGCTTTTAGAGCTTCAGCTTTATGCGAGTACAAGTTAGCACACACTTAAGAATCAAAGTATGCACGTTTTGCCTAAATTCGGCAATGTTTAAAGTAACTTGCACCGGTCAAGAACAATCTCATGACATGACGTTCGCTACATAGCTGGTTTCGCGAGGGTTCAAGATAAAACGGATCCTGTGTTGTTGTTGTTTTTTGTCTGTTATTATTATTGGCTACACTAGGGTATCTAAAACTGATAGTAATGCTGCGGCAAATTCTGTTGATACTGGCATTCGTTAGGCAGTGAGACTTAAAAGAATCAAAAATGACATTGAATGGCCTATTTACATGTTGGAAAGTACTAGAATAATTACTATCAGTCTATAGAAAGAACTCATGGGAACGCTGTTTGGAAAATGATCAAGTGGTTATCAACTCTGGTTTTCCCACAGTAAATTGTAGGAAATAATAGAAATTGAGATTGTTTATCCATATATTTAATATACGGTGCAAGATATTTTCTCTGGAAACACAATACTTTTCTTGCTGTTTGTTGCACTTTATTAAGTAACAGTTATTTAGCTATATATTTATAGAAAACAACAACACAAAAAACGGAAAAAAAAAGAAAGTAGGAACCAATAATTCGATAGGACTCGAACCCGGCACCTTCGACTTGACGCGACTACACCTAACCACTACACCACACAGGCTGATTACGTAATTCCGGGGAAAAGTGTTTCATTTTATTCCTTTTCTATAAAACATCCGCCAGCAAGATGATCGCCAGCCGCATTAACCGAGCTATTAACAGTGAAAAAACAATGTAAACGCATATTCCGTGGCAATGAATGAATGAAAGAACATAATTATGCTTTTCAAAACGCCGATACACGTCCTGGTATGCAAAGTAGGACACAAAACATGTTTTGTTATCTCGATTTCCGCTGTTATTTTGAAGAGAATGGTCAAAATCACATCCATTTTCGGCTCACACAGTTTCTTAAGAATAGCATTGCATGACATTTTCTCACTTTCACATCACCTTCTAGCAAGCTGCAATTTGTTTATCCCCCGTGTTGCGGAGTCGAAGAGCAAATCATTGAAATGCTCATCTTCTCGTCAGGTTTAACACCTGGACGAGTCAAAGGCTCTTGAATTGAAATCCACTCCCCAAGTTAACCATCGTATTCATCTGAAAGACTCCTGCGTGTCTTAATATTTGGTAAGACCTCTAACCGTACTGTAGAACTAAGCAGCGAACGATGCACTACTTCCCCGTGTTTTTATTTGAGTTGTTCGTGGCGCAATGCACTCTGGTTAAATGCAATGCATTGTGGTAAAAAGTGTGGTTAAATGCAATGCATTGTGGTAAAAAGTGATGAATTCGAGAATTCGTTGCCCCTTATATATTTCCTTTAAATCCTGATGATGTTGCTGCTCGCTCCCTTCGGTCGCTCCGCAGCAACTAGCAGGCAACGCGAGCCTGTCTTTCCTGTTCGCCAACACCCACTTTGTCCAGCAAAAAAGACTTCTTTTTGCCCATATACAGCCGAAGCTCTCCTTACGACCACTCTTGTGGGCGACCAGCTGTAATAACGACCTCCTTTGGGAAACCCCGTTTGAACTGCAACTTAAACTTTGTAATGAAAAGCTCTCGTAAGCGATCACTTATAGTCTTTATTTAAATCAATAATGAAACTGCCCACTGTGCTTAATGGTACGCCGGTAAAGATCTTGTACAGCACAGTATTTTATTTGTAAAAGTTCAAGGTCCAAAAAGTTGGACGTAAAGTTTAGTTGTGTCAAAATCGGATATAAAGGCACTCATTACACATTATAAAGTTCTTTTGTGTTTTTATTGAGTGTTTGAAACTCTCGTAAGCGACCATCCTTTATCAGGGAGCTTAAGCAACAGCGTTTTTGAGCGACGGACGTCAACCGGATGTGAACTTTTTGCATCATTGAGGAGTGGTTTGGTTGAAACTCTCGGGTAAATCGTCTTTAAAAGAGAAAAGAAACTCAGCAATACAAGTTTGTTAGCGTCAAGGCATATAAAGAGGGAGAAGGCCTCACTTCCGGTTGACGTGCGTCGCTCAAAAACGTCTTTGCTTAAGGTCCCTATTTTTGTTTTACCATGCGAGCGCTTACGAGAGCTCATTCTCTTATGCCACCAGGTCAAGTTACCACCAGTTTTTCGAATTTCCGAGGTGGTTGCTTACGAGGGCTTCGACTGTACTAGAATTACTCGCCGAGGAGAACGAGAACGAATTTCATTCCGCTATTACTCTTTTCTCTAACCCTGCCAACGCAGACGTGTTTCCGGTTGGTTCTTCTCTCCACCCGACCGAAAATATGGCTGCCTTCGCAGGCTACCTTCCCCTCAAGACAAACGCAATGAAGACGGAGATATTCCATCATACACAGTTTCATGTAACATACTAAGGTAATATTTTACCTCGCTGGTTAAGACATGTATAGTCCTTTAGTAATCATGATTTTTGCCTACTTTCAGATAACAGAAAAACAAAATCAAGCATACCGACGAACCGCTCACCTCCACTGTCACCCAAACCTCCAAAGTCACCGACGCGCAGAAAATCCACTAGCGATGTTACGAAGGATTAGCAATTTATAAAAGAAATGAAAAATCCAAAGTTGATATGTGATATTTAAGTTTTATTACTAAAAGACGTATTTATCTTGAAACTGTGAATATGTGAAAAGCTATTTATAAAGTGAAGCAAAAGTTTGTCAGTATGAATGGTTAACCTGGTCAGAGATTTTTAAAGCTGAAAAAATGCTCCCCAATGTTTGACGAAGGTCCGTGTGTGACAGCCTTTACGTTCCTTTACGTGGGTGTCCTGTGCAATTAATAGGCGAGATATTTGCCTCGCTTTGAGGCGCTAGCATACGCTGTGCCTCACTTTGACACTTTAACTGGCGTGGTAGTTCTTGTCTTCGTAAAGCGTTGTTCATACCAGAAATTGAATCGGATGAAACGTTGACCTTTGCATCTCACTAATTCCGGATGCGTTATATTTGAAAAACAGTGCTAAGTAGGTGAGTCGTGTTAACCCAGTGTCACACAACAAGGGTTTAAAGTGATACGCGGCGCTTTAACATCTCAATCAACAAACTTTTCTGATGACTTTAATTTTCTGTATCCCAACTTTTAGCCCGATTACTCCTAGTATATATAGTGTTAATTATTACAGGAAGGAGCCCAAAAGTGTGACCTCCTTTAATTATGAAAGGCGAATGGCGTTTGCTATTCCGAGCTTCACGAGATGGCTTTGCTGCTTTAAAGTTTCATTTCAAATGCGACAACAAAGGACCAACAATCACTGTTGTAAAAAGTGGTGAAAACATTTTTGGAGGTTTCACTGACAAAGCTTGGACAAGTAAGATAAATTGATATGATTCTAAAGTACAAATTGGCTTTAACGAGTTAGTCACTACTGATGAATGGTTGAGAACTTGTCTATTCAATTTTAAAGCATGTCGTAAAGCCTGTGTGACAGTCATTCTGGCATTAATCACCTTTGTTAATTTCCTTCTAATTTTCAAATTATTATTTCCTCTTTATTCTGAAAGCTTACACACTCCTCATACTTGTGCCATTTGCGTAAGGTAGACTAAAGTGCAGGTCACAGGCCACAGGTCAGGTCACAGTTCACAGGTCATAGGTTGCAGGACATGCCGAAAAATGTAGTTTCTGTTGCTAAACGTTACATATGGACTGTTAAGTTAATGAGTAATCTGTACTTCGATTTGTTAGGGCAATCCTGTGAAGAGTTTTGTTTAAGGCACGGAAAAACGAGCAACAAAAAACGTGCAACTTGTTTTGCATTATTGCCGCAAAACGAGTTAAATGGCGATGTTGAGCGTTTTACCACCCATGTTCAAACCTGTTATTTGTTGCGAGACAGGTTTTATTTGGGTGGTAAAACGCGCAACATCGCCATTCAACTCGTTTTGCCGCAATGTTGCAAAACAAGTTGCACGTTTTTAGTTACCCGTTTTTCGGCACCTTTACCAGGGGCGGATCCAGGGGGAGGGTGCAGGGGGTGCGCACCCCCCCCCCCCCCCCTGGAATGACCTGCAGTTTTCTGATACAACTGGTATTCTGCAAAAAAAAAAAAAACTATGTGGCTTATTGGTGCTGAAGTAGAGCAAGAGACGAGTGTACCCCCTCCTAAAAAAAATCCTGGATCCGCCCCTGTTTACTGGCACCTTTACCTAGCAAGAACTATTTTCAGATTTGTTGTTGTCCAGTTTTTTCAATTGTTGATAGTTTCTCATTTTCTTTGGATTTGGTACGCTTATTAAAATGATGTCATTGTAATTCGTTTGTCTGAAAACGCATGCACACCCCAGCCCGGAAGGGTCGAAGGGTACGAAGCGCGAGCAACAGGCCATCATCTTCAAAGAGCTTCAAAACAGATGGAAGACCGATCTAGTGGCAAGAAGAGTTGAAGACGCAGGAAAGTCTGAAGAAAACTTTTGCCGTATTTGAGTTGGTCAAATAAATTTTAGAATGTCCTTAAGTTCCGTTTTCCCGTCTAATGCTTTTCAAAACATCCACAAACACGTCACGATATTCTTAACATAACAACCCTTCGTTTTGTGATTCGTTTGTTCTTAGAAATTAAGTGATTTTGCAAACCTTTGTGATTTTGTTACCAAGTTTGAGTACGCTGTACGCAGGTCCTCCTTGCGTGATCAACATGAATATATTCCATGTGTGGAATTTGATAAAGTTCAGAGGTTCCTTGGCTTTCACAGCTAAGATACTTCATACTTTTTCCAAGCGTTATAAAATAAATGTATTTAATGCCTCATTAGGAGTGCTAGGTACTCAGGACAAAAAGGTTTCTTTGATATTGTTCGGTTTTAATGAAACTGAGAGGTGCAAAGGGGAGCCAAATCAGAAACGTAAATGAAATTGGCATAATTTTTTTAAATAGGAGCTCTTAAGTCAGTATATTCTTAAGTTCTCAGAAAGAAACATTTTCCGGTCTTCACCTTGACTAGTCTCCCACAGTGCGACTTTTTGCTGTAAAAAGCTCACAATCTTGCCTTTATTACCTTTACTTTTTGAAAGTGTTAACCCCAATCGTGAAGGAGATTCTTGGGACATTTGACAATGTTACTGCAACAGAAATGGAAGGTCAATTGACGACCAGGTTGACGACGACGCGCGCAAATCAAACAACTGGCTTGACCAATGGCAGAGAGCTTGGCAGAGCGACAAATTGGGCACCGGAAGTCGAGTTTAGTCCTTTCCGCGCGCTTTCCCATCGTCGTCAAATGACGTTCCCGTTCTATTGCTAAATCAGCCTGACGCGTATTCCATCTAACCACGAGAGGATAAAGCGGACAGAGAAGGCATCCCCCATACACACCCTATTCCATAGGTAATTCGTCTCGAGTTATTTTTAGAATCGGGATAAAGTTACCTCGCGCGCTGCGTGGATGTTTCGTGGAGGTTCGGCATGACTAAACGACGTGCAAAACATGTCGGGCGAAAGGCAATGAAAGCGTAAAGAGATCGAGAGCATTCCTGAATCTTGAAGCGAAATGAGTCGGCGATCACCTGGGAAAAGGGAATCGTTGGACTCTTTGACAACCGCTGAAATCAGTTTAACTCGAAGTTGTCGTAACCTCAGTGCTTTAATAAAATGAGAAATTTCGCCGGTTTATTGAAACCGGTCGTTTGCACAATAAAGCAAATAGAACGCCAAGTGTTATTTTTGTTGAATAATAAAAGACTAATAAAAGAATAAATATCAAACCAGAAATTGCTCTCTTCAAACTGTAAATTATAAATGATCCTGAGAGAATATTCAGTGTGGGATTTCCCTGCTGTAGTGTTAGCTCTATACAAGAGAGGAAGGGCGATTGTTTTTTAATTTCCGTTTCGCTGACATAGCTTTAGCAGAAATCTCTCTTTAGTCGTTTTCGTCGACAAAACAAATAGCAATATCGCTCTCCACGTCTTCCACCATTTTTTTCTGCGTCAATTCGTGAAGGACGCGTGGCTCTGAGGGCGGGTCATCCACGTGGAACACATTCGCGCTATGTGACTGGCTGTTGTCTAATCCCCCTTGGGATATATGGTCTTAAAAATAACTCGAGACGAATTACCTATGGAATAGGGTGTGTATGGGGGATGTCTTCTCTGTCCCCTTTATCCTCTCTTGATCTAACACAGTTCTATGTTACATACTAAGGTAATATTTTACCTCTTTAGTTAAGACTTGTATAGTCCTTTATTGATCATGATTTTTGCCTACTTTCAGATAACAGAAACACAATATCAAGCATACCGACGAACCGCTCACCTCCATTGTCACCCAAACCTCCAAAGTCACCGACGCCCAGAAAACCCACTAGCGATGTTACTAAGGATTTATAAGGGAAATGGAAAATCCAAAATTGATATTTGATATTTCAGTTAATTTATTACTAAAAGACGTATTTATCTTGAAACTATAAATATGTGAAAAGCTATTTATAAAGTGAAGTAAAAGTTTGTCAGTGTGAATGGTTAACCTTGTCAGAGTTTTTAAACTAAAAACGATACTCCCCAATGTTTGACGAAGGTCTTTGATTTGTGTGACAGCCTTTACGTGCCGTTACAAGGTCCTTCAAGGGACTGCTTTTGGACCACCATTTATTTCGTGCTCGGACTGCTCGCCATCTCTCCCCCACAGAGACCTCGTTGTGTCGTAGGGAGGGATGGAGATTGGGGAGAGGGAAAAAAGAAAAATGAGCGGGAAAGATATGATGTGAAAAGAGGAGAAGAGAGGTCTTTTCCCCTCCTCCCATCTTTCCCCGCGCGCTTTCTATTTTTTGGTCATTGCTATTTTTTTTTTTGAATACTCAGCGGGAGCTCTGCGTAGGAGAGAGGTACTAGAAACAGAGAGCCAGTATAAACAAAATGCATTTCTAGTAGAAATTACTTTCGTATAGAATTTAAAATGAAACTCTTGTCCAAAGTTAAGTGATAAAATTTTATCACCAAAGTCGTCTACGCAGCCGTTGTTTGTCTCGTGGGAGACTAACTTAAGTCTGACGTTTATACCGTTTAACCTTAACGTGAATCTAAATCTGTAACGTGGTTCAAGTTTGTTCAGAAAGACGCAGTAGTCACGTGTTGTCTAAAGGGGAAAATGAATGAAATAAGGGGCTTAGCTCACATAATTGCCCCTGAATCGTGAGCTATGATCGATTTTATCAAGGTTTTAAAGTTGAAATTTTAAAACGCAAAAAAGCGGGTGTCAATATCGTTCCCATAGGCTGCGCTTGTTGTGGTCAGCATTGTTTTACTGGACGAGGTTATCAAGGGCTCTGGAGATGAGATTGGCTTGGAGTGCGTAGCCGTTTGTAAATTACATTCGAATGTGTGCGCAAGCTCCAATCACGTCCTCGTGCAACCTCACTTCTTTCTAGTCTTTATTTGGATTTGTGGACTTACAATAATTTTATTCTCATTAAAAAGAACACTTGAATTAACATTTCCCAAAATTAACATTTTAATTTAAGAAATCTGGCTTCCTTTTGACTTAACTTTGTTTCATAGTTGGCGGCATGCGAAAAAGCTAAAGAATGAGTGCAACACGCAGGGAACGTGTGTTGAATGCTTCGCGCGGTCTCCCAATACAACTGGCTAGAAGGGCAAAAAATGTCACATCCTATTAAGAAAGCCTGTCTCCTCGAATCCTGAGAGCAAGCTGTAAATCTCGTGCCATGATCGTAACCCTTTTTGCGTGAATAGCGCATAAATTCACATCATCAAACAAGCCGACTGCATATGACTCTGCCGCCTCTTGTAAAGCGAGCAGTGCCAGTGGTTGAAATCTCAAGCCAGGAGCGAAATTTTGAGTAATTTCACGAACAAGCCGTTGGAATGCCAACTTCCCAATTAGCAGTGCGGTGCTCCTCTGGTACCTGCGAATTTCTTTCAAAGCCAGGGAACCAGGGCGGTATCGTCTTATTTTCTTGATCGGGCGAGAAGTCGGGGGAAGAGCACTTATTTTCAGAGGAGAAATAGGAAGAACCAGGTCATCTTCAGTTCCTTTAGTGTATGTTTTAATTCTGGATGGTATGGAAGACTTGTAAACAAGTCTGTGGTTTATTCCCAATGGCTTGCGCCTCTCGGTAGTCTGCTTAATCCTAACCATTTCTCTTCAGCTATTTGGTGGAACGAATATGGACAAACTAAGTGACAAACCATTTAAGAGCTACTTCTACTACTTTTTTTACCTCATAAATAGAGGCAAAACTCTTTCAAAAGATCGTTTAAACCGCAAGGACGAACGTTGAACTGTATCTTATCACTCACTTTATGGTATAATTATCATTATTTACCTATCTATCATATTATCTACCGTCCTCATTTTTAGTTAGTCATTATATAACCTCTTGTGTAAATTTAAATTCAAATCTTAAGAGTCGTTATAGTATTCTCTTTTAGTGTAGCTCTGGCTCTGAGGAAGACTAATTTTGTTAGCCGAAATATTGGCCTCAAATAAATCAGTTCTGAGCCGTATTACCAGCTTTGCATTCAGTTTTGTTTTCGTTTACGATCATTTACAAAATGCCGAGAAGTACCGTGGCACTAGGACCGATCAAATGCAGTCAATCCCTGAGAATGGGGAAGGTTATAGTTAAGCCTTAAGGTTTCTCTTTCTGCGCTAAGCTACTTATTTTAAAAGGCATAGCCTTACTTCCTTTACCGGAGAATAACAGAATTATTGAAAGAAGAAATCAGAGGAAAAAATAATTTTTAAAGCGCAACTGTATCAAAAACTCTTGAAAGCCGAAGGGTTCAGAGGACTTGGAAGGGAAATGTCTACAGAAATAAATGATGGCTCCTGAAATATGTAGATCGAATGCGACGTGTGTCTAGATAAAACAAAGTACCTTTAGCTTTAGTTACTGCAGAAATTATCGTCAGCTTTTCTCTAGAATGTAAGACAACTTTTTCAAAACTCGATCGTAACTTTGAAAAGGTCGCAGTCACAAGCAAACGGCAACCCGCGACAAATCCTGGAAATGGCGGGAAACGGTAGTAACTTCCGGTCACGTGAATTTTTCACTTCACCTTATGCAAGTGTAACGTAACGGACTGAATGACAAAAAGATGCAAATTTACGCAAAAATGGCGAGCGGTTTTGCAGTGTCTTTTAGCGTGTTATCTTTCCTAGTGATTATCTCGTTGGCGGTAGATGTAACGCTTGAAAATGTAGACGATCACTCACCATTTTCAGAGGAAAATGAAAATGTGGCCCACGAAGACGGCAACAAAGTGTTTTCCAAGGAAGAGTTGGCAAAATACAACGGTGAAGATGTAAGAATGTAGTTGCTTGTAGCAGAATAAGAACTCAAGAAATGAAGATATTTTTATTTTTCCTCATTTTGGGTTAAAGTGGAGTCATCTAATAGAAAGCAGATACGATGCATCATATCTTAAAAAAAGATTTCATGACAGCACAGTTTTTGATAATAGCAAAACTCTGCTCAAGATTCCGCTTTCATTGGTTAAATACACAAAAATTGTTTATCTTTGTTTTCTTTTCCAGCCTTCTCTTCCAATCTACGTTTCAATCAAAGGAATTGTGTTCGATGTTTCGGACTCCAGAGGTAAGATCATATTTTTCAAGTCTTGATTTGTGGATTTATAATTTCTAAATCAGATATTGGTCATCTTTAATACAAGTCACTATCAGAGTAAATAAAAAAGTTAATATAAATATGGAATTTTCCCTTATGTTGTAGAAGTGTATGGACCTGGAGGGAAATATAATTTGTTTTCTGGTAAAGATGCGTCAAGAGCACTCGCAAAGTGGTCGATGTCAAAGGAAGATCTGACTGACGATTTGGTGAGAAAAGCTTGCGTGACAACTTGCATCATTGTGTAGAATAAAGAATATAAAATTTACATTAATATACCATCGGCAGCAGAGTGGCGCAGTGGAAGCGTGCTGGGCCCATAACCCAGAGGTCCGAGGATCAAAACCTCGCTCTGCTAGTAATTTTTTTTCCATGCATTTTTTTTTTCTTCCAGGTTCTTTTTTCGCTTGCTTGTAAATATAAATTCACTTTTGCTTTATTTTTAAGGATGATTTATCGGACGAGGAACTGACGCGTTTGGATGGTATTTACAACAAGCTTTACGTGGCAAAATATGCTAAAGTTGGATACCTTGAAGGACATGAACCCCATGACGAGGATAACCTAACAGCGAAAAAGAACGTGAACATCGAACTGTGAAAACTTGCACATATCTAAAATATTGAACGACAAACTTTGGAACACTTCAATAATCCTTATTTGTAAAAAAACAACAACAACTTAATGTCATAGCACCCACGCCAGCTTCTCCTCGTTTTGACGAAAGGAAAAGTTTGTTTTAAATACCTTAGTAATAGCACAAAAAAGCACTGAAATTTTTTCCTCAAGAAAAAATACCGTGTACACCTACAAGCTAGACGTATAAAAACCATCTGAAGTTAAGTTTTTCATGTCATATCTAGGATAGAATCCAAAACACTCAGGGCAGAGGAAAAGGGTCATCATCACCTATCCCAGCCCCACCCAACAAATTTTATGAGTTGAAAAAATTTGTTGAAGATTCTAGGGATGCACCTGTTTTTCAGATAAGTTTTACAGTCAAACCCTTTTATAAATACGGACACTGAGGGAGGCAGAAAAAAGTGTTTGTTAACAAGGTATCTGTATTAAGCGGGCGTCTGTTTATATAAAGCGGTGTTTGACTGTATATTTTTTATGCACCAGATTTAAATAGATCATCTTTTAAAAGGTAGGGAAAATTTTTTGAGGTGTTATGCCTTCTTGGTATGAATTTGCTAGAGCCATTTTCCTTTTAACTTGCAGCAGTACATTTTTTTAAAAATAATAATGTAGACCAAGTATAGGAAAGATCAGAGAGGAAGACCTCCCTTTGCACAGCACAAGTTTGATGCCCTGCCTCTGTTCAAGATCTTCTGAATTCTAGTCTTTAGTGGCACATTCCTCCGCATACGTTTTTTACTGTAAATATCCCACCAGTAAAAAATAAAAATAAGAGCTCAACTAAACTTTGTTATCTGTAAACATTTTATTATCAGCAAATGTTGGAGCCTCTAACCCTATAATAAGGCTGCCGGTAAATTGTCATGGATTCCTCTTTTGTGCTTAAAAATCTCTCAGCTAATCAGAACAGAGGAGAATTTCTATCAAGTGAACAGCAATGGAAAATGGCAGTGTCAAGTGAAGGTAGTTTAGCCTATTCATCAGATAGTTTTTCAAATACCCCTTGATCAAGTTCAGAGTGACCAGGTCAAAAGGAAGAATAATTCCAGTCGAAAAGAGCAAATATTTGCAAGCAAAGATTTTGTGGGGAGGCTTGCCTCACTTAGATCTACTGCTGACTTTCACACTCCAAATAGCTCTCTCATACATCAGTAATCTAACTATGAGCTAGTAGATGGCCATACAAACAGACTCTCTGTTGTTAGAGAGGTAGAAATAAGTCAAAGGCAAAAGTGTTTGGAGATGAAGAAAATAAAGGAGGGAGGAGATGCAGGTAACCTCCTTGACCCTTCCCACCCCTCAAGCTTTTCGTTTTCCTTTTTTATCCCTTAGGGACTGGGCGATGCAGATGAAGGCAGGGTGGGAGCAGGTAGCCTTCTTGCCACTTCTTACCCCCTATGCCCAAAGCTGTTTTTTTTTTTTTTGCTCTTATCCCTAGGTACTAGGAGGGCTATAAACAGACTATACAATAGTAGGCATTTGGACCAAAGTATTTCAAGCTGAA
>OZ037782.1:11846590-11864090 GCA_964035525.1 Porites cylindrica | reverse complement strand
CTCTGTTTTATCACCCACTTTTCATCCTCATCATCCATGTCTGGGTCATACAAAAGTTCATCATTTGTTAACAGTTTCCTCCGTTCTTTAGACTTTGATCCTTGCCCACCAACTAAATGCTCATCATCTGAGCCTGAGCTAAAGTAATCTTCTGAATAGACATCATTTGTTTCTTCAGTTGTTCCATTGCCGTCAGCTTTTGCACTGGCATCATTTTGAGGATTTTCAGCTTGCAGGTTGGTCTTCTGTTCTGCATTATCACCTAGTAAAAAGTTTATTCAAATTTAAATGCCCTTGTTAAGTGTCATACAGACATTTCCCATGATTCTTCTCCAGCAGTAAAGCAGACACAATGAGCAAAGGTTATGGCTTAATGGGTGGACAATTTCATAAAAAACCCACAATTTTTTGTCTACTAAAGCCTTGGGTTGGTTCCTTCATTCACAGGAATATGGGAACTCTTTATCCCTACGTAATATTATCACCACCAGGAAAACCATAAACTGCCTCGTATAAGCTCTGGGTTTATGCATCTTCGTAATAAATTAAGGAGTTAACATTTTAGAAGAGCTTATAAAGGAAGGGTTTTATATCCAAGCAGGGTGGTAACTGGAATCAGTAAAAGCACTTTGAAACAAGCTGTAGAAGTGCTGATCAAAACAACTCTTACATTGACTAGTTTTCATGTCAGTTGGCCCCTTACTGGGGGGCTTTTTAGCAACAACTTATCATTAGCAATTAGGCTTCATGAAAAAGGAAGCTGTGGATCAAACTAGGTCTAAACCACTGAAACCTGAATTAAATTTTGACCCATTACAAAAATGAGAAATGATTTTAAAAACTTCTCATCAGTATCACAAAAAAGAACCATATGGAGAGCAGCCACCAAGAAATGCTTTTATTATTTGATTGCCAGTTAATAGCTTAAATTGGAGATCAGTCAGCCATAAGACCAGTGTCAAAGGAATGAGGTGTTACTTTTAAAACTAAAATTAAAAAAAAAAACTTGTGCATTAACAAAAATCACCACGAAATTTTCAAAAATTACTTTTGGATAAAATAACATCCTAGCCAAAGTGGAGCCAAACTGGCAAGTACTGTATCTTTTCAAAAGACAGACTCAAGTTTTGAGTGAATTCAACTGGGCAGATGTCCAGTTACAATTCCCAGGAAACTAATCTTCCTTGAAAATATGTTTAAATTAGTTCTTCATACCATCGTTAGAGATGTTTACACTGTCACAATTATATTTTAGTTCTTAGCTCTAAATTTACAGTTTACTTTTTCTTGAATAGCAACTGCTTGTCTTATACTTGTATCTATTTTTAGTGATAATTTGCTCCACATTTCTTGTAAAAAAAATCTTACTGTTCAAATTTTAATGGCAGTTAATTTTTAATTGGCTAATTTTAATTATTTAAAAAAATGTGTGGTGTTCCTTATGATAAGAAACAATATTTTTTCTACTATTTCTTATTATTGAAGAAAGAATCAACTGGAAGCCAGACTTAATCATAAGTGTCTTCTGACCTAACATGTAATTATGATGAAAACCATCAACTATACTGGAACATTACAATAAATTACATCAAACTCAGAAAACCATGAGCACCTAAATTGATGACCAATAAGACTGAGTTAACGACCTACCAGCAAACCTCAAAACCACAAACTAATAACTGTTGCATTGCTGTTTGCAGTTTACTTTGCTCACACCCTTTTGGCTTTTTCCTCAAAACAAAATAACTTTCCTGGTATTTCTGGTGTTTGTCGTTTTGTGAGTTTCGCAGTAAAAGAATCATAACATCTGAAATCCGAGATCTGATATAAAAAGATAAAATATTGCCGCATACTTAGCAAATTTTTCTGACGTTCAGTTCTGAATGTCTGTTTCTAAGTGTAGAAAAACATGTGTACCATGTGCATCCCAACCAGAATTTCCTGGTAAATGGAAGCCACAGCCAAAGACACGTTCTTTATTAAAACTTACCATGTTTATCTTCATAGGCCTTCATCACATTTTCCATCTCCATCTCCATTTCTTTTTCAAACTCATCTTCACTGCTAGAGTGTGACTGTTGTTTTTGATGTTTTAATAAATCTTCCATTCCAAGTTCATCCTCAGAACTTAAGGATTATAGTCCAAAAGAGAATGAAAATAACATAAGTTTAAAATCACCAACCAAGGATCACAAGGTTTAGTAAAACATCAACACAATCAAAAATTACATTAAGGCAGGGTTCATAATCGCGATTTTTTCTTTTGGGGCGGGGCATGGGTTTTTCAGGTTAGATTTTAGAAGGGCTATCAAACATTTCTGCCAGTGTAACTGAAGGTACAATTATACATGTATAAGGGGGGCCATCCAAAAAGTTTCAATCAACACCGCCAAGTGCCGTGTTCCTCTCTCCTCCACATCTGCGTCACTAGGAGGCTGGGGGGAGGGGGAAAGGGAGCATGCAAGGGGCGATAGGAGGCGAAGAGGGAAGGAGGACCACCCTTTCTGCTCTCCCATCATCCCCATGTGGTTATTATTTTTGTCTAATATTTTTATGTGAGATTCTATTCATGTCAGTTTCTGGATTTATAGACTGAGGAGCACGTAGAATAAGGACCCATGACATAAATTTTAAAGGAACATGTGACTTTAGATGCACGTAAACATGTGCGGAGTTCTGGTGCTTATTCAAAGGAGGATAATTCATAACAAGGGAGTTGAAAGAAAGGGGTGTGACTTTTGTTTTCTTAAATCAACTTAGGGTCATCTTGATGATGGCAATGATCATTTTGATGATGATAATGATAATAATGAAAATAATAATAATAATAATAAATAATAATGTTAATGATTAGTAATGTTATTAGTATGGGCAGAAGCAGGCGTTATATGCTTCAGGTATGGGCAAGGGAGAGTGTTCACAGGAAAGACAAGATAAATCATCGTATTCCAATAAATGGAATGTTCACTCCATGTGAGAAAAAAAAAACATGAAATATGAAACATTAATTAAAACATTTTGTAAGATTTGTATGTATGGCACAGGTGCAGGGTCTTTTATCAGTTTTTCTCAGTTTTTTATTTTTTCATTACTATTATTATTATTATTATTGGGGTCTATAACAAGTGGCCACCGTACGAACATGACACTGTTGGGCAAATGGAAAGCACTCACAATATGTGTCAACTCTGCATTTTCCACCCGTGGGCCAAAGAAAAGAGATGTCAGTAACAGCTGCCTAAGTTATAAACATCCTTATCATTCCTATCCCCCTACTCAACTTGGAAATTGACGCCTCAGTACGCGTGGTTTTGATTTTACGTCAATACAACGTAGATTGAACATTCTTTCTGCATGCTTTCGCAATAAAATGGGTTTATAAAAGGTTAACCGGCATATAAGCAAGCCACAGAACGAGACCAACCAAATTAAATGATCGATAAATCCACAGGTATAATCGACGTTGTTAGATGGCCGTCTGTGAAATTTCAGGAAACAAGAAATCACTCAAGTGTTTGTGTCAAACAAATTTTCAACCGGGCGGCGGTAATATAATTTCGCGTATTAGTCGCAAAAGCTGTGATTAACTGAAGTACCTCTCGTTTTGGTCATCGTCTGAGCTGCTGAATCCTCCAATGTTGTAGGGGTCTTCGACCTCCATCATAATTTCTTTCGAATATTCATACGTTCTTCCCCTGTTTCGTCTCGTCTGGTGACGAATTTTCTCAGCGGAGACTGGCACGGGTGACTCGTTGATCGACAAATTTTTTCTCCTTACATACTTCAATAGCAGCAGTTTTTATCAAGTATTGAGAATTTGATATAGATCAGTTCAGTGAATTTGAGCAGAGGCAAAGCAATTGTTGGGAGGAGTGAAGATGGCGTCTAATAGTACGGCGAAGACCACGTGCATTAGCTGCGAAGATTTCTTTACTTTACATCGACCTCAGTTTCTTTCCATCGGCTTACCCGAGCAATTATGGGAAAGGCTTTACAAAAAGCTAACTCCTATTGCAAGCTGTGACACAGCAGAGGTTTTTGAGGTTCGCGAAGGAGGACAATTTGGTTCCCCGGGTCGTTGGTCTCTTCACGCTAAACGTGCTTTGCAGAAATTCAGCGACGTGTTTCTTATTGAGCACGCCTGGTCGAGTGATGGAGGCTCGACAGCAAAGAAGAATTTGGAAAAATCGCCAGAACTTTTGGCGAGGATGAAGGAAATTATGCAACGCCCTGAAAACAGCGCTAGCGAAATTGCCTCGAGCGACGAATCTCTGCTAGACAGCTCCCTGGTTCTTTCACAAATTACCGGAATAGAAAAGAAGAAAGCTGAAGAAGCTCTTCAAGCGAGTGGCAGTGATCTAATCGAGGCCTTGTGTCAAATCACGGACGATTCTTATGAAAGTAAAAAGCCATCGAAATCAGACAGGTCAAAAATTATGGCCTTCGAGGAATTCAAGACGGGCTTCCTTCACTCGGTTGGAATGGAAAAAGCAAAGCTTCTCTCTAAGGAATACGTGGAGAAAATGTACTTAAGGTACAAACGAGAGAAGGAGCAATACCCAGACTCTTTGTGCTTCGGAAAAGGAACAACCGCGCAGTATAGTTGGCTCGAAGAAGACGAGGGCTCGATGGCTGTTTTTGTTTCGATTCCAGTAACGACCAAAAAGCGAGATGTTGTAAACAAATTGACAACGAAACGATGGACTTTGGGCTTGAAAGGTTTTCCGCCTATTATTGATGGAGAGTTTTACGGAAATGTTTGCCCCGATGAATCGTTTTGGACGTTTGATTGTCCCGGTTTGTTGGTTATGACTTTGCAGAAACCGGAGAATGAAGAAGCTGAGTTATGGCCAGTAAGTTTTAAATTTATCTTACAATTTTTAGCGCCAAGCGCCTAGCAAAGCGTGACACGGCTTATTCATTTCAAGAGGTGCATATTTTTCGCATTTTTCTATCGCGGCGTCAAATCGCGATCTCAACTGTTTGCTACAAGGTATTTATGAACTAATTATATTTAACTTCTGAACAGCGACAAGTTTGATGAAGCTCACTTTAGTTATTGAAGCCAATATTATCCTAAACAGAAAATTTGATGTTTTTTCTTGAGTGGCTTTGCCATCAACTTTCAAGTGGTTAAAAACTGATTCCTTAATCATTTCTGATATTCGTATGTCCATCTCGTTACATTGTGTACAAATTTACAGGCCTCAAGCATATTGCTATACGTGATGTCGTTTTGTATTTCTGCAATCAGTTCTGTTGTCTTCGTTTTGTTTTCTCAGATAAGAATTTTGAAATACCAGAGAATTTTTTCTCACTAAGAAATTTTTGCCATCTTGCATAGTTAGTATTTCGTTTCGTTTTTCTTTGATCGCAAAACAAACACTTTAAAACACAGCTAAATAAATATTCACTTCTCAAGGGAGTAGGTCTTGGTGTTACAAAACCACACCTGATTGCCATGTGAGAAATAAATGTTGCATATAGGGGTATAATAGCCTTTGATAACACACAGTAACACCCTACTGAAAATATCCGTAAAAACGTTATGGGGAAATAAATCACATATTTGACTTCCCATGGTGACTGATGAATCACGCTGAAGGATTCATCTCGACATGTTGTCTTACAGTATCTCCTCATGTTTAGGTCTCAGTTGAAAGCCTCAATGGCAAATGAATAAATTTTCTTTGTAACAAAAGCTGGAATGCGTGAATTGCAGGGAGACAATCCGTGTGTTGAAATGACATATGGATGACAATCATCAGCTTGCATTTTTCGCATTCAGGGTAAAATGAATAGGTTTTTTGCATTGTTGTAAGTCATTTTATTGATAGGTAGCAGCAGAGTTTCACAAAAAGCTGACAAATTAGATTTTTATAACACGCTTTGCACTCCTGTTGTCTTTGTCAAAAGGGTCTTGCATTAATGTTAAATCCGTAAGTGCAACCACTTAAGTCAAAGCTGCTTAGCTGTACTTTATTGCTCATGTGCTTTTAAAATTGACCTCTGGAGGAAACTGTAGATTTCTATCTTTTGAGAGAGATATAGCTTGGCTTTTTATATTCAGCATATACATGTACCTCCAAAGTCAAGTTTTCTTTTATTAAAGATGTTTGAAAATGATGATGTTGAATGGATTCTGATATATATCCCTCCAAAAATTTTTTTAAAGAGAACATTGATAATATTATTGTTATTTTTATTTCTTAAAGGTGTACATGTACAACATTGATTAGATGCTGGTAAAATAATATTCTCTGTTTCATTAAAAGCAATTTTGTAAGGGATTCATTTTTGCTAAATTCCAAAAGGTGACCTTGGGTCAAGACTCTGATATGTAGTTGATTTTTTAGGTGCTTATGGGAGAATATTTTCCCCTGATTTAAGACTAGCTTTGTAAGTTCTAGTTGGATATTTCAAATCTGTTATGACTGCAAATTGTACTCTATGAATAAATGGCACCTAATTTTGGCAAAGTTTGTGTTTGCCAGAAGAAAAACAAACTTCCTTGCTCACGAAGGGAGACATTGCAGCCTTATTAGTAAAAATGAATGGCGACTAAAAAACCAAAGAAAAAAAAGAAGGGAGGTCACTGTGATAGTGGATGAAACAAAATGGTACAGACTTCAGTGAATTTGTTTTTGTACTAATTGTTTACTTGCAAAGTGTCAATTAAAAATGATAATTTTTTTATTATGTAATAATTGTTGTTCTTGCTTATCAGGTTTTAATTAAAGGCGAGAAACACCTGACAGAAAAGGAAATTTCAGATCAGGCTAGAGACGAGGGTCAGAAAGCAGACTGTGATAGGCATGACGTGTTGGAGAATATGTGGTACTACAACCAGACCTATTCAGCAGTCGGTCCAGATGGAGTCAAGCAAGCACCTGTTTGGTATGTGATGGATGAATGCGGATCAGCTATTGTTCACTCCAGTCATCCTAATGTCAAGTGCTCACCATTTGCTTTTGCTGTGACTGGGGTGTTCTATTCTCTCCTTTGGCCTCTAGAAGACATAAATGTTGGCGATGTTTGCACTAGAAATTTTTGTCCTTCTTTGAGTATGGCAGAACCACAGTTACAAAGAGAAGCCCGTCTTTTAGCTTTTAGTTCGTCGTTACCTGATGTTAGTCCAAGTCATTTTGTGGTTGATCTGGCAAAATTTCCTTCGTTACCAAGAGAGAACAATATGGTGGTAGATGTCAAGTCGTTATCAACACAGCCTGAAAGTGTCAACTGTTCCCTTTTGAAGGCTAAAAAATTAAACTTAAAGTTCTTTTTGGAAAAGAATGGCCGGGAGAAGAAGCCAGTTTTGAGAGATTTGGGTTGTACTCTTGTAGAGTCTTTAACAGAAGCTGAAGCTCTGTGGTTAGAAAAATGGAATGTTTTGGGGCAAAGAATCCAAAATAATGCAAGAATCAACCGACTTGGAGGGGAGGAAAACCTTTTGCATCGCCATCTGTTAGCTGCTCATGTGCAGGAGACTTGGGGAAATGTACCCTGGTTCCCCATGTCATATGACATGTCTATCCATTTATCAGCTTTGTGTGCTGACCATTACTGCAGAGCAATCTCCAGCTACTGGATTTTACGAGCAGCAGATCCAAGTTCCTTCAGTTTACAACCAATTGTCACCAGTGATCTGCGCAGGGTTTTGAGGTGCACAGAGATGGGCCATTTGGTGGCTTCCTACTGTAAGTAGAACAACGCTAGGACAACACTGTTGGGTCTGAACAAGGTCTTAAGTTTATCCCCCTACTTTTATACAGTGCATATGATTAGTGAAAGATACTGCTGGCCCGCATTGTTTCATTTTTAACTTCCCCTTAATTACATTTAGGCATTTACCCTTTAGTCTTGAGCATGCATGTAGATTTAGTAAAACTTTTTAAGGAAAAAGGACAACATTTTTCTATTATTTTTGATCTGGGAGTTCTGCCACCATAATCAGTGTAAAATGTTGCCATTGGAAGCAAAAGTTTAGCTAACATTATATGTTCAACTATATTTTAGATTGTGCTCGAACAGCAATCAGCAAGAAGAGACGATTCTGTCTACAGTATGCGGTAACAGTGAAATCGCTGGTGCCATTAGAGGTCCTTGTGCAAAATACTCCACATGTCAAGCTGGCAGAGAGGGAGATAAACCAGAATCAATTCTTAGATGAATATGATTCTTCAGCCCTTCTTTCATCCACGTCAGATGTAAAGCATAATGGGGTGGTCAACCACAAGATGACACACAGCGAATTTTTAGCAGACTTCAGTGCAAATTACTTGGTCAAGGGGAAAATGTCATGGGACGATGTTCAGGCAAAGATTTACAAGAGCATTGGTAAGTTGTTTTATGCTGTGGCACCAAGTCTGTGCTCTTTACAAGATGGCAGCCGCACGGCAAGAGATCTTTGTGCCGTGTATGGTGTTGATGTTCTCATAAAAGACAATTTGGAACCACTTATCATCGGAGTGGATCCCACACCAACTTTTGACAGTCCAAAGTGCTTTTCTGATGTCCTTGTCACAGCATTTGGACAGAACGGCGAGTGCTTGGACAGTGTAAACATCACCCAAGTGTTTGTGAGGTAAAATAATCAAAGGGGACCTTTTGTTGTACAGGAATAAAAGAGTACCGGGTATTTAATCATCTTGATTGAGAGTGTTAATGTAACAATACAAAAGTTGTGTATATGTAAATAATCACCCCATTTACGTAATCAATGCCATTCCCTGTATGCAAAATTGCTCTTTTTTAGTTTCTTCCCATGAATTACAGCATATTCGTTGTCACTGGGGAGCTTCACCCTTATAATCCCCAATATCCACACTCAAACTCTCTTGACTGGTGTGGATGTTGCAGTTAATTTTTTGTCTTTGGTAATTTTTGTTTTTCTTTTGTTTGTGGTTATGGTAATGTATGCCAATGAAGTTGAAACAAAGGAAAAATACAAATTACCTGAGATAAAAAATTAACTACAGTATTTACATTTCTTGCATCTTATTAGTTTCCATAACCATTTTTTTTTTGCTTTGTATTGATGTTGTTATGAAAAAATTTTATTTTGGTCACTCTTGGGACTTAAAGGGTTGAGCAACAACAACAACAATGGCAACAGCGTCAGAAAAATAATTGGCTTCATGAGAAAAACAGCAGCTCTACACAAGCATCACACTTTTTAATACATTTCTTTGGCATTCACTGCAAAATGAGGTAAAACCTCATATTGTGGAATTTTCTGGAGGACTAGAACATATGACAACAAATTTTCCTTTCTCTTTTACAGTCAAGGCAGGTCAAGCGTACCCCCTAAGATTCTATTAATGAATTGATTATTTGAAAAATGAATCCGTTAGTCGGTCCGGTAACTAGTGTTAAATTCAAATCGGCATTCCTGCATGCGTACTGAGCAGTGAATATTTTACGAGAACTTCTCTGTATTTTGTCAGATTGAAAATCTTTAAATGGGTTAAATTTCATAGACGACATTTACGTCAAATTCAGGGAAACTTAGGTGGTAGAAATTTCGTAACTGAATCGTGTGTGAATTCACAGCTCATTACGCATGCAAGAATACAGACATGAATCTGAAATCTACAACTACCAACAGATTCAACTTTTGAATAATAAATTCATTAATGTAATCCTGGGGGGTACGCTTGGCTTGGGTTGACTGTAAATCCTGGATAAAGTCCTTAAGAATTCAACTCAGGAAACAAAATGACAAATGTGACATAGAGGAGTAATTTTGTTATGCAGGGAAGAAAATGATAATACAAATCACTATTTACTAACAATAATGAGTTTATTTGATTCTGCATTAGTGAAGCTGACCTTGCATGATTATGTCCATACACATATAGAGCAATATTGATGACTAAGATTAGACGAGGAATGCTATTACTAAATATAATATTTCTAGAACACTGTGTTATCAGCCGATAATATGAATGTTGTAACAGCTCATTTGTTTGGTACATGTACTGCTCCACATGCTTGATGATAAAATTGCTGTAGGTTTCGCAGTTGATTATATTAGACTGTATTAAATCTATCATCATGAAAATATTAGCGTTTTTTCCTCACCTACGTTAAATTCCTTTACAATACCCAGTCACAAATTCATTCTTATTGTAGGATATATTTACATTTAGTGATTACTCTTTTATTTGTGCATAAAGGTTTTTAGGTGGATTTAAAGGGTAATCAATAATTTATGATTCACCATATTTTGTACTATTTTATTTCTTCTCACGAACACATGGCGCCAATACGTACATACAAATGAATATAATATATTGTTATTTTTTCTTCGGCAAGATCAGTGAGCATTACTTTATTTTTTTCTGGATATGTACAGTAGCGTGTCGTCAAATTCATAAGCCTGGTCAGTGTGAACAAAGTTTGCTTTATTTTTTGAGTATACTGTTATTTGTTAGACTTGTGTCTCCTGTTTGTTTCCTTTTCCCATAAGGAGTGATCGTTTTAAGAGGTTCTCAAAATTAGCCATTTTTCATTTTTGTGTAATGTTCATTATAATGATGTCCTTTTCATAGGTAAGATTCTCTTTGCAGTATGCATGTCTGGATTAAGATACTTGAAGCTTGAAAGTACTAACTCATTACCTAACTTTTTGTAACCCATAATCAAATTTATTTTGTCCCTATATTTTGGTATTGACTCTCATTTTAGTCTAAAATTGACTGGGTCTCTGAGTAAAGGTGCAAAATTATTTTATAAGCCACATTTGCATGTGTCAAAACAAGAAAATTTGTTTAGTATTTTGCATAACATTTAAGACCCAGTCTTACAAACTTGCCTCCTGTTTTAGTCAAAGTCGCAGTGTTTTTATCCTGAGTCTGCATATTTTTTTGGGAACTTTGAACCCACTCGTACACAGTGACATCAAGTGACTGGTTTCAAAGTTCTCAATAAAATGATTACAAAATACCACTACTTTGCTGTATTCAGCTGTGACAGCTGAACGTTTTCCACTAAGTATGATAAATTGGTTCACAAGCTTTGAGCTGGCGTGAGATACAAGTTTTTGATCCACAAGCATGAACTTGCTCCAAGAGAGAGTTAACCAGTTTAGATTCAGTCCTAGGTTGTCAACAAATCTTTTGTCCTAATTAGTTAGTTTTACTTTTATGAACACATAATCTTGTCATATCTGCAGCAAAATGGTGATCTTTCACCTTGAAAAACTTTAACTTGGTGGAAAATTGTTCATTTTGCTTTTTAGTGGCTGTGTGACAATTTATAGGTAATATCTTTTGTTATGTTTTGTGCTAACAAAGCATATTTCACAATGTGCTGTTTTTGAGAAAATTTTTTTTACTGTCTATACATGTACTGGGTATTTTACTAGCGAGTGTCTTGGAAGACCTCTGTTTGTTTTGTCTGTCTGCTTCTCCATTTTCTTAATATTTAAGCAAACACCCTGCTTTATCCCCTGTATCCCCTTTATCACCCTGTTTGTCTTTGGACAGGTAGTGCAAAATTATTAATGAAGTTGTGAATTGACCCCAGTTTGGCTATTCTGAAACTTTTATGAGTGTGATTTACCAGTGTGGCTCTTGTTTTTAGACTTCAAAACAATGGCTACATTTGTAAGTTGCACTTGTAAAGGTTTTATTAAAGTGACCTTAGTGTAACTGTGAATCTTTCAATGCCTTTGCATCTTTTTTTTTTTTTGCCAGCTTGTCCAAAATGCAAATATTGTTCCTCCTATGCTTCCACTTATGTGTTGGTTTTTGAGTGGTAAAATGTCATCTGTTGTGGGGTTCCTGAAACCGATTATGTAACATAGGTGATTTTTTTTCATGTTTCAACCTTAATTTTTTATTTGGGGAAATGTCAATTTCCCATGGAGAATAACAACTATTACAAAGTTGTTTTTTTTTCCACTTTGTGAGGTGGCAATTAGCACTTGGCCTGTCTTCAGTTCTAAATCCTTAGGTTCTAGAATAAAACAATGACCCCTGCTGGTACAGCCATGTAACTAATACAGGTACTGTAAACTGCGGCTTATAAGCCCTCCGCTTCCCCCCTTCTTAGTTATAGGCCTGTCTACCTGTAAACAAAAAAAATGCATCTGATTATAAATGTAAAACATATTTTGATTAGCTCGGCTATAGCTTGTTTTTGAGGCTCTTTTCCTATGCTCGTTTTAAGCCTCCTCTGATATACACCCCTGCCCTCCTGAAAAACCTTACAAAGATGTGTCACCCCAGGGCTTATAAGCAGCAGGTTACAGCATTGACCAAATTGTCATAAATGAGTGATAACTTGGTATGTGACAGACAAGCCTTACCCTATGTGTAGAGAATAAACTAACGTAAGTGTTGTGGTTCAATTTTATCTATGGTTTAGGGGTTTTTTAAGTGGTGGTGGGAATAGTAATGTTTTATGGCGAGCATGAAAAAAGGAAAATAACATTTCATTCAAAGATAAAGTAGAACCACAACATAAGTAACTGCTGTAATAGTCGAAGCTGATGCTATCAGGATCTCGGCTAGGATTGGTTGGGTAGAAGGTGGGAAGCAAGATTTCTGAGGCTCTAATGTGTTTGCAGTGCATTGTGGGAACATTATACTCTGTACCATCTATATCTGGGACACTGTAATAGAGATGTTTTGTTTTTGGCTTTTAAGATAGGTTGAAGTTGTCTTTATATACATTTGCTCTACAAGAATATGGAGTGAAGTGATTTTTGAAGGAAATATGAGTGACAAATGTGTTTTTGTTATTTCATGTAAAAAATAAGACAAAAGGTTGTAACTTTACATCAGTATGTAGCATGCAAGCAATAATTATTGCTCCATAGGGGATATCATGAGAGAAGTCTCATGCGAGTAGCATGTGAAAATGAGAGCTTGCTAGTAGGCTCTATCAGTACGGTGTATCCTGATTTCAGTGTAAATTTATGTTGCAATCTTACAAATTCATATACCCACCATATCTCCATCAAAGTATCTCACTGTACCAGAGTACAATGTAAACACAGCCTTGGCAGAACATGATCATAGCTTCCTATTTTCCCAGCGGCTGCTAGAGCCATTAATCTTCAAACACTTCCATTTTCAATGGTCTTTGTAAAAACACCTGGTATTGTTGTTTTGGCATCCTAGCTGCTACTTGTCCTCCAGCAGCCAGAACCAATAAAAAACAGCTGCATTTATTACCCAATGATCATTCTACCCCTAGCCTGTTGAGAACCTGAGTAATGACAGTACTGTTGTAGAATTTGTTACTTATTTTAGTTTTTGTTTTCTCTATTAATTCTTTTTTCCATAACTTAATTTACTTAGTGCTAATTTCTGCTTATTAGAAACTGTAACAATTGCTACCATCACAACCTTACCACTTGTATTCATCAGCACATGTGAATAAAATATGCGAGATTTGTTTGCCAATTTCTGCTTCACTTCATCTACTTTGCTTTTTTTTACTTTGCGTTTCCATTTGGAAGTGTAAATAAGTAAACTAAAGATTAATATGTAGCGCATCCACTTGATGGTGCTTAGTCCACCTGATTTTTGGTCGAATTGGAATTTGGAAATGCAGGCTTTTGAGTAGCCTGCGAATATAGCCGTTGCTCCCCGCCGCGAGGGATATTTCGCCAGGAGGAACGTCTGCACCCCAGTGACAGAAATTACATACTGATGACGTAAATCAATGTTTACATAATAAATACAGTAGTCACGGGGTTATTGTAAATTTGTTAGATTTTATGTTTCTCCTGGTCGGTCATGGTGAAGTTGTCATGGTTGTGTGTTCTACTGCGAACGAGCTCCAGCGAACTCAGATCCTTTTTCTAGAGAAATATTGACTGTTTTCTAGTAGATTCATCATGTTTATGACCCGGTTTACATTTGACCTTTGTGGTCTATTGTCTTTTGTCTGTCATTCGTAACAATAGGTAAAACAATATAACTACTATGTCGACCAATCAGAGCTCCTACCAGATTCCTTACAGATTTTACGTCATCAGTATGGAATTTCTGTTGCTGAGGCACAGACGTTCCTCCTGGCGAAACGTCCATGTGGCGTGAAAGGACTGTATTCGCAGGCTAGTTTTTGAGGAGAGGGGACAACCGGAGTCGCCAGTGAAAAACCTGTCAGAGCAAAGAGAGAAACAGCAACAATCTCAACCCACATATTAACCGCCGGTTTTGAACACACGCCACATTGCTCTCACCACCTTGCCACTCTTCCTCCCCAAAGCAAGGGTGGAGCAAGCGCCTGGTAGGAGGGTATCCTGCATCTTTTGGAGAGGAGGGGGTATTAATGGAGAAAGGGGGTTCAAGTCAACCTAATCAGAGTGGTCACTTCTTTTAACGCCAGTAATAAAGATTTCCCCAAGGCTTACCTAGCCTGCAAAATTTTAGATGATTACTTCAAGTCGTTTTTACTCCCTCAGTAACTGAGGGAGTAAAAACGACTAGAACTAATCGTCTGAAATTCAGACTCAACGGCTTGCCTTTATCACATGAAATTTACATGATTCAATATTGAGACCTCCAGTGCTCCAGCACCAAATATGGCATTCCATTTGTGAGAAATAGGTATCACATCAGCCAGAGGGCTCTGTTGAATTACGCTTTTGAATGTTTTGGCGGGGATGCCATTCCGTCTTCTCTTTGTCATTTCGGAATGAGGGGTAATCAGTCCCATACTTAGTCTCCTTTGCAACCGCTCGGGCCGGAGTCACACAAGGAGGGCGGGTAGCTTGCGAAACTCTTTAAAACTAGTCACCATACTCAACTTGGCAATAGACTGCAAAACAGTCGGTTTTTCCCTCAAAATCAGTAAAGAAATCGGTAACGCGTGGCGTAAGAGTCTTATGCGCGCGAACCGCGCGAGCCTTACACGCCCATAGCGTCTCTCCCCAGTCTCGCTCTCTGTTTTCAGCCTCGTTCCACACCTTTTGTTTGACTGCTCGCGCGTACTTGAATACGCAAAAATGCGGACTGTTTTGCAGTCTAACTTGGCAATAAACTCGACAGAATATGCAACAACTGGAGGAGAGGTTAAAAGATTCCGGCTCAAAATAGGATAAAAGAACAGGACAAACCATAGATCCATAACTGTTCTCAAAACGGTTCTTTAATAGAACCTTCCACAGCTTTTTTCAACTTTTGACATCAGGGACACCCAACGACTGTTTTCTGTAAAATATTTGTTCGGAGAAGCAAAAATTGCCTAGAATTTTCTGTAGCTGGGCTAAAAATTTCGAGATGACCGTTCCACTCAAGTACAATTTTCGAAGCTTACCTAATAAATTCTCTACGATTTTCTGAAGTTAAATTTTTGGCATTTCTCTCCCCAGATTAAGCTACTTTTCGTAGAAAAAGGAAACCTAAAATTTTCGGACCCGAAAATGCGTCGGAGAGAGGAATCAGAAAATTTCTTA
Source organism: Porites cylindrica (assembly GCA_964035525.1). Classification (NCBI taxonomy): domain Eukaryota; kingdom Metazoa; phylum Cnidaria; class Anthozoa; order Scleractinia; family Poritidae; genus Porites; species Porites cylindrica. The sequence goes on along the minus strand of OZ037782.1, from coordinate 11,848,675 downwards.
CTTTCGTAAAACGTTGAATTGCATCTAAAATTTTCCTGGAAAATAATGCTGAAGCCCTTGCACTGTTCGAAATTCCTCAATTTGCCCTAGGATGACCGAACAGATACAAATTTTATAGCGCCGCTTAGAATGCATTTTTAGAGATCTCAAGATACTCTGGATAGCTTAAAATGTGTTTTTAATGTATTTAGAAAAAAAGCCTCGTTGAGTACTCCTGTGACAAGGACCAGTTATAGAAAATCTGTCGACACCACTGGAAAGAGCGGGTTAAGATTAGTAAAACTACCAAGTTTGAAAGTGATACGGTCTTAAGCGACCAAAGATACACTTCCTCAAAAGTTGCGAAATTTTACAGACGATGACGTCTCCAGAATCCGTCATGGTTTTGCTTTCTTGTCAATTAAGGGTTATTCACTTGTTATTTTGAAACCCTCTCTGAGATAGTAGTAGTAGTAGTAGTATTAGTAGTGGTAGCGGTAACGATAGTAGTAGTGGAGAAGTCGTAGTAGTCGCACGTAGTAGTCGTAAGGATGACTCGATCATGCAAATGGCCTTTAGAGAGAACTTCACACTTCAGCATCATTTACTAAGTAGACTAGTTTTTGTTTTGCAGAAAGATATTAGCATTCTATGGATTTTTTTCCGCCCATATAATAGTATAACATTTCAAGGCAAAAACTTTGTTGCAGCATGTTTGCAAAGGAAAAAAAAAGGGAATTAAGGGTTAAGTTTTTAATTAATTTTTTTCAAAATCGTGCTGGATTGCGTGGTTACTCAGTTCATTGCAAAAGATCTTGGGAAGGAAGTTGCACATGCGCGAAATAAACAACAGCAATAACGCCGATAGCGACTGGACTGTTTATTCTTGGTCACATTTTATTAGCGCTATGACCATTTCATCAGTGACAATTGCCTCTCAGAAAGTTTAACCTGAGTATCAGGCTTTCTTTTCTTGGAAAATTAAGAGAAATTACGTTCCTCCCTCCTCACCCCCCTCACCCTCCTGCCCCCCTCCCCCCCAAGGAGGGCTTTATACTCAGGTTACAGAAAGTTCAGATCTTTTCACTAAAGAACCTTTTGTAGGCATCAATAATCCCTTCTCTCCAAAGATTAAATTTAGGAGGAAGGGTTTTTTCTATGAGGAACTGGATTCCCTTATTAGGTAGGCAACCATTATAATTATTATTTCGCAGCATGAACATCTTGCATGCGCCAGATGGATTTTCCTCGTCTGGGATGACCAAAGAGAAGTTTCCTCCATTTGTTGCCCTATGAGTTAAAAATCAAACAAACAAAACAGATAAGTTAAGCCAAAACTGCTAGGTTGGAGCAGTTTTTATTAAACTTTGGATTGTCTTAATAGCCCACGTTCGAAATATTAAAATTCTAACATGACTCCGAGGCTTTCTGGTCATTCTTCTATATTTGTTTTGGTTTTCTTTGTGCTCAAGTCTCTTCCAGACTCGTACCCAGTCGCTATTTAAGTGTTTTTTGGGGTGAGAGAAGATTGGGGAGTAGGTTAAGGCGCATGCCGGGTTTCCTTCTTCCCTTCCCATGAGACCCCGCGTGCGCCTCAACCTAATCCCCAATCTTCTCTCACCCCAAAAAACACTTAAATGGCGACTGGGTACGAGTCTGAGTCTCTTCTGGGAATTGCGAGACAATGGAGTCGTGAAAAATTTGCAATTTTGACCCTAAAGCCTCGGAGTCATGTTAGAATTTTAATATATCGAACGTGGGCCATTGATCCCCTCAATCTCTCCAATGATGAAGGGCACGACAAACCAAACTACCATATTACTTTCAAGGATTGCCCACCCGTGTGATTTGTACGCCATAGGCCTTTTCCTAGTTTCCCAAAGCCTCTGTTTCAAAGCGAGGCTAAGTGAAGAGCCATTGATATGAAAATCATAATTTTTTATTCTCACGCAAATCAAGCTCATTTTCACAAGAAAGGTTTTGCACTTAGCCTCGTTCTGAAAATGGCCTATTGATTGATTAAATAATCTTGGCATAAAGTTATTGTGATATATGACAATAAATAATACTTGTATTCTGGGTAGAACGTATTTCGTAGAGCGCTCA
>OZ037782.1:11684090-11839090 GCA_964035525.1 Porites cylindrica | reverse complement strand
AATGAAAACGAGGTAGGCTCGATTAGTAAGAGGCCAAGAAAGCTCGACTACGGAATAGAACAAGCTTCCACCTCCTTCTTGTTCGATATAGTTTTCAACGAGTTCGTTAACCGGGAAAGCTGCATTCCATTCTCTTTGGTACTTCACATTGGCAGGGGCAAGAATTTCTACCACTTTCTCTGCTGGCACTGGAATTTCCATCGTGAAGAGGGCTTTTATCGGCACTTCCATATCTGGGAATGTTTTGAACCAGAACTTAGAGACTCCTGGGGTGTAGAGACCTTCACTCCATCCACCTTCAAGAAAAAAAAAACGTTTAGTGTAAAAACGATTAGCCTTTATTCTTACCATTATGTTTTAGAGAAAGGATTTAGCAAACTATGGATTTTTACTGAAGGTAAGGAAAGTCAAGTTTTTAGCTCAAAGCGTTTCCTTTTTTAGCTTTTTTAAATCATGATTGCGTGAATACTAGCTGCGGACTGCAAAAGATAGCTAAAGATCTTGACGTCACAACGTACACGCGCACACACCTCTCTGCCAATCAGAGCACTGTCAGAATGATTTGGGTATTCCCGTGTCTAAGGTATGACTCAGGTAACCCCATCACCAAATCACTAGTATAATATCGGTATCCATCTCTTGTGCACGCATTATCCCTCCTTGGATGAGGAGAGCAGAAGACAATCAGTGAATAGCAATTTTAATTTTCGCGCGTTTTGATTGGCTCCCGTAACTCGTATGTAGTATCCTTTTAAAACGGGAGTCAATATGGTGTCCTGTTTCGCGACCGGAGGACGACGACATTTTTACAGCTTATTACAGCGAGGAATGTGACCTTTGTGATACACGTATCAAGGAAAAAGAGAGGAAAACGTCAGTATCGAGTCGGTTTCCTGTAGTTTATACGCAGAGTTCTTGCTTTACGTTTTTTCCTCTCCAGTTAGTGTTAACTTTATCCCCCAAGTGCTATTTTAAGTTGTATTTTGTTCCAATTTGATTCATCATTTCATAGTCATGAATAATACGTTTGATTTACGCGTCTAACATTTTTTAAAATCTTGGAAATGTAATTGAAGATGTCCATGTCAGATGAGTGGCAACGATCTCGAAACTTTAAATTACTGATTTCGTTTATTTTGCACCTTTCAATTCTCCGATTTCAGTTTTTATTTCAAGAATTACTTGGGAATCATTTTAGGGGCAGCACGGAAAAAACAGGAAACATCTCGGTGTGACGGTTATTTTGCGGGTCGATTTCGGTGATCAATTTAGGGATGTAGATCATTTCCGGGCCTCTACTCTACAGAAATCTGCTTCGAATTTCTTCTGCTATTTTTATGAATACTGTTCTCCACTTTTGTTTTCAACGTGCTTCTCGTTTCCCGGCGAAGAATCGTTCTGTATTATTCTTGCCTTTACTTAACAAAAACGTACAATCGATATGCAGGATATAGCGTGCAAGAAGCAAATCAAAGGCACCTTTCTCACTTGGTGCTCGGGAACGGTGCCCTTTTCAGTCAAGTACCCACTCTAGAACTTAGGCACAAAAGTGGGCACCGGGTCCCTGTGTGCACACCGTTTTTGTTAGTTCTGGGGAAGTCCTGCACTGCTTTGTACACGCTGCTAAGCTCATGTTTCAAAATGGCCTTAAACAGGGTGTAATGGAGTAGCTGGAGTACTCAAGGTGCGAACACTACACTATTTTTTGCCTAGCCTGCGTAGCTGGCGGTATTGTGTGGGTGCGAGATTAAAGTTTTGGCGGCGGAGCCGTGTTCCAAAAAAAGGGAGTAGGGACGAGGCGGTTGAAATTCTCGCCGCTTCGTCGCTCGTGACGGCTCCGCCGTCAAATCTCACTCGACTATATTACAACGGCTCCGCCGCCAAATCTCACTCGACTACTACACAATACCGCCAGCTACGAAGGCTATTTTTCGCCGTTACCCAGGCACTGGTTCCCGCACAAGTGTAGACTGCCCTAAAGAAAGCCGAATCAATTTTGTTTTGCGTTCTTTCAAACTCTTTGTTCGACAGATTTTCCTTATTTTGTTCTTCTATCACTTTCGCTTACCTTTCTCAAGGTCTTCCTTAAACCATTTGGCTCTTTGCAGCTCTTCCTCGTATGAGATCTCTCTGAAGTCTTCTTTCTCCATTCCCGCCTCTCAGGAACAGTATCTGTTGCGGCAAACAAAGCAAGCGAATGCCGTTTTTATGCTGCTAGAGACGTTAAACTCGTCTTAGGACGACCACAGGCAGACCACCCTCTGTTAGTGGGGGCCGTTGTTGATTGAAATCTGAGCGACGATCTTTTGTTATTTATAGAAGAAATACATAAGAACAATACGGTGGCTATAATTTGTTCCAAAATGCAGAATTCAAAGCAAATTTTTCAATAAACGTTTGAGGAAAATGCTAACTGAGCCATGTGTCATGTTTTTTTCGCCGTCCCGTGCTGTTTTAAGCGCTATTTTGCGAGATGAATATTTGACCTCGGCGGTTAGAACTTTCTTTAGTTCTAACCGCCGAGGTCAAATATTCATCTCGCAAAATAGCGCTTAAAACAGCACGGGACGGCGAAAAAACATGACACATGACTCAGTTAACATTTTCCTCAAACTTTTATTGAAACATTTGCTTTAAATTCTGCATTTTGGAACAAATTATAGCCACCGTATTGTTCTTATGTATTTCTTCTATAAATAACAAAAGATAGTCGCTCAGATTTCAATCAACAACGGCCCCCACTAACAGAGGGTGGTCTGCCTGTGGGACGACTTTGACGTCTAGTATAAGAACGGTTAGTCTGCTACACAGCCGTTTTTAGAGTCGTCACGCAATGGAGGAGGAGGAGGAGCGTTACGTGACGACACTAAAAACGGCTGTGTAGCAGACTAAAGAACGGTAAGTAAGACAGACGCATTTAACTTCTGACGACTTAAACGCCTTCTTTTAATTAAAGTGCGTCGTTCAGACGCACTTAACAGACCACTTTAACGTCCCAGACGTTAAATGCGTCTAGTATAAAAGCGGGACGCCATCAACTGGGACGCATTTCGGCCCAACTCGTCCAGAGGCGACTGGGTAGAGCAAGAGTTGTTTATTTTTTTTTCACAATGAATGTTATCATTTACTTTTATGCTTGCCGTTTTGGTACCAGTCGACTTAAATGTCTCAACTTTAAATACGTCTGGACGACTAGCATAAAAAACCGGGCCAGTACTAAAGCAAACTAAGGACACGCCTGTGAGAACTCATGCGAAAAATGCTGCATTAAGGTGGCTCGATAAAGTTTTTCAGGGTCAATACCTCCCAAGTTTAAGCATAAACTATGTCGCTATAAACAAAGAATTGGAAAAATTGCCACCACAGTCGCATTAGATAAAGGTGAAGATTTATTACGATAGGGTTGCAATGAAATGGCAACGAAATGACGCCATTACCTATTTTAGTTGCAGCGGTATTTCTCGGCACTGGATCCGTTGTTCCAAGATCTTTCACGAGAGCTTTTTCCTTCAATAGCCGCCTCGATGTTAGTGAAGTTTAAGCGAAATCTGTTATAGCGTTATCCATCCTCGGAGACCCAGGGGCAGATAGTGGGGGCGAGGGAAAGTCTAAACGGTTGGAAAAATATAGCACGAAGAAAAGTAAAGAACGGCGAGAAGAGCCCCTGGGGACAATGTCTTACCAGACCACTTCTAAACGGTCACCGCCGTTCTCGCTTCTGATTGGTGCCAGAGAACGTTTGTGTTTTTCTGCCCAATCAGAAGCCAGAACGGCGGCGACCGTTTAGAACTGGTCTGGTAAGACATTGTCCTCAGGGGCTCTTCTCGCCGTTCTTTACTTTTCTTCGTGCTATATTTTTCCGCCCGTTTAGACTTTCCCTCGCCCCTACTATCTGCCCCTGGGTCTCCGAGGATGAGCGTTATCAAGATAGAAATAAAAAATAGGTAATGGCGTCATTTCGTTGCTATGACAACTCCGATGTCATTGCAACCTTGATCAAAGTGATCCTAACAAATTTTTATCTTTATCTAATGCAACTGTGGTGGCAATTTTTCCAAATCTTTGTTTATGGGCACATAGTTCAGCGCAAATGGCTGAGATATTGACCCTAAAAAACTTTTGCGAGCCACCTTAAGAGATAGATAGATAGATAGATAGATAGATCGATAGATAGATAGATAGATAGATAGATAGTTTATTAAAACTGCATCGCAGCCAAAGGCTGAATTACGCAATTATTTTACAAAGACTTTACAATACTTGAAAATCACAAATGAATCCTAGATAGTAAGTCGAAAACTAATTTATAAGATAATATTAACAATTCCATATAACATGTTCATACTGAAATATGTTAAAATATAAAGCATGAATATAAGTGGGCTTCTGAAGTGGGCAGCAGCCCTGAAGTGGGATAAAACTACAGCCCGGACTGATTCGACATCGCATATATAAAAGTATTACTTGTTCTGTTCGTGCAAAGTTTTGGCATATTAAAAAGGCGCTGTCGTCTTAGGTTATAGCGTGAGTTGTCATAGTCTGGTGGAAGGAGTGCCTTCAATTTATGGTTTGGATCACGTAAGGGTTATCGGCCTGAAGCGAGGGGTTATGTGATTTATTTCCCTCGTGCGTTGCCCGAGGGCGACGCACGAGGGGAATAAATCACATAACCACGAGCTGAAGGGCGATAAACGGCTTATTTTTACATTGGCGAGGATTTCTCAAGGGATGCAAAAATGCTTTGACGAAAAATGTCTCTATTGTTCATTTTTCTTTTGTTTTTTAACACTCCATGCTGGCACTGGTGGCATTCCGGCACAAGTTTCTCGGCTTTTTAATTGTAGGTTTAGTTTTTCAAAGTCGCATTTCGAATTAGTTGTTCGTAGTGATTGCTAGAAATAGCCTAAAGAGCCTAGCATTGTCGAACGATTCAGATCTATCAGAAGTAGAGCCGTTTATTACTCAAACTAAAGCAGCTTTAATGGCGGTTCTGCAATTGAGCTTTCTCAAAACGATTTTGAAACTTCATTTGCGGGTGCAGACAACGAGCAAGCAGTTGACAATTTCAATTTTCGCACCAAGGATCTTTCGACCCACCTGCATGTTTACAGATAAAGAAGATTCCGGGCGATGGTTCACTACTGTAACTGCGAAGGAAATTCAGTCGAGGAATGAAGCAAGAATACCACAAAACACAAGAGGTCAACTACATGTCTTCATTGCGTACAGGAGTTTGGGATGACTGGTTAAAGAACGGAACACCTTAACATGATAGCGACACTTTCGTGGAACCGTAGAATTTTCAAGACGCTGTTCAATTTCGGACTGTCGTTCTGGCTGTGGAAATCGATGAACCAGCAACTAAGAAAATTCGTGAATGTGGCGCAAAAGAAACGCAGCTCAGTTTAGTTTTAGTAATTATAGCGTCGTGTTTAATATCTCCAATAACCATTTGTGAATTTTTTCTTTATGAAAATCTGATTGAAATGCGAGGGGATTATCTATTAATATTCAAGGGGAATAAGTCACTTATCCCCCTTGCATATTAATATATAATCCCCTCGCATTTTAATTAGCTGTTCATTAGCCCCGCTCTTCCCTTCAAACAATCAAAGCCACATCCAGCTTCTTAGACAGTTGATTCGGGGGTTATGTAATATATTCCCCCCGAAAAGAACAAAGGAATCCGAGCTTATGTAAAAATAATACGTAATAATGCTCCAAAATGGTTGTTAACCCCACCTCTATTGCCGAGTTGCACTTTCCTCAGGTTATTATTGATATTGCTCTTTTCTCGAGCCGTACCAGCTCTTTCTTTAAGTACGAGGGGAGACCGTTGAAAAAGACAGGTGCTGCATAATCAATAACAGATCTCACGCACGATACGTAGAACAGTGCTAGATCTTGTTTCGGAACTCCCGCTCTCTTTAACTGAGTCAGGAAATAGGGTCTCTTGCTAGCCTTTTTGGTTATCTCAGTTACATGGTCGTTCCATGTTAGATCGTTCTCTATTGTAAGGACTCGTAGCTTTGTACTAGTGACTCACTCTACCTCCTTTCCTTCTATGATGACGGGATCAAACACTCTTTGCTCTTTAGCAAAGGAGATCCTGAGTTCTTTGGCGTTTAGTAGGACCCCGTTCTCGCGAGAGCACTCAATTACTCTGTTAATATAACTATACACGTACAAAATTCGCATCTTGTGCTATTCTACGATCTTTTAGTCTTATTTTTTCTCGCCTAGAAGTACAATAAGTTTAGTTTTTTAAACCATAGTCCGTAGTACCCACTTACAACCTAGTCAAGGGGTTTTTTTTCCGGTCTTTATACCTAGTCTGTACTTTCAGGAATCCAGTTCTAGGTTTATACCCGAATGCAGGGTAAATTGTATGAGTTGCCATAAACAAATCTCATCGAAATAGAATATAGCCCCTACGGTTAAGAACTTACCAGCCTTTTGTGCCGTAGTTTCCCTTCAGTTCTGATTAGAAGGCCGCCAATTTGAGAGCTGCAAACTGCGCTAGGAAACGCCCAATTCACTCTTTTCGCCGAGGCCAATATGTATGCTGTTTAAGCCAAAAATTTGCATAACCAGTTCGGAATATCCCTAAATTTAAGGACAGGGCCAACTGGCCACGCGACACTTTTCAACCAATAAGAAGGCGCGCTTGTGTTTATCAAAATCAAGATGTTGATCAAAAATTTTCACAACAGCGGACGGAATCAGTCATCGTTTTTTATTTTTATTTTTTTTTTGCCACTTGTCCATACATTACTAACGGCCTCACAAGTTATACCTTTTACGCTACAGGTGAAACACGCTCCATCACTTCACACATTACTTGTAACACTAAAAATGTGATCTACATGGTTCAATGTAACCGTTGTAATTTACAATATATAGGTGAAACTAAGCGCTACGTCTCAAGGACAGATTTAACGAACACAGACGTGCAGTCGACAAAACTAACTTTAAATCTCCACCCACTACTGTTTCTGAACACTTTCTCTCTCATTCTAACCATTCTCATACTGACATGCAGTTAATCCCACTAGAGAAAATTTATTCTTCACGTGACTCAGTTCGCAAGGCCAGGGAGTCGCATTTGATAGATAAGGCCATGACTCTTGAACCTCATGGCCTAAACCGCCGTGACGAATTATTGTAATCCATATCCTTAGTATTTTTCCTTTCCAGTTTTTATGTTGTACGCCATTCCACCTCTCCCTTTTATTGCGACATTCTCCATCTATATAGTATTGTGATTGCTACATAAGTTCAGTAACATCTGTAAAGGTGAAGAAGGCTGGTATGGCCAGCCGAAATATTGTTATAAAAAACATTACACGTTGTTTTAAATCAGCTTTGCAGTAGTCTTTGGACTTCTCGTTCTTGGTTTCTATATTTTTAAAACTTTTCATGAGGCCTACAGAATTTTTTTAAGTGGACAGCGTATCGAAAACCATATTGGAAGTGTCTCGTGAAATATTCAGGACATTTTGTGGCTTATTTCTTCTTTTGAACAACGCAATGTATAGGCGAGATTTTGGTCGGTTTTCAAGGTGACTGATGAAATACCAGGATTTTTCCTTTTACTAAAAAATCATATCTTCTTTGCGCGCAGTGAAGATACTATTCTTATCTTTCACGTGCGAGAATATTGGTGTCGCCATGGAATTTTTTTCTTCTTCATTAGAATTTTGACTTTTTGGAACAGAAAATATAAGTATTATTGTCTTTATTTCTCCTTTATAACTTTATATCCGAGTTTCATAACATTTTTGTGACAGGCATTTTGCTATAGGGGACCACTCAGTAATTGCACTATTTTGCTGTTTCGAAAGTGAATAAAAAAAGTTGTGTTTTACGTAGGAATTTCATCAGTATCTATAAAATAAAAAGAATATTACATGGCCGCTTGGGGATACGAATTTTATTGTCTCGTGCTGAAAGGATCTCTCACTCGTTCTCTTCGCTCACTCGTGAGAGATACTTTCAGCACTCGAAGATAACTCGTATCCCCATTTTGTGGAATGCGTTAAAACCCCATTTTAAATTAAGTGAATCTCCTATCATTTTCAAGCGTAAGATGAAAGCCTTCCTTTTAAATCAATTTTTAATGTCATAAATTTATATGTAAATAGTATCTTAATAGTTTATTGATAATCAATTTGTGATGTCATAAATTCTATATGAAAATAATTTCTTAATAATTGTTTATTGACAATTCTTGAGTATTTTTTATTTATTTATTTATTTATTTTTTGATTACCTGTACTATTAATATTTGTCTCTGAAAATCCCCCATGGGGAGTTGACAATAAAATTTGTATTGTATTTTATTATATGGAGGAGAGTGTTTTACTGGGAAGAGGGGGACGTAAGGGGGGTCCGAAAACCGCAAAACCGCACAGAAACACGCCAAAAAACCGCCAACCGCATCGGATTTTTTCCCGAATACCGAAACCGCGCGTACATGTAGGCCACAATGTGAAAGCTGACGTCAGCAAGACATGTGATATATTCTGATAACGTTGTTCGTTAGTATTAAACATACCATCATAACGCTAACGATATATTGTACTACACTATTATACTCTATTTACTACTAACCAAATGCCAAGTATGCTGGTTAATACATGTACTTGAACGAGTATTGATATCTCCCTTGACTTTGAAAAACTCTGTCACTGATCCTGTACGTCTTACATCGGCGACTGATTACTTTGGACAACCCTGTGCTAGTTGTCCTGGGGTAGTCATTCGATAAAAATTGATATCAGAAAATCATTCGATAAATCGATAAAAATCGATTAAATGATTTTAAATGATATCGACTTTATCGGTCAATCGATGAAAATCGATACTCACACGCCGACGAAATGTTAATTTTATCGATTTTATCGGGTTCATCGATCGCTATTGAATCGATAAAATATTAACCTGTTTGGGAGCGTTTGATTGTGACTCTTTAAATGTAGATTTCAAAGGCAAATAAATAAACAGTGGAATAATCAACCAGGGATCTACAGCGGATTTCAAATAGAACAAACGCTGAGTATTACTAAAAGTTTGTTGAAAAGATGAACGAACAGGGAAGTTGTTATAAGTGTCTCTGCGAGCTCTTTAATACTTTTGGTGTTTCCGTGTCGAAAATTGGTACGATAATTCAGTTTCCAAAAAATCGATAACCCTAATTCAAACATCGATAATTATCGATTACTCACATCGAACTCTTTTATCGAATTTTATCGAAAAAAATTAATCGATTTTTATCGATTGTCATCGAATGTTATCGATTATCGATATTATCGAATGACTACGCCTGGTATAGTTGTGGAACGCGGAATAAATGTTTCTTCTGGAATTGTGACTTTCTTGTCTCGCAAAGAGTTCACGTTCAGTGGAGAAGACGATTGTTAAAACGTACAGCTCTTCCGTACCGAGTTCTTGCACCTATTAAGAATGTCGCCGAACTTCCAAGCAACGTGGAATCAGTGCTGCTTTGGAATGCGTAGACGTTTTTTGGGAGCTTTACATTACATTAAAACTAAGTAAAAATGTGATAGTACTTACCAAACTGTCTCTGTCAATTTAATGACGCTCTTCTCATTTTTGTTTACCTTACCTTCTGAAATTCTCCCCTTTCCTTCTTCATAGAAGATTGCCACGCAGTTAATTACTACGTCCTCTAAATCGCTTTCAGTTGCGACCTCGACGACCTCAATTGCCATTGTCGCGCATTGAATCAAAGCAACGAGAACACGAGGCTGTACGGCTGTACGAGCTAACATCCGGCATGGAATTTCACGAAGTCGACGCATCATTGGCCAAAACGGTTAATCACATTAAGTATTAACTGGAAAAGGCCGTAATTGCAAACCACAGAGTTAAATTGTAAGCTGATATAATGAGCCCTGATGCGTTGTAAAACTAGACACTTGGCTCGCACTTGAAAAACAACCGGATGCCGACCGTTCTAAAGAGTGTTATCACCGCAGACACTTTTTTTTTCACCGAAAACAGCGACTTAAAGGTTGTAATAACCTCAAACCGCTTAGTGTTTTGAAACCGCAATACCGCGAGTTAAAATAAAAATTACCGCAAAACCGCACCAAAAATAACGCAAAACCGCTTCACCGCAAACCTTTATGCCCCCCTCGAAGTAATAAATTGAGTATGTGATTTACGCTGCAACTTCAAAGTCTAAAATAGTGATGAAAAGAAACCTTCTCTTGTCATGAACTTGCTGTAATGAAACATATATATCCTGTGTGAATAAATTACACTTTCTAGGGAAAAATGTCTATCGAAAATATCTTTGGTCGTGATCTGAATTAAAGGACATTAATCAGTATCTATCCTCCTTATTTATGGTGTCTGTAGCTAGTATACTATTTTTTCCTTTTTATCGATCAATAAGCAGTTGATGATTTTTAACTGTATTTGTTAAGATTGACATCTACTGTTGTAACTTCTGCTGTTCAGCACGTATATTGCCTTTTTTAATTTGTCCTCCAATCACATTCGTAGTTAATAATTAATTGATGCAAAAGTCTAGCCAATTATTTTCGATTAACACCTTCCGGTAGATCGACTAACTGACATGATTTTGAAACTATAATTTTAGTACCTTCCTCCCTGTTATTGTTTAAATTTTGTTTAGGAGCCAATATTGTGTTCTCTCTCATTGCTCCCCTTGTGTTATTTCGACTGGACAACCCAAGCTTTTAAAGAGCTTCAAGGAACAATTAAGAAAGAATTTCTTTCAGACAAAGTGAATACCGTAAAATTCCGAAAATACGCCCCTCCATGTATAAGCCCCTCCAAAAATAAGCCCCCCAAACCGGTGACGCAAAAACTGAGCAGTCAAAGGAGTAACAAGCCCTTGTCAGAAAAACGTGCCAGTTTCTCTTTGCCGACAGCAGACTTTTGGTTTTCTCATTAATAGCTTGATCGAGAAGTAAATGTTATAAAAACTTTATGTTTTATGCACACGTGATAATATGCACTTATTTTTTCCTCATATTCACCTGTTAAGCCTGGGCTTAATGGCCTGAAGGCAGCTTCGCCTCAGCTTCCTGTGGTTAACTGTCAAACTTGTGTAGTTGATGATGGTACTACCAAAGATATCATTTTTTAATGTGTTAAAACACACTTCTTTAATCAGTCTCAATCGATTTCTTAATACAACCACATGACCTGAATGAAGTGTTCTGGATGGTTTATAACATTTTAATACCCCACAGTTTCAATTCTGTCAAAATGTCAGTTGGCGGATAATGCAGGAACATTACAAACAAACTCACTTATTGAAGGCCTCAGAGGACAGCTGTGGTGTGGCTTCGCAGGGGGCTTGCAATTGTCAATAAAAGTTCTGCCACTCAACCAGCATACGCAATATACAGAGCAGTAATTAGTTACTGCTATTAGTTACTTCACTGCATGTGTACGACTCTGTAGATACGTCGCAAAACTCGGCATGAACTCATCGGCGAACGGATCCAGCGGATCTTGGAACTGCCTCACTCAGTTAAATCCCACAGCGTGGAAAATCGGAGGAACCGTTACCTACTGTCTGTTCACTATCGTTTCACTGGCTGCAAATTCTCTCATCGTAATTATCGTTTATAAAACGCCGAAATTAAGAAAACCGATAAATTATTTCATCGCAAACATGGCCTCATCTGATTTGCTGTTTCCAATATTCACCATACCTTGGAACATGTCACAATTGCACACCACCTCGCTTCTTATCGGTGGTCCGCTTGGCCAGGCCTTTTGTAAGCTTGTCCCTTTCTTCGGAGAAGTTTCCATTGTTGTTTCGATTCAGAATCTGATTCTGATAGCAGTGGATCGATTTGGAGCCGTAGTATTTCCACTCCATTCCCCACTCATCAAATCCAAGCTGTGTCCCTTCTTCATTCTTGCCACGTGGATAGTTGCCGTAGCGGTCAATTCGCCATACTTGTTCGCCAACGAGATCGTTGAATCCCCAGAGGGAAACTGGTGTGTTAGGAAATGGAAGAGAGTATTCGGAGAGTCATCATCTTTTGCCAGTTTCGCACTAGCTGACCACATTCTGTTTATATACATCCCTGTAATGTTGTTAGTCATTCTTTACTCCATCATCTTCATCAAGCTCAAGACACAAGCACACCCAGGTGAACAGTCGACCAACAATCAGCAACAGCGGAAAAGAAGAAATAGAAACGTTCTTCAAATGTCCATTGCTATCGTAACAGTGTTTGTGCTTTGCTGGTTGCCAGGCTCTATCAACAATTTAATCACACTGTATCAGGACAGTTCCACGCATTTCTCGTGTAGTTTTTTACAATACGTCTATGTCACCATTTACATGACGGCTAACGCGTACTGTGCTATCAACCCGATTATCTGTTTCATTTTTAGCAGTAATTACCGAAAAGCTCTTAAAAGACTCATAAAGTGTTCTTTTGTAAAGGCGTAGGTCGCAAAAATGTGCTTTTGGTTGACGATGTTAAGAGTTAGAGGTTCGTGAAACACGCGCGAATAAATGTATCATGGCTATCAGTGTATTTTTAGTAGTAATTATCGAAAAGATCTTAGAAGACTCATGAAATGTTCTCTTGTACAGGCGTAAGTGGCAAAAATATGCTTTTGACTGAATATGTTAAGATTTAGAGGTACGTGAATAAAAAATCACCACGACTGCCGTTGGCGTACTTAACTGAGGATTAAGTCTGGCATGACTGCGAAAAATGACAGCATAGGCCACGTATTGTAAAAGGTTGGGTGGTAAATAAAACTCAGGGACGGACAAGAGCATTAGAAACGTTATTGGGGGCGTAGGCAGGTGAAGTACAACAGAACAAGTAACAACTCTTAATTACTGCAGAACCGCTAAGTTATAGAAGAGGTTTTGCAGAAAAAAAGGAAGGAATAAAACGAACAATTATAAACATCTGTTGAAATTTTAGCGCCACCCTAAGGTTTCACAGTAATGTTTACGTCGTCAAAAGAACTTGAGCAAAGAAAAAATCCGCATGTTTTTGTGGCACGTACGCCGTTCGCCCATTGCAAAAAAAATACATGAACCAAAAACGTTAAACAGGAAGCTTAAGCCATACAGGAAGTTTAAGCCATGTCGGTTTTAAAAACAATTATTGTATTAAGACAGAAAATCGATTTGACAAAGAAAATAACTAGAAGGTTCAATGTTTATGAGTTTCTCCCAGCCAATTACAAGACTTACTCAAGCATTGATATGAGTTTTAAAGCGTCTGAGTCAGTCTGGTTATTATAAAAGTGATTGCCACAGCGTTATCGAGCGATAAAATTGTAGCTAACAATACGTAACAATTAAAAACAGTCAAAGAAGGAACAAGCCTCGTCTATTTGTTGAGTAAGACCCTGCTAGTTTCCCTTTGCCGACAGCAGACTCCTGCTTTTAGAATTTCCCGTTTTTAGTTCGATCGAGAAGTAAATGATGTAAAAACTGGCTGCTTCATGCACACATGATAGCAGGCATTTATTTTTGCCTCATATTTTCCTGTTAAGCCTGTTAATTACTTAACAGCAGCAGGCAGCTTCTACGCTGCTTCCTGTCCTTACCTGCCAAATTGTGTACTTTATGATCGTATTGCTGACGATAACATTTCACACACCTGTTTAAAAATGGTGTTAATCACGTATTTTCGATTATCTTTTCCGACAATCGTTTTCTCACTGCGTAGCTACAGGACAGGTCTATGCATTTCTCGTGCAGTTTTTGGCTATACTTTGATGTCACCATGTATATGTCTAACGCGTACTGTGCTATCAACCCGATTTTCTTTTTCATTTTTAGCCGTTTATTGATTACCAAAAAGCTCTTAAAAGACTCATAAAATATTCTTTTGTTCGGGCGTGGATCGCAAAAATGTGCTCAGTTTGGCTCGCAAATATATCATATATCATGACTTTCAGTGTACTCCAGCTCTCTGAGAAGGTTTTAATATATTAGTGCGAGAAATGACAGCATAGGCGACGTATTGTAAGAGTTTGGGATAAAACTCGGCCGCGGACCATTAGAAACGTTATAGGGGCGTGGGCAGGAGAAGTACAAAAGTATTCGAATTCGTTCATGCAAGGAAAAATTTATTGACTGAAAATTTAAGGGAAATGTTAGCGATAAAAATTCGAATAATGATAATGGTATGAAACATCTCCTAGTAACTCTTAACTGTCTGTCTATTGCGATAACTTCTGCTGTTCAGCACGTATTGCATTTTTAATTTGTAATCACACATTCATAAATAATTCATTGCAACGTTTAGCCAATAAAAGAAGCTCAACACCTCGGTTCGATGGATCGACTGATTGGTCTAACATGATTTTCAACTGTTGTTTTAGTACCTTCCTCACTCTCATTGTTTAAATTCTGTTTAGAAGCCAATACTTTGTTCTCTCTGTTTGCTTTCCTTATTTTATACTGACTGGACAACCCAACCTCAACCCCCTTTAAGGTGATATTTAAAACCGGAAATGCTTTTTACCAAGTAAGGGACGGACCTTTAGAACACTTATGGGGGGCGGGCGAAGTACCAAAAAAATATTCGCCCAAGGGAAAATTAAATGAAAAAAATTCATGCACGCCAATTCATCCTAAAAAAATATTCATGCTATGGCGTAAAAAAAATTCATACAAGGAATTTGATAACCAAAAAAAAAATCCTGCGGCTCGAAAATTCCCCCCCTCCCCCCCCCCATAACTTTTCTAATGGTCCGTCCCTAAATGACTCGAAGGTTCCATATATGCTGATAAGCCGCTCCTATAGCCAGTCACAAAGACTTCTCAGGTATTGATATGAGTTTAGCGGGGAAGTGGGGTTTCTTGTGAAGTGCCACAATTAATTGTAGTACCGGCAGAATTCTCGTAAAATCAAAGGGAGTAAAAGAAATAACAAGCCTTGTATTTTTAATTTGTTGAAGAAGAACCTATTAATTCTTAGTTAGACTGGACAACCCAACCTTAACCCCCTTTAAGGTGATATTTAAAATAGGAAATCGTTTTCACCAAGTAAATGATTTGAAGGTTCCACATATGCTAATAAACCGCTCCTGTAGCCAATCACAAAGACTTCTCAGGTATTGATATGAGTTAAGCGGGGGAGTGGGGTTTCTTGCGAAGTGCCACAACGTTATCGAGCGATAGAATCGTAGCCAACAAGTACGGAAGTTCGTAAAAAAATCAAAGGCGGTAAATGAAGTAACAAGTCTTGTGTTTTTGTTGAAGAAGAACCCATTATAATTTAGTCTAGAGACTTGGTTCCATAATTTCCCATTTTTTGCTCGATCGAAAAGCAAATGTTATAAAAACTGCATGTTTCATGCACACTTGATGAATATGCACTTTTTTTACCTCATATTTATCTGCTAAGCCTGGCCTTAATTGCTTGAAGGCAGCTGCGCTCGAGTTTCACTGCCAAATTGTGAACTCTATGATCGTATTGCCAAAGAAAACATTAGTAAAATTAGCATTAAGCACGTATTTTCAACTATATTTTAAACAGTTTTAGAGCTGCTTCGAACAGTTTACAGAGAAAACACAGAACTGCAAGTGGTGACAAATCATAGTGTTCTTAGATGAAAAACTTTCCCGCTCTCTGGATCACAAGAGCGTGATCACTCTTCCCCAGCAGCACAAAAATTTCCTCGTGGCCGGGGCTAAAAAAGCTAAGAGCCACATTAATGGATGCTTAGTTACTCTACTTCTTGACGTTGTATTTTTAGTATTTATTTTACACGAATTCCCTGAACATACGTTTTGAAACAGGCGTTTTGAACACATTAAAATACACTAACAGCTCTTCGTTACGCTTCCTCAATAATCGATCTAAATTAAAAATACCTCTCGTCGTGATCTGAATTTTAAACAAATTACTTATCTATCCTAGCTAGTGTTAGTTTTTCCTTGTCGTCGATCGAATTTAAGCAGTTGATGATTTTTAGATGAAACAAAAATAAAAAAATAATAATAATTATGATGGTATGCCATCTCCTAGTTATTCTTAAGAGTATATAACCTTTATTGTCTGGCACGTATTGCCTTCTTTGGAAAGATCTATCCTTCCTGAATTTGCCGCTTACAAATAATCACTTGATTAAAATATGGAAGTTCAAAGGGTTCTGGAATAAATAGTGAACTTACGCAACAGGACGGGAGAGGAAAGAAGACGGAAAACCTTGTGTGACAACCGTGACAACAATTTTGTTTGAAATAACGTTTCGCCAAACATCACTTTCCTTTAAACAGATCTTTTTGTAAATACAAGAAAACATAACGCTAAGTGAAGATCACGACATAACATGCAAGTTATAGCCCTGTCGAGTTTGTCACACACAAACATTTTGCCGTCCTCTTCTTCCTGCCGTCCTGTTGCGTAAACTCACTAATATATAGTCTGCGCCGTTCCATCTGAAAGGAAATTGACTCGATCTGTCCGTAGTTAATTTATGCAAAAGTCTAGCCAATTATTTTCGATTAACACCTTCTGTAGATCGACTAACTGACATGATTTTGAAACTGTAAAATTTTAGTACCTTTCTCCCGCCTTGTAATTGTTTAAATTTTGTTTAGGAGCCAATACTTTGTTCTCTCTCATTGCCCCCCTTGTGTTATTTCCACTGGACAACCAAAGCTTTTAAAGGGCTTAGACGAGCAATAAAGAAAAAATTTCTTTCAGACAATGTAATTAATTTGAAGGTTGAATACTAATGAGTCTCTCCTAGCAAATTACAAAAGGCTTACTTAGGCATTGATGAGTTACCATAAATTAATCTAATGACTAATTGACGCCCCCTTTCAAACAAACGCCTCTTGGCTTATTAAATAACCGCCTCTGTATGATATTATGTTTGCATTAGACGCCCGCGCTAATATACATCCTTTGTCCAGTAGACGCCCCCATGAAAATTATTTCAAAAATTATTAGAAATTAGCAAAAAAGAGCAAAATCATCGAAATTAGTCAGTTGCCTGCTTGATTAACAAGACTTTGAGCGTTGCACCTTGTTCAGTGTTTTAAAGTTCCATTTAAAAGTTCGAATTGATTAGAGATGACATTACATTGACCCTGAACTAGAATTCTGACATAGAAGTTGAGATTTGAACCAGCGCGGATAAGGATCTCTAGACGGCCTAGCTAGGCGGTAGCAATTGATAGACAGGATATTCCGCTATTCATAAGCTCTCTTGACATTTTCGCCGAAAGCATATTAGTTTTAAAATTAGGTTGGTAGATAAATGACAATAAACTGCCATCTTTTAATTGACTCTGATGATGATATTACCAAAGATATCATTTTTTGTTGTTTAATCATCTGCTTAATCGATTTCTTAATACAACCACCTGACCAAAATGAGGTGTTCCGGTTGATTTATAACATACTAATACCCCAGTCTTCTGTCAAAAAGTCTGTTGGCGGATAATGCCGGACCATTACAATACAAAGACAATTTTTGAAGGCCTCAGAGGACAGTTGTGCTGTGACTTCGCAGGGGGCTTACAATTGCCAATAAAAGTTCTGACTAAAACAGCATACCCAATATACAGAGTAGTACAGTTGACTCGCGATAACTCGAACCCTCGTTAACTCGAACCTCGCGCTAACTCGAACCAAAATCGATTTCCCCTGGATTTCCGTCATACATTTACTGTAATTTTACCCTCTGTAACTCGAACCGTCGATAACTCGAAACTCCCGCTAACTCGAAGTAATTTTTGTTCCCCCTCAGATCATTTCTATATAATTTTACCCCCGATAACTCGAACCATGTTTTGAGCCCTTAAAAAGTCGGGAAAAAACAGTGTGCTGCCTCCGAAACATTGAATTTTGAATTTCCCATTGACCTGTTGTAGGCATATAGTTTACTAGTGGATCGATAGTGGAGGCTGATGTTGTTTGTCACAAATCTAACTTGAAATAGCTTTACTTCTCAAAAAGTAAAATGCATACTCTATTTGGGCAACGTTTTGTTACTTTACGCTCTGATTTATAATTTTTATAAGTGTCTTTGAATATTCACTCAACATTTCTACAATTCTGTCGTGATTAAATGTGATTAAAATGCTCACCGTGCAGTACAAACTGTTTTTTACCCTACTCTCGGCTATTTTCCTCGATCTCCCGATAACTTGAACCTTTTTCTATTTCCCTTGAAGGTTCGAGTTATCGGGAGTCGACTGTAATTCAAAGTTTCTTGACTGCATATGTACAATTCCGTAGATACGTCGCTGAGCTACGCATGAATTCAACGGCGAACGGATCCAGCGGATCTTGGAACTCCTTAAATTTTTCTGCGGTGAAAATCGGAGGAACCGTTGCCTACTGTCTGATCATCATCGTTTCACTGGTTGCAAATTCTCTCATTGTTATCATCGTTTCTAAAACGCCGAACTTACAGAACTAAAAAAAAAAACGATAAATTATTTTATCGCAAACATGGTCTCATCTGATTTGCTGCATCCAATATTCTCGATACCTTTTAAATTGTCACTCTTGCACGCCAACTCGTTTCTTATCGGTGGTCAGCTTGGTCAGGCCTTGTGTAAGTTTCTCCCTTTCTTTGGTGACGTTTCCTTTGTCGTTTCGATCCACAATCTGATTCTGATAGCAGTGGATCGATTTGGAGCCGTGGTATTTCCGCTCCGTTCCCCACTGATCAGATCCAAGCTGTGTCCCTTCCTCATTCTTGCCAAATGGATGTTTGCCATAGTTTAACTAGTCGAATACCCGAAGGGAGCCAGGTGTTTACGGAGATGGAAGAAAGTATTCGGAGAATCCTTGTCCTTTGCCAGTGTCACACTGGCTCACAACATTGTGTTTACATACATCCCTGTGCTGCTGTTAGTCATTCTTTACTCCATCATCTTTATCAAGCTCAAGACACAAGTACACCCAGTTGAACAGTCGACCAACAATAAGCAACAGCGGAAAAGAAGAAACAGAAACGTTCTTCAAATGTCCATTGCAATCGTAACAGTGTTCGTGCTTTGCTGGTTACCTTACAGTACTAACTATTTAATCATAGAGTATCAGGACAGTTCTGCCCATTTCTCGTTTAGTTTCCAGATATGCTTTGCCGTAACCTACCTTACGGCTCACGCTTACTGTGCTATCAACTTGATTATCTGCTTCATGTTTAGTAGTAATTATCGCCAAGGTGTAAAAAGACTCATGAAATGTTCTTTTTTATTATATGGAGGAGAGTGTTTTACTGGGAACTAAACCACTCGTAGATTCCATACGCCACTTCATCCGGGACCCGAGTGGCGTATTTTCCGTATGTCACCTTTGTGGGTGTCGTATCGTTCAATGACGTCACGATTCCCGCCTTTTGCTTTTGTTGAATTGGTTTCTCCATATAATAAAAAGAACATTACACGGTGGCGAGAAGAGATATTGTTCTTGCCACTCGAACATAAAATTCATATCTTCTCGCCACCGTGTAATATCCTCTATGTATTACAGGCCTAAGTGGCGAAAACGGTGCTTTTGATATGCATAAATATGTCAAGGGTTAGAGGTTCATGGAAAATTTGCCAATAAAAACTATCATGCCTGTTAATGTACTTTGAGAAGTAAAATGTGTTCCAGTTTATGCTCCCCTGCCTCGGCTCTGCCATGACTGCGAAGAGTGACAACATAGGTGACGTATTGTAAGAGTTTGGGTGGTAAATAACGATGCCGGATCCAGACCTTGAGATAAGGGGGGGGGGGGGGGGGGGGGTTCAGGTCATCCATACCCTTAGATAGTGGGGAGGGGGGAGCCGGTCTTCAAAAAAAATTTTTTCGGCCCTTCGGGTCTCGGTTTGGGCTAAAAATAATGGGTGGCCCGGGCCCTTGAATCCGTCACTGAATAAAACTCAGGGATTGACCATGCACCCTCTCAGCAGCAGAGCTGTTCATTCGCTCGCTTGATCACTCAACAAATTAGGAGGTTCTGCTCGCAAGGTGAGATGGACCATTAGAAAGTTATGTGAGTGGGGGTGGTTGAAGTACAAAATTCATGCAAGGGGGAAATATATGTATCATAACAGTTTTCACCGATCGATTTCTAAATGAGACAAACACAATGGCTTAGTATTCATTAATCTGCTCGCTGTAGTATAGCCAGGGCAGCGATTCCTTTTTCCTTTTTCGGCCCCGGGAACATTTCGCGTGCCTTTCCTCCTGACTATCTGAGAGCCTGGAACAGCTCAGTTTTACCAATGTAAAGAAGTAGGAACGGTCACGGATGGAAAAAAGACTTAGTGCCGCGTATCAGCGACAGAACTGATGTAATTGCAGGTGTTCAATCGAGGACGCTGACATGCGCAGGAACCAGGCTGCTCAGAAGACGCGTCTTCTGTGGAACAGACCATCATGTTCCTTAAACTGATGTCGCGCTTGTAAGCCACAAAAGGTGGTTGCATGAGGAAGGACACATCGAGTTTGCTCATCTGTTGATCAGAATAGAGTGCGAAAGTTCTGTAGTAGAAATCGTTTGATCTTGATCTTTAACCGGCGGTATGAGTTCGAGGCGTACTCTATCAATGTTACGTCACGCTTTCAGGACGGGAGCAGCGCGTCATGACGGCTATGGTTGCATTGATATGAGTTACGCGGGTGGGTTTTCAGGTCATTCTTAAAGTGCTACTACGATCAAATCTTTGACTACCATTTTTTTTCGCTAGATTGGCAGTTTAGTACTTGAAGTACATGGTGTGCAAGTTATAGCTTCATACGATTAAGGAAAGTGGTATTTTTTGGCGCTCAAAAACCATTAATTTTCGTCCGCCATTAAAACGCTATGTTCCTGTGGCCTGGTTACCAAGAACACAAGGCAATTGCTTTGTGACGTCATTTACTTAACGCAGTACACACAGCATGACAATTTTCTTCCAAGAACCATGCTCAACAATGTTCCCTTTTCTCCCACTTCGATGCGTTCTTGTTTAGGAAGACTCTTTCGATCTTACTACATTAGGCTCCGTATGTGTGCAGCAACCGCTTCAATCGATAGAATTGAGCTGCACGCGAGTCTGACCGACTGAATGTGAGATTCGAGGAATAGGTTTGTTTCCAGCTGACAGTTACGCTGTTTTCTCGGTTTGATAACTTCGAAGAGTGCTGCAATAGCATTTACGGGGCTTTCAACGCAAACCAGTGGCGGAAAATTAAACTTGGATCGTTTGCTAGCATATGGAAGAAAGATCAATCGACAGATCTTGAATCCGGAAAGAAATCTTCGCATAAAGAGGGAGCGCATGGAGGTAAGCTTACAGTTCGCAAAACTTGCAGTGAATGTCCCCACCGCTAAGTTTATTTATATCGCCGGTGATGATTTTTTCTTTTACTACTGGCGAAGTCATCGAAGATAAATTTTTTCTTAGACCTTTCTTCGACTGGAACGCGACGACAACGAAACTTTTAGGAAACTTTCAAAAAGATTTGCCCTAAGGCAACAGATCACAGAGAGCCCTCTAGTTTTGTAAACACTATTATCGCTCACACCTTGCTCTTGTAGTGCACTATTTTTTCTGCTACCACTATTAACATTCCTTTGAGCTTTTTTAAAAAGCTTTAAAGCTCTATTTGTAAATGTTTATTATAAAGTATTAAAATCTATCAGGATCATGGGTGCAATCTGAATGGTATGATATTTTAATATACAGTAAATTCCTTAGTATTTCCAACATGCGGGTCGCCATAACCCTCACTAAACAAATTAAAGGTATGCTTTTTTCAATTTTAGTATTCCCAAAACTCAGAGCCTGATTTAAACTGCACAGACACATTGTCAGTTCAAACCACAAGCTAAAGCAAGAGAGCCAACACAAGTTTATTGCAAAAACTGTTTTTGCAATTTTGTAAAATACAGCAAGAATTATTACCATTTACTGATGTGGTCTTTAAAATAAAATTGTGATCCTATCTTGAATGTTGTGTATTGTTTTTCTTTTGAGTGAATAATGAAAAGTTTTGCAATCTCGCATTGAATACTTATGATAATAATAATAATTATTATTATAGTATATCATAATTTGAGATGTAAACTCCAACACAGGGGCACTCATGCACTGAATCACTGAAGTGATGTGACTGACAGATTGCAAGTTAAAAATGAATAATCACCAAGGCTTGTTCACTGAAATATTTACTGCAACTGAGGGTTATGTACATGTATGAGATAGTTTCATGGCCCCTGCTCATCACTGCTGCTTTATGTTTCACTACTCGAGGTTGTGCTCTACCAGCACCCAGTTGGCCCGTGGTGCTTAACTATTGTTCCGGGGCAACTAGGAAATTTTTTCATAGAAATCACGTGCTGTGCACCCAGGATTTCACGGGTCCGGAGCATTGGGCTCCTTTCAATTTTTCTTAGAGCACAGCCTTGCTACTTCAAAAAACCTTGGTGTATCTTTTAATATGGGATAGACTAATGTTATTCCTATAAATGAGAAGCTTCATGGCCCCTTACCACATACAAAGGCACTGTCCACCCTACTGTAACAATTGATCTGCACACTTGTCGATCACAAGATAAATGTGAGGCCCCAGCTAAGAACCTGGAGGACAAGTTTAGGTCTTACGTACCGTGTGCAATATACAAATCCATTATTTTTTAGTCATACCAGTGATTACAATAAACAAGCCAAGGGCTGTAATACTGTTTAAAGGCTGCAATTTTATTATTCTTTGTTGCCTGATTTAGCATAGTCTACTTTGGGGGTATTATCTAACCTGAGCCAAGCTAGAGCAGGGCCCACGCAGGGCAAAGGGGCTTCCCCACTTTTTGAAAAATAAATGAATAAAATTAAGTACAGTGGAACCTTGATATAACGAACGGCCAAGGGACTGGCAAAATACGTTTATTATAACGAGGTTTGTTAACTTTTATCGAGGTTCTTTTTCATATTGCCTTATATTTTACTTTTACTGGAGTAAAAAAAATAGTTTGTTAGACCGAGGACTTAGTTATAGAGGTTCCATTGTAATATACATTTTCATATGAATAGTATCTTTGTTGGAATAAGAATCTGCCAGCATCTAAATTTATTATTGGTCTGTTTTGATACCATCAGTGTGATGCGTGGTAAGCCTTTAAAAAGGCAATCGTCCTAGATTTCTGCATTTTCAAACCTGCAAAGCTATGTAGCATTTGCAATAATGCAGAACAGTCTTTTTTGATGAAGGTTCTTGATTAAATCTGAAGACTACTCCATGAACTACGGTTTCTTAAAACGAATTATATCAGCTGGGCATTACAGGAACCTACAGTGTAATATCATGATCTGCAAACTTCTAGTGGTGGATTCAGCATGTGCAATCACGCTCAGCAGGAGAAAGATACTTTTCAGCGGCTTGAAATTTATGAACATGACTCTGCTCAACAATGACTCAAGAAAGGTTCGGTAATCTGACAGTTCTAAACAGCCACAAAGAGAGAACAGCCAAATTTGCTCTCCCCCCCCCCCTCCCCCCAACGCAATGTAGGTGGTCACCAGCCCGCGCACGTTAAAAACTGCTTCCCAGGCTCTCTTAGGGGTTTTAACTCTTAAAAATGCTAGTTTCTAATAATATTTTACAATGGAAAAACCCAGCAAGAAAAACCCACAGAGCACAATCAAGGATGGGCCTCCATGATGAACATAATTTCCCCTGTGTAACACTTCTTCCTAGAGGCAGTGAATTTATGGCACACTGTGTTATCAGCAGAATCGTGCAACCTAGTGATGTACTGAACCATTTAGTTTTTCAATACATACAGTTAGTTGCAAAATAATAATAATTCATTAATGCAGTGATAACCCAGTACTCTATGATCTACAGACACCCACTTAATTGGACACCCATATATAACAGGCAGTTTTGTTTGTCCTGAGGAAAAGCATACATTTTTTCTTTAAAATTAACCGGCTTAGTACGCACAGTAGTTAATGTGGACAACAACCACTTTTCTGTGTTTCAAGTAAAAAATTCCTATATATTCTTAATCCAGCTTTAGAGACACTGGTTACCCAGGCACTTTCTATTTTTCTTGTCACAATGATGTGCCAATTGTACACATTGTACCAAGTTCACGGGTTAATAAGATTTTATTACCAAAACATCTGCAGCCAAATAGCATGACACATTTGACTTTGATACATCTTTCTTTCTTCCCCTGTTTGTAGTCCTTTGATAAATTTTCTGCCTCCTGCTCAACAAGTTTCACGTCCTTGGCTTTTTGCTACAGTCATTGTTCCTACCCTTCTTCCTCCTTGTTCCTTTATGCTATATATAAAATAAATCACGTGTCTGTCACTTTTTTCCAGAGAGCTAACTTAATATGGACACCCAGATAATATAGACATCATAACATGTCTGTATTAACCATTCCACTGTATATATTTTCTTGTCTAGCCAAAGCTTCAAAGCTGGTCTCAGTAGAGCATCCAAAAAATGCACACCTGGGTTTGAATAATAAATAAATTAAAAAAAAACGTCACATACAACAATTTCATAAAGTTATCTATAAAAGTTATGGGAATACAAGGGGATATCATTGACAATAGTTGGATGAGGTGAAATCTCTGAATTTTTATTAGCGTTGCAATTTATAACTTGCAATAATGATCTGCAGTCAATCGATAGGGAAGGCATAGGCAGACACAGCCTTTTCAAAAAAACATGAGCTACAAAGAATGTGACAGTCTTTAATGTCACCACCGAAAATTATTAAATTGATATACCAAATCAAGAGCGAGCGATCCCCTTATTTATCTATTTGTATTGAAAATGAGTAAATTAACTTTTCTGACAAAGAGAACTTAACATTAGATCTAAAATCCTCAGCTCAGATACGTAACAGTAAAGTAACAAATAAATTTTCAATAATAAAGGACAGCAGTCCGTTTAAGATGGTAAAAAAAAAAAACACATGCATATGACAACGAGCTGGCTGCTTTAGAACCGAAACTTAGCTGAACAGAAAACTGTACCCACTCTGATTCGCTGAGCCTGAAGAGCTATAAAGCAAAACTTTATCTACACTTGGATAAATGAGCACTCGAGAGTGGCTAGAAGGCAGGTGAAATTGGTGCGGACTCTCGATCGTCTTGCCTGTGTATTATTATTATAGTTAGTACCTATACAAATACACCTACCAGTAGTCCGAATCTCCGTCGGCACAAACTGCATAAAATACGACTTGGTGAAGTGTGTTTTTTTCCTTCTCTGAGGCTAGCTGCCCTTAGTATTTGACTTTCTCATATTCAGTCGGTGCTGGTTGTACAGAGTCATCGTAATCTATGATTTCCTCCTTCACAATTCCAGAATCGGGCGAAGACGAGAGAAGCTTTGACTGGAATCGCTCGCTGTTTTCTCCCAGTTCAGGTTTGTTTTCTTGGCGCGTGCAGAAAATGACGTCACAATCAGAGAACAATAGCTTTGTCACTGGAACATAAATTTGTAATGGCGGACGCGAAAAACCTACATTTTGAAGCTCAATATTTTCACTTAGAGGGCGCCAAAGTTCACTTCAATGACCGAAACAGGTACAGCCACTTCTGATAAACTGAAAAGAAAGCGTTTTTGTAACAAACTTGACATTAAATTTTGATCGTAGTAGCACTTTAAGATAAATTGCCTCAAATTCCTGTTTAGCCTGGGCTTTTATGGCTTAAAGTGGCCCTTTAGTGCTTCCTGTATTTAACTATTAAATAGTGTAGTTCATGACTAACAACGGCTTGCATTTGTTAATGGAAAGAATAATGGCTTTACAATAATTGACAAGAAAAAACACATTTTATTACTTTTAATCGATTTTGTCTAGTTCTTGCCAGGGGGGAAATTTTGTCGGCGGTGCCTTTGAAGATTGTCCCGTCTCAGGCAACATTTAGAAACTGTGCGCGTCAAACCATCTGCATCATTTATTAGGCGTTGATGATTACAGGATATTCCGCTATTTCATAAACTCTCTTTACATTTTCGCCGAAAGCATATTAGTTTTGAAAAGTAGGTTGCTTACAAAAGTGACAATAAACTTAATTCGGTCAGCGATCAGCGATGATGATGGCCGCGTCTTTTGTGCTTAAATAATGTAGTGTGCGTGTGTGTGTGTGTGCGTGCGTGCGAGCGAGTTTGTGTTTAAATGAATAACAAAGCTATATTAAAATAAAGTCAGTCCTGTTAAAGGGCCATAATTAGTTCTCTATAATGTGCCCTTCTCCATTCTAACTTTCATTTTTTATTATTATGTACACGTAGTATAATCAACCTTTTACTAATTGATATTGTACAGCTAATGTATTATCTATAGGATGGGGTAAGAATAAAATACAAATACAAATACTCAATTCTTTTCTCTTTTAAATGCCTCCCGTCGTTAAACACCCCTCTAGGAACCCCTAAAAGTAGTAATCGCTATTATATATAAATAAAGTGTCACAACGTTATCGAAAAAAAATAGAGCTGTAGCCAACAAGTACTGAATTTTGTAACAACTAAAACTGAGCAGTCAAAAGAGTCTGAACAAGCCCTTGTCAGAAGAAACTGCTAGTTTCTCTTTGCCGACAAAACACTTTTGGTTTTTTCCTTTTTAGCTCGATCGAGAAGTAAATGTTGTAAAAACTTCATGTTTTATGCACACGTGATAATATGCACTTATTTTTTCCTCATGTTCACCTGTTAAGCCTGGGCTTAATGGCCTGAAGGCAGCTTCGAATTCGCTTCTGCTTCCTGTGGTTAACTGTCAAACTTGTGTAGTTGATGATGGTACTACCAAAGATATAATTTTTTCATGTGTTAAAACACACTTGTTTAATCATCTTCTCAATCTATATTTTAATACAACAACATGACCTAAATGAAGTGTTCTGGATGGTTTATAACATTTTAATACCCCACTGTTTCAATTCTGTCAAAAGGTCGGTGGGCGGATAATGCCGGAACATTACAAACAAAATCACTTATTGAAGGCCTCAGAGGACAGCTGTGCTGTGGCTTCGCAGGGGGCTTACAATTGTCAATAAAAGTTCTGCCACTCAAATAGCATACCCAATATACAGAGCAGTAATTCAAAGTTACTTGACTGCATGTGTACGACTCTGTAGATACGTCGCAAAACTCAGCATGAACTCAACGGCGAACGGATCCAGCGGATCTTGGATCTGCTTCGATCAGTTAAATTCCACTGCGTGGAAAATCGGAGAAACCGTTACCTGCTGTCTGATCTTTATCGTTTCACTGGTCGCAAATTCTCTCATTGTTATGATCGTTTATAAAACGCCGAACTTAAGAAAACCGATAAATTTTTTCATTGCAAACATGGCCTCATCTGATCTGCTGTATACAATACTCTGAGTACCTTGAAGCCTGTCACACTTGCACAGCAACTCGTTTCTTATAGGTGGTCAGCTCGGTCAGGCCTTGTGTAAACTTGTCCCTTTCTTCAGAAACGTTTCCACTGTCGTTTCGATTCAGAATCTGATTCTTATAGCCGTGGATCGCTTTGGAGCCATGGTGTTTCCACTTCGTTCCCGACTCATCCGATCCAAGCTGTGTCCTTTCTTCATTCTCGCGACATGGATAGTTGCCGTAGCGGTCAATTCGCCATACTTGTTCACTTTGGAGCTCGTTGGACACCTAGAGGGAAACTGGTGTCTTATTCAATGGGAGAAAGTATTCGGAGAGTCATCATCCTTTGCCAGTTTCCTACTAGCTTACTACATTCTGTTTAAATACATACCTGTGCTGTTGCTAGTTATTCTTTACTCCATCATTGTTATCAAGCTCACGACACAGGCACACCCAGGTGAACAGTCCGCCAACAGTCAGCAACAGCGGAACAGAAGAAACAGAAACGTGCTTCAAATGTCCATTGCTATCGTAACAGTGTTTGTGTTTTGCTGGTTACCGAACGTTAACAACTTCTTAATCATATATTATCAGGACAGTTCCACGCTTTTCTCGTGTAGTTTTTGGCTATACTTTGTTGTCACCGTTTATATGGCTGACGCGTGCAGTGCTATCAACCCAGTTATCTGTTTCATGTTTAGCAGTAATTACCGAAAAGCTCTTAAACGACTCATAAAATGTTCTTTTTTATAGGCGTAGGTCGCAAAAATGTGGTTTTGGTTGAAGAGTTAAGAGTTCGAGGTTCGTGGAACACTCGCGAATAACTGTATCATGACCATCAGTGTATTTTTAGTAGTAATTATCGAAAAATCTTAGAAGACTCATAAAATGTTCTTTTGTACAGGCGTAGGTCGCAAAAATGTATCTTTTTGTTGATGATGTTAAGAGTTAGAGGTTCGTGGAACACGCGCGTGAATAAATGCATCATGACTAACAGTGTATTTTTAATAGTAATTATCGAAAAAGTCTTAGAAGACTCATAAAATGTTCTTTTGTACAGGCGTAAGTCACAAAAATGTGCTTTTGATTGAATATGTTGAGGAACACTCGTGAATAAAAAATCACCACGACAGCCGTCGGCGCACTTAACTGAGGATTTTAAATAAGATGTGTTTAGTTTAAATCTCCCATGACGGCAAATAGTGACAGCATAGGCTATGTATTGTAAAAGGTTGGGTGGTAAATAAAACTTAGGGACGGATCATTAGAAACGTTATTGGGGGTGTATGTAGGCTGGCGAAGTACAACTGTACAACTAACAACTGTTAATTTCTGCGGAACCGCTAAGTTAAGGGAAGAGATTCTGCCGCAAAAAATAAACGAATAGAAAGGACAATTATAAACATCTCTTGAATTTTGAGCGCCGCCCTAACGTGTGACAGTATTTTTGCGTCGTCAAAAGAAGCAAAGAAAAAAAACTACATGCATCCAAAAAGTTACACAGGAAAGTTAAGCGGCAAGGTGTTGTCTTTTACACAAAATCAATTAAATGATATTGCTCCTTTGAAATGTTCTTATAGACATTTTGTCGCTTTATAAATTTTGATCACCTGACCTATGTTTAAATACATAATGGGTGTATCATCTACATGCAAATAATATGTATCACACCAGTTTAAAATGTCCGCTCTTATTGGTTTCCAAATATCTTTTCAATCGATTTCTAAATACAACCACCATGGTGTTAAGAGAGCATTCGTTAGTCTGCTCAGCAGAAAGGACGGCCATATCGGCCTTCTGATACAGAGTTCTCGTTTTTATACACTCTTTCCATATCGGTCTTTCAATAATTGTTATTAAAATAACAATTATTGGGCTCAGGCTTCGTAAGGGGACGCAAAAATTAAAGTTTAAAAAGTTTGAATTTTAACTGATCGCCGCGATGAATACTGCGTTGTACAGAAGGCGCGTAGCAAACATAAACTCGAGAATGGGGGATGGATCGACCCAGCCTTGGAGCTTCTTCAAACAGTTTAAAGATCGAGAAACTACAGAACTACAATGGCGAAATTGTTATACTTTTCGTAGATGAAAAAATTTCTTGCGCTCTTGATCACAGGGCTCCCTGATTACTGTTTCTCAGCCGCAGTTACACTTCCTCGTGGGGCTAAGAGCCACATTAAAAATGTTCTTGGCCTGGCGTTGTATTTTTACTATCTATTTGACACAAATTCAACATACGTTTTGAATTGGGCGTTTTTGAACACATTAGAACTAGAAATACGTGAATCGCAGGACCTCGTGAAGGACTTCAGGAGAACGGCAAGAGGTTGAAAGGGAAATAAAGCAATAAGGAAGAAAATTTATGAATTTAAAAAACTTAAGCAATATAAAGAAATAAAACAAAACTACAATAACCAAAAAGAAGATTAAACGTGAAGAAAAAGAATAAAGAAAAGAAAAGAAGAGAAAAAAAACAGTTTCTACGGGGAATCGATGGAATAGATGGGCGATGCGAGTTTGCAGCTCGCTATGATCCACGCGCGCGACGAGATTTTAAACTCACTTCGCTCGGTGCTTTGCGCCTCGCTTCACAAAGAATAAACTAACAGGTCTTGTTACTGTATGATATTGTTTATATTTTGTTTAGGAACCAATTCTTTGTTCTCTCTCTTCGCTCTCCTAGGTTTCATATTGACTGGACAACCCAAGCTTGAAAGTGAAATTTAAGACAGAAAAAAATCGATTTGACAAAGTAAATAACTCGAAGGTTTAATGCTAATGAGTTTCTCCCAGCCAATAATTACAAGACTTACTCAAGCATTGATATGAGTTGAGCGTTTGGGTCACTCTGGTCATTATAAAAATGATTGCCAGTTATCGAGCGATAGAATTGTCACCAAAAAGTATTGAAATTCGTAGCAATTAAAACTGCAGTCAGCAAAGAAGTAACAAGCCTCGACTATTTGTTGAGGAAAAACCTACTAGTTTCCCTTTGCCGACAGCCGACTCCTTCTTTTTAGTTCGATCGAGAAGTAAGTGGTGTACATAAAAACTGCCTGTTTTATGCACACATGATAACAGGCATTGATTTTTGCCCCACATTTTCCGGTTAAGCCTGTTAATTTTTTAATGGCAGGCAGTTTCGCCCCTGCTTCTTGTGTTCTTCTTGTGTTTCATTTTTAGCAGTAATTGATTACCAAAAAGCTCTTAAAAGACTCATAAAATGTTCTTTTGTACAGGCGTAGGTCGTAAAAATGTGCTTTTGGCTCGCGAATATATGTATATTTCTTGACTATCAGTGTACTCCAGCACTTTAAGCATGTTTTCATGAGTGCGAGAAATGATAGTATATGGCGACGTAAGAGTTTGGGATAAAACGCGGCCGCGGACCGTTAGAAACGTTATAGGGGCGTGGGCAGGAGAAGTACAAATGTTTTCGTTCATGCAAGGGAAAATTAATTAACTGAAAATTTAAGCTAAATGATAACGATAAAAATTCGAATGATGATAATGGTATGAAACATCTAGTAACTCTCAAGTGTCTGTCATTGGTGTGACTTCTACTGTTCAGCACGTATAGAGCGTTTTCACATGACGTCACGGCGGCCATATTGGTGTTCCAAAACAATGAAACGGCGGCCATGTTGGTGTACCAAGAAAATCCTCGGGGAGTTGAACTCTTTTCTTGTTCCAACGCAGAGCATAATTCACCCACTCAGTCAGAAAGTTAACATGCAGTAAATTGAAGTGTTACACAACGCTCATCAGAAGAGAAACATAGGTTCCGCAAAAAGAGATAAGCCATCAGAAGTTAAGTGAGGCACCAGTACTTTCGCGCCTTCATTGACCACTGGAATTATTTTCAGACGTGCAGGATCCCATGATCTTTATAGAAAAAGAGGTCTTCATTTGCCAATGGACGAAGACAAACTGGTCAAGGTTTAGGGTTGTTCTCACAAAAGAAATACAAGGAGGGAATATAAACGCCTTCAGACCACAGAACGATTAATCTACTTATTCATCTAAACTAAATATGAGACTCGCTACAAGAAGAAGATAAAAAAAATGAACAATCACACTTCGCTTCGTTTTCTACATTTCCCTCACAACAGATTCGGCCAGGTGTAATGAAAAGCGCAGAGCGTTACGATCTAGCAAAAACCAAATAGACCGAGTCCTTAGCAGAATATTTATTCACGCACATGGTAAAATGGCAAACACCGTTGAAGTCCTGAATGTTTTTTTCAGGCTCCTTTCCGCAATTGCATAAATTGCGTTCACTGCGACGATCATTTCTTCATTTTCATTTCATTTCCGCAGTTCATATATGATTTATTTCATATATCATTAACACTCATTTCTTTCACGAGAACATATGAACCCACAACTGACCTGCTCCCAACGTCAATGGCTTCATAGCTCAGTTGGTAGAGCATCGCAGCGGTAATCGCGAGGTCACGGGTTCAAACACCGTTGAAGTCCGCTATGCATATACTGCGTTGTACAGAAGGCGACAGACAATGGCGGGCTACCCAGTCTTAGAACTGTTTCAAACGATTTACCAAGAAGAGACAAAACTACAATAGAGATAAGCTGTTATCGTTCGTAGATGAGAAAATTTCCTGCGCTGTCGAACACAACACTCCGTGCTGACTCTTTTACACATCCACGTGGGGCTAAGAGCCACATTAAAAATGTTCTTGGCCTGGTGTTGTATTTTTGCTATCTAGTTGACGCAAATTCAACACACGTTTTCAAATGGGCGTTTTAAACACATTAGAATAAACTAACAGCTCTACACTAGTGAAGAATTTAATAATAATAATAATAATAATAATAATAATAACTTAATACGAAATACAATCCTGGTATGTACATGTACTGTTAAGCGATGAAAATGTAAGCAACAGAGGTTAATAGACTTCCAAAAAAGTCCTTCGTCCGATTTTACTTGCGCGGGCTATATGAAAGGGGATGCTCTTCAGTGGTTACTGTATGATATTGTTTAATTTTTGTTTAGAAACCAATTCTTTTGTTCTCTCTCTTTGCTTTCCTTGGTTTTATATCGACCGGAAAACCCAGGTTTGGAAGTGAAATTTAAGAAAGAAAATCGATTTGACAAAGTAAATAACTCGAAGGTTCAATGCTAATGAGTTTCTCCTCGCCAATTACAAGACTTGCTCAAGCATTGATATGAGTTTTAAAGCGTTTGAGTCACTCTGGTCATTATAAAAAGGATTGCCACAGCGTTATCGAGCGATAAAATTGTAACCAACAATTTGTAACAATTAAAAGCAGTTAAAGAAGGAACAAGCCTCGTCTATTTGTTGAGAAAGAAGCTCCTAGTTTCCCTTTGCCGACAGCAGACTGCTGCTTTTAGAATTTCCCGTTCTCGATCGAGAAGTAAATGAAATAAAAACTGGCTGCTTCATGCACACGTGATAGCAGGCATTTATTTTTGCCTCATATTTTACTGTTAACCCTGTTAATTGCTTAACGGCAGGCAGCTTCTACCCTGCTTCCTGTGTTTACCTGCCAGATTGTGTACTTTATGATTGTATTGCCAACGACAACATCTCACACACCTGTTTAAAAATAGTGTTAAGCACGTATTTTCGATTATCTTTTCCAAGAATCGTTTTCTCGCCGTAGCTAAATGACAGGTCTATGCATTTCTCGTGCAGTTTTTGGCTCTACTTTGATGTCACCATGTTTATGTCTAACGCGTACTGTGCTATCAACCCGATTTTCTTTTTCATATTTAGCAGTAATTGATTACCAAAAAAGCCCTTAAAAGACCCATAAAATGTTCTTTTGTACGGGCGTAGATCCCAAAAATGTGCTTTTGGCTCGCGAATATATCATATATCATGACTATCAGTGTGCTCCAGCACTCTGAGAAGGTTTTAATATATGAGTGCGAGAAATGACAGCATAGGCGACGTATTGTAAGAGTTTGGGATAAAACTCGGCCGCGGACCGTTAGAAACGTCATAGGGGCGTGGGCAGGAGAAGTACAAAAGTATTCGTTCATGCAAGAGAAAATATATTAACTGAAAATTTAAGGGAAATGTTAACGATAAGAATTCGAATAATGATAATGGTATGAAATATCTCCCAGTAACTCTTAACTGTCTGTCTATTGTTGTAACTTCTGCTGTTTAGCGCGTATTCCATTTTTAATTTGTAATCACACATTCATAAATAATTTATTGCAAAGTTTAGCCAATAAAAAAAAGCTCAACACCTCGGTTCGGTAGATCGACTAATTGAGCTGACGTGATTTTCAAACTGTTATTTTAGTACCTTCCTCGCTCCCATAGTTTAAATTCTGTTTAGAGGCCAATACTTTGTTCTCTCTGTTTGCTCTCCTTATTTTATATTGACTGGACAACCCAACCTTAACCCACTTTAAGGTTCCATATAATGCTAATAAGCCGCTCCTATAGTCAATCACAAAGACTTCTTATGCATTGATAAGAGTTAAGCGGGGGAGTGGGGTGTCTTGTGAAGTGCCACATATAATTGTAGTACCCGGCAGAAGTTCGAAAAATCAAAGGGAGTAAAAGAAGTAAGAAGCCTTGTATTTTTGTTAAAGAAGAACCTATTAATTCTTAGTTAGACTGGAAAACCCAAACTTAACCTCCTTTAAGGTGATATTTCAAATAGGAAATCGTCTTCACCAAGTAAATGATTCGAAGGTTCCATATATGCTAATAAGCCGCTCCTATAGCCAATCGCAAAAGACTTCTCAGGCATTGATATGAGTTAAGCGGGTAAGTGGGGTTTCTTGCAGAGTGCCACAACGTTATCGAGCGATATATAGAATCGTGGCCAACAAGTACAGAAGTTAGTGAAAATCAAAGGCGATAAAAGAAGTAACAAGCCTTGTGTTTTTGTTGAAGAAGAACCCAGTAGTTTAGTCTAGGCTCTTGGTTTCATAATTTCCCATTTTTTGTTCGATCGAAAAGCAAATGTTATAAAAACTGCATGTTTTATGCATGTCTTGATGAATACGGTATGCACTTCTTCTACCTCATACCTGCCTTAATTACAGGATTGCTTGAAGGCAACTGCCAAATTGTCAACTTTATGATCGTATTGCCAAAGAAAACATTTCACACACCTGCTAAGTAAAATTGGCATTAAGCACGTATTTTTAACTACATTTTCAACTATATTTTCAACAGTCTTAGAGCTGCTTCACTTTACAGAGAAAAGATAGAACTACAACTCAGTTTTCATAGATGAAAAACTTTCCCGCGCTCTGGATCGCATAAGAGGGTGATCACTGTTCCTCGGCAGCACAAAAATTCTCTCTTGGCCGGGGCTAAAAACTCTAAGAGCCACATCAATAGATGCTTAGTTACTCTACTCCTTGACGTTGTATTTTTACTATTTATTTGACACAAATTCCCTGAACATACGTTTTGAAATGGGAGTTTTGAACACATTAAAATACACTAACAGCCCTATACTAGTGAAGAATTAACAACAAAAAATAAAAATAATAATAAAAAAAACAAACGATTCTGATATGTACCGTTAAGCAATGAAAATGCAAGCAGCAGAAGTTTTAGACTTGATTTCCCTTAGCCTTATTCGGTTCTCCTTTATGTTTAAACATTTGCTTGATGCTTTTCAGTGGATCCATGTGTGGCCGTGTGGTTAACTCCTCGAACTCAGGGGTTCAAGCCTCGCCCGTCGCGTTGTTTCCTTAGACAAGGAACTTCACTATCCATTTTTTCTCTGTTCATTCAGGTGTATAAATGGGTACCAGCGACATACAGCTGGAGGGTAACCCTGAGATGGACTAGCATCCCGTCCAGAGGGGAGAAGCAATACTTCTAAACATGCTTCATGCTGAGGAAACCAGGATAAGTTCCGGCCGTTTCGACCTTTGGCTCTTGCGCGCGTTAACCTTACGTTACCTTTAGTGGTCGCTGCATGATAAATTAACTAAGGGATATTTTATCAGGATTCAATGTTAGTTATCACAAAGATTCATTTAGTAATCGTTTAAATTTACACTGCATTTTCAACGTCTAAAATAGTGATCAAAAGAAACCTTCTTTTTTCATGAATTCGTTGTAATGAACAACTTAAAAAAGACCGACAATTATTTCATCGCAAACATCGCCTTATCTGATTTGCTGTATTCAATGATATTCTGGATACCTTTGTGTATTTCTTATGTGAATACTTTAAGCTTCCTTGGGAATCGATCTGAAAATACCTTTCGTCGAGATCTGAATTTTGAAGAAATTACTTATGTATCCTCCTTATTTATGGCGTTTTTAGCTAGTGTGTTAGTTTTTCCTTGTCGTCGATCCAATTTAAGTAGTTGATGATTTCTAAATGAAACAAAGATAAAAAAATGAATATCTCTTAGATATTCTTAAGTGTATATGTTAAGATTGACATTAGCCTGCGTAGCAAGCGATTCTGTGCGGTCTAGGAGCAAAGAACGAGGAACGAGAGTCAACTGGCGAGCGAAAAAGGGCGCAAGTAAACTTTACTTGCGCCATCTTGAAGAGCCCCTTCCCCATCTTTCATTTTTTAGCTCTCGTTTCACTTCTCGCGCGGTCAAAACCAAAAATCCCCTTCCTCGGTCTTCTTTTCTCCAAAACTAAACGTAAACAGCTGCTACGCAGGCTAGATTGACAATAATGAGTTTCATGTATCTGCTTTTCACACTATTGCCTTCTGTGGTAAGATCTATCCTTCCTGAATTTGCCGCTTACCAAATAATCACTTTATTAAAATATGGAAGCTTAAAGGGTTCAGGGGTAAAATAGTCTGCGCCGTTCCATGTGAAACGAAATTGATCCGATCTGTCCGTAGTTAATTTATGCAAAAGTCTAGCCAATTATTTTCGATTAACGCCTTCTTAGCCTGCGTAGCAGGCGTCGAAAGGGGTAGGGGATAAGGAAAAAGGGAAAAAGGGAGGGGGGGGTGGGTGCTTTTCTCCCTCCCCCTCTCCCTCCCCTTTTTGCGCCTGCCACGCAGGCTAACGCCTTCTGTACATCGACTAACTGACATGATTTTGAAACTGTAATTTTAGTACCTTTCTCCCTGTTATTGTTTAAATTGTGTTCAAACAAACGCCTCTTGGCTCATTTAATAAGCGCCGATCTATGATATTATGTTTGCATTAGACGCCCTCACTAATAAACATCCTTTGTCTAGTAGACGCCCCCATGAAAATTATTTTAAAAATTATTAGGAAATAGCAAAAAAGAGCCAAATCATTCAAATTATTCAGTTGCCTGCTTGATTAACAAGACTTTGAGCATTGCATCTTGTTCAGTGTTTTAAAGTTCCATTTAAAAGGTCGAATTGATTAGAGAAGACAACACATTGACCCTCAACGAGGATACTGACATAGAAGTTGAGATTTGAAAGAGCGCGGATAAGGATCTCTAGACGGCCTATCTAGGCGGTAACAATTGATAGAAGGGGGAAATTTCGCTACTCATAAGCTCTCTTGACATTTTCGCCGAAAGCATATTAGTTTTGAAAATTAGGTTACTACATAAATGACAATAAACTGTCATCTTTTAAACAATTCGGTCTTGAAACCCTAAAATTATTAATTAAAACGCCCTGGGTGTGTAGGAGATCATTTACGGTATTAAAGCGAGTGGGTGTTCTGGTCATTATATATAAAAGAAGTGCCACAACATTATCGAAAAAGAGAACTGTAGCCAACGAGTACTGAAGTTTGTAACGATGAAAACTGAGCAGTCAAAGGAGTCTGAACAAGCCTTTGTCAGAAGAACCTGTTAGTTTCTCTTTGCCGACAGCAGACTTTTGGTTTTCCCATTTTAAGCTTGATCGAGACGTAAATGTTATAAAATGTATAAAAATCAATGTTTTATGCACACTTATTAATATGCACTTATATTTTTGCCTCATATTTACCTGTTAAGCCAGGGCTTAATGGTTTGGCGGCAGCTTCGCCTCTCCTTCCTGTGTTTCACTGTCAAATTGTGTAGTTGATGATGGTATTACCAAAGGTAGCATTTTTTGTTGTTTAATCATCTTCCCAATCGATTTCTTAATACAACCAACTGACCTAAATGAAGTGTTCTGGTTGGTTTATAACATACTAATACCCCACTGTTTGTGTCAAAAGGTCTGTTGGCGGATAATGCCGGAACATTACAATACAAAGACACTTTTTGAAGGCCTCAGAGGACAGCTGTGCTGTTGCTTCGTAAGGGGCTTACAATTGGTAATAAAAGTTCTGCGACTCAAGCAGCATACGCAATATACAGAGCAGTAATTCAAAGTTACTTGACTGCATGGGTACAATTCAACAGATACGTCGCTAAGCTAAGCATGAACTCAGCAGCGAACGGATCCAGCGGGTCTTGGTGCTGCTTAAATTTTACTGCGTTGAAAATCGGAGGAATCGTTACCTACTGTCTGATCATTATCGTTTCACTGGTCGCAAATTCTCTCATTGTTATCTTCGTTTGTAAAACGCCGAACTTAAAAAAGCCGATAAATTATTTTATCGCAAACATGGCCTGATCTGATTTGTTGTATCCACTATCCTGGATACCTTTGAGCCTGTCCTGCTTTCACACCGACTCGTTTCTTATCGGTGGTCAGCTTGGTCAGGCCTTATGTAAGCTTCTCCCTTTCTTTGGTAACGTTTCCGTTGTTGTTTCGACTCAGAATCTGATTCTGATAGCAGTGGATCGATTTGGAGCCGTGGTATTTCCACTCCGTTCCCCACTCATCAGATCCAAGCTGTGTCCCTTCTTCATTAATGCCACGTGGTTCTTTGCCATAGTTTTTAATTCGCAATACTTATTGACCCTCGAGCTCGTTGAACACCCGGAGGGAGCCTGGTGTGTACGGAGATGGAAGAGAGTATTCTGAGAATCCTCGTCCTTTGCCAGTTTTCTACTAGCTTACAACATTCTGTTTAGCTAGATCCCTGTGCTGCTGTTAGTCATTCTTTACTCCATCATCTTTATCAAGCTCAACACACAGGTACACCCAGGTGAACAGTCGACCAACAATCAGCAACAGTGGAAAAGAAGAAACAGAAACGTTCTTCAAATGTCCATTGCAACCGTAACCGTGTTCGTGCTTTGCTGGTTACCTTACAATACTAACCATTTAATCATAGAGTATCAGGACAGTTCTGCCCATTTCTCGTGTAGTTTCCAGATATACTTTAATGTAACCTACTTTCTGATACACGCTTACTGTGCTATCAACCCGATTATCTGCTTCATGTTTAGTAGTAATTATCGCCAAGGTGTAAAAAGACTCATGAAATGTTCTTTTGTACATGCCTAAGTCGCAAAAATGTGCTTTTGATATGCATGAATATTCAAGAGTTAGAGGTTCATGGAAAATTTGCCAATAAAAACTATCATGACTGTTAATGTACTTTGAGAAATAAAATGTGTCCCAGTTTATGCCCCACCTTCCTTTGCCCTGCCATGACTGCGAAGAGTGACAGCATAGGCGACGTATTGTAAGAGTTTGGGTGGTAAATAATGCACCTATCAATGTAAATCCCGTGGAGGAGGGGGGGGGGGGGGGGGGGGTGCGGACAAGGGGCGGGGATTTGATGCCTGAGACTATCTCCATGTCGGGCTTTTGATCGTGCGAAGCGACCCTGGGATCGGGACATTTGACTTTGACCGACAGAAGCCTGGTATTCCTGGTATCAATTCAGAAGCAGTTACCAAGTCCGTTCCTCGAGGCTTTCTGAAAGTCACGCTGTTGGAGAAAGGTATGAAGTTTTCATTTGTTTTAATCGCCATAATCCGATACTTTTAACTGTCATCTAAACCGATAATGTCTATTTTAAGAAAGTTTTTATCTTCAAGTTCCCATCTGATTGTAAAACTCAATTGAAATCGAATTCCACCATGAAAGTCAGAGGATTTTTTACGAGTCACTGATCTGACCTGTTCCGACATGTTGAGAAGATGTTATAAAGCATTTTAAGTTTCATTAATATTATAACAGCAAGGTCAATCTTCCTGGAGTGATTTCGTTGTTCAAAATAAGAAATGCTGGTGGAGAGAGAAAATACTTAATTACAGCGAGTAACTTAACGGAGCTTACGTTAACCTTATATAAAAGTAGTAAGAATGTACTTTTGAAATGTTTTTTTATTCGTTTTATTTTGTATTATAGTATTGTTTGTTTAGATTTTTTTCCCTGGGGTGGTGTCTTTTTTGACACTTTTGATTGACCTTTCGTTTCCCACCCTGGGAAATTTGATCAAAAAATTTTGAAATTTGTCAAATCCCCACCCCTTGCCCGCACTCCCCCCCCCCCCCCACACGGGGTTTACATTGATAGGTGCATAACAGTGCCAGATCCAGACCTTGAGATAATAGGGGGGGGGGGGGGGGGGGTCCAGATTCTCCAGACCCTTAGATGGTGTAGGGGGGAGCCAGTCTCCAAAAATAATTTTTCGGCCTTTCGGGTCTCGGTTTGGTCTAAAAATAATGGTTGGCCCGCGCCCCCCGGTTCCCCCCCTTGGATCCGTCACTGAATAACACT
Organism: Porites cylindrica; assembly: GCA_964035525.1. Taxonomy (NCBI): domain Eukaryota; kingdom Metazoa; phylum Cnidaria; class Anthozoa; order Scleractinia; family Poritidae; genus Porites; species Porites cylindrica. The sequence continues at coordinate 11,799,200 of OZ037782.1, read as the reverse complement.
CAGGGATGGACCATGCACCCTCTCAGCAGCAGAGCTGTTCATTCGCTCGCTTGATCACTTAGCGTCACTCAACAAATTAGGAGGTTCTGCTCGCAGGGTGATATGGACCATTAGAAACGTTATGGGAGTGGGGAGGGGGAAGTACAAAATAAATATTCATGCAGGGAGGAAATAAGCTGAAAAATAAAAAGAAATGTTAACGAAAAATGATATGTATCACAACAGTTTTCACCGATCGATTTCTAAATGAGACAAACACAATGGCTTAGTATTCATTAATCTGCTCCCTGTAGTATAGCCAGGGCAGCGATTCCTTTTTCCTTTTTTCCGCCTCGTGAACATTTAATTTCGCGTGCATTTCCCCCTGACTATCTGAGAGCCTGGAACAGCTCAGTTTAACCAATGTAAAGAAGGAGGAATGGCCACGGATGCAAAAAAGACTGAGTGCCGCGTATCAGCGACCGAACTGATGTAATTGCAGGTGTTTAATCGAGGCCGCTGACATGCGCGGGGAACAGAAGACGTGCCATCTGTGGAACGGACCATCATGTTTCTTAAACGTACCTCGCGCTTGTATGCCAGAAAAGGTGGTTGCATGAGGAAGGACACATCGAGTTTGCTCATCCGTTGATCAGAATAGAGTGCGAAAGTTCTGTAGTAGAAATCGTTTGACCTTGATGTTTAACCGGCGCTATATGCCGGCTCAAGGCGTACTCTATCAACGTTCGTCAGGCTTTTAGCACAGGAGCAGCGCGTCATGACGGCTAATGGTTGCATTGATATGAGTTACGCGGGTGGGTTTTCAGGTCATTTTTAAGATAAAATGCCACAACATTATCGAGAGACAAGAATTCTAATAATGAAATACTGAAGGTTGTAGCAATTAAAAACAGTCAAAGACTGACGGAAGAAACACGTACGCCTTGTCTTTTTGTTTAAGGAAGAACGTGTGTTTTATAACCTCCTATTTTAAGTTCGATCGAGAAGTAAATGCATAAAAACTGCATATTTTATGCACACGTGATAACATGCATTTATGGTTTTGCCTCAAATTCCTGTTTAGCCTGGACTTTTATGGCTTAAAGTCAGCTACGCCCCTCAGTGCTTCTTGTGTGCTACCAAATAGTGTAGTTGATGATCGAATATGCGTATTTTCAAATTGGCACATCAACTAACAACACTTGCATTTGTTAATGGAAAGAATCATGGCTTTACAATAATTGACAAGAAAAACACATTTTAGTGTATTTAATCGATTTTGTCTAGTTTTTGCCAGGGGGAAAATTTTGTCGGCTGCGTCTTTGAAGATTGTCCCGTCCCAGGCAAAATTTAAAAAATGCGCGACAAACCATCCGCATCATTTATTAGGCGTTGATGATGACAGGATATTCCGCTATTCATAAGCTCTCTTTACATTTTCGCCGAAAGCATATTAGTTTTGAAAAGTAGGTTGTTACATAAATGACAATAAACTCAGTCCTTTTTCTTTTAAATGACTCCCATCATTAAACGCCCCTCTTGGAACCCTAAAAGTAGTAATCGCTATTATATATAAATGAAGTGTCACAACGTTATCGAAAAAAAAGAGCTGTAGCCAAAAAGTACTGAAGTTTGTAACAACTAAAACTGAGCAGTCAAAAAAGTCTGAACAAGCCCTTGTCAGAAGAACCTCTGCTAGTTTCTCTTTGCCGACAGCAGACTTTTGGTTTTCCCATTTTTAGCTCGATCGAGAAGTAAATGTTATAAAAACTTCATGTTTTATGCATACGTGATCTGAATATGCACTTATTTTTTCCTCATATTTACCTGTTAACCCTGGGCTTAATGGCCTGAAGGCAGCTTCGCCTCCGCTTTCTGTGGTTAACTGTCAAACTTGTGTAGTTGATGATGGTACTACCAAAGATATCATTTTTCAATGTGTTAAAACACACTTTTTTAATCATCTTCTCAATCGACTTCTAAATACAACCACCTGACCTAAACGAAGTGTTCTGGTTGGTTTATAACATACTAATACCCCACTGTTTCTGTCAAAAGGTCAGTTAGTGGATAATGCCGGAACATTACAATACAAAGTCATTCTTTGAAGGCCTCAGAGGACAGCTGTGCTGTGGCTTCGCGGGGGGCTTGCAATTGTCAATAAAACTTCTGCCACTCAAACAGCATACGCAGTATACAGAGCAGTAATTCAAAGTTACTTGACGGCATGTGTACAATTCCGTAGATACGTCGTAAAGCTAAGCATAAACTCAACGGCGAACGGATCCAGCCAGTCTTCGAGCTGCTTCACTCAGTTAAATTCCACAGCGTGAAAAATCGGAGGAACCGTTGCCTACTGTCTGTTCATTATCGTTTCACTGACCGCAAATTCTCTCATTGTTATGATCGTTTATAAAACGCCGAACTTAAGAAAACCGATAAATTATTTCATCGCTAACATGGCCTCATCTCATTTGCTGTTTCCAATATTCTGGATACCTTGGAAACTGTCACAGTTGCATACCAGTTACTCGTTTCTTATCGGTGGTCAGCTTGGCCAAGCCTTTTGTAAGCTTGTCTTCTTCTTTGCAAAAGTTTCCTTTGCCGTTTCGATTCAGAATCTGATTCTGATAGCAGTGGATCGATTTGGAGCCGTGATGTTTCCACTCCGTTCACTACTCATCAGATCCAAGCTGTGTCCTTGCTTCATTCTCGCCACGTGGATAGTTGCCGTAGCTTTCAATTCGCCATACTTGTTCACTTTCAAGCTCGTTGAACACCCAGAGGGAACCTGGTGTGTTCAGAAATGGAAAAAAAGCATTCGCAGAGTCCTCATCGTTTGTCAGTTACCAACTAGCTTACCACATTCTGTTTAAATTCATACCTGTGCTGTTGCTAGTCATTCTTTACTCCATCATTGTTATCAAGCTCAAGAAACAGGTACACCCAGGTGAACAGTCTGCCAACAGTCAGCAACAGCGGAACAGAAGAAACAGAAACGTGCTTCAAATGTCCACTGCTATCGTAACAGTGTTTGTGCTTTGCTGGTTACCTTACTCTATCAACTTTTTAATTCTATGGTATCAGGACAATTTCACGCATTTTTCGTGTAGTTTCTGGATATCCTATGAAGTCTCCATTTATATGGCTAACGCGTACTGTGCTACCAACCCAGTTATCTGTTTCATGTTTAGCAGTAATTACCGAAAAGCTCTTAAAAGACTCATAAAATGTTCTTTTGTACAGGCGTAGGTCGCAAAAATGTGGTTTTGGTTGAAGAGTTAAGAGTGCGAGGTTCGTCGAACACTCGGGAATAAATTTATCATGACTATCAATGTATTTATAGTAGGAATTAAAAGACTCATGAAATGTGCTCTTGTACAGTCGAAAGTCGCAAAAATGTGTTTTCTACTGAATATGTTAAGATTTAGAGATTTGTGGAACACTCGCGTGAATAAATGTATCATGACTATAACATTTTTAGTAGTAATTATCGAAACGTTCTTAGAATACTCTTAACTTGAATGTTCCTTTGTACAGGCTAAGTCGCACAAATGTGCTTTTGATTGAATATGTTAAGATTTACAAGGTACGTGGAACACTCGCGAATAAAAAATCACCAAGACTGCCGTTGGCGTACTTAACTGAGGATTAAGTCTGGCATGACTGCGAAATATGACAGCATAGGCCACGTATTGTTAAAGGTTGGGCGGTAAATAAAACTCAGGGACGGATATTGGGGGCGTAGGCAGGTGAAGTACAACTGTACAACTAACAACTCTTAATTACTGCAGCACCGCTAAGTTATAGAAGAGGTTCTGCCTAAAAAAAAAGAAGGAATAAAACGGACAATTATAAACATCTGTTGAAATTTTAGCGCCACCCCAAGGTTTGACAGTAATGTTTACGTCGTCAAAAGAACTTGAGCAAAGAAAAAAACCGCATGTTTTTGTGGCACGTACGCCGTTCGCCCATTGCAAAAAAAATACATGAACCAAAAAGTTAAACAGGAAGTGGTAAGCCAAACAGGAAGTTTAAGCCATACAGGAAGTTTGAGCCGGCCATGTCGGTCGTACAATTCTTGTGCTAAGGCCTCGCAAGGGGACAAAAATTAAAGTTTATAACGTTTGAAACTTATCTGATGGCCGCGATGCATATACTGCGTTGTCTGCGTTGAACAGAGGGCGACAGACAATGGCTGGCCATCCAGTCTTGAAACTGTTTCAAACGATTTACCAAGAAGAGACAAAACTACAGTAGTGATAAACTGTTATCGTTCGAAGATGAGAAAATTTCCTACGCTCTCGACCACAAGACTCCCTGATGACTCTTTTACACTTCCACGTGGGGCTAAGAGCCACATTAAAAATGTTCTTGGCCTGGCGTTGTCAATTTTTGCTATCTGTTTGACGCAAACTCAACATACGTTTTCAAATACGCGTTTTGAACACATTAGAGTGAACTAACAGCTCTACACTAGTGAAGAATTTAATAATAATAATAATAATAGTAATAATAATAATAATAATAACTTCATAAAAAATACATTCCTGGTATTCACATATACTGTCAAGCGATAAAAATGTAAGCAACAGAGGTTATAGACTTCCAAAAAAGTCCTTCGTCCGATTTCATTTGCGCGGGCTATACAAAAGGGGATGCTCTTCAGTGGTTACTGTATGATATTGTTTAAATTTTGTTTAGAAACCAATCCTTTGTTGTCTCTCTTTGCTTTCCTTGGTTTTATATTGAGGGGGACGTAAGGGGGGTCCGAAAACCGCAAAACCGCACAGAAACACGCCAAAAAACCGCCAACCGCATCGGATTTTTTCCCGAATACCGAAACCGCGCGTACATGTAGGCCACAATGTGAAAGCTGACGTCAGCAAGACGTGATATATTCTGATAACGTTGTTCGTTAGTATTAAACATACCATCATAACGCTAACGATATATTGTACTACACTATTATACTCTATTTACTACTTACCAAATGCCAAGTATGCTGGTCAATACATGTACTTGAACGAGTATTGATATCTCCCTTGACTTTGAAAAACTCTGTCACTGATCCTGTACGTCTTACATCGGCGACTGATTACTTTGGACAACCCTGTGCTAGTTGTCCTGGGGTAGTCATTCGATAAAAATTGATATCAGAAAATCATTCGATAAATCGATAAAAATCGATTAAATGATTTTAAATGATATCGACTTTATCGGTCAATCGATGAAAATCGATACTCACACGCCGACGAAATGTTAATTTTATCGATTTTATCGGGTTCATCGATCGCTATTGAATCGATAAAATATTAACCTGTTTGGGAGCGTTTGATTGTGACTCTTTAAATGTAGATTTCAAAGGCAAATAAATAAACAGTGGAATAATCAACCAGGGATCTACAGCGGATTTCAAATAGAACAAACGCTGAGTATTACTAAAAGTTTGTTGAAAAGATGAACGAACAGGGAAGTTGTTATAAGTGTCTCTGCGAGCTCTTTAATACTTTTGGTGTTTCCGTGTCGAAAATTGGTACGATAATTCAGTTTCCAAAAAATCGATAACCCTAATTCAAACATCGATAATTATCGATTACTCACATCGAACTCTTTTATCGAATTTTATCGAAAAAAATTAATCGATTTTTATCGATTGTTATCGAATGTTATCGATTATCGATATTATCGAATGACTACGCCTGGTATAGTTGTGGAACGCGGAATAAATGTTTCTTCTGGAATTGTGACTTTCTTGTCTCGTAAAGAGTTCACGTTCAGTGGAGAAGACGATTGTTAAAACGTACAGCTCTTCCGTACCGAGTTCTTGCACCTATTAAGAATGTCGCCGAACTTCCAATTTCCCCTTGGAGCAACGTGGAATCAGTGCTGCTTTGGAATGCGTAGACGTTTTTTGGGAGCTTTACATTACATTAAAACTAAGTAAAAATGTGATAGTACTTACCAAACTGTCTCTGTCAATTTAATGACGCTCTTCTCATTTTTGTTTACCTTACCTTCTGAAATTCTCCCCTTTCCTTCTTCATAGAAGATTGCCACGCAGTTAATTACTACGTCCTCTAAATCGCTTTCAGTTGCGACCTCGACGACCTCAATTGCCATTGTCGCGCATTGAATCAAAGCAACGAGAACACGAGGCTGTACGGCTGTACGAGCTAACATCCGGCATGGAATTTCACGAAGTCGACGCATCATTGGCCAAAACGGTTAATCACATTAAGTATTAACTGGAAAAGGCCGTAATTGCAAACCACAGAGTTAAATTGTAAGCTGATATAATGAGCCCTGATGCGTTGTAAAACTAGACACTTGGCTCGCACTTGAAAAACAACCGGATGCCGACCGTTCTAAAGAGTGTTATCACCGCAGACACTTTTTTTTTCACCGAAAACAGCGACTTAAAGGTTGTAATAACCTCAAACCGCTTAGTGTTTTGAAACCGCAATACCGCGAGTTAAAATAAAAATTACCGCAAAACCGCACCAAAAATAACGCAAAACCGCTTCACCGCAAACCTTTATGCCCCCCTCTGGGAACTAAACCACTCGTAGATTCCATACGCCACTTCATCCGGGACCCGAGTGGCGTATTTTCCGTATGTCACCTTTGTGAGTGTCGTATCGTTCAATGACGTCTCGATTCCCGCCTTTTGCTTTTGTTGAAATGGTTTCTCCATATAATAAAAAGAACATTACACGTTGGCTCGAAGATATGAATTTTATGTTCTCGTGGCAAAAACAATATCTCACTCGTTCGCTTCGCTCACTCGTGAGATATTATTCTTGCCACTCGAACATAAAATTCATATCTTCTCGCCACCGTGTAATATCCTCTATGTATTGTAAGCGGCCATGCCTGATATCCTCTATTTTTCAAGTTTAAAGTTCAAGTTTATTAAGAAAAATTGAGAAAATACAAAATATGATGTACCACTGCTCGCAGTTAGCTATAGCTATTCGAGGCGAGCAGTGGCTTGCCACTAAGTAGAATAATTACAATAACAATACAATTAAAATACTAAGTAGAATTAATTATTATCGTACAATACATTAAAATAAGCTGAATACTAAATACAAAGTGATTCACAGATTCACAGATTTTTTACGAAGTTCTAGATATTTTTCCTCGATTGTCATATCGATTAACTTTTATCATGTTGAATCTGGGGATGGTAGACAACCTAGAATTTTGGTAGACAATTTTTGAATTCCGAGGTCCAAAACACGTACGTTTTCTCACAGAAAAGGCCACAAGTGTCTTCTTTTCTCGCGTGGGGTGATTTTCACGCGCGTTCGCGTTTCGCTCACTTTAGTATACCTGAGGAAAAATGGGGGACTTCTCGTAGTCTGTGATAACTATTGACGTCAATTTTCTCTTGGGACGATAGTAATACCCAGGAGAAATTGGAAACAATGGTTACGTAAAATTTTGGGGGGTAAACAAGGTGCATTATCGTCTCAGTGAAAAGAGTGAATACAAAACTCGTTCCTTTTTTGCATATATGTAGTCTGACATGAATGTAAACACGAGCTAGATCGAGGTGTTAGGAGAACTCGAGACAGTTATTTAGGGTTTGCACCACTTTCGAGAATTCCCCTAACCCCTCAAGAATTAAAACCCGGCTGTGCAAACTCGGCAGAAATTTTTCTGTTACTATTTACAAATAACTTTACCCCTCTAAAAATACCTCAAACTTAATGCGAATGTAAAACGGCTTCAGGGCCTTGATATTATTACTGTGAAACTCACAAAACCGTGAACACCAGAAATATTCATGGAATGTCATTGTGTTGAGAAGAGAGAGCCAATAAGGTGTGAGAAACCTAAATGAAGCAGCAACAGTAGCTTGTGGTTTGCGCCATGTCCTGAACTTCATAATTGTGATTGGTCACTACATAATCAACATTCCTAAAATTTTTCAGCCGCTCACGGTTTTCTGAGTTTGACAGTAAAGCTAGTTGAGAGAAAATAAAAAAGGAAAAAATTATGGTTACTTAGATGTTATTTTGTCCAGTTTCAGTCCAGTAAGTATACTGAGGATGTGGCATGCAAGGTCATGCAATCTTCATCGGGGATAACGCGCGTCCTGGTGTCAGAAGGCAGCAGGGTGTAAGGAGCTAGCTCCTTACGCCCTGGAAGGCAGTCAGTGGGACAACTACATTGGTATTACGTCGCAAGACCGACTAGCCTCCCACGCAGTCGTTCTTAGGGGTTCGTCATGCAATCCTAACGTCTGCGTGGGAGGCTAAAGACTAACAAGACGCTACGCAGATTTTATATTTCAGTTTTTTGGTAGAATATTTAGAGTTTTCATTTTTTCCCCAGGTAAATGAGGTAACCCGCCTGTCCATATAATCTCTCATTTTAATATGATCAAGATTACAGGATAGGTGGGGTGACCCTCCACATGTTATCTCACCTACCCAGGGTCCCCCACCTTCATGTAGAGGCCTAAGTTTTATTCAGCTGACATCAGGCAGATGTGTTGGTTGTCAAGAAAAAACGCAATTTCCTCTGCTGGAAACTAAACTGTTTATTCATACAAGTACTGCAACAAAATTTGTTTGTCCACCAGCAGGGCTGTCCTGTCATGTGGTTGAAAAAGAGCAATAAAATTGAGTGAGCCACAAAAGTGTTAAGCTCCAGGGTAGTGGAGTGGTGTGGGGTTCACCCTGAAAAATTTGATAATTTCAATGAAGCGACGCCGCACCCCTACGCAAAAAATGCCTGTCAAGTTAACCCTTCAGAGTAAAAGTTTATGTGACAATCGAGAAACTAGCCTTCCACGCAGGTGTTTTTAGGGGAGTTTGTATTTCAGCAGCAGGCCATCAAGAAACAGGGTGGTGAGTAATGTTGCAATTCCTCCAACCTTTCTTTTCAATCAGGGGCTTCACATTATCAGGTGCATTGATCTCCTGGACAAAAAAAATTAGGAGTCTAAAGCTGGATCATAATTTCAGAACTTTAAGGATTATAGAGTAACGGAATTTGACTGAATTTTTTTGTTCACTATTTTTCAAAATAAAGTGGGGGATTTCTTAAATGTTTGTGAACAACAGAAACAAAGTATAGAGCTTGACACAAAGTAGGCAAAGGACCCATGGGGGTACTCTGGATTTCAAGTGATGGGGATGATCGAATGGGGGCAAAATTCAAATCCCCCAAAAATCCCTGGACCAAAAATTAACCCCCCAAAAATCCCATGCCGAATTGTTTCTACTTTTTATGCAGAACTACTACTCAGCTGTGATAAGCAGGCACTACTACCAAATCTTCAGATTGTTTGAAGAATGTACTTTACAGTAGAAACTATAAATAGGAGGAGATTGGGAACAAGTAACTAACTTTGTTCTAAAAGATAATCGAATTATTTTATATTTTACTCATCCTGGTTACTCATGGGAATTTCTAAACAGTAATTTTAGCAATTATAACTGCTTTGTTGCCTAGAAAACTATTTTGTTTTCCATCCTTTTTACTTTGTTCCATGTTTTGATAAAGAAAAAAAAAGAAATAGGTGCAACATGCTACATCACATGATGTCACGGCATGTTAAGCGCACTGAAAATAACAAAATTACCATATTCTTTTGAGTTCTAAAGTAGGCATGATTACACGAATCATAAATAAAAAGGCAACAAGGGTTTTACATCCCACTGCGAAGAAATGAGTTGAATTAGTTTTCTTCAGGATGTATGGCCACTTTCATGATTCAGACAATCAGAGACAAAATTGTTGAGACATTGTACTCAAATAGGGTAACTACAGAGTTCAAAAGAATCCACACCTCTCCCCCTCATCTTCACTCAAAGTTGGGGTGTTTGTTGTTTTCTATAGGTAGCTCGAACAGCAGCACAAGATTGCATGGAGGGGATGGGGGAGGAAAAGCTTTATTTTCTCCTCTGGAAGGCAGTAAAGTGTCAGAAAGCCCCTTTAGGGCAAAGTGTCTCAACTAATATTGTTGTTGATTGTAAGTCTTCATTGTGGAGTTTATCCCACGATTACATCTACCCTAGATGAAACTTTTTTACACCCTGACACTGAAAAGAATCCATGCCCATCGGGAAAATATTCCATCTGATCTGCAATCTCCGAGACTAAAGCTTCTCTAACATGAAATCCTTTCATGATTAAGTCTCTTCTTATGCACTGTTTAACATGTGTTCTCTCTAATGGTAGAAATGGAACTAAATGATCAATAACGTCTGATTTTAAAAGATCAGCAAACCATGCATCAGGAGTTTGTTTGATCATGCCTTGAAAGATAAGTTCTATTTCTTTTAGCATCAAAGATTGCCTTAGTTTTCCATCAAGTGCATGCTTCAAGACATGCTGATTTACAGCATGACCGCCAGAATTGGACAGGAATATAAACACCATGTTTTGATAACCTGCTGCGACTTCCCTACCACGGAAACTTAAGATGATATCTTTAATGGTACTCATCATGCCAAGATGAATTTTATCCATTTCGTCAAAGATAAACAAGCCACCTTTACTGCACTGAGATATGTTGCCTTGAATCCAACTGCGCAACTGTTCATTGTACTTGTCAATCTCAGAATCATGTGGGAAATGAACAGGAACAATAAACTTGTGAACAAATGAGCTGTGGGTCTTGTGCTTGAAGAAATGCTCTGTGATTATGCTGGTAACAAAGTTTTTTCCAACTCCAGTCCATCCATGGAAGGAGAGTACTAGGGGCTTTCTTGCATTGTATTTGGCAAAGTGATTCTTCAGGGCTGAGGTCACCACCTTCTGGGCAATGTGTTGACCGTATACTTCAGCCTTGAGAGCTAGGCCAATCCCTGAAATATTCTTGCTAAATTCACTATCTAGGCAAAAGCCATGAGGATTTTTGTGCAAGTAAATTGATAACAACAATACAAATAATGCAAAAAGTACGCCCATTTTCATGTATCTCTTATAATAATTACTCTTGAACGAAACTTCCTCACCACCTTGAATAACCTGTTGTGATTTTTCCCCAGTTACTTCAACACTTTTTTGTCCTGCTGAATCGCTGTCTTCTTCATCATCACTGAATGATAGCACAGATCTTTTCCTTGAAACATATTTCTTCAATGAAAAATGAACCTGATCTTGCTTCTTTGAGTCACTGTCCTCATCATCACTAAAAGTTAACACAGATTTTTTGTTTGAAACTCTCCTCTTAAAAGGTGAATGATTCTGGCTGGCTGCTGTTAGTGCCATGATACTCTCATCTTTCTGACAGCTATCTTTGTAAGTTGCCTTGTCGCTATAATTTGTTATTCTGCCAGTTGAAGTCGCTTCGCCTGAAGTCAAGTCAATGACTTCAATGACTTTTGGTGTGAAATTTCTATCTGTTCCATCACTTGGGTCAAGCTCATCATGCCAGCCCTGATGACAGGTATCATGCCGTTGGTCAAAGTTGAGTTGATCATCTGGGCAGCTAAACAATCTCACTTTCCCAGCTGATGCTGGAGTCGAAAAAGTATTTGCTGGTGAGTTACGCTGCACAGTGCTGACAAAGTTCAAATCTCGGTTCTCACCGATTTGACCAGTTTTTCCAGGAACACCATGTCTGTCAGACAGACCCATAAAGCTGTCATTGGTACAACTGAAAATAGGACAAGACACATGCCTTGATAAAGGACTGCGGAAAGTACTCTTCTTGGGGCTTTTATTTGCTTCTTTTGCTTCTCGAATATGCCTTGCCATAACGTTTTTAGACAGGTCAACATCTTTAAGACCAAGAGCACGAGGGCGCTTCCCAATCACGAGGGAAGTTGATACGCGAAGGCTAGTAGCTTTGCATTGTGCCGTCAAAGTGCCTTCCTGAGTCAAACTGTTACCTCTAGGATGCAAAACCAAGCTTTTAGACGACGATGAAGGTAAATAGGAAGAGTTTTCAGGCCACGGAACAAGAGGAGATGACTCAAGAGAACTCAATCCCGAGCTTGAATCACTATAGATGGTAATTGCTTTTGACGCGTGATTTTCTTCGTCGGAATCAAAGCTCGGTTCGAGGTCACTTTCTTGGCTTCTTGGGCTCCACTGTTCTTCTCTTTTTTCCCGATACCATGACGAATTTGGGGAAGAAAAGCTTGCAAAAAGACTCGAATGATTAGACATGATCACTCATTGATTTTTAACGTTGAAAAAGATATGTTGCCGCTGGAAATGAGGAGAGGGACTAGGGCGGGTAATTTTCTAGAATTGTGATTGGTCGATTGGTGGAGATTGGTTGGTTGATTGGTTTTGATGGTTTTGATTGGTTGTAATGTTATCTTGAACCCAGGGCATTCGCAACTCTTCATAACAATGTATGCTGTGTGTGTAGAGTGTTGGGAAATAACATCATCATCATTCTGATAATTTAAAGATCAGAAATGTAAGACAAAAATACTGTAATAATAAAAAGAAAAATAAAAGTCAGAAATAACTTCCAATAAGGTTAAGTTTAGGGTAGACCATAGAAGAAGAAGGTTGATGTGGGGCAGAGAAAATTAGTGAAAGAAAGTGTGTCACCCATAACAATAAGTTAATGACTTGGAATTATTAGAGTGGCAGTTCTTTGTGTCTCTGTCTGGGCCATCTTGGCTGATGGGGAAATTCGTGAAATTGAAAGATGAGTTCCTGTAGGATAATTTACAGTCAACTCTCTCCAAGACGGACACCTTTGAGACCGGAACTAAGTGTCCGTCTTAGAGAGATGTCTGTCTTATAAAGAGTCAAATAAAGGGAATAAGAAAAGGCAGGGACCAACTCTAGGTGTCCGTTTACAGAGGTGTCCCGTCTTATAGAGGTGTCCGTTAAGAGAGAGTCGACTGTATTGACAAAAAAATTAGGGTCTTTTTATTCTGGAGACATGAAGACATGTCCAATAGAATCATCCATTTGTCTGTCAATTTGCTTGGCAAGAACAAGACTGACAAACACTTTAAGACCCACCAATAGTTATTTCTCATTTGTGTGTATCTGGATCATAATTTTTGTCCAAAGTAGTATTTACTGGTTGGTTATGTTGTACATAGTTTTCATGGTAAATGATAGTATAGTTATATTTTTAAAACAGAAAATTCCTGATTTTGGAAACTTTTACTATCATGCAAATTTTTGGGTGTTTCTTTCTTTTAGTTTTTTTTTTGGTGTGTTGTTGTTCGCTTTTGTGGTGTGGGAATGATTACTCAGTTTTTTTCAATCTTTTGCATAATTTTACATCATTTTGTGGGGATTTGTACCCTTCTGCAACACCTAGAAACTGCCAACTTTTTTAAGAAATATCATTTTCCTGTTATACAGACTCAGAGCAAAACGTTTTGTGGAACGTCTCAATCGTGTCTTCCCCAGATGCATCATTTAGCTTTTCTACCATGTAACTGCATCCATAATGCAACCAATCTAATCTTTCCTGAGTGAAAAACCAGCACCTCTTAGTAATTGAAATTTCATCTGGAATACACTGACACATTAAACTGAGTTTTTAAGAACTCCTAAGTGCTTCATGGGAGAACAATTTACAATTTTTTTACTGTTCAGGCTCCTGCACAGGTCTAGTTCTGGTCGTCCCAGTTAATGATCCTGTTGGTGAATGCTACCTAGAGGCTTAGAACCAAACAGGGGCACCCAACGTCAATTTTCGGAAAATATCTGTTGGGAAGACAATTTGAGATCTACAATTTTCGGAACATTTGTTGTAAATTTCTTGTTGCCTGCCTCTCCTAGGATTTTCGAACAGCTAAAAAATGGTATAATTGCCCATTTTTAACAGATTTTTAACCTAAAAAGGTCACCTAGAATTTTCGGAAGCCTTTTTTCTGGCTGAAATTTTCGAAAAAGTAAGTTTTGATCCCTATAATTTTTGGATCGCTAGACTTTCAGCTAGGAAGTCCGAACAGATGAAAATTTTTTAGGGGTTACAATTATCCCTATATCTGCCGTTTAAATACTAAAATACGTTTAACAATGCTATGTTTAAGTGGTTTTGAACTATATTCTCGTTGGATGCCCCCGAAGCAATTAATAGTTTCTGTCTTGATCTGTTAGCTTGGGACTCACATACTGTAAATATCAACAACAGTCCTTGAAAGTTTGTAAATGTACCCTGGTTTATGTGTTTATGGATTCCACGCACATGTAAAAGATATAAACAATTGATTATAGTCTTAAACAGTTTCCAGAGAGGAAAAGTTTGTTAATGTACAGTGTAAAATAATATCATTGCTGTGTAGACAGCTACAATATTATTGCTGAACTTGTTTATGAACATGAACAGAAATGTGATTAGACATGGAGAAATGGATGAAACTGAAGGCAGAAGAATGACTATGACTACTACGTTTTTCAAAGTTCTAGTAGTGGGATGAGATCCCTTATTACATGCTTGGGATCAACGTGATCTTCACTAAAATCCCTGCAAAGGCGGTCAACAATTAAAGATTTCAACCCCAACTTTACGGCTGGTTTGTAATCAAGTTGGACATTGTCGCCCACATGAAGAGTTTCTTCGGGCTTTACACCAAAGTGAGACAGTACTAACTCAAATATACCGGGGGATGGCTTGCATATTCCAACATCAAACGAACAAGCGATGAAATCAAAGTAATTTTTCAAGTCAAGTTTCTCTAGTATGATATCGAGGCGTTCGTCAAAGTTTGAAATGACGGCAAGACGATAGTTTCTATTCTTAAGATGTTCCAAAACATCGAATGTTTCGGGATAAACCTCCCAAGGTGAAGCAGTGGAGAATTCTCGGTACAATGTCGAGGAAATTCCGGCGAGAATCTTTTCATCGTTGAATCCAGCGGATCGAAAGGTTTGTTTGACCACTCTACACCACCATTTTTCTGCAGTCTTTTCAGTTTTTGCACCGAAGTTTGGCACTGTTTTGTAAAATTGTCGGAAAGAATGTGTGAAGGATTCGTTCAGAGCTGTATCCTGTACTGTGACCCCAAACCGAGAAGCCACGTTACTGTACACTTCTCCTGGTGATCCTCGAACACGAAATAGTGTGTTACAAGCATCAAACGTTATTAACCGCAACATGAGGGGAATAAGGAACCATCAAAGTATAGACATGCACGACGTCAGACGATCAACCGGCGACGCCATGTTTTGTTCGGTTGTGAAAGCCTGGACTCGAAATGTCACTTGTGTCGTCATCGTTCGTTATCGTTGCATTAAAAAGTGTCGTCATGGTAACGATGAGTGTACCACATGGCCACTGTAAATTCCAAAATTTTGTGCTGAATTTCCAAAGCCATTTGCAATTTTAGCTTTTATTTATTTTTTTTTTTAAGTTTTTAATTTGTTTTTCATGAATATTTTCTGGTCTTAAATTCTCCAATTAGGTTTTCTTGAATTCGTGATCGACCTTCCGTGTGTTGCCTCAACGCCCGGTCTTTACCTGCATTTCTGTTGATATGTTGTTGGCTTCCTGTATTTAGTCTTTTTCATTCCGTAAAAATCTTGCCTCGTTTGAATTTTCGCATTTTGCATTCTGTAATTTTGTTGCCTCGATTTCATGTTCCTTGTTTTTTTATATATTCCGTCTTTTGCCCCATGGGGTGAGAATTTTTGGTACAAACCTACATCGATTCGAGAAATTTGGTTTGTGATGTCAGCACCATCTTCCGCATAGACTCTGGAAGAAAGGGACATACCAAAAATCTTTCCTTGGAGGGAAATTGCGCGCTTTTTGTGGGCTGCATCTTATTGCTAAATGAAGTTGCTTTATCTATGTTACCTCAGATTTGTTCTGTCGAATGTCCATACTCTATCTTTGTCTTTTTTTTAAAAAAAAGTTGCCTCGATTTAAAGTCTGGTGCAGTCATGGCTCAATGGCGGGAAACGGTCACATGAAGACGGTGAAAACGGTTTATCACTGGATTACAAGCTTCTTTATTCCAACACTTTTGTGAAATGTTACATACATAGAGAGATTCCAAAGTGAGGAAGACAGGCTATCAAAAGTTTCACAATAGTTAACTATGAAAAACGAATGAACTGTGAAAGATATAACACTGATATCATAATCTCCAATATTATTGTGCATTAAAAAGCACTCACCCCTGGACAATATTTACTCACAAATGACATAAAATTTTACTCTGCATCTGAACTTTTTTGACTGCAAAACTTTCAGATGGATCCTTGACTCATAGAAGAACAATGATAAAGAATTCAGCTTCAAAAGAGATTGCAACACCTTTGCTGATAATTCATAAAACATTTGCCACATTGTTAGTTCTGTGAATTTTTTTCTACTGAGAGGGAATGAGGAAGTGGCATGCTGCTTCCCACATGAATAATTTACAAATATATTATGAACTGTGCCACTGACTAGCTGTCTTCATACTGATCTTTGTTTTTCAGCAAGTAGGTAGCAAGGTACTCAATGGGATTTGGTGGCCTGAAAAACAGATGTAGAAGTGAAATCCTTGTTAGGTACTTGATGAGACAAAATAACCAAAATCTAAAATATTCATTGTAGAATTAACAAAGTTTTGTTCTTGAACTTCTACAATAATCTTACAGAATTTGAATATAAATAATAAAAGAAAATCACATCCACTGATGTACTGAGCCCTGCCTTAAACAAAAATGTACTGGAAATTTTAAATATTCATTATAATATTTTCAGTGTCACAGGGAACTAAGTTAAGGGAGAAAACCTCAACTGCCAGAACAATAGGCACGCAGAATAATAAGGGTATGTGACGTGACCCGCCACTAGGGGAGGTAGGAAGTCACTTCCACTGAACTCCATTGAACTGTCCAAGAGGCAGGCAAAAACCGAGCAATTCTACACAAGGGCTGAAATGCAAAATGCCAACAGTGCACAGGCCCAACACAACAGAATTTACTGGAGTTTCTTATTTCCTGCATCAAAAGCCAAACTGTGTATGAAGTGAGAATAGCAGAAATTTATTTGGGTGTTATTTTAGGTCAAATGTCAATACTTGTTTGTTAAATTCAAGTGACATATGCACGCAAAGTAGTCAGTGTCTTGTGGTTGCTTGCACCTTGCATTTATTTCACACCAGTTCCAATTCATGAATGTGCACAGCCAAAACACAGCCAAAAGAGGAGTTATTATTCTTATTATTCTTTTTTGATCTTCTCATTATTTGTCAAACAAATTTATTATTTCTTTTTCTTAAAACTCAAGTCTGAACAAAGCCAATTAAGCCGTCTGCCTAAACCTTCTACATGCTCATAACCACTTTTCATTTGAAAATGGTCCCAAAAAGAAAATTTTACCATTATATATAAAAAAATAATAATCAATATTAGAACTGCTCAGCCAGGTCAGTCTACTCCAATATAGTTTGCACATCACTGACACAGTTTTATGCAGGTTATGTTCGATGTTTGGATGGAGGGAGGAGGGTAGAGAGAAGGTTATAAGTCAAGCATTTGTCTTTTGTACACATTTTTTGGTTAAATTCCCAACCCTTGGGAGACAAAAATAGCTCAAATGTGATAAAATATCCCTTTCTGGGAATAACAAAACTGCAGTTTAACGTAAAATTTGTGGTCAAAATCCCCAGAGAGGGGACAAAGGAAGAGTTGCCACACCTATGCCCGAACACCCCCCTCTGTCTAAACATTGATACACTACATTTACTAGTAAAAACACTTGCATAAGAGCCTGGCATGCCATTTTCAAAGTAACCAGTTTGGAAAGCCACTTTTGAAAAAAGTCAAAAGATAGTTTACCTGTCCTTGGACAAGGAGGAGAGGCCTTGGAGTAGAATAGGTACCACTGTCTGGTCCAGGTATGCTCTTGTTGGCAAAGACTGCAGCTCTACTTTTGGTTTTGTTGGCTTTTCAGCTACTTCCTTCTCTTTTTCCACCATTTTCTTTGGGTGAATGTAAAAAGAAATAATAGTATTAATTTTGGAAGTAAGGTAACCAAAACTGTCACTACGTTTTTGCAGAAGACAAGGAAGTGGGATGAATAGCCAGGGGCTTTGGCATTTCCTTGTATCATCCACAGACTGTTTCTACCAGTTGTGAAGCCATGCCTCACATTTCTAATAGCCAGGCAAAATGTCTGGCCTGCAGCCCTTAACAAAAGCATTTACAAAAGGCTCGCAAGCCAGAGGTCATCCCAGCTTCAGTATTGTAAGACCCTAGAAATATTACTTCTCTTCCTGGATGAAATGCAAAAGTCATTTGCAGGACTATGGCTAGCCTGCAAGGCAGAGGCTGGTTAGTTTTTTGGGTTATATCTTATTTCTCCCCTTGCGTGTGCCTGTCCTCGATATTTCTCCTTTTTGCCCCCCCCCCCCCAAAAAAACCACGGTGCCTGCTACCCAGGCTAGACTATGGCTAACTTATCACCAGTAAACTATTATCCTCTGTGCACCTTCATGGATCAGCTGCAGGAGACAAGCATACTATCTTGAAGAAGGAGTCAGCTCCTTCAAATTTTCCTTGAACACATCTCCTATGCACTTCACTCATTAACCCATTCACATATGAACACTTCCTTGTACCACTTGTGATGTCATTCATTTTGATAGCTGTAGACAACTTTGACACCTAACTGGTACAGCAGGATGACCCCTTTCACACCATAACCAAGAATGATTCAGTCAAACAAGCCAGAGAATAAGACACACAAAAAAACACGTAAAGTTGAAAACTGGGTTTGTGGATTTCACTATCCTTTGCAAGGATTTACTTTTTCTACAAGGCAAGGTTGTATATAAGAGCCGGAAGCTGGCGAAGTTCACTGGCTTCTATGCAAGGTTTCACCAGCTACTTTCATTTCTTCAAGAGCCATGATATGACCAGGAAATGATGTTTATCGTTTAAACTTTCCAATAAAAGTACACATTTGCAGTGCCTATCTTTTCTGGGACTGTTCAGCTAGGGACTGTAATGGTCTTGTCTCAGAATATAGGACAAGTTAACAACTCAACATGCTTTTAATCTGCCTTACATACCACATACATATTTTGTCCTCCTGTTCTACTTCATCCCATAATAATCTTGCAATATGTAGAACGACGTCCGGTCCACTACAGGGACTAATAGCTGACCAGTGTCTCCCCAGTAATGGTTCCAGAAACAAGTGCTAGACAAATTATTATTGGCTACAGTTCTGTTCTTGTTTTTAAAGTGGCAAATAGGATGGCATTATGAAACTAGCTTACAATGTATAGGAAACGTCACTGTTTACAAACATTGTTTTGGTTACTCAAGTTCGTCATGAGTGAAACAAAAGAACCTTTTTTTTCAACAACTAATGCCCTTCTAGTTGGCACATTGATATCAATAGGTGACGTCAGCGTGAGTATAGTCAACTCTCTCTTAGTTGGACACCTTTGGGACCGCACTAAGTGTCCATCCAAGAGTGATGTCAAATAATAGGAGTAAGGAAAGGAAGGGACAGACTCTAGGTGTCCATCTCATAGAGGTGTCCATTAAAAGAGAATACACTGTATCACTATTTGCAATCCAGCTGTTTAGTTTGCATGTGATGCGCATGCATTTAATGCAAAAGATGTTGTCGAATTCTGCCATGATATGCAGAATGGATCATGAGCCACACAAGCTCTTCTCTGCTGTGATGCAAAATTCATTAACAACAACCAAACCTCAGACCTTCCCATAAGAAAAAACGGCACAATCGTTAACCACTAGTTACCTGCACATTTTCTGTCAATCCAATTTCAGCATGAGGAGATGTTTCCTGCGGAGCCTGTAACTGTAATTAACATAAAAAGATTAATGAATTGAAAGGATGCCTGAGAATGGTCAAGTGACTGCAATTCTCCAACAAGAGGTTAAGTATGTGTGCAAGGCAAGCTTGTTATGAACCAAGGGGAACACTAGACAAGAGTCGTTTAAAGCCTCTTCCCTTAAAAATGGACCTACAAGGAGACTGAATAAGTTAGCTGCAACAGTCCTCTAAATGTCTTACACCAAAAATCCCTTATTTCAGAATTGTAAATAAAGTAAAAAATAAAAAGGTAATAAGTTCTTAGCTACGTTTTTTGAAAAAAAAACTCAAGATCTGTCTTCTATATAGTACTTGTGCTACAGGCACAAAGCCTTAAACATGAAATTAAAGTAAAGATTAATTGACAGGCCTTTGCATGCAGACTTTCTAACCTCGGAGGGTTGGCTTTGGCTATTTTCCTCTGGAGGAAGCAATGAAACCTGCTCTTGAGGAGCTGGCAAAAAAGTAATAGTTTATAATAATTAGTCTATTACAACAAAGGATCGATACATAACATAAATTAAATATAGTGAAAAATGGGTCAAACCTTCAGTTGAGCTGCCGTCCGCCATGTTTTTCTCTTGTAACCAAGAAGATTCTCGCGAAGCATTTTGGGATACTATTGATCAATAATTTCCTTGCGAGAGTAGGGAAAGGCGACCTGTTCAACCTGTTTGTCGCCTTTTACATTTTCTGACATTTTCTATAATTTTCAAGGTTTGTATGACGTTATTTTTTATCTGGAAAGAGTAAAAATCGTAGTTAGTATCGGATGTCAGAGATTGGTTAGTGTAGGAACAGCATATGTGATCGATACCCCTCCTCGAGGATTTGTATCCAACTTCGGGGATTTTTGCAATGGATGGTTTTTCTTTTAATAACAGTGTTAGTATATAATTTCAATTGCTTACTTTTGAAAGATTACAAAACTTTCAATAGTATATTTCTTGGAACAACTTAACTGACCTATATAGGGTAGGGAGAGGGGTGTTTGTCACCCAGTTGAATCACGTGACGCGGAGATTCAACAAGCGGAGCTCTAGGTGCCAACCATGATGGTGAGATGATTAGCGACAGAACAGCTGAAAATTGCGGAATTTTTAATCAGTTCACGAAAGATAACATTTCTGTTTGTTTAATACTCTTTTTAGGACGCGACGGACAGCGCAGACATGTTGGAAGAGGAGAAAGTGAGTACTGTAATGGGCACTTTTAATCTTCAGTCTGTGTCCTTGTGCGGATGGACGGAGGATAATTTTGTTGTGATTGATCTGACTGTTTGCCTTTCGATTTCAGACGCGTACCCAATCAGTGGATTTAAACACCGATACCTCGCTTATGGTGGATATCTCCGATGCATTAAGCGAAAGGGATAGGGTGAAATTCACTGTTCACACCAAAGTAAGAGCAATAAATCTAATATTACACATGATTCATGATGTAGTTCCCTGTTACTCATTGGTTAGTTTGTCTGATCGCGATGCTCGCTCATTTATTTTGTAGACAACTCTTCGGAACTTTAAGGAAAGCGAATTTTCCGTAGTCAGGGAACACGAGGAGTTTGTCTGGCTCCACGACCGGTATGTGGAAAATGAGGAATATGCTGGAATCATTGTAAGTAAAATCTCTAACATGGACTAGTTATATCAATCAAAGTAAGTTAAGTTTGCATTAAAACAACTAGAGTCATAAAACTTTGTTAATACGCTGTATGTAGTCATATATATATATATATATTTATTTATTGTAGTGATTGTAAATTGATGGTGTAACCTGACTTTGACTCAAGAACTTTTTTAAATATCCTGTCTGTAAAGAATAATGATAATTATTATACATTGTACTCACTATCTGTCTTCTCATTGGCTAAGAGCCTACAGAAACCTACAGATTAGTTAGTTATCTGCTAGCAGATAATTAACTAATCTGTAGGTTACGCGCGCAATGCATGATTTCCAATAGCAAGATCAATTCAGGTTCCTTGTGATGGTGTGTTTGTCGTTATTTTCTTCAAAACAATGTATAATAAAACAATTATTAGGTACGGTCTTAGTGATATCCTGAATAATCAAGGTCTTGGTGAGTGTTATCAGCCTCAGCTTCAGCTCGGCTGATAACACTTACCTCGACCTTGATTATTCAGGATACCACAAAAACCTCATCCAATAATTGCTTATTATTATCATAATCATCACTACAACAAAGTTCTAAAATCTGACTGGCTATCAACTGCCCTGATTTCAGCCTTAACAGGACACTTTTTTACTTTTTTACTTTTTTTTTACTGCTAGTCAAAAAAAATCTTAGAATTTCTTGTGTTTTGATTTAAAAAAAAAAACCTTACATATCACAAAATTTTGCTAAAGTTATGATTAATAAATATTGGTAACAGGAATGAGTCGTCCCATTTTGTTAATCACTCGTATGATTACAGACCGAGTTGGACTCCACTCAGTCTAGTTACCATCACTTATTTAACAATTAATGAATGAGGCTGAATATCACATGAAGAATTGTGGAGATCGAGGAGGGGGTTCCGAAATCTCCATAATTCTTCATATGATATGAAAGCCAAATTCAATAATTGTTTTATTATTCATTCAAAATAATTCCTAGCTTAAAAACAGAGCTAAAACTTGCTTACCTCCATCGATTCATTGATGTTAAGTTCATCTTCGATAGTGCACGTTTAGGGTTGTTCAGCTCTGCAAATATTCTCCAAATAGCAGATGTCACCCTTTGAGTTGTCTTCTTGCTGTTCTTGCCATGTTTTTAGCTATTATCTCGCCTAGTTCTTACTCTTGAAACGAGTGAAATGTCCGGCATATTTGTTTCCACAACCAAAACAACTCAACCTCATTCTCAGGTCTTCTCGGTTAACTTTGCCTCAACCTGTAGAAGGCTGCATTTTTGACGTCATTTCCTCGTTAAACACCTAATTCTTCTCCAAATTTGGTCATCAGCAACTGGTTATCCAATCAGAATAGGGGAAATATTTTGAATGAATAATGATAATACTTAATTTATCCTCTCCCTGTAAGGGGCTCTCAGGATAATGAAACAAATAATATTGGAAAAAAACATTATTAAGGCAGAGAATCCCAACTGACTGGAGGCAAAGTAGTTGACTATTTACAAGCGTGACCTAGGACTAAAGTGTACCAAGAACAAATCTAGTTAGCAGTCAGGGCAGGACTTTAACAACTCAGTGCTTCTTGATTGCAAGCACTCTAACCAGTCAGCCATGCTACCTTCCTTAGTCTGGCCTGCGTCATGGATGTGTAACATCTGTGAAGCAACTTGGATGTCCCTGTTCTGGGCCACGAGAAGACTTAGTAAATTACTGGAAAAGCATTCAACCTGATTGGCAAATTAACAATGGTTTTTTTAACGGGCCAATTATGGCGTGTACTCAAATCCTGGTACACAGGTACAATGGCAGTCGAGAATGAGGAATGCCGTGCTGTTTCGCAGACGGACTTAACCAGAAGTTTTGTTCTTTCTGTGGCCCAGACCACCCTTAGTAAGGAATGGATAGATAAGATAGATAAGTTCGCTGATAAGAACTTTCATGCAAGTGTGATCCTATGATTTGCCAAGAACCAAGCAGTCATGAATACTGCAGTCAGCAGTTGATAGTGTAATTGTTTTAGACTTGTACTTACTTTTTATTTCCAGTTTTCTTAATAAATTTTAGTTAATATTAAATATTAAAATTTTTATTATTAAGTCTTCATTTCTGTTAGTTGCTGTTGTATGAAATCCAATTTTATGCTATCCAATATGGCTTGTCGTAAAACTCTGCAAACCCAATATGGAATTTTTCTTTGTCTGTGGCCAGAGCAGTAATAGGTTATGATTCTGTCATTCTTGAGATGATTTGGTTACTGGATTTGCATATCTACCTCAATGTTTTTAACAAGTCGTGACTTGTTCATTCTTTAGATTCCCCCAGCTCCACCCAGACCAGATTTTGATGTGTCTCGTGAAAAGCTTCAAAAACTTGGAGAAGGTACCTGTACCATTTGTTTGAGCTTTTACATTTCAAGATGAGCACCATGTTTAGGTAGCTGTCAATGGTAAATTAGGAAAAGTGACTGTTTAACTCAGAATCAGTCTAGTTATTCACCATCAGGCTTGTCAAAAGTAGTCGGCTGCCGGCGAAAATCACCGCCTGCTTGGTTAATATCGGCAGGCTACTCTGCTTAGAATATTTGTGACCTCTCACGCGAAAACATACACTAACGGCTTTCCGTTAAACAGGTGAAATGCACGGCTGTCGAACGGGTAAGAAACGGCCCACGAAGCCATTTGAAACGGATGAAACCGAACGGCTGAACGGCTGACAATTTATTCCGAACGGATTGGTATGACGGCTGAACGGCTAGTGAAAAATTTCGAACGGATGGTAATCACATCTGAACGGCTAAAAAAATTTTCGAACGGTAGACCTGAACAGCTGAACGGCAGGAGTAAAAATTTTTTATGGATGGCGTTTTTTAAATTAAATATCCCTGGACTGGCCGCTTACTTTGATAACTCGGCTGTCTACTTCAAACTTTCTGACAACCCTGAGCATGTGTTTTCTTTATTTCAGGTGAAAACACCATGACAAAAGAGGAGTTCCAGAAAATGAAGCAAGAACTAGAAGCGTAAGAGTAATATTTTTTATTTGTTATGATTAATGTCATCATGCCTATTTTAGAATAGTTAGAATAAAGTGATTTTGTTATTTTCAGTGCGTGCTTAACATACCTTGACGTCTTGCAATGTGGCACGTTGAGCACAAATTCTTATTCTTTCCTTTATCGAAACAAGGAACAAAGTAAAGAGGACAGAAAAACAAAATAGTTTTCTAGGCAACAAGGCAGTTATAATCACTAAAATTGCTGTTTGTTAGAAATTGCCATGAGGAACCACAAGTAACCACGAGTAACCAGGATGAGTATGATAATACATAGATTTACCCAGGGCTAAAAGTGAAGCTCTGGTTAATAATACTTATAAACAAAAATAATTACATTGTGTAATGTTAAACGGGAACAGCAATGAAAATGGCATCAAGATCAATAGATCTAATTAGCAAAAAAACAAATTTGCATGTGCAGCACACATTTTTGTCTTTCTTTGCCATTGTTTTGCACGACTACAATGCTGTTTTGTACGACTAAAACATAAAACCTCCTAGTTATACATTATTGTTATGGAGGAATTGCCATATGTGCTTACTCAATATTTTGTTTCCTGAGTTCATGTGTGCTTTTATTTTTCACTGGCCCTCATTTACACCTTGCTGGCTGCTCCTTGTTGAACACTCCCTGCTGGCCGCTAGCATTTCTCATTCTCTCACCGCTGCTTTGAATTTTCATGTTTTTCTTCCTATGAAATTTATCTCCTTTGTTTTGAGTCACTAGCTCTAGCTCTTTCTCTGTTATCCACGTGAGTGTAAACATCATATAATATCTTGCCAGTTCTCTATGAGCTTCATTGTTTGCCAGTGTTTTATTGTATCTACTTTAAAATTTTAATAAATTTTAATAAAAATTTTATTATTACTTTTAAGGCCATACACGACATGTCGCCTAGCATTAGGTCCCCTTCTGCATATTCATTCCGATTGCATTGCTCTATTGTTTTGGAACGTCCTAAGGGGTGCATGCATGCAACTTTAGGCGCAAGATCGTTTTCCATTGCTGCCCCCACTGTGTGGAACAGCTTTCCCATGCATATCTGTGATATTGAATCACTGGGGCCTTTTGAGAGACATGTAAAGACATATCTGTTTAGATTAACTTTTGCACTGTTTTAAAATATTGCAAATTTTATTTTCATTTTATTTAGTTTTTTTTTATTGTATGTTTACCTTTTTTTTTTTTACCTTTTTATCAGTTTTACCTAGCATAGATTCATCTTGTAAATTTTAACCAGTATATGGACAATGTAATGTGCTTTTGGCGCTGTAGCCAATTTATAAATTATTGTTATTATTATATTATGATCAATAATTATTCTTTCTTTCAGGGAGTATCTTGCTACTTTTAAGAAAACTGTAGCCATGCATGAAGTTTTCTTGACACGCTTAGCTGCTCATCCTACCCTGCGAAAGGACAGCAATTTTAATGTCTTTTTGGAATTTAAAGGAGAGGTATGTACCTTTCATTGTGTAGCATTAAGTACAGGGCAAAAACTTCCTCCGAGAAAAACATAGGTAGCTGCCAAACTCAGTTAAGGCTTCTTTAAACTTTTAGTAAACTGCTCTTCTTATAAAATTAGTTACCTTCAACTGACACTCTCATCTTGAATTTTATTGTGGTTTATTAGCTTGCTGTAGGTGAACATGCACATAAAATTTACCCTGAATTTGACAAATGTCTTGTGACAAAAAACTCTGACAGCATGTGTAGCTTTATTATCATCATGGAGCTTTCTGCCATGAAAAAAAATCCTGTAAAATGCAAGGTAAAATTTAAGGAAATCTGCTTGATTTCATTTTGTTTGAGGTATCTGCTAGAAAAATTGTGCCATTACCAAGCATGTTTTGTACAAGGACAAATGTTTTTTTCTCTGTGATGATTTGCTTGTTGAAGCATGTGTGAGTAAGTCAGTACTGAAGGCTTTAGAAGAGGATTAGAAGCAAGGGGATCTTTCTGAACAGAGGTTTGATTGACTAAGAGTCAATGAAGATGGTGATCTTTCCGGGCTGTCATTAAGGTTCTAAAAAGCTGGCCTCAAGTAGGGAAAGTAGCTAAAATAGTAATTGGACAAATCCTCAAAAGATAAAAAGATATTTGTTGTGCTCATTTTAAAACTGAACCGTTAGCTGGTAGATTTTACTGAAGTTGCTGACCACTAATGGCAGCCCTGTCAGGGATGTCACTGAGATTTCAAGTTGCCGGGTAAATACAACAAGTAGGCGGGGAATCAAATGGCTAGGGATCTCTTTTGGTTCTATTTTTCTTCTATTTTCCAACAAAAGTAGCCGGGGGCCACTCTCTTAGTAGCCGGGGAAAATCCCCGGCCCCCGGCTCTTAATGACAACCCTGCCTGTTGAAGGATGCATGACTTTTGTGACATGTGTGTTCATTATTTTAATTATATCTCTTACTTAAGCTCAATGTACGGGGCAAAAACAAGAAGGAAAAGCTTGGAGGGCTCTTTAAAGGCCTTGCTAAGGGTGTGGATGAAGTCCTTATATCTGGACAAAAGGTAAATCTTGAGTTAACTTATGTATAGTTAAAGATTATAACATATTGATGTGATACCGTGCATTTAAAGGCAATAGGTATGACAATGATCTTATTCTCTATGAGCATGATATTGAGGTTTATTATTTCCTTTTTCAGAGGTTCAAAATATGAGACAGATTTTTTTAGCTTGCATTTAGTTTTACTGCAGCTTCTTTGTGGTAATTGCTATTTTGAAAAAGTAATCGAAAGTAACTAAAAAGTATTTTTGATTTATTTTAAAAAGACAAAGACATCCCAGCAGTATTTTGATATCTTTGTTTTGAACTAGTTCTGTGTCCTCACCATAAACATCTCTTGGTGACTTACGAGCTTGTGTAGGATGATGCCGTAAGAAATTGCATTAGTATTAATTGTCAAAACATCAATAAATTAAGGTGTTTGTATCCTGTTGCTAAACGACAGACTGAACTTAATTCTTTATATATAAAAAGAAAAATGCTTGGGCGATTGTATAATAAAGTTATTTGAAAAAAGAGAAAGTTCCTTAGCTATTTGCTGGTGGTAAAATTATTTGTAATTAAATTTATTATTAGCGATCACCTTTAAATAATTATTTGTTTGTTTATATAGTTAAAGGTTTGACCGTTTATGTTATTAGATCCAAACTGTCAGATTATCAAAAACTTAATTCTCGAGTTTGTTTAATGTTTTTTAAATTAGCCAATTGTACATT
The DNA here is from genome assembly GCA_964035525.1 of Porites cylindrica. Lineage (NCBI taxonomy): Eukaryota > Metazoa > Cnidaria > Anthozoa > Scleractinia > Poritidae > Porites > Porites cylindrica. The sequence goes on along the minus strand of OZ037782.1, from coordinate 11,771,560 downwards.
TGCATCATTTACTTTTGTGTATTAATAATTACAGGGTGTAACTTTTTTTTCAGGACCATGATGAGTTTTTTGAGAATGAGAAGAAGTTTTTAGTTGAATACAACATGAAGTAAGTTTTACCTGAGAGTTGAAGCTATCAAGTTTACTTTTGTTCTGTTTTTGTTGTAGTTATGAATTCCGTTAAAGGGGCTATGTAACAGTATTTGCTATCTTTTTGAAAAGCTGAAATGTGTCTTTGCATCAGTTGGATTACAAAACATACCAGTCCAGTTTTGTTATGTAAGACTATAATTATGTAGGCATTGAAACCTTTTCCTGTCATCTGTTGCTATGAATGGCAAGGATGGATTGGATTGAAATTTGTGAAAGTTGCAGGGTGCAAAGAGAGTCAGTTTTACAGCCTGCCATTCGGGCAAGCTGTAGCTAGCATGTACTAGCCCACAAGTCATTTCAACTAGCCCCAAAACCCTTTTTGATTGGCCGGATTGATTACAATCCTTCTGTAATTTGAATTTCCCCAAAAAACAGCATTTGCCCGTTGGGCAAGTTAAGAAAAAAATCACTAGCCCGATAGCAAAATCCACTAGCCCAGGCTATCGGACACGACTTTCTTTGCACGCTGAAGTTGGGACAACTTTTTCAAGTTTTACTGCTATGCCTGCAAAAATCACCGAAAACATTATTAAGGTTAGTACGTGCTCCCTGATAAAAATTGCTTGATATCTTTTAAAACTGTACAGGAACAAAGGGCAAAGTCACTGAGCAATGACTTCCTCATGAATTGACCTGAAAAGTCAATACCTTGGTGACATACTGTAACACCTTTAAATCAACAGTGTCCTGTAAGCAGTGAGGACCGGTTACTGTATTTATTTGAATAAGCGTCCAACCTTGAATTAGTGCCCACCTCGAATAAGCACCCACCCCCACCCCACCCCTTGGGTGACAGTGAGATTGAAATTGAATAAGTACTAGTATAAAGAGACTTTCGTTAAGACGGAGTTTTCTTCAGAGTAGGGGTAGTTTACAGAAACATTGCTTTGTTACATCTTCACATTTCTTTGTTACCATTTGTTGTTTTGTTGCAAAATAAACATACTACACTTGCTGAAAATGGTGAAAATCTAATAAGCACCCAGCCTCGAATAAGCACCCACCTTGAATTAGCGCCCACTCTCAAGGTCCAAAAATTTAATAAGCACCCTGGGCGGTTAATCAAATAAATACAGTATTTAAACCATTAATTGAACTTAAGGCCTCTGGATTGCAATAATTGCAGCACGAGTTCCAACCACTCAGCCACGGTGCCTCTTAACCCTTTGTGGTTTTCACTTATTAGGTTAAAGGATGCTACCCGTCAAGCTGATCGCATGACAAAGACCCACAAAAGTTCAGCAGACTCATTTATCAGGATCTCTTCCTGTATTTCACAAATGGGAACCAGCGAATACATGGACATAGATCGTTTTCTAAATAAGGTATTTTGGTTGTTTTATTTCTTTCGCCTATACTGTGGGAGTCCATAATGGTGGGGAAAAAGACATTTCTCTGTAAGCATTATTTTGTATGAGAGGGGTAGCATACATTGACATTTTATTTTACCTCACATTGAGATGAGCATCAAATTATTCAAGAACAAAAAATATTTGAAAAAAAAAATGGGTGAACATATTCATGCCAGTCATGAGACTGCAAGGTTGGCCTAAACATAAAGAAAAGAAAGAAGAGTTTCAGTAATATATTGAAGCTCTTCTTTTCTACCACTCAAGGTACTGATGTGCAACTTAAGAAGTGTAAATCTAACCAAAAGTACAAGGCTATGACAGAAATCATAAATATATAGATTTAGCCAAGGCTGAAAGCGAAGCTCACATTAAATCAAACAATAAACCTGTATTCCACGATTCAGTTAACTTTAGAGCACATTCATGTGACTTTTGAGGGAAAGGGTAAGTGATTTTGGAGAAAAATAATTTGGAAACAGCCCAATAGTGAACCAAATCTTACATCGAGTTGATAGCCTCCATTTCGGTTACAGCTTCCTCCCCGCTTGCACTGACTTTTTCATCTTCTTCGCTAGAGCTCTCAGCCTCACTCGAATTAAAGTCGTAACAATGCTTAGAAACAAGCCAGTAAGGGCAATTCTTTTTTAATTTCCGTTTCGCTGACACAGCTTTAGCAGAAAGCTCTCTGTGGTCGTTTTTATCAACAAAACAAAATAGCAATATCGCTCTCCGCATCTTCCGCCATTTTGTTCGCGTCAATTCATGAAGGATGCGTGGCTCTGAGCGTGGGTCATCCACGCGGAACACATTCGCACTATGTGATTGGCTGTTGTCTAATCCCTCTTGGGATCTGTGGTCTTAAAAATAACTTGAGACGAATTACCTATGGAATAGGGTGTGTATGGGGGATGCCTTCTCTGTCCCCTTTATCCTCTCTTGGTTTGAAACAAAGGAAAATAGAATTTAAACCAAGGTTAAAATTGAACCACAACATCTGCAATAGCAGGGTGTCCATATTTCAAGTAAACAGTTGACTGTCCCAGAAATGGTTTAGAAAAGGATTCGTGGTCATTCCAATTTTTCAAAGTTTGCCCCATTTGATTTCTAGGTTGCTGAATACTTTGAGAAAGCGCGCAAGTTGGAAGGACGCGTTGCATCTGATCAAGACCTGAAAATTTCAGACCTCCTTAGATATTATGTGCGAGACACAGATGCCGCTAAGAATCTGCTGTATCGTAGAGCTCGATGTCTACATGACTATGAGAATGCTAACAAAGCTCTGGACAAGGCGCGAGCTAAAGGGAAGGAAGTTGCTGCTGTAAGTACACCTTTGCTAGCTGACTGAATTTCAAAAGGACAAATTGCACACTGTTTTTAATGGGGAAAGATAAGCATCTTATCTCTCTGCTTACTGATCCTTAAATTCTATTTTGTTTTTCTGATTTTGTCTTTGTGTCATCTATACCTTATTTGTGTTGGAAAATATCAGACTCTCTTTTTTCCACGTTCTGCTCCATTAACGTAGCCTGCATAGCAGTTGCTTCGAAGTAATGGACGCAAGAAAGAACGAGGCGCGTGAAGGAGACCCTCTCCCCTCGCGTGTGTCCCTCGCGTGCCCTGTCCTCTCTTACGTCCATTCGTCCCAAGCGCCTCCCATGCAGGGAATATTAACGAAATGTCTCTTCTGACCTTGTCTTTTCCTTTCTACATCCTTTAACCCTTTAATCCCTAAGATCAAAATTAAAATTCTCATTTGTTGTCCCTATTCATTTACTATAGAAGTAGTGGGGAGAAGTTGATGAAATATCAAGCAAATTCATCTTGTGTGATCATGTCCTTAATTCTCATGACCACTCTATTTTACAAAGTACTGCTATTACAAGGAGAAATTTGATGCTGATCACTCTTTTCTCATAACAATATCAATACAGAATCAAGTAGAAAGGTTATAAGAGTTAATAAAATGGTTGCTAAAGGGAAAAAGACATTGTATTTAGCTCCTGGGCTGAAGTCATAATGTGCATACATTTGAACCAGCGGCATTAAACAGCCACTCTCTATTAAGGGTCCTGAAATGATTGAAGAAAAGAGTTGAAAATTAAACCTCTGTCATGGGGCCACCTCTATTAATTGGCTGTATCCATCCCAACCACAGGCGTCCCAAGCTCACGTTGGGAGTGTGTTACGTAAATTAACTTTCTCACAAGAGAGTCGGTGTCTGCGTTACAAGCAACCGTTGAGACTTTGTATGAGAAATAAAATACTGAGGTCTGCGAGTGCTGAATATCATTATTCTTACTTATTTCTCCATAAAATAAATAAAGGAGACTTGTTTGACCCCTGTCACTCTCTTCATAATACTTAACAGCAAAAAACCCCGACTAAATCGATGAATTCACACTAAAAAACACAGAAATACATCAAAGGTAAGGTAAGTCTCCTTTATTTATTTTATAGAAAAATAAGTAAGAATAATGACATTAAGCATTAGCAGACCTCAGTATTTTATTTGTCATACAAAGTCTCAACAGTTGCTTGTAACGCGACACTGACTCTCTTGTGAGAAAGTTAATTCACATAACACACTCGTAACGTGAGCTTGGGACGCCTGTCAGTGTGTCCCAATGAGAATTCTACTGAGTCCTATTGTTGTCACCTTTATTATCCTTTTAAGCCCCAATATCTAAACTCAAATTCTCCACACTAGTGTCCATACATTGCCTTATAGAATCAGTTGAGAGAACTTGATAAAAGATCAAAGAACTTTTCCTTTGTTCACCATTTTGTTAATTCTCCTAACCTTTCTTCCTGATGATGTCTTGATATAGTTATAGTCTTACATAACAAAACTGGACTGGTATGTTTTGTAATCCAACTGATGCAAAGACACATTTCAGCTTTTCAAAAAGATAGCAAATACTGTTACATAGCCCCTTCAATGGAATTCATAACTACAACAAAAACAGAACAAAAGTAAACTTGATAGCTTCAACTCTCAGGTAAAACTTACTTCATGTTGTATTCAACTAAAAACTTCTTCTCATTCTCAAAAAACTCATCATGGTCCTGAAAAAATAGTTACACCCTGTAATTATTAATACACAAAAGTAAATGATGCAAATGTACAATTGGCTAATTTAAAAAACATTAAACAAACTCGAGAAATAAGTTTTTGATAATCTGACAGTTTGGATCTAATAACATAAACGGTCAAACCTTTAACTATATAAACAAACAAATAATTATTTAAAGGTGATCGCTAATAATAAATTTAATTACAAATAATTTTACCACCAGCAAATAGCTAAGGAACTTTCTCTTTTTTCAAATAACTTTGATAGGCGACAATTGATCATGAACAAGTTATACTGACCCTGTTGGGTGTTTGTTTCAAAATAAAGTGATGTTTCTGCTAAAGATTGTGCTTATTTACAACAAACCTCAGTTGAGCCACCAACCTCCATAAAAGGACCACGTGTCATTACTCCGAGGGTGGTCGGTTAATGGACGTTCAACTGTAGTATTTGTTTGTATTCTAGTAACATGCCCTTGTAGCTTTTATGCTTCACTTGACTGTCATTTTTATCCTCATTGTCCTCTAGGCTGAAACAGCTCAGCAAGCTGCTAGTGAGAAATTTGAACACATTTCAGAGGTAGCTAAACAAGGTAAGCAAGTGCTTTAAAAAGAAAATGAAACAGCACTTTATCAAAGATTACTAGACATCTGTACATTGTCTGGGTAACTTTAAAATGGAAATAATACTGTTTTGCAATGTATGAATTTTAGTCTCTTTATATACTGGTAGTTTACTTAACTATTTGTGTGTGTTTCTCTGTTTTCTTTGTTCTTGTGTCCCTGACCTAAACATTTAAACATCTTTTCTTTTAACTGGCTGCCTGGCATTTTTAACTCTTAGGTTATTTCGGGCAGCCAGCGCCCCTATCATTGTCTGTACTATTGTTATAAATTTTTATTTTATGCATATTATGGGGTGAAATAAAGTGTTGTTGTTGTTGTTGTTTTAAATTCGTTTTTAAGTAATTCAAATCTTTGAGTATCACAAATTGTAACCAGAGACAGCGGGACACACCTAATTTCTGTCAACCATTGGTAGTTTTTTTACCGATGGGTTTAAAAATATTTGTTATCTTAGTATATTAAAGGCCGTACTTTCTGTGAATATGTGCCCTTGCAGGGCTCTAATAATTAGACGCCATCCCGCTAATAAGGGCCCACAGCTTAGGCCATGATATCAATTGAGCGCCTCCCTCCCGAATATGCACTCCTCCCCTCCACATCACTTTCTTTAATAGCAGGGATACAAAAGGAATGCGACAATCTGCAAATCATTGAAGAGGATGATCTCTAGGATGATGAGATAATTGATAAAGTCAACTCTCTCATAGCGACTACATTGAAAATAACTTTTTTGTTTCTCAGTCAAATACTGTTTTAAAAAACTCTCTAGTAAGTGACCACTTCTTAAATTTCTTATTGAAGTGACCACGACCACTTTTTCAACCAGAAATTCGACATATTCTTTTGTTTTCTATTCCTCGTAAGCGACCACCCGGCATGATCACGTATGATTGTAAGAGAACCACTGCTCAAATGTCATAAAAGTTCAGTTTTTAAAAGTGCTGCCCAAGCCTGCTGACAGATTATAGCAGTTGACTGGCAAAAATGATTGCTGTTATACGGTCTATAGGTAGAGGGTAGATTGTAAAGTTTCGACAGTTGCAAGCGCTGTTCGATGTGAAATCTTATTGTCGGTTGTCTGTTTTCTTACGTCTTAGTATGTTAGGTAATAACTTTATGCAACTGCGTTAATCAGTTCGTTTTGAGCTCTTTTCCTAAGTGCCTCTTTGTCGTGCACCACGGGTGATGGCTTATGAGAGAGTCGACTGTACCATTCACTGTTTATTGAACAAAAGACATTTAACGTTTACCTTGATAATGTTGTAGTGTTTGCGTTTGTTTTTCTATATTAAACAGACTTTGCTAAAATAAAATTACATTTCATTGAAAGGAAAACTTGATAAGCGCCCCTTCAGTTAAGCGCCCTCCTTTCAATAAATACCACCTCCCCCGTCCGCCTTTTCGTGGAAATTTAAATAAGTGCCCAGGTGCTTACTCCAGGAAATACGGTAACATGAATGAATTAGAATTTTGTTTGTTTTGGGACAGAATTGACCGACTTCAAGACAAGAAGGGTTCAGCAATTTAGGAAAAACCTGGTAAGAGGAAAACAATGCACTTAAGTAGGAAATTGAGTTGATAACAAGGTACTTCAATGCCTGTTCCAGATTTAATAGACTATGAAACATTCACAGTTGTAGGCTCCCCCTAGTTTTCTTGTACCGGTATTTTGACAAAAATAAAATAAGTCTTTCAGTGACTAAATATGTGGACACAAATGCTACCGGAGTTCTGCAATCAGTAAATAGTTTCTTCAGGAACCAATTTTTCCAGTGGTGGTGGTGGTGGGAGTGAACATAGGTGATTGGGGATAGGTGATTGGGAAATTGAGTTGATAACACGTACTTCAATGCCTGTTCCAGATTTAATAGACTATGAAACATTCACAGTTGTAGGCTCCCTAGTTTTCTTGTATTTTGACAAAAATAAAATAAGTCTTTCAATGACTAAATATCTGGACACAAATGCTACCGGAGTTCTGCAATCACTAAATAGTTTCTCCAGGAACCAACTTTTCCACTGGTGGTGGTGGTGGGAATGAACGTGAGTGATTGGGGGAAGGGATGCAAGGCCTTGGCTGCTTTTTAAATGTTCTGGATCTCCCCCTTGGATTAGTTTGAATTGGTTAGGAGTGACTTGCCTTGGGCAAAAATGCATAAATTTTGAAGGTGAATCATTCCTAAAACTCATTTGGTTTTTAAATAGTGTAACATAATTATTATTTTTATAATGTGAAATAATATTATAATGCTATTAACCAATACATTTTTCCTTAGACTGAAAGAGCTGAGCTGGAACTTAAACATGCAAAGGTAAACATCAGTAATGATAGCTGTTTTTTAAGCAATAAAATGAATTTGGCCAAATGCAGTGAACTATTTTCTTTGAAGAACCATTTTTCTTGTTAACCACTTTAAGTCCCAGTAGTGACCATCATCAATTTTCTCCTCACAATATCCATACCTTGTCAAGAGATTAGGTCATGAGAATGAATAAAATGATCATCAAAGAGAAAATATCAAATTCTTTCAACTTATTCTTAAAAGAAATGTATGGAGATCAGTTTGGAGAATTTGTGTGTGGATATTTGGGCTTAAAGGGTTCATTAAGCAATAACTGGATGAGGCTGAGTATGATCTGCAGAATTATGGGCACCGAGGAGGGTGTTATGTATTAGGCCTATAATGTCAAATACTCATGTTGACGTCATTTCCAAGAAGGGAAAGGATTTTTATCACATTTTATTCGACATAAAAATTCAAACAGTAATTTTCTCTAGCTGTTTACTCTTGCTTATTGATCACTGATGTTCGTGTTCTATCAGAAAACGTTTCTAGGACACACGATATCCCAGAACTCTTTGTCTATATGACTTTCTTAGAGCTGCAAGAAATTTGCTTCATGACTGTTCATCTCGTTTCATTTTCCTCTACAGGCACATGTCAACCTACTGAAAACGACATTAGCACAGTTGAAAGAATTGTAGTTATCACACCCGTATTAAAATAAAATTACTCATTAAGTCATGTCCTTTGTAGTAATAAATTTCAAAACAAAAAGCTGTATTTCTTCGTCAATCCAAAAAAAGTTTTCGTTAAATGTGAAAAATATGATTTTTTAAATTGGTTATAACCGAAATTCATAGCATTACGACTACATAAGAGTCCTGTAAACAAGTACATTACCCTGCTTAAATCGCTCTAATTTTTATGTGAAATAATAAGAGCTTATTTTGTCAGAATTGTAGGTTTACGAATTGTTATACCCTGACCAAGTTTGCAGGTTCCTTATATTTAATTTTGCGGATGACTTGTAACAGCATCGGCTTTGTAAACGCGTTACCTGAGAATTATTTTCCCTGGTAGCGGAAGAGAGGCTTTGCTGTTCGGAAACATTGTACTGAAAAACCAGTGCTTACTTTCTGCCAAATAGAACGCCAGCTAAAATTTGGGTTTTGAGGGCGTGGTACTTTGTAGCGGAGCTATTGGCACGATGGAATTCTGGTTATATTGGTAAAAGCAGGAAAAGGGAACTATCTCTCAAAGTGTTCCTGTTTGCCAAAAGAGAAATTTTTCTTAGAAAGGAACGTTCAATCGTAGCAGTTGGTTTTTCTATACAACATGGTGCTCCTTAATCACGGTATACGTCAAAGCAATTCTTGCCTGCGAAAGGTTTCATGACACCTTCAGTAATTGACACTGCAAAGGATACCCACTCTTCCAGTGCGGAAACGGTTGTGAACAAGAGAGAATAATAATGGAACAGACAGGGAATCTTAGGGGGTTGGCCGGGATATGTGAGTTTGACTAGAGTTGGTTTTAGAGGTTGTATCCAAACTCTAATTTCTGAGACGTCCGCATATTTTAATCGAGTGTTTGAAACGTCATAAAGTACACGCGCCACTGTCTGAAAGCAAACAGTGTAGAATATATATGGTAATGGCGACTATCTTAACACAGGGGCACCCAACGAGAACATAGTTCAAAACCACTTAAACATAGCATTGTTAAACGTATTTTAGTATTTAAACGGTAGATATAGGCATATTTTTATCCCCTAAAATTTTTTCATCTGTTCGGATTTCCTAGCTGAAAGTCTAGTGATCCGAAAATTATAGGGATCAAAACTTACGTTTTCGAAAATCTCAGCCAGAAAAAAGGCTCCCGAAAATTCTAGGTGACTTTTAAGGGTAAAAATCGGTTAAAAATGGGCAACTATAGTAGTTTTTAGATGTTCGAAAATCCTAGGAGAGGCAGGCAAGCAAAAAATTTTACAACAAATGTTCCGAAAATTCTAGATCTCAAATCGTCTTCCGAACAGATATTTTTCCGAAAATTGTCGTTGGGTGCTCCTGTTAACACTGAATAAAAGTGTGCGGACCTCTCCGGAAACCAACTTTCGATTTATTTCTTGCGTTTAATTAGTCTGAAAATAACTTAGATGAAATTTTCATATCCCAAGGGCTTGACTGGGTGTTTCCCTCTTTACCCCGTTCTTCTCTCTTGTTGTTAACCCCCCTTCCCCTCCTTGTAAAAGCTTTGCGCCTTATGGAGTGGATTGGGTTGGAGGAAGTGGAACTAAAGCGGCAGAATTATGGATTCACTATGATAAGCTGATGTATTAGGTTTGTAATATGATTTGGATGGAAAAATGGTAAAGTTGTTTGTATGGATAAATAAACTTGTTAAAACCATTGTTTGATCAGTTTCGTTTTGTGAGACTCTGGTATGTTAGCGTTTGGCGTTGTCAAAACGGTAGCTTTCAATTTTGTGGTCTTTTTGAGTTATCACACAAAAGACTTCCTCAACACTTAGAAATGAGCATAATACAACCGTTTTGTTGAAAGCAACTAAGGTTAAATTTGAACTGACTTTAAGTCATGTGAAGTTGTATCAAAACAAGCTGTCTCCCCCTTTCGAGAAACCGCCCTTATATCGTATTTCAGACTAAAACATTTGATTTCCGCCACCATATTGCAGACCTGGTCCCAATTTTCAAAAGGTTTACAAAGCTATCTACTGCATAAATCACAGGATCACTATCCAGTGGATAACGCGATTGGTTTTCCTAATACTTATCCCACTGGAAAGTGATTTAGCCGGTGGATAGCGTTATCCAGCTTTGGAACAACCGGAGCCTGATCAATTGTCCGCAAGAGAAGAATGGAATAAAAAAACGTACCCAATTACACACTGATTACAGACTCGTGTCTGCTTTCAGAGGACACAAAACTTTGCTTTAGACCCCGTTTACATGGAGTGGGGGATCCCGGTCTAGTGGGGCTCGGTTTCTTTTGTTTTGTGTCCTCCAGAGCGTGAAAACAAAAGAAACCAACCCCACTAGACCGGGGTCCCCCACTCCATGTAAACAGGCCCTTGGAGGACTCAGCTACCCCGCTGTCCCAAGTCACCCTACACGAGATAGGTAATTCGGAGACTGGTAACAGTCCGTTAGTTTTCTAAGTTTCACCACCAGGCCCAGGTCGTTCAAAAGCTGAATAGTGCTATCCACCGGATAAATCACTATCCAGCGGATACGTATTACGGGAACCAATTGCGTTATCCGCTGGATAGTGATTTATCCGCTGGATAGCGCTATCCAACGTTTGAACAACCGGGGCCAGGGATGCGCACGCGTTAGAAATTAGGGACTTTACGGATCCAACGACGCGGACGGCAACGAGAACGTCAAAAGAACAATAGGTTTAATTAGCAAAACAACAACTTTGCACGTGCGTCACACTTTGTTTGTGCATTTCTTTCCCGCTTATGCACGACTGCGACGTGAAAATACGTTATTTCGCGTTTTATGGAGGACGTAAAGAAGCAAAGACGAAATTCTATTCCTCTTTTTGAGCTTGGATATGGTCGCTTGAAATTCAGCTTCAGGAGGGTCCGCCTACATTTAACAAAGTACGTGGGTAGGAATAACGCTATAAAGACTGAAAGAACGCAAATTCACTTTTTAAGCGACGTTCTTTTTTGCCGTCTCGTCGTTGGATCTGGTGTCAAGGTCTCTTTTGCAAAAGCGCTGCTCCACGAATTTTTTAAGCGAAAAGGCGGAATGCAAACAATCTTGTTGGTAACTTCTCCATTCTTATTGGACGCCAAATGATTGATTATTAAATACTCACAAATGACAATTTAAATTCTTTTTTAATTCTGCCCTGTCTCCTTTAGCTCAGCAGGTTATTATCTGAATACAACAGGGGACCATAATATTTACAAAACAATGGTTTCAACGTAAAAGGCACTTTGCTACGCTTCACGCCCTTCTATTGCTAGCATCTCAACTTTGTAAACTGTTTAACTTATTATAAAACTCCTAATAAAGAACTTTTAAAGCTTCCTCTTCACTAAAAAGTGTGTTTTGTTTGTTCCTCATCAAACTACATAAAATGTATCCTCCAGAACAGTAAGTTACACTATTCCATGCCTCAAAAGATGATGCGTGACCGTTTGGCATTAAAATGTCATTTTCTTGAGCTCTTTGTTTGGCATTTGTTCATTCAATACTGCGTACTTTGTCATTGACATAATTAAGGAAATTGAAATATAATAATTTCTCGTCTGTCATAGGAAATTATTTCTTTTTTTTGATAGGTTGTACCCTCAATTTAAGCCCAGCCACTTCTTCCATCGTAGAAGGAACGGGATATTCGCCGGCGAAAGATTTCGGCGAGTATTTGGCCATCACCATTCTCGCCTTGTTCAGCCGAAGGTTCGTGTTCAAGTGGTGCGGATCGGATGAATAACAAAGGGACATTTCTCCGACGATACAGAGTCGCGTTTCATCTTTTGAACCGACCACCATGCAGAGGCCACTGGACGGGATCACTACAACAGCGTCTCCACTCTCTACGTCCAACGGCTCGATAAACCGGGGTAGCAACACAACAGATGCAGAGAGAGAGCCTAAACAAGTGTTTATGTAGTGAATGCCAGTCTTGCTCTGCACCCAAAGATTTGTCCCTAGATCCTCGAATTTCTTCTCCAGATTTCTCAAAGCTACTTCTTCAAGAACGGTCTCTGAAGTACTCCAAGCATCTAAGTGGCTGGTCAGGATATAGCTAAGCGAATCAGGCTCCTCTCCGATGATAGCGAGCGTGTAGCCAATGCCTAATCCAGGCACGTTCTTCAGGGGCGAATATATGACTCCCGCTTTGCTCTTGGGGTCTATTTTCGCCAACAAATCCTTGGTCACGTCAACCCAAGACCTCGCTTTGAGTACTGGGTAGATTCTTTCGCGGACAGCTGCGAAATCTTCTATTGCTTCACGGTTGACGTTGACAGTACTGGATTTTTTAACGGGCTTTCCTCCTGAAGCCCCTTCTTCCTCTGTGTTCGCGACTTCCGATTTCTTCACCGTAAATGTAAATCTTTCTTCCGAGGCGCTTGATTTAGAGATTGTCGCCGTTTCTTGGGATGATACTTTCGTCGTAAATCTCATGCTCGACTGTAGAAAGGCACTCGTGCACGAGCAATAAAAAAAGACTTAACTGTTCTTTATGTAAACCTCAAGGGAAACGTACACATCAAGAGCTTGCGCTTGTCATGAGTTTAATGTATAAATAGGCGATAAGACCACCGTAAATATAGCTGTGTGACTGTAATACAATGATCCTATTATGTTGAAACAATATACGTGAAAGTCGATTGGCTTTGAATTGGGTCTTGTGGAATGCCGCTTAGGACCTCGCCTTAGGCTGCTATAAATACCATAAATAGATCCACTTGAGTAGCTGCATGTTTCACTAAATTCACCCGGGGGGACTCAACACTCAACATAACTTTATACGGGGAGGCTCTGTCCCAAGGTCTAACCCCTTACCCAATAATACAGCATTTTTGACAAAAAGGTGCCCTTTTCGCTCCTCATATTGAAAAATGGTACTCCTTTGATGTACCTAGTTCAGGGACTTGTCAGAAATTAGCAGGGAGAGATGGGGTGGAAACAGAGGGAGGGTCACAACTTTTTGAGACTGCAGAAAAAGGAGGGGTCATGAAAAATGGGCCGTTAAAAGGGGGAGGGTCATGCAAACATGTGTCCGTGATCATGTAGAGGTTCACCCACAGAAGAAAAAAGAAGTTCTTTATTTTGTCTAGAAAACCTGGGAGAAATAGGAGAGTCGAGTGATCAGCTGTCAGAATCAGAGTTGGACTCTTAGTGCTGTCATCTAAAATGCATGTATAAGGCATTACAAAGAACAGATTAGAAATATATTTTGAACTTTCATAATACTGACTCACCCTAAGTGTATTGCAAGAACTAGATTTTATCATTTATACAAGAGGGGGAGGGTCATGATATTTTTGGCCAAGGTCAAGGGGAGGGTTAGCAAATTTCACTCCCATTGCAGGGATGGGTCACCTCATTTCCGAACCCAAATTTAAAATTCCCACCCCCCTCCCCCCCTGCTAATTTCTGACAAGTCCCTCAGAACTTTACACTTTTTAACTGCTGTAAATGCACTGTTTTTCAAATATGAATAAATCGTAAAACCAGAACGTTTTATCGACTTTTTCAAAGCTATAAAAATCCATCTGTCAGCCCTCTTGGGCCTTGCTACCAACCGAAATGACAGATTTCTCTACCCTTTCACCCGGAAGCCTGAAAATGGTACCCCCTTCGAACGGAGCCTAGCCTACCCAGTATAGGTCATTATAGGGAGCTGTACCCCCGGATATAATTGGTAATCAGCTTGGTCGCTATGATCAAAGGTATACTCTCTAACTCTCGTGGAGTTTGCTTATGGGTACTAAAAGATAACTTAAGTGTTGTAAAGACATGTTTCAAAAACAGAATCAAGAATAAAAAAATACGACCAAGACAAATATTAAAGAAAATGATAACGATTTCTTTTTTCAAGAATCACTGCAAAAACTGTGTACATTCAAACTTAACATACGGCCAACCTGACTCCTCGAAATTAACCACATCTTAATTAAAGACATAGTTTCCAGAAATATGTATACGGTATCTTGAAATGAGTTTATTTGTTAAGAGAAAGTACATTTTTTAGTGAACCAATGGGCCATGAAGGTGTCAACTTAATGATCTATAGTTGGTCGTTAAAAATTTTAATGAAAGTCTACAACTATTAATTTGCGTAACAAAGAGCAATTTTAAAGACTGGTGCGGGTTTCTTTGTCAGGACAGAAATTATCATTTTAGAAAGGAAAGAAAAAACTTTTGTTTCTATTTTGCCTAGGAAGGGAGGGTCTTTGCCCGCTGTCAGTGTTACGAAGCCTGGGTGAAAAAAAGGAATGCCCAGATTATTTTCACATTTTCTCAAACTCAGAAAGCACCACTGAGCAGATCGGAATAATAATAAAAACAAACTCCGAAGGCACCACTGGACAGATCGGAAAACACAGGTTATAATATCAGGCACCCACCACTGTCAGTTTGCATTCATTTTTGAGCAAAGCCCGGAAGGTGTTTTTAAAATAGTGCTCAAAAGTTTTTCAACTCTAAAATGGCGTCTCTCAGTCTTCGAACATCTTTTAAATTAAAGTAACTTGAACAGTATTTATTTGCAAATCAATTTAGGGTAATTGTTATCGTAAGTCTTTATTATCTTGTCGACGCGTTATCGTAGACATTTTAAAATTTCTGAAAATCTTCGTGGTTTTAATTTATGTGTTTTTTGTCACAACCTTACAGTTACAAGAAAGAAAAAAATAAAATGAAATAAATAAATAAAAAAAGAGAAAACTATATGTTTGAATCCTTTATTGAAACGTTCATGCGTCTTAGAGTTTTCCTTTTGAAAATTCAACTGAAAATACCACCAGAACTAGTTTTTCTTCCGGGGCTATACATGTTAGTGTTACAACAGAAAGAAAGGGCACCAGTTTTCCTCTTTTTAGTTGTTCTAACTTTCACCATCATCTTTGAAATGGAAACCCCTTCGGTTAAACTTTTTCTCCTAGTTACTCAAGCTCTTTTCTTTCACTTTGAATTGAGGTTTTCGTACGCGTTTTTTGGTAACTAGGGAATAAAATAGATAAGGGTGACGTAGTTAGTTTTCTGTTGGGCGTGCATGTACGTGCCAAGTGGCACATAAGGCAACCTTCTGCTATGTATGTGTATCTCAGTTTAGCTATGAGTTCCCCTGGTCCGTCATTTACCGTTGAAACAGAAATAGTTTCGGTCAAAAGCCAACCAGGTGCAAACCTTATAAATGAATGCTTGGAACCGTTCAATTTCCTGTTGCTTGCACGTCTTGCCTAGCGGGCCAAGGTAAGGACTCTAGAGCGCGTGTTAGTATGTATAGTATTATATGGCAGCTGTTTTAGATTATCTTTTGCTTAGCAGCCAGAGTAAAAAGCCTACGATCGGGCGCTCCCAAGTATCTCTATTTATGTCCTTTCCCCTCTCTTCTCAAAAAGAAAAAGATAGGGCCTGATCGCAGGGGTCCGACTAAAAGGTAATGAAAACAGTTATGACTGTGGTTTAAACTTTACATCAACTGGTCAAGCAAGTTTCTTGTCATTCCAGTCTCGTGTCATAGGTTAGAGGTCATGGCCATTTGCACAGTTGGGTTTCCTTCTGATCAGCAAGCTCCAAACGTTTTACATAAAATGTTCAGAATGAATTTACCATTGAAGGATTGCTTCTTCTCCACCACTAGCATGCTAGCTTTTTACGGAGATAAAGGAATCATTGGTTATAAGGAAAAATTAAGCACACGGTCTGTCAGAATTTGCTGTGAGTTCGGTCATTCTAGTTCAGATTGTTACCTGTGTACTATTTTCGAACGAACAGAACTGACAGGTAAAGATAGACTCGTCCATGATCCCCTTACGAGAACAAACAGCATCAGTGTGTCAGATATACAGCAGTCTTTATTCTTTCCGTCTAAATAAAGCTGGGGCAAAATGCGTTGAAAAGGTTTATCTAGGGTGGCAATTGTAATATTACCCCTAACTTTAGCAAATTTTGTGAGTATTTACATTGCATTGAACAGATCATAAAAATAAGTTATTTCATTAATCACATGAGATTCAGTAAAACCTAAGTAACGCTAGCCAATATGATTATAGGGTAACCACAGCCTCGGCCCAAGAGCCGCTGGTCTTTTTGGCCGTCGGTTCCTGGGTTCGGTCCTCGTGCTCAGTCTCCTTCGGATAAGAGGGTTAGACGCAACCTCGTCCCGAAGGTTTCCAATCAGTATTCCAATATGTCCCGAGGGTTTCTTACCTAAAAAGAGTTCACTGTATACATGCGTGGCACACAGCTAGAGAGGGTCTAGTTAAAGTCACCGGCCGTTTCACGATCACAAGTAATCTCCTATTTGGCTTGTGTTATTTAAATAGCTAGAAAAATCATACCCTCACAAATCATAGGACAAAAGCACGGGCAAGCAAAACAAAACAAAGCGAAAGGGAGAAAGAAATACATCTATATACACAAGTACTGAAATTTGCTCTACGAGCAATCTTTGTCTGATATAAAAATATTTTAGCTACTAAGCTAGATTAAGTATAGATCTTCTTTGGTTGTATATTTTGTTTTCCCAATTCAGATCACGTGGTGTTCTCGGGGAAATTTCATGTCTTATCCTTACATAAGGACGTTGATTGGACGAAATTTGAAAGAAACAGTTGTCTGGGGGGTAACATCAAATGGCCTGAAACAGCAAAACCAAACATACATGCTAGAAAAATCTATTGCCGCTGTAATTAGGCCAAGATGCATCTGGCTTTTCCACCGTCAATAAAGCGAGACCAGAAGGAAATAATTCAAATACTTTCTACTGCTAAAAACCAGTTCTCCAGTAGCCTAATGCGCTGTACTTGGCAATAGGGACCTTAAGATCCGACGGAGGCGACGGCAACAAGAACGTAAAAAAGCAATTGACTAGCAAAACAACAACTTCGCACGTGCGTCACGCTTTTTTGTATATTTTTTTGCCACGTTTTATGGAGGACGTAAACAGGCAACGACTGAATTTTCTTTTTCCTTCTGAACTTAGATATGGCTCTTAGGAATTCAACTCTAGAAGAGTTCGCCTACATTTGACAAAGTAGCGCTGCCGTCACCGTCCTCAGATCTTAATGGTCGCTAGTGAAACACGACTAGATGGTAATAGTACAATTCTGTGACTGTGGTACGGTAAAGGGAAATAGAGGTGCGAAAGAAAATAGCCTCCAACGTGAAACGTACTTTTGTAGTGGTATGACTGAGGTATAGCGTCAGATTCTGACTCATGTTCGATACAGAGAAAGGCTTTCCGGTAGGTACATACATTTGACATGTTAAGCAAGGGATATCTGACCTCTTTATAAAGCTTACTCTCGTACTTAAGGTGTTAAAAGCCACAGTGCGCCATTTTCTTACCAAAGGCCGAATTGTATGTTTATGTTACGACTAGATAACCAGCGATCATTGTTGAGACGTCGACAAGTTTGTTTAACCAAAGGAAATCACTTTGGTAAAACTAGACTCCATGGGTCAAAGTTTGGGTAACGCTATGAACGAAATAAATCGTTATTCAGTGTAGATAAGTATTAGGAAACCAATTGTGGTGTCCACTGAACAGCATTATCCATCTTTTGAACACCCAAAGACAGATGTTTATAGCTTGCACGTGCAGTCCCGCTCAGTTTATTTCCCCTTCGCTGGCACTCTCCTCCCCAGCGCTTTTCTCTTTTTTCCTCCGCGGTGACCTAGAGCGAGAGCGGGAGCGGGAGCGCCGCGATTTTTTCTTGTCTTTCAACGACTCCCTCGTGTGCGATCGCGACCTCTTCGGGGATTTGTCGTCCTTCGTCGAGTCCTCTTGTTCTTCGGGATCGATTTGTTCTTTGTCGAGTTTCTCTAGTTTGGGTTTTTTCTCGTCTTTCTTGGTATCCTTCTCCAAGATCTGCAGTAAGGAACGTGGAATATGCGCACGCTGATAGGAAGATAAAGAGGAATAAAAAAATCATATAATTTCACATCCTGCCACTGTTTCTTAATACTAGGCACTGTTATAGTTAGGATTAGTCAGTGAGTATATCATATTTCGAGTATCACTGTAAAAAGAAATACGAAACAAGTAAAGTAAAAACTTGAAATATTCAACGTATCTTGTTGACGTCTGTTACTTCATTTTTTTGCTTCAAAGGTTGCGAACAGTTCTTATCAAAAATATGACACTCGTAGCAAAGGCTTTTCAAAGTTATAAAGGAAAAGCCCTGGAAAGAAGTTTGATATAAAACGACTATACCTGGTGTGGGGTGAATGACTGAACATGCGCAACCAAGTTCTCCTTGAGCTCAGGACAGATCTGATTAATAATAAAAAATTACTCTGGTAATTCAGAACTACAAACACATAAATTTCGCCTTGACAATATCCATCTACAGAAAGCTTAACACTATTGCTTTTGATAACGGGGGCTACTTCCTGGATATCATTACTGAAATGCGAAAATAGGTCTCATCCATGGCGAAACTTAGACTGCTACTAAAGCTAACGTTAATAAACTAAATATACACGAAAAACGCCTTGATAGGTCAGGACTAGTTCATTATATAGTATAGATAGTATGAACCCAACGCAAAAACCTGAAAACCCTTATGGAAGATATTTCCAGACAAATCATATTTGGTGCTTACCTCGAATACACTCTCTAACTGTCGAGAAGGCAGCTGTAGTAGGACCGAGAAGGACTGAGGTTTCGTCATCTGCCAAAACACAATTACCAAATGACATGTCAGCAGGTCACATCTTAACATAAGGTAAAGGTAAGGTAAGGGCGCACACGAGCCAAAGGCCCAAACGGCCGGAGCTTATCCCGGTTTTATTAGCATGAAGCACCTAGGAGTATTGCTACTAGCCCCTGGATAGGATGCTAGTCCATCACAGGGTTACGCCCCAGCAGTATGTCGCCGGTACCCATTTATACACGTGGGTGAAGAGGGACAAAGTAGAGTAAAGTTCCTTGTCTAAGGGAACAACGCGACGGGCGAGGCTCGAACTCCGGACCTCCAGATCCGGAGTTTGAGGTCTTAATCACTCGGCCACACATGCCTCCACACATCTTAACATACTGTTCACAACAAAGAAGGATTTTTTTAAACGTTGCACTAGTCTGCTACACAGCCGTTTTCAGTGTCGTCACGCAACGCTCCTCCCCACTAACGGCTGCTGAAAACCGAACTACATTCCTTTCCCGTGATTAGCCAATTATAATTCAGCTCCCATTTTCTGGAAAGTGTTCGCGCCACGTTTGTGGTACTGTGACTCCTCCAATCACAGCTTTGCTTTTATCGGTGCCCCATGTGTGAATGACAGAATAATCAAAACGTCGCGTGAAAACAAGCAATCAACTAGAGCAGTGTTGCCGTAGTCGAGTCCTATTTAAAATTTAGGAGATAAGCACCAGCAGCAAGCAAGTCGAGCAAATTGCGGTGCACAACATGGATGCGCTCATAAAGTTGCCAGGTAGAGTTCGGGAAATCGCTCATCGATAATTTAAAAGATTGGTTTTTGAATCAGTACCCTTGAGAGTTTAGTATTCACAGGAACACAATGAGCACATCCGGCACATTTAAATTCTTCATCACATATCAGTACATATGCACGTTAAATGAAGAACCAACCGATCCTGGTAAAAGTCTTCTAGGCCTATCAAACCTTTCTTTCACTTGGAACTTTCTTGACCGCTTAAAACAAACTTTTTTTACAAATTAACCTTTTCGTTGCTTGAAAACACAGAGCCCGTCTAAAGTCAGCGACGATTGATTGATTTGTCGAAAACTGAGAAGCGTGCTCGCGTCCTAGCGCCCCGCGGCTCACGTATTGTCAAACTTCTTGTGCATGATTGGCTTGTTCGTTAGACCACAAACACAAAGGGAAAGGAATGTAGTTCGGTTTTCAGCAGCCGTTTGTGGGGAGGAGCATTGCGTGACGACACTAAAAACGGCTGTGTAGCAGACTAACGTTGCACAGGAAGCGTTTGACAAAGCTGTTTTAATAGAACACAAGAAGCGAGTCACATATGAAGCCCAGTGGCACTGCTCTCCATGAACCTCTTCCGTAGCTCAGTAGATGGAGCACCACCCCACCCGGTGTTGATGGGATGTCATGGGTTCCAAACTCGCCAAGGAGTTAGTTATTTTACTTTGTCTAAAGATTATGAGTGACATAACGATCATTACACCTTCTTAGTGGTACCTTATTCAGATGATGACCATATTGATATGCCCAACTTAATTAAAATGATAAGATTAACCAAAATGTCAAAAAATAAATTCTTGCTTAATAGTTTCTTATTTTACAATTCATTTGTTTAATTCTTTTTTCTTTATTGTGTTATCTAGTCCTCATCCATATTACGATTTTAATTTCATTTATTTGTAAACTGTAAACTTTCCTTAGTTAGCCTTAGGCTTAATTTCATATTTTGTACGCATTGTCCCGCCTCGAATAGCCTTGCTAGCTGCGGGCAATGCTTCTGTAATAATACAGGTTTATCAATAAACTTTGTTGTTGTTGTTTTTGGTCAATTTGAGGTTGCGTTTGAGACGGAGTGGGTGTTGTGTTATCTTGAAAAGCACCATACCATACGAGTGTTTTGAGGAAGGAATGGGCCCTTTGCAGCTAAACAGTCACACAGTACAAAAACACCTTTCTGGCGGGCAAACGACGAAGTGGGTCGCTGAGCAAAAAGGAAATTGTTAATCTCTTTGTTTTTCCTCCCCAACGGTATCTCACGCTGTCCGTCGTGTTTTTGTCCCGCGTGACCGTTTAGCTCCAAGGGGCCCATTTTGACCCTTTCTCCTGCGCATCCTTATAAGAGCCAATAAAAAAGCGATAGCGTCCCCAAGACAGTCCCATAGTGCAGTTCGACACGAAGACCTATTGTAGTCTCACTCTAAGCCTGAAAATGGCCAATATAAAAGGGGACTGAGTATAGTTCAGGATATCAAGAAGGATGACTGCTATTACCTGGCAACATTTGACAAATCCTTGCCAGACTTTCGGTTGTTTCCAGACCTGCATAATGAAGAGACAAGAATGAAAGGCGATCACAGACACTAGGGAGTTTGAGCAAAGGCGTTTTTGAGTAACGCACATCGACCGGACGTGAGGGGTTTTCCTCTTTAACATATCTTGAAACTGCCAAATTCGTAATGCTTAGTGTCTTTGGGACGACTTGCCCAAAAATGTAAGCGAAACCACTGCCGAGGTTTTGCAAAAAACGCGCTTCCAGTTGACACGCGTCGCTCAGAAACTTCTTTGCTTAAACTCCTTATTTAATCCAAGGTCTTTAACCCAGCTTTACCTCTACCGGCTACTAGAGAAGCAAAGCTTTAAAAAATCAAGGTCATATATCGCAAAGTTATCAGCAGTACAACTTTTACCTGTTTGGTGATCAGTTTAGCGAGTATGTTCATAACGAAACCAACTAATCGAGGACATATGCTGAGAGACTGGATCACCTGCAAAGAAGCAAAATAAAAGAGACGTGATTTATCAATACATTCTGGCGTGGATTCTGGTCATTTTATCGAAAGCTTTCCTAGAAGGTCCATGTTATTAGCTGATTTAAAGAAGATCACATCGGGCATTGGGAATTGCTCACTGGGAAGCTGTTGCTTGGTGGTCAAATCAAATCATTGCAGTGAGTTTTGTGTAACTAAACGCCCAATCGCCAATAATCAATTGATTCGCCACTTTAGAATCGAGAAGGGGACTGGAAGAGCGCAATTATTTCTGAGATCGTTATTGGGGAGGTGCTGATCAGCTATTGGCCAATTTTTACTCCTGTCCCAGAGGTCTTTGCGAAATTTAACTCGGCCCAGTTCCCTTCTCGTTTCCACGGTGGCGAATTCGCCATGTTAAAAACGAGAAGGAAACTGGGCTGAGTTAGCTTTCGCAAAGGCTTCTGGGATGTTTACTGGGGACGCGCTGGTCAGCTATTGGCCAATTTCTTTCCCTGTCCCCACTAGCGATCCCAAAAGTCTTTGCGAAAGCTAGCTCGGCCAAGTTCCCTTCTCGTTTCTACAGTGGCAAATTTCCAAAGCAACCTTTTTTTAATTAGGTGTATATGAAGGTACGTATACTGATCAGACGATACTGGCAAAGAAATAATTACCGTTCTCATGAACAGGGTTGGGAGAGGATTCATTTCCATCAGTTGTTGTAAAACCACTGCCAACACTTCTTGAGTGTAAATAGTCTTCTCAGCAAAACACAAGCTGCTAGCTGCGTGTGGACAAAAAATAGTAATTGGCTTTACGCAAGAGACTATAAAGGGGACAGAGAGGGCATCCCCCATATCCACCCTATTCCATAGGTAATTCGTCTCGAGTTATTTTTAACACCACAGATCTCAAGGGGGATTAGACAACAGCCAATCACATAGCGCGAATGTGTTCCGCGTGGATGACCCACGCTGAGAGCCACGCGTCCTTCACGAAATGACGCAGAACAAAATGGGGCAAGACGCGGAGAGCAATTTTGCAATTCCTTTTGTCGACGAAAACGACTACAGCGAGATTTCTGCGAAAGCTGTGTCAGCTAAACCGAAATTAAAAAAGAATCGTCCTTCCTCTCTTGTATAGAGCTAACAGTAGAGCAGGGAAATCCTTAACACACTGAATATTCTCTCAGGATCATTTATAAGTTACAGTTTGAAGAGAGCAATTTCTGGTTTGATGTTTATTTTTTTCAGTCTTTATTGCGATTATTCCTACCCACTTACTTTGTCAATTGTAGGCGAACCCTCCTAAAACTGAATTTCAAGGGACCATATTCAAGCTCAGAAAGAGAAATAAAATTTCGTCGTTGCTTATTTACGTCCTCCATAAAACGCGAAATTAAGCATTTTCACGTCGTAGTCGTGCAAAAACGGGAAAGAAATGAACAAAAAAGTGTGTTGCACGTGCGAAGTCGTTGTTTTGCTAATTAAACCTATTGTTTTTTTGACGTTCTCGTTGTCGTCCGCGTCGTTGGATCTTAAACTCCCTAAATTGTACAAACGGCCGGTTTCAATAGACCGACGAAATTTCTCATTTTATTAAAGCACTGAGGTTACGACAACTTCGAGTTAAACTGATTTCACGGGTTGTCAAAGAGTCCAGCGATTCCTTTTTCCCAGGTGAGCGCCGACTCATTTCGCTTCAATATTCAGGAATGCTCTCGATCTTTTTACGCTTTCATTGCCTCTCGCCCGACATGTTTTGCACGGCGTTTGGTCATGCGAAACCTCCACGAAACATCCACGCCTCGCGCGAGGTAACTTTATCCCGATTCTAAAAATAACTCGAGACGAATTACCTATGGAATAGGGTGTATATGGGGGATGCCCTCTCTGTCCCCTTTATAGTCTCTTGGCTTTACGGTATCAATCGCCTTCGGAGACTGAGGAAACGCTAATCATGAGGGAATAGTAACAGGCGGAATTAAAGCAGGCAAAGATTACTACAAAAACGAGACGGCACAAGGGGACTTACTATTAGGGACAATCAGAAGTAATGAATATAAATGTTTCTGGAACGATTCGGTATATGCCCAGGCGCATGCGCTGCTGCTCAGCCTACCCTAGAGCTGCTGAGTAAGTATTCAATCCCAACAAGCTGGGGCTGGATTCCCGACAAAAGCTGTTTTGAATTCTTTAAAAGGGAAAAAGTCTGGGTTTAGTTTTCTGGAGAGGGTCACGACTGGTTCAGTCAGAGAAAGTGGTGAAGATTTTTTCTTTTCTAGTGCTCGACCATTAAGCACAATAACAACTCTGTGGTTAAAAATTACAAGTAGAGTACAGATGCCTTTGAATGGTTTATGTAGTAATAGCAAAGGCGAGATGCTTTCAACCAGCCGCAGCTAACAAAAGTACCTTTCATAACAGATTTCATGTCGCTCTTGGCCTCGATCTGATGTAGAGCAACGAGCAGTTCCGACGGACTGAGGGGACTGGTTGCGGATACCTTTGAGTCACCTGGAAAAAGGGATAAGTTTGCATGAAACCACAATGTAAGGTCTTTGGGAAGGCGGGAACGAGAAAACGGACGAGAAGTCGCTTCGTCTCTCTTCTTCCTCCTTCCCATGGTCCATTGCCCTTCGTCACCAGTCACTCGCGCGTGTCACTCGCGTTTCGCGCTTGTTCCATGGGAAATACGAAGCACCTAAGGGGGGAGGTTGGCAGTCATTGGATAGTGTAAACAAGAAAAAAAAATGTTTTATCCGATATCCAGAAAGTTACTTTTGAGGGTGGAGAGATGCGACGAACGGAAATACGCCTACGTTCATAGGCCAATATCCAGGCACCCATGAGTTTAGCTATGAATCTAATTTTTTCGTTGGACATAATCAAAGAACACTAAACATGACGGCTACTGGAGCCAATAAAAACTCTGCAATCACATCATGCAATCTTACTTCTTGAATCTATAGACGAGACCCCATGGCGCATTCAACGTTACCTAGTACTATTTGTTTGGTGAGGTCTAGTGGGCTTAAATGATGGCTACTTTCCGATCACTTACTGTGAAAACACCCAAGCAATCGGTTGAAAACTTCCTTAACAACACTGGGCGACTGTTTGATCAGTTTAGGCAGCACGGCGATAATTTCCTGCTTCTTCAGGCCAGTTAACACAGGAATCAAGAATCTTACGTCAGAAACGCGCTTGTGATAAAGTTCTTTGACTCGCTTTACAAGCTCTGCAGTGGGTACCGCTGGAAGAGAAAATTGATACAAAAAAGTTACTCACTGTATCAAAAGTTTGAGAGTTGTAATTCTGGCGCAATGTCAGACTGAGCTGAAGAGTATTTAACTGCGCGACGGCTTTCTATCGGTGACCATTAAAAGTAGGTTTCTTGATCAAGGAAGTATATCCAACAAATACGTTCCTCTTATTTGAGGATATTGTGAGCTTAAATTAAAGCGAAACATTTCGTTACCTTTGTCAGTTATAATATTGAGAATCCTGGCTATAAGTGTTTCAGCTCCTGTTGGACAGTTCTCAACCAACTGTAGGAGTTCAGGAGAAGCCATACCAATCGCACGCACCTAAGGACACAGTAAACGAAAAAGCGTCAACGAAAAATATAGTACTACAGTCAGCTCTCATAACGCAGAGCTATGGTTGGTCTCTACCTTTCTTCAGTCACTTTCCTTGACTCTATTTAGCCCCAGTATCCACACATACAAATTCTCTACACTGATATCCATACAATTCCTTAAATAATTTTTCTGAGAAATATTTGCTTAAAAATCAAAGCATTTACCATAGGTGATTATTTTATAAATTCTCATTGCCTTGTGTCTTGATTTTTTAAAAGAGAGCTTTAGAATTAAGAACAAGGACGAGTACGAGTACGGGATTTAACTTTAAGTATTTTCGCGTATTCTCGAAAAATATTCAACCCGGAAAGCTTCATTAGACAGTTTTAGATTCGAGTTTCCCGCGAACCTCTAACCGCTGGAGGTCACGTGACAAGTCTTTCGCGTCACGTTTGAGGTTTACGACGTGCGTTTTCAACGTGGGGAGGTAGGTTTTCACGTATGTCATTCACCTGAAAGCTTTTAGCGTATAATTCTTGTTTTATCCCACGTAATGATACAAACATCTTGTGGAGCAAGTCTTTATCCATTAACCAGAGGCACAAATTCGGGCGAAATGCTAAATTTAATAAATCCTATTGGATCTTGAAAACAAGTGCCATTCATGGCTACTGATTCAAAATGGCGGCCGTAATCTAATCCACCGCCAATCTAAATCGAATTATGTTTGAACGTCGAACCGAAAACGGGTAACCGCAAACTGCGGTTAGAGGTTCGCGGTAAACTCGGATCTAAAACTCTCTATTTTGCAAAGAGGGAGGTTATGTTTATTGGAAAAGGTTAAGCCCTTTCCTGGCCCGGGTTGCTCGAAGCATGGTTAGTGCTAACCAGCGTTAAATACCATGGAAACCTATACATTTTGATACCTCTTAACCAACGGTTAGCGCTATCCAGGCTTCGAGCAACCGGCCCCTGGTCGCAAAATGGTTAAAATTTGATAACCTCGTAGTTGAATGACGACGGCTATCACGTTTTCCCGCCAAAATGACGCTGGTTCACGCGCGTGCACTACTTAATATTGAGAAAATCTCCTACTCGCAGTCTTCCTCGTCTCAGAATCTAAAGCTTTCTAATATTTTTAAGAGAAAGTTGATGCTGGTTATTTAAAGGGTTAAAGCGGACACCTCCCTAAGACGGACAGCTATTGCTTGTTCCAGCGGTTTCCGTCTTAGACAGAGTTGACTTTATGCTGAAAAGTCCAGGGTTGACAATACGAAACAAACTCAACGGAATGAGAGTACTTACGGGATGTTCTAGATGTCTTAGGATAATTCTTTTTATGATCTGCGAGGAGGCTGTGTAAACTTGAGCGAGTCTGGAGAGTAAAAGGGAAGTAGACAGACAAATAAGAAGAATGTTAAAGCGGCAACGCACTATTGTAGTTTTGAGAGAAGATTAACTTGACAATTGATCGTCGGACTTACTCATGAAACAACTTATGATTCTGTGGAAGAAGGGCAAGGTACAAATAAAGACAAAGTTTAATGGTGTCATCCGTCCACTCGCCTGGAGCGACCTCTGCAGGAAAGGCAAACAAACAAACAAAGCAGTTAAAGAATACGCTAATGGAGGTTCTTTTTAGTTGCCGTTGACGCATACTGTACGAGCAATCAGATAACATTAAAAAATTTTACCTTCATCGGGATCTTGTCCAGGAGGGGCTGGCGGATGATCAGCGAGCAGCTGTTGTAATGAGCCCAGAGCATAGTTCTGAAATTAAAAAGTTTAGTTGGAGCTGAAGAGAGGGGGACGCGCCTGAGTTCAGACAGAGATGGTAGAATTTATCGCCTTGCCATTCCCGTCCTCAAAAAACCTTAAAATGAAGTCATTTTATGTCGTAGTCGTGCACGGACAGCTAAGAAATGTACAAAAAGCGTAATGCACGTGCAAAGTTGTTGTTTTGCTAACTAAACCTATTGCCTTTTGTCGTCGCCGTCGTAGTTTCGTAAGATCCTTGTTTTGGCGGGAAACGCGATAGTAGCCGTCATCATTCTACTACGTGTTTTAGCTAGAACGTCGTAGTAGCGGAAACAAGTCATCAAATATTACAAGTTTTATCGTGTTGCTATCAGGAGAGAGCTTAACCTCCTTCAATAAAGATAACAATACTAGCTTTTCTGGTGATAAAGTACGCATCATTATACGTTGCTGGCAAACTACCCACCTACCCCTCCCTTAAGCCAACATTAACACTTACTTCTCACTTAGGGCAAAATGTTGGCTTAGGGGAGGGGTAGGTGGGCAGTTTGCCAGAAACGCATAATGATTCAAAAGTACCATGAAGCTTTCTTGGTGTCTATTTTTTTACGAATACGCAAATCTCGTCCGCATTGTCGTTCTCGAATCGAAAGGTCTCTAAACATAAAAAAATGTTCATAGTATAATGAAAGGTAAGAAAATGGGAACTGAAGCCGGGACTAGAAGGAGGAATAGACAGTCTTTTCCTTAAGTGATGTTTAGAATAGCCATAGACAAACACTCACCTCGATATGTTCCGCTAGTTCGGGTCTTATGTGAAGCTTTTTGGCAGAGTGAATGGCCTGAACTCGGACTTGTTCCTTCTCATTTGTGGTCAGTTCCAACAAAGTCTCCAGCAGCTGCAGTTGGGTCGCGGGCCGCTTTAAGATCAATTCTCTTATGGTGGAAAATCCAACTTGAAGACGTTCCTAGAGAAACAACGATGAGTGCATGAATTAAACGAATCGGAGAGGACGATTTCAAGAATAATGCCTGCGTGTTTCATTACTAACCAAGTCCTCGCAGTACATTCTGACAGCCATCACTGCACCGTCTGTAAGTGAAGGAATATCCAACAGGATGCGTGTAAACAACCTGTAACAGAGCCAAACAGTAAAAAAAAAACATGAGCGACAACTCGCGCTACGTCAATGGCCCTTATACAAACTTACGCCAAACCGAAAAATTTCATTGCCACGCCTACTGTTGAAATTGTAAAGTTGTGAAGTTTTACATCAATGAATTGACAAGGTAGTAGGGTTGAAAAGAATACCCTCGCACAAAGAGTGCAAATGCGACGAATTTTGCTTACAAACGACGGGGGCTTGGTGGTGAAATTGGCACGTCTGACGTAATCATGCATAAGGGCCATTCACCACTTGCAAATATCCCAAAATGCACTTGAAAAACAAAGGTTAGACAAAATGTTGGGGAGCAAACAAGGTGTGATTGAGCGATAGAGACAAGTGCCTTCTGGGTTCAGATGACGGGAAAATGGTCATGTTTTTAGAACCGCGCTTAATTATGGACAGCATTTTTAAGCCTTAATGACGCCAAACTTCATCATCATGCAATCACTATTTTGGTAGTATAAATCTTCAAACAATATGGAGACCTTTGCGCCCGTTTTTGGTCAAAATTAGGGAGGTTTCTCTGGTCGTTGTTCGGAATGCCAAGGGCTTAATACAACCAGACTGGATAAAGAACTCTCACTTGTCTTTTGGGTCTAACTTGGAATATAATCCATCCATGAGACTAAACAGATAGTCACTGTACGACTGACTGACTTCAGCAAAATTTAGGAGGTTTGTCTGATCGTAATTTGGAAAACGGTACGCCTAATACAACCAAACCTACTTGTCTTTTGGGTCTAACTTGGAATATAATCCATCCATGAGATTGAGCAGACAGTCACTGTATGACTGACTTGATTCACTGTCATCCTCCATGGCGTCGACTTGATAGGCACTGTATTCCTGATAGAGCCAGGCCATCAGAAGATCGTAACGAGCCCGGATATCTTCTTGGATGAACTCTTGAAGGACTGTTGTGTGATAAAACGAGACAAATTCATTTAATCTTACACTTGACATTGCTAAAAAGGTTTAACTTCGGTCTTAAATTGGGAGTCGATCACAGGGACGCTGATCGACGTTTAAACCTTCTACTGTCTCGTGTCTTAGGCACAAGTGAAAGCGGAAGACTGTCCCACTTGAGCTGGAAACGACCCCTGTCTCGACTCCAATGAGGCTGGTTCTATGTGCCTAGAGTGCCTCTCGTCTCTTCAACCTTGTCCGGCGCAGAGTCAAACACACCTAAAATTTGTCTCAAATGAATTCGGTCAATAACGATTTCATTTCCCGTCTAAAACTTATCCGTCCACTTCCCCTTTTGAAATTGAAAGTTATCCTCATCATTGACTGACAGCCCAGCTAAATTCACATTTGACGAGGAAATCTTGCCTTTCTCTGGCTAAATATTTAGTTTTTTTTCGCTGTCCTTCAATTCCCGGGGTTATTACCACAAGAAGAATAGGGAGGAGGGTCAAGAGAATATACTTGGCCTTGAGGGGGTAATGATTGTACCTGTTTTTATTTCACCTCCAAGTTGTGTTACTAGGCTAACGACAACGTTGATCCGTTCCTAGAAATAATGAAAATCAATTCAGAATATTTAAAATAACGTGAAAATAAACGATTAAGACTAAGATCGTGTTTAACTAAACGAACTTGGGAATTGAAATGATGACGAACCGCAACCCCTCCCCCCCTCCGTTTTGGTCTTTATTAATAAGCTATTATTTATGGACTTACTCTCACTGCATACAGAATTGCATATTGGTGTCTCTTTGCTTAAACTCCCGTGTTTTACCTCGATCGTTGTCTTTTTGCCCCCATTCCGGTGAGGGAAGCTTCTGTCGCCCTACCCTCCTCCCCTGGTGCCGGTTGACGCGGCTACCCTTGCCTCCAGCTGCATACCTTTGTTGCCACAGTTGTCGCGGTCTCCTCCCATAACTTAGTTTACCGTGATGTGGTAATAGGAATGTAGTGAGAATAAATTACTATTGTACACTGATTCGTGGCATCAAGAATTTGAGTTCCCCGTTTATGGTTAGTCTGTGACAGGGTACTGAGGACTTTTGGTGTTCAGTGTAGAATAAGAGAGCAAAATTGCAACTGAACGTGGACTGGCAAAGGAAAGGATCCTAGCTGGATCCTAGTGGAACAACCCAGCCCAAACATCCCTAGAATACCCACCCCTCCTACCGGGTGCTGGGATAGGGAGCTTAAATGAAACAATCAATTACTTCAGTCACGTTTAATACCTGAATCACACCGCTTCGTGCTGCACTGTCTAGAAATAAAACAACAACAACAAGAAGAAACACACCATTAATACAAACACTATGTTTATGGGTAGCTTCATAGGTCATAGTAATTTTTGTAATTTTCCCCACACACGAATTGTTCCCAGACGACCAATAGGATGAAATCAAACAAAGAATGAGTTACAATGAGCATCAAAAGGAGAGAAATTGAAAAGTTTGGCCAGGTGCAGTTTCAAAATGGGATCCACGTAAATGGAATGTATATTATTTCTATGAATGTGCGCAATAAATATACTTGTCTTAACTTGAGGAAAGTGTAAGCATGAATGAATGAATATCGTTTGTTTACACACATGATCATGCAGTATTAAAGAAGTAAAAATGCTTGAGGGGTCGTGTATACTAGTCTATAATAAAACAGGAAAGTATAATATATTCTTATCTCACTAAGATTTACTAGTAAATAACAGATGAGAAAACTAGAACTATCCCGAGTTATCTGTTTTGAGATCGCTAAGGGACGGACCATTAGAAATAACCGGAGGGGGGTGGAAAATTTTTGGTGCATCAATTTTTGTTAAAAGCCCGCTTGTCTGCAGGAATTTTTTCTAGGGCATATGACTTATTGGTTTTAGGTATCACCGCTTGCAGGATTTTTTTTTTAGACTAGTTCCCCCCACCCCCGGTTATTTCCAATGGTCAGTCCCTAACTCACTTTCAGCAGCAAGTATTCTGTTTACTGCGCACGTCATCATTCTCTGTCTCTCAGCTGGATTCAAAATTCTCGTCACGTCGAATAACTTGAACGGTTTAATTTTCCGCATGCGCTGTAAGCACAAATATACAACACACAACAAATGATTTTCTTGCAGAGCCTTTTTGCCCTGTTTCGAATTTCTGATAATTCTCGTATAATTGTAAAACTACAAAAATGCCATCGTCTGGAGCAACTGATCTGGGTCCTCGTGGTTGTTAAACATTGTTACCATTGACAAGCGAAAAGGAGCGACAGCAGAGCAGTCTCCGAGAATAGGTTTGCCTCTTTTCTTTATCATCATGATTGAATCATTGATTTTAACTGATTTTTCTTTGAATAAGAGAGGGGGAGATTACTAGCCTTCAGAACAGGCGTAACTTTCCCGCATTTTTTCATAAGAGCGAGGGCAAGCGCAAAGCAAGCGAGGAGCACCAGACGAGAGACACGCCTGGCGCTCCTCACTCGCTTCGAGCTTGCCTTTGCTCTCTTGAAAAATGCAGGAAAATTACTCCTGTTCTGAAGGCTAGAGAATGCCAGCCATTAGAAACATGCTTTTTCTCCCCATTTATAGGGTAAGTGATACAAAACTGAGTTGAAACTCTACTAAGTTCAAATGGGCAGACTTAAGACTGCTTGGACCTTATCTGTACTTGGACCATGATTAATGTGATACGTATGTCTGAGAGAGGCTCCCGTGTTTTATACAGTCCAGCCCTTAAAATAAAATAAGTAACTGAACTAGCGGCAACCAGGAACTAAAATTAGATGCCTTACTTACAGAGGTGTCCTTTAGGGTTAATTTAAACCTTCAAGTCCAAATATCCAAACAGAAATTCTTAAAAGAACTAGTTGGGAGAGTTTGATAGAAGATCAAAGCATTTTTTCCTTTAGCGATCAACTTCATAATTCTCAAAACCTTTTCTCTATATGATACACTGATATTGTTGGGAAAAAATTAATGTTGGTCACTCTTAGGACTTAACGGCTTAAAAAGACGGATCAATTTAGGTTTCTGGGAATTTCCCCACCTACCCCTCCCCAAAGGTAACATTATCACTTACTTCTCACTTAGGGCAAAATGTTGGCTAAGGGGAGGGGTAGGTGGGCAGTTTCCCAGAAACCTAAAAAGACTTGACTGTGATACCTACCAATTGTGGGACTGGAGGCTCTTTCGGAACAAACGGTGTCTACAAAATGGAAAGCATACATCTGAACATTTGTTAAAAAACAAAAACAACAAAAAACAAAAAAAACATTACTGGTAATAAAGCTACATTACAATTCCGGCCAATCGAAATGATTTACCGAGAGAAAGGTCAGGGCTCAGGGGCTTGGGTAGGGGGAGAAAAAGAGCTCTTCCACAACATTTCCCCATCTCAAAGCGTGCTTGTCGGCTAGTAACCATGACTATTGATTGATTATACGTAAAAATAAATTAAGATGTTAAGCCCATAGTAAACAACAGAAGTTGTCAAAGAAAGTTAATTACAAAACATTATGATCGCCGACAGTCGACCATTTCTACCGAAAAAACCTGCGATTTGTCTGCAATAGCCAAGTGGACAAGATTTGACATTCTGACCTCTCGCTCCCGACCCAGCTCACCGACGTACAAATAAACAACAGGAATTTCTTTGAAAGGGAAAGCCGGCAAAACTTCTTGCACATTATCCTCTCATGTGTGCTGTATACAAAGGCTGATACCTTTTTTGTGTCCAGAGGTCTTTTTTCTTTGGTTGCATCGAAATGACCGCCTGCGAGAAACAGTAAATCATAATAATAAGATAAATAAGAGGTAGCGTGACCGACTCGCAATCCGGCGTTGCTGGGTTCGAGTTCAGCTCTGACCACCGCTTATATTTGTTTGTCGGTCGTACAACTTGTACCGAATTAACATACTTGGATACGCTTGCGACTAGCCAGCTGATTGCCTCCTGTCAGTTAGGGCTATCAAACCTAGTTCTGTTTATAATATCGGTTTCAAATTATTTGAGTGCACTGCCTGTAAACTTAAAGCTAGAGAAGCTAAGTGCACGTCCACTTTCCTCGGCAGGCAGCCATGCAACGCCTTAAGCCTGGTTTTCACAAGCACAAGCATAAGCACTGTCGCCGGTGTTTTCACTTGCGTACACGTGTGCTCGTGCGTTATGCTTACGCTTATGTTTATGCGCGAGTAAAAATCAGGCCTTAGACGGACACTTGTTTCTTAACAATACGTAAAAAGTAACGGCGCTTATTTAATTCCAAGAAAGACAAGGGATCAAAAATCATGAGCGGGTGGAGCGCTCTTAATAGGCAATAACAAACTAACAATGGCACAAAGTGCGAATAACGTTTCTTCCTTCAGACGTTTAACTAACAAAAATTGACTCAAAATAATCATAGGCTCTCTTTCCGCCGCTCTTCAGCGTTAAGTCAGTCTAATCCTTCCCGAAGATAAAGGGGGATGAACGCGGGTCCCTTTTTCCAAACAGCGGCTTGTAATCGAGCCTACTAAGCGCTAGCTGGCCGATCATTGTAGCCTTGATTAAATCTAACATACCTAGCATTCTCTTAAGTGCTGAATCCTCATCAGGTTTAGCCTGACCATACATAAACTAAAGAAAAAAAGGGGGAAAGATGCAACTAATTTAATTATCCTTTAAATCGACAAACTAAGCCCCCTGGGGTAAGGACATAAATAGCTTGTGGCACTAACTCCCAGGGAGGGTGTCAGAGAAAAACTCTCCCCCTCCAACAAAAACTCTTTCCTGGGTAAAGAGAGACAACGTGGAACAAAGTTAGACTAATTAGTCTAAGGCAAATGAAACTCCAAGAGGTTTCCAGGATACAAAGACTAAGGCAAATCGAGCATTTTAATGATATACGCAAGAGGGTAGATTTCCCAATAAGAAGACTGAGGGCCTGTTTACGTGGATGTGGGGGACCCCAGGTAGGTGAGGTAACCCGCCTGTCCATATTATAATCTCTCATTTTAATATGATCACGTCTACATGATAGGTGGGGTAACC
The DNA here is from genome assembly GCA_964035525.1 of Porites cylindrica. Lineage (NCBI taxonomy): Eukaryota > Metazoa > Cnidaria > Anthozoa > Scleractinia > Poritidae > Porites > Porites cylindrica. The sequence goes on along the minus strand of OZ037782.1, from coordinate 11,737,464 downwards.
CGCCAAATGTTACCTCACCTACCTGTGGTCCCCCAACTCCATGTAAACAGGCCCTGAACAGCCTCTATTACTCTACCAAAACTGACACCCTAGTCGTCAGATATTATGACGAAATTCCAGGAATATTTCAAGAGGAGGTATTAAAACAAGAAACTTCGAAGTGTTTCACAGCAATCCTGTAAGAAAAGTTATAAATTCGAGTTGACGTTAAGTGCTTAAGTCTTTTCATTTTCTCTGCGCCAACTGGAAAAAGCGTTGATCCATGAGGGGCTAGGGGTAGAGGGTGAGTTTTTTTTTCGCTTTTCGTACCCCACCCCTGGCGCGCCGCTTTGGCACACACGTCCAGATTGGGCGTTCATGGAAAAAAAAATAGCGGGTCGTGAACGGTCTAGAGCTTTCTAGCCGGCATTTTTTTGTGTCATCACGCAGCACCTCTCCCAAAACACAAAGAGCAAAGGAGTAGGAGATTGGAATTTTCCAGGGTTCTAAATTCTAGACTAGTGTCAGCCTAGTTAAGGCTACCCGTCAAACCCCAAATTTTCATAACAGGAGTCCGATACGCTTACAAACACTTAATCGCGTCTCCATTCACATGCCGGTAACTCGTAAAAAATCAATTGCCTAGTAAAATGCACTGTCGGGAGAACTCTAATAAGCTGTGACGACAAATCCTGACTCACCATCGAGTTTTCTTCGTTACCGGCTCCATTATTTCCCCATGAAGAACCACCGCCAATCACAGGAATGGACATGATCTCTGATTCTTTCATGCTGGGGTCATTTTGAGCCTAAAACAATAGAAATACACATGCTTCTTTTTAAATAAATTAACTTCTTAACGATCGGTTATCGAGATACGTGTTTGTTAGAAGAGCAGTGTGAAGCGCGACCATTCAAATGAAACTTCTTCAGCAGTACTTTCACATGGTGCTATTCAGTTAGTATGTAGTTCTAACTTCTGAGTCTGTGGATAAAATCCTATGGTGTTACCATTTGAGTGATACCTCTTCAGCAGTACTTTCATATGGTACTGTTTTACTTGAAGTCTGTGGATAAAACCCTATGGTGTTACCAAATAAAAAAAAGTTCTCAGCAGTACTTTTCAAATGTTTGTTATTCATTTCCTAGATACTACGGCTCTAGTGAAGCGTGCAAGATAAATGAAATGAAGAAATCGTGAAGTACTTAAACGAAAGAGAATTGAGAAACTCGGCGTTATGTTTCGCTACATCGCTTCTTACGTACCTAATCAATAACTTAGCCTACCAAATCATTTTTCGCGTAATCTTATGGTTAAAACAAGGCATGTGACAGACCATGTGACAGCAAATCTAACGTTCTGCATCTGGGTCGGATACTTCAAATATATCATTTCTGAGTTCCAAAATACCTTGCTTTCAAAACGAGGCTAAGTGCAAAACTTTTCTTGTGAAAATGCTCAGTTTTATTTCCACGAGAGTAAAAAATCATTTTCATAGCAATGGCCTCGCACTTAGCCTCGCTTTGAAACAGAGGTTTAGGGCAACTCCCACAATGCAATTCAAGCCAACACTGACCCAGTCTCACACGCAGTTTTAAAATGGCCGATCTTTTTTTTTTTAACCGAAACCCATTGTTATTTCAACAGTACCTTTCTCAGGGCTTCCATTCTCTCGTAACCTTTCCCGACTTTAGCAGCATTCATCTGAGTGGCCAAAAGTCGTGCGAGATGTACCACTTGGGCTTGACCGCCAGCTGCCGCTATGGGTGTGTAGGTGTCGTGGAAATGGGACGGGATGCTGTCGGGCAGAGCTAACATGCTGACCAGAACTAGATCTGTTACAGTTTCTTTATTTAACCTGGGGATTATGTCCTGAGCTGTCATTTCAACGGCATCAGATGTGGACATTGTCTCTATTTCTTCAGTCTATAGCGAAAAGAAAAAACATATATGACAACCTGCCTGAAAAGACGAGAAGGAGAGTTTTACCCGGTATACATAGTATACATGTTGTTAATTACATATTTTCTTCCCTACGTTATCATATTGTTCATCGTCATCATCATCACCGTCATTATTGTCATTATTATTGTTATTATTCTTCTTATTATTAATTTATTATTATTTTAAACTTTTCCTGGGATCGCTCCATGTATCGATATGCAGAGCTACACAAAACAGTAATAGTGAATTTCTACTGCCGCATAATTTCACGTGCATACGCACGTAAATTTTACACGCGTTAATAAAACAGAGGCAGTGTATGAAAGGCCGTGCGTAAACGTTAAAGTTGACGTCCCTCAACTTTTACGTTTACACGCGACACTTTTTACATTGTCTCTATTTTATTTATGCACGTAAAATGTACGTGCGTGCGCATGTAAAAATTATGCTACAGTGGAAATCCAACCTATAAGGAGAAAGTTTTTACTTTAGTTTCACGCCCTAAGCGATCATCAGACTTAAGATCGTGACAACTTTCTCTGTTACCTTACAATAATACAAATATTTACTTACATCAATTTTTTGCTTTTTACTTGAAATTGCAGCTTCTGGTTCAGGCCTTGGAGAATACACAGTTATTAATAGTATTCAACATAAATAGAAATAGCGTTTTAGGGTTGCACTTTCTCATGCAGGGACTTCGTACATGACTGTATGATTTCTAATTATAAATGTTCCGTTTGAGGACGAAATGACGCGGAATGAACTGTTTTTGGATGATGAAGATCATAAGCCCAGGGCTTGGTTGATTTTCCACCTTAAAACAATGCCATTATTTAATTTACTTTCACCAGGAAGTCAACCAAATAAATTTGAGCTAAATTGACAAATCAGACAATACCGTCCTAGAGTCTTTCTGACCATACACTATTATATTGACTTAGGTCTTACAAACCTCAGTTACTGTTGACAACAGTCCTATTAACTACAAAACTAACGTGGACAAGGATGTTAATATTTACTTTACTTATACAGTGGACTCTCTCTTAACGGACACCTCTATAAGATGGACACCTCTGTAAAACGGACACCTAGGGTTGGTCCCTGCTTTCTTTACTCCCTTTAGTTGACTCTCTACAAGACGGACATCTCTCTGAGACGGACACTTACTGCCGGTCCTAAGGGTGTCCGTCTTAGAGGGAGTTGACTGTATTATGACTCACGTATGTTTAAGCTATTAACTAATTCATAAGTAACCTACCTCCGTTTCTCTGCACTGGGTTTTGGCATGTTCCTTTGTAACTGTGATAGTAAAGAAATTATAGATAAACAATTACATGTATTAAGTGAAAATGGCAAATTTTTGTAACAAGAAAAGACCTCAAAATATACGTTCAAAATTTTTGAACCTCTGGAGCAAGAACGACTTTGACAATTTAGCAAATCTATGAGTGCAAAATTTGGAACCTTTGGGATAAGAAAAATTTTGACAATTTGACGCATCTGTATGAGGTAAATCGCTACTTGTTTTACAATATACAGCGAGATAAAGAAGGAAAACGGTATCTGCGGCAAAGGATATTAAACTATGGAGTGCGTGGCTGTACACTGTACAAGCAACGAGGCCATCCAACTATACTTGTAAAGCTTCAGCCATTTTTTAATTTGGCTAACTGTAATTTAGGCCTTTGTTGACCACAATAGCTGCCTGCGTTTCAAAGATGGCAGTACATTCACATGTGCTTGTAAAGTATTAAAGGGATTTTGTGATTAAAATGATCCTTATTTTCAACTGACCTCAGCCTGTGATGCTCCGAGATCTGTAAGAAGTGTTGTGATTTGAGGAAGAAACTCCACTGAAAAACAAAACAAAACAATTAGGATCTACAAAACCTGGAAAACGAGCCAAAATGAAAAGACACTTTTCCATGATAAGTCTTCAGGGAATGTAGAAGAAGAAACACTTTCCAAGGGAAACAAAATAGCCAGGAAGATGGTGAATAAACTTCAGGCACCTCACTCCCAGTGAAAAGGATTTTTTTTCCCTTCTGGTGCAAAATTTTGAGGTGAAGCTGTAATTACAGGCCACAAAAAACAGTAGTGTATAAATCAATCTTTTCTTGTGAGAGAATTTGATTTTGGTGTTTTCATCTGCATCCACTGTATCAACAGTATTGTGTTGTGGCTGAAAGTTAGGAAAAACCCTCCAGGACAGGGCCTCTTCATGGCAAGTTGATTGATGGACAAGCAAAGGTTTTTACCCGTTTAAATAGGACCAAATTGTTGCCATTACTAGAATATAAACAAATGTAGAGTACATGAAAGCTCCTTTAACCCACTTACATAAAATCCAAGAATACTAAAATTATTATTCAATGCTTAATTACCTGAAGAAGGATGTTTCAGCAAACTCATTAGATGAAGCTGGAAAGACAAGTGAAACAAGAAGAAAGAATACTTGAATAATTTCTTGGATGGTGACGAACAGGTTTGCATGAATACATCTTCATGAATATTGTGGATATTGTGGGAGACTAGTTCCAAGATTTCGCTCTCGTGATTTCTTTGTGGAATGTATTTTCTTGACCTAAGAGGCATTTTTTGTGCAGTATACAGCTTACATTTAAGCTATAAATCATTAACTTTAAAATACCTTAAGATTTTTTCTAACACTGCTAACTTGAGATTTGCTCAGTGAAGTGGGAAGATTAGCTGCAAATCACAGAGTAATAAATAAGATACATCACTAACAAGACTGTTAGTACACGACACAAAAAAGATCAATGATAACCTTACAAAATATTATGTGAAAAATACATGTATTGTATTTTGTTGTAACACAATCCTTAATCCTCTGAGGACCTATATCCAGGTATAAATTCTTCACACAAATTTTCTTCTATCTCCTTAAAGAATACAGCTGTAGGTTGAAAGAATTTGAGAAAAAGATCATAGCATTTTCCAATTGGTGATCATTTCAGTAATTCTTATAAACGTTTCCCTTGATAATGTAATGTTGATGTTGGGAGAATGATGTCAGTCACTCGTAAGAGTGAGGGTTAATTTAGAGGATAACATTTTGCCTGCTACACATTCACTGTAGTTATAGCTTAGTCTAACAATACCATGCAAAGATTCAAATGCTTGGACGACAATTGCCATAAAGGCAGGTCTTTGACGAGCAATAGCAGACAAGGATCCAAGAGCAGCCATCAGGTTGACACTAAGAAGATACAAACAACAATAAATTCACATTTTTGATTTGTTTTGGTTTTCTGTTGATAACAAACAACTTTATAAGGTTAAGGGAAATGTTTTGATTTGTTGCGGTAAACAGTCCATGACTGTGACAACACCAGTTTACCAACCTGGAAATGGTGTGGGAAGCAATAAGTGTAAGCAGGGTTTCTAACATGGATCCTCCTTCTTCTCTGAGTTCAGTCATCTTAATGAGTGGGTGATTCCTGGGAACTATTTCCAATGAGATGTCTGCTTCACCTTTCTTAAGGGACTCAGAATCCTAAAATTCATAAAGAAATGTATTGACTACCATTATGCTGGCAGCAACGAAAGAGACTGAACAAAACTAGATTGCTGAAAATTTACATCATTTAACTCTTCAAAGAGCTCTAAGAGAAGGATATCTAAAGGTTGACTTAGGATTTGTGAATGAAATATCTGACATTAAAGTAGTACATTGTACATGTAAAAGAATACATGTACCATGGCTTCATAAGAATTTGCATTATAGATATCCTGAAACAAGCCAAAGTCCATTAAGGTGATTTACAAGATAGTTCTAACTAACTACGTAAAAGTAGTACTATTACCTGAGACTTAAGTGACTGTACCAACACTAGCATCTCGATAAACTTTATTGCATGAGTTCTGATTCTAAAACAACAACATTCAGAAGACAGAGATGTTGGTCACTGCCAAACCTACCAAAACTTAGCTTCTAGCTGGCAGAGGTATCTTATTACAGAAACTATAATGCTACAGTGTACAATTTGTCTTTTTTTAAAGCAGATTAAGGGACCCAATACTTTGAGGGTTTGAATTGCCAATTTAGAGGTGTTATGTTATGTGATGTGATGTGGTATTGTTTTATGAGCTTCAAGAACTGTTAACCTCTTGGACAGAAACTTCAAAAATGTCATTAAGGATTAGAATACAACATGTACATTACAATCAACTCTTGCCTTGCGGACACCCTGCTATTACGGACACCCTGATAATACAGACAGCAGCTAAATCCCAGGCAAAATGTTTGACTGAAATAAACTCCCGCTATTACAGACTCTCAATCATGAGGACACTAACTCAAGGTGCCTACAATGTCTGCTATAAAGGGACTTGAGTGTATTTACTTCTTGCATGTTATGCCATAAAATCGTGGGACGTAGTCAGGGTATGCAGTACAAATTGCTGGTTCATACAAAGTTTAAAATAGTTATTAGAATCATGCCACTATGGTACATAAATTACTAACAATTTTTGTCCTAACTACATTTAGTTAGTAACAAGTGCTGAAGATTTTCTTGTGTTGGTTTGCAAAGGTTTCAAGTGCCATTCACTAAGTTTTCAGTATTACACAAAGAAAACTGCATTGCAGTCAGAACATGTTAAGTCAATTAATTCTTTTACATCAAGCAAAGAAACTTACCCATCATTTTCAGACTCCAACATATCAATGATCTGTTCTTTGATCTGAATAAGGAGCTGTAAACAAGAGAAATACAAGAATAAATAACAACTGAATAGATAAATCTTGATGTAATTATTATTAAATGAAATTATAAAGTGAATGTAACAAGAGAGCTGCAGGTCCCATGGCCAAAAGTAGCTGCATACTAACACATGCTAATTACATTCCATTTACAGAATTGGCCTGTAGGATATCACAGCCCAGTTGTTGGAATGGTTAATAGGCAAGAATTTCCCTCAGTGAGTGGAGTAACTTGTAAAGTGTGGTAGTCTGAGGTACTTGCAATATGTCACATTTAAAAAAATGAAGTGACACAAACGTTGGGAAATATGAAAGGCAGGATTGATTTAATTATCCCAGCAACTGGAATAATAATTTAACTAGAAATTGAAAGGTTGAATTAGTGTTTTCACTGAAACCAAATTGTTCCATAAGCACTTTAGTTTTAAGGTTTTCTCACCTCCCACATGTGTTCCACTTCTTCTGATACTGCCTTATGTTTGCAAATGTACTGAAGACAGAATAGAACAATTTCACATGTTCAATTCTTAAGAAAATTTAAGTACAATTGTAAAGCTATATTGAAACAGCATAATATTGTACAGCTGTAATTTGCATTGCATTAGACAGGTGTACAGTATATTAATGCACATATGTATGGAAACATTTGCTGCATTTTCATTAATGCTTGTACAGTGAACACCCTTGTGTTGTAAAGTATTTAGAAGTTAACTTACATGTACATGACCATCTACATTTACTTAGGGGGTCATTTCACAAACAATGTTATTTTCTTGAGCTATTATTTACTACATACATGTGTATAGCTGTACCTAAGAACAGTGCCTACCTGGGAATAGAATTTAGGTGTATTTCAGCTATTGTCGCTGGAAGGATTGTGTGATTGTTGCATTTTTTTCAGCAAACCTAGCAATCAAAATGTGACTGATGATCTCATGCCAAATTCTCCAGTTTTTCACCAGCAAATAAAAGTTGATTTGAAGGAGAATCTAGCAGTTTACCATTCAATTAGCAATGGCTATAATCTACATGTACTGACCTGTAAAGCAAACTTGTAGAGCTGTGTAACACACAGCATGACTCGTTTCTGCACTGCGACATTGTCATCGTTCAGCATAAATGCCAAAGTATTTTGCACTTTACTCAGCAGTTCGATATCTTTCTTGCTGAAGGTTTGGAAAAAAGTAAAAGATATATCAATAAAACTGTTAAATGAAAAGGGAACATTTGTAACCAAGGCTCATTCCTCTTTAGAGAATAGAGGCTCTCTAGAGCATCCTTGTTCTTTTATCAATTAACATTATTTGTTCATTTCACTCGGAATCTCTGATAATCAGCAACAAACAATGCTGTGTCACAAATTCCTATGAAAATCTTACCCTGTAGCATAATACTTCAGTAATTTTTATGTGTAATGAGAATTGGCCGCACTTACTTATAATGCAATTAAAACTCAAAAAAGAGTGATAACATACAGGGCAGGAAAAAACCCAGGTTCCACTGCCCTGGGCAAATAAATGTTGATCTTGGGCAAGTAGAAATAGAAGTTTGGTGGCCCAGTGGGCAAGTGAAATAATTAGCCTCAGTGGTAAGGTGAGCCTGTCTGCAAGTGTCAGCTTGGTACACTGTCAATGATTTTTTCCACACAAACTATCTCAAACCCGAAGACTGCAAGATGAGTAACACAATGAATTGAACGCATGAATTAATTTAAATCAAAATCCAAGAGCAAATTTGCTTGCAGCTTGTGTTACTCTTCTTCCAGTAGTTACTCTGTATCTGGCATAGCATTAAAAGTACTATAGTGTAGTTTAGGTCTTACCTACCTTGTTATAATCAATAACTTATAATATAGACAGCGACTTATATTAGAACTCCAGTATATATAATAAGGCATTGTGTTCTCTTCAGGCAATAATATTTTAAGTGGGGGCAAGTGAAAACTGAAATTCACTTGCCCACTGGACAAGTGGATTTAATTTTTTTTCCTGTCCTGACATGTTGTTCAGTGGTATAATACTATATGAACTGTCAACAATTTATTGCATGTATCATATCATTAATTTACCATGCTTCCTCAATGAATCCAACAACAAATCGACGCACATCTGCTGATCTGTCCTGCTGAAACACTAGTATTTCCTGGAATGGGACAATCAACAAATTGAATTAGAATGTCATGAAAGATAATATTATTTTAAGGGACGTCCACTTACATATCATTTGTCTCATGGTAGTCAATCGATCAGTTGATAGTGACATGATTTTCACTGCACAATGCAGGTCTTCATTAAATTAATGTTCAACACCATGTATGTATTCATGTACCACCCAGTGGTACTAATAATAGTCCCACTCAGCAAATTTTACTGAGTGGGACTATGTTTGCTAGTGATTGGGGTACAGTGTATCATGATAATTATGCACTCATGATTGGTGGGTTTTGATCCAAAGTATTATTGTCGCCATTGTTAGGGAAACAGAAGCTTTGAATTGACCTTTCCTGTTATAACAGAATCTGTGCACACTACAGCTGTACATTATTACAGGGAGATAGACCAATAATAAATTATTTAACATACTTACATCTAGAAAATTATCCAGCAGAGTAGGATCTTTATTCACAATAAACTCTTGAACCTGCAGGGGAGAATTTAGTAATGAGATCTTAGTCCTGAACAGTGGCGAATTATTGTGTTGTTAGACTGTGATAAGGGAGTTGATCAAATACATGTATCTGGGGAACAATCAATGTAACAAAGGTTACGGTTATTATGCACATCCAGCTTTACATGAACAGTCACAAAAACATTCTAAAAAGAAGTGGTATTGGTTACAGAAATGTGACATCACAAAAATTCAAATTTGTGAAATAATGGGATTAAATAGCCTGCAAATACAGCTGTTTCTCCTTGCATTTCAATGCTAAGGAAACTTTGTCAGGAGGAATGTCTGACACTCGGTGACAGAAATTCCATACTGATGACCAAAAATCTGTCTGGAGTTTGGTCAGGAGCTCTGATTGGTTGACATAGTGGTTAAATTGTTTTACATATTGTTCACGAATGACAGAAAAAAGACAAAAGGCCACAAAAGTCAAATGTAAACGTAATGAATCTACTACAAATCAGTCAATATTCCTAAAATATATTATTCTTTAGAAAAAGCATCTGAGTTTGCTGGAGCTCCTTTGCAAAAGTTCACAAAACTTTACCATAATCGACCAGGAGAAACATAAAATCAAACAGATTTTACATTTGGAACCCCATAACTGGCAAATGTATTATGTAAACATTGATTTACATCAACAGTATGGAATTTCTGTCGCTGATTCACAGAGGTTCTTCTGGCGAAATGTCCCTGGCAGTGAAGAGCTAGGAGAAATGGCTGTATTTGCAGGCTGGGGATTAAATGGCACATTCATAAAGAGCAAGATAAAAAAGGAGTCATTGGAGAATAACAAGATTCACATAAAAATGCTTATATCTCCCCCCCAATTTGCTTTAACAGGCCGATTTTTGGCAAGTGAACATTTTTCTTCTATTTGGTAATTTGAGCACCAGCCAAAATTTGCTCATCTGATGTAACATGTTTATTAAGGGCTACTATTAAAACCTTTGAATTTAACGAAAAATCAAAATAAACAAATAATAAAGACACAAACACTCATATTTTTTTGATCTGGCAGTACAGTAATCCTTAATGACATTGTCTGACAATGCATGTTTATTTCTTTAGAAGTAAAACACACAAGGTTAAGTCATACCTGTTTCAAACAATTCAATTTATTTTCCTTTTCAAGTTGGGCTTGATTAAGTAAGTCAATCACCTGAATAAATAAAGTAAATGTTTTAATTAAAGCTATGTGATTGTAAGCCCGATTTCAAAATGATGGGTATTTTGTTTCCTCTGAGCTTACTACTACATTGTTTCAAACACAGAAGACATATCATTTTACGTCTGGCAATTTTTTTAAAAAAATATTTTTCCTTTGATAAATAACTTAGGCTTGATGTTTCAGACAAGTTAAAACACTGAAGTGTACCATGCTGTAAGAGCGCTGTTTCCATACGCACGTGCCGTGCAAGAAATTAATTCCAAAAATTTCTTGGCGCCTTGCTCTTTCAGCAACTCACCTTCTCTGACGTTGAATCTTCAGCAGAATACTCTCCTGAAGCGACAAGAGTGTCAACATCTGCGTTATTGAAGAACTGTGAAGCAACCGACAGGCGAACGCCAGTCCGGCCATCGGCCGCCATCTTGGATTATATGAGAAAAATATAAACCGGTATGCGGTGCGAAAATGGTTGGTAACTCTCTTCATGTATTGGCACTGAAGTGTGACATTGAGCAAGGAAGATGGAGGGTTTGCTTTTTGGCTGAGTCAGTTGTTATGGCATTAAAACATCGCTGTGTCACTGGACGAGGACGATAAAGAGGGTGAAAACCATGGGGTTGCTGACTATTTTAAAGAAGATGAAACAAAAGGAGAAGGAGATGAGAATTTTAATGCTGTATCCTTAGTATAAACCTTTTGGTAAATTAAACCAAACGTCAAAAGAAAGAGATTTTAATTTAGAATTAAGGTTAAACCTTTCCAGTCATCAAAGAATCTCTCAAGGTTTTCTAGAAGGACACTTTTGAAATTTAGCGTTCTCATTCAGTGATCTGGAGAAAAGTGGTGGATATTCATCAATGTTGTGAGGCCAATAGACCTTGTCAGTGCCTGTCACGGTTTTGGAAGCCATCTTGACGACCCGGGCTGGGGGGGGGGGGGGGGGACTCCATATCAAAGGGGCGGGGATGCTTGTCGTCTCGCTTAGGGTTGTCAATTTCGGATTTTGGTCTCACTTGGGGTGTTCTGGGCAAAACGCCATTATATTTAGCCATAAACGTCTCATTCAGGGTTGCACGTGAAGAAACATTACAAAATTATTCATTTTCAATTTGTTTTATTTCCTCAATTCATGTAATCAGAGTTTTAAATGGTCTTCTTTAGGGGTCAAAAAAAGGATGGCCCATGTCCAGATTGGTCTCCTTTAGGGGATTAATTCAAAATTTCCGACGAGCATCCCCACCCCTTTCATTTGGAAGCCTCCCCCCCCCCCCCGGGCTTGACAAGTAGGCACCCCCATGAAAAAAAATTTCAGTGTTTGTAAGAGAATATCATGTTGAATGATTTCCGAAAAATGGCTGTTCTGAAAAAAATATGAATTGCAAACTAAAGTTACACAGCAAAAGATTTTACTGACAAATTTTGGGGGCCGTAACTGGGCTTAAATTTGTCCAGATGCTTGCTTTAGATTATCCATATGCAACTGTACTTGCCTCTGCAATTTTTCCCAGGAAAATCAATTTTTTTCAGTAGAATCGAAAGGAGAGAAGCTCAACAATTCATATTTTTTTCAGAACAGCTGTTTTATAGAAATATTATTCGACATACACTGTGATTCTCATACAAACACTGTATTTTCTCACGTGGTTTCCTACTTGTCAAGATGGCTTCCAAAACTGTGACCATGTCTATTAGGAGCTAAAAGCTTATGTTAGAAAATTAGTATTGATGTCACTTCCTTGACACAGTTGACAGAGGTCTTGACAACGCTGGCAAAACAACAATTTTAAAGAAGTTTAATGGGGAAGATATTAACACAATTGAACCCACGTTAGGATTTAACATCAAAACCCTTGAGCATAGAGAGTGAGTATGACTTGCGTGAAGATCATCAGAAATTTTTCTTCTACTTCACATCTGTCAAATCGAAGCTTCAGCACCCCCCTGCCCTCCCCCTCTTGGGCATACCCAGGGCATTTAACACTTTTTCGTTCTGTGTTGGAGGAAATTTGATTGTCATAATTTTCATGGGGGTGGGAAATTTGGTAACCATGGTTAAGGGTTGGGGAACTTGAACCTTAGCTTCAATTTCACATGATACATGTAATGTATGTATGTCTTGGAGCTTGTAGGAGGACAAAGGGAGATTAGATGATTTCAAAGAGCAAGGTTGTGGCATCATGGTGGATTGGCATAAATCACACAAACTTTGTAATTTCCCAAGGGTGGGACATTTGATCACCTTAAATTGACCCACATGTATTGGAAATTTATACCCTGGTGGTTGCTTGGGAGGGGATGTTGAAGCTTCGCTTTGACTGGTACAATAGGAAAACACTTCAAGGTTTTGAAGTATGGTTGCATTAGTTTTCCAAACCCTGGGCACTTTAAATTCTCTCAAAGTTTTGAAATACACTACAGCCAGACAAGTAGTAATCTCCGAAACCGATGTTTAAAATATAGACTGAGATATTGTACTCACTGTCCTGGACTGTACTTCCAACTAGTAGGCCATGAAGGGTTTAAGGTGTGACAGCAAGCTAAGGGCCATGCAACTTATGTCACCATCACTTTTTAAAAACATGAACATTTTTAATGCCACATGTACACCAAATCACTGCAACTGCTACACTGTATATGGGTAAAATGTGAACTTTCCCTCATTAATAGAAAAACAATCTATTGCCACCCACAGATTTAAGTTAAATATTTGGGATGTTGGTGGACAGAAGTCCCTTCGCTCATACTGGAGAAATTACTTTGAAAGCACTGATGGCTTAATATGGGTAGTGGACAGTGCTGACAGGCGCAGACTTGCTGATTGCAAAGAGGAATTAAAGGGACTCCTTCTAGAAGAGGTACCACATGTTTATCAGGGATCCACATTCATTTTTTCTCAGAGTCGTTAGCCGGGCAAGTAAGCCTGATGGCATACTTGTTGGGTTACAAATTTTATTTGGGTTGCCCGCTGGGACAAAAGTGCAGAATTATGTAAAAGAATGGTGAAAAAATTGTGTGCAACTTGAACATTTCTGATTAGCATTCTATTTCCATTATAGTTGCAAAGAAAGGGTTTTAACTGAACTGTTAAGTACAACAGGCTACAGGCCTAGGCTAAACACAGTTTATTTACGTTTTACAAGTAGTCACACCACAGTCAGTCAGTTTTTTTTTTTATGGTGCACTTATGGAATATGTTTTCTCCCATATAAGGCAGCGGCTCCTGTGTCACCACTTTTTTCCGTTGAATGCAGCGAAACGTCTTCTATAAACTGTCACATCTTGATGCTTATAAGGCACCGGCTTCTGCTTCACCATTTTTTCTGTGGAAAAAATGCCGTGCATCTTGATGAGAAAATCACGTTTTCTGTGAATGGCCTCACAAAAAACTGAACCTGCAATTGTTTCGTAGATAAATTCTACACCATCAGGGATGAGAAGTAATCAGAACACAGGGAAAATGTATAAAATCTTATAAGAATTTTTCAAAAGATTTTGTGGTTGAATAAAACCTCACTGGTCCCAAGGGAGACTTTTGAAGTTACGAGATTGTAGTCGTCTGGGACAACCGGACAAATGGGAATATGGATCCCTGTTTATTGACTTAAACCCCTTGGGACTTCAAGGTAGCATCCTTGATTGCGAGAGTCTATAATAGCAGGGGTTAATTTCATCAAAACATCTTAATTTATTTTGCCGTTGATTAACTTGCTGCGTGTCTGAGTGTCTAAAATCACGAGGTGTCAGCAAATTGAGAATTGACTGTATTTTTTACATGGCATTTGTTTGATTTGTAAAAACCAAAACCGAGACATTGACCTCAACAGGCAATCTTGTGGGTACTGACTGTTGATTTGTTTTTTTGCTTAACTAGAGGCTCGCGGGTGCTACGCTGTTAGTTTTTGCAAACAAGCAGGACCTTCCTGGTGCATTATCAGCAGAAGAGATTAAAGATGTAAGTTTAATTGTGCCTGATGAGTTGTATGTTTGTAGATCAGTTGCACCTTAAGGTAATTCTCTAGTGTTTCAGATGAATTAGTAGATAATATAATATCTCAAGGTCCTTTTATGGATAAGGGAGATGGAGGTTAGGGGAGAATCTATATGCCTAGTCTGAATTTCACATTTGAAGAGGAAGTCATGTCCCTGTGTACTAAAATAGATTTTATTATTTTGTGGTTGTCTTTGCTGCTGTCATTGAGTTTCAGTCCTTCAATCCTTTGTCATTTGTTGCCATTCCACCTGTCTTATACCCTTGGACTATAAACCAGCATCACATTAGGTGGAAGCAAGTTCTCACAACAACGCATTACCAAGGTTTATCGGTCATTTTGATACAAACTCATTCTGATACAAGTCATTTCGATACAAGTTTATTCAGTCAAGGTGTAAATAGTTTCGTGTACTTGGCTTAAGGAACAAAGAATATTCAGCCCAAAATTAATGTTTTTCTCATTCATGTGCAGATTATACTTGAAGTGATCAAAATTTTTATGTAATTTCAATGCTTGGGTTTCCATCAAAACAACTTGAATCAAAACGATCAGTTTCCCATTACCCATGCTCACTCGGTATGACTCCACAATAGCTTGTGGGGAATGGCACCAAACATGGCTAGGGGTTAATGTACTCTAACTGTTTACAGCTGTATTTGTTTCCTTTTTGTAGGCCCTTAATCTGGAAGCCATCAAGACACATCACTGGAACATTCAGTGGTGCAGCGCTGTAACAGGAGAAAAGCTGTTGGATGGTATTGATTGGATCATTTCTGATATTGCATCAAGAATATTCACAATGGACTAAGAGACATTGAATTCATAGCTGCATTACAGCCCAGTCAAAGTAATCCGGCATCTGGCAATGGGCCCTTTGCACAGAACAGTCACATGGCACAAAAAAACACCTTGCTGGATGGCAAACGACACAGAGGGGCAAGAAAAACAAACTGATTATACATCATTCAAAAAGCCTATATGAATCCTTACTTTCAAGGTCCCCCTGTGTTGTTTGCCATTCAGCAAGGGGACGGTTTTGTGCAAAAAATTGCCCTTTTTGCCAGTTTCAGTGTAACATATGCCACCTAGTCAACACTTAACCACCACACAAATTTATGTCTTTGCTGCCTGTTTCTGTTGTTAACCCACCTACTTTTGTAAAACATCAGAGACTTTAAGATTTAAGGACAAGAACGACTATGAGTATTAGATTTTTAAAGTTTTTTTCACATATTTTTCCAAAAATAGATACCCTGGAAAGCTGCATTGTACTTTTGTTTTCACCAAAAAGTTAGCACTGTTATATTTATTAAAGGAGGTTGAGCCCTTTCCTGATCACAACATTGTCACCATTCTTGTGTCTGCTTCTATTCTCTTTAAAACTTATAGTAGAATGAAAATTAGTTTTTCCTCCAGGCTCTCAGATATTGGGAAAAGGCACGCGAAATGTTGGTGGGGCAGAAAAAAGGAAAAAGGAACCGCCGCCCCTGCTATACTGCATATTTTTCCGGTGGATAGCGCTATCCACCGGAAAAGTGAAGGGTAGGAAGTTGAGCAGATTTATGAAGCTGAAGCAGATTAAAGGTCAGCTTTCAAGCTGAGCAGATTAATGAATACTTTAAAGCCATTGTGGTTGTATTTAGAAATCGATCAGTGATTTGGAGACCAGGCATATATATGCGTGGAAATTTTAAACTATTTTTGTTAACATTTCTTTTTATTTTTCATGTTATTTCCCTCTTGCATGAATATTTATTTTGTAGTTCACCCACCCCCTTCCCCATAACATTTCTAATAGTCCATCTCACCCTGTGAGCAGTACCTCTTAATTTGTTGAGTGACGCCAAGTGATCAAGCGTCGAGCAAATGAACAGCTCTGCTGCTGAGAGGGTGCATGATCCATCCCTGAGTTTTATTCAGTGGCGGATCCAGGGGAGAGGCTCGGGGGGGGGGCCCGCCCCCCCTTATTTTTAGACCAAACTAAGGCCTGAAGGGTCGAAAAAATTTTTTGGAGACCTGCCCCCCCCACCCCCCCCCCCTTTATCTAAGCGTCTGGATGATCGCTCCCCCTTCTTGTCTCAAGGTCTGGATGATCCAGCATTGTTATTTACCACCCAAACTCTTACAATACGGTAGCCTGCGTAACAAGCGTTTCCAATCGAGTTATTGCGCGAAAGTTAGAGCGGAAGCAAACAAAAAAGGTTGAAGGGGGAGGGGGAGGGGAGAAGAGGAAACGCTTGCCCGCAAACCCCACGATTCTGGAAAACGCCCCTCGATATTTCACGGTTCGGTTCATTTGTAAATTGACAGCTCGTCAAAATAGAAACATAACGAACAGAGTACCCCTGGATTACCAGATTTGTAAGATTACTTTGTTCTCTAATAGAACACGTTGCAGGCGATTGCAACAACTGTAATAAAAAAGATTTACGATAAAAGAAAGTTAAAACTATGAGCGATTGCTGCGGAATTTCTTGTTTTTTATTGTGTGGCTTTATCCCCTCCCCCTGCCCCGTCATTCATTTTTTCTTTGCTCTTGTCCCAGCTTTCTAGACGAACCCTGCGAGGAAACGCTTGCTATGCAGGCTAACAAGACGTCGCCTATGCTATCACTCTTCGCAGTCATGGCAGGGCAGAGGCAGGGGGACATAAACTGGAACACATTTTACTTCTCGAAGTACATTAACAGTCATGATAGTTTTTATTGGCAATGAACCTCTAACTCTTGACATATTCATGCATATCAAAAGCACATTTTTGCGACTTAGGCCTGTACAAAAGAACATTTCATGAGTCTTTTAATACCTTGGCGATAATTACTACTAAACATGAAGCAGATAATCGGGTTGATAGCACAGTAAGCGTTAGCTGTTAAGTAGGTTACATTATGGAGCTGTTAAGTAGGTTACATTATAGTAAATCTGGAAACTACACGATGAATGGGCAGAACTGTCCTGAGACTCTATGATTAAATAGTTAGTATTGTAAGGTAACCAGCAAAGCACGAACACTGTTACGATTGCAATGGACATTTTAAGAACGTTTCTGTTTCTTCTTTTCCGCTGTTGCTGATTGTTGGTTGACTGTTCACCTGCGTGTACCTGTGTCTTGAGCTTGATAAAGATGATGGAGTAAAGAATGACTAACAGCAGCACAGGGATGTAGGTAAACAGAATGTTGTGAGCTAGTAGGATACTGGCAAAGGACAAGGATTCTCCGAATACTTTCTTCCATCTCCGTACACAACTGGCTCCCTCCGGGTATTCAACCAGTTCGAAGGCCAACAAGTCTGGCGAAATAAAAACTATGGCAAACATCCACCTGGCAAGAATGAAGAAGGGACACAGCTTGGATCTGATGAGTGGCGAACGGAGTGGAAACACCACGGCTCCAAATCGATCCACTGCTATCAGAATCAGATTCTGAATCGAAACGACAATGGAAACGTTACCAAAGAAAGGGACAAGCTTACACAAGGCCTGACCAAGCTGACCACCGACAAGAAACGAGTTGGTGTGCAAGAGTGACAATTTAAAAGGTATCGAGAATATTGGATACAGCAAATCAGCTGAGGCCATGTTTGCGATAAAATAGTTTATCGTTTTTTTTAAGTTCGGCGTTTTAGAAACGATGATAACAATGAGAGAATTTGCGACCAGTGAAAGGATGATGATCAGACAGTAGGTAACGGTTCCTCCGATTTTCAACGCAGAAAAATTTAAGCAGCTCCAAGATCCGCTGGACCCGTTCGCCGTTGAATTCACAGTGAATTCATGCTTAGCTCAGCGACATATACAGTCAAAAAACTTTGAATTAGAGTCGACTCCCGATAACTCGAAAGTTCAAGGGAAATAGAAAAAGGTTCGAGTTATTGGGAGTTCGAGTTATTGGGAGATCGAGGAAAATAGCCGAGAGTAAGGTAAAAAACAGTTTGTACTGCACGGTGGGCATTTTAATCACATTTAATCACGACAGAATTGTAGAAATGTTGAGTGAAAATTCAAATTATAAATCAGAACGTAAAGTAACAAAACGTTGCCCAAATAGAGCATGCATTTTACTTTTTGAGAAGAAAGCTATTTCAAGTTAGATTTGTGACAAACAACATTCGCCTCCACTATCGATCCACTAGTAAACTATGTGCCTACAACAGGTCAATGGGAAATTCAAAATTCAATGTTTCGGAGGCAGTACACTGTTTTTTCCCGACTTTTTAAGGGCTCAAAACATGGTTCGAGTTATCGAGGGTAAAATTATATAGAAATGATCTGAGGGGGAACAAAAATTACTTCGAGTTAGCGGGAGTTTCGAGTTATCGAGGGTTCGAGTTACCGAGAGTAAAATTACAGTAAATGTATGACGGAAATCCAGGGGAAATCGATTTTGGTTCGAGTTAGCGCGAGGTTCGAGTTAATGAGGCTTCGAGTTATCGGGAGTCAACTGTACTACTCTGTATCTTGGGTATGCTGTTTGAGTCAGAACTTTTATTGACAATTGTAAGCCCCCTGCGAAGCCCCAGCACAACTGTCCTCTGAGGCCTTCAAAAATTGTCTTTGTATTGTAATGTTGCGGCATTATCCGCCAACAGACTTTTTGACAGAACACTGGGGTATTAGTATGTTATAAACCAACCGGAACACCTCATTTTGGTCAGGTGGTTGTATTAAGAAATCGATTAAGCAGCTGATTAAACAACAAAAAATGATATCTTTGGTAATACCATCATCAGAGTCGTTTAAAAGATGGCAGTTTATTGTCATTTATCTAGCAACCTAATTTTCAAAACCAATAGGCTTTCGGCGAAAATGTCAAGAGAGCTTATGAATAGCGGAATATCCTGTCTATCAATTGCTACCGCCTAGCTAGGCCGTCTAGAGATCCTTATCCGCACTGGTTCAAATCTCAACTTCTATGTCAGAATTCTAGTTCAGGGTCAATGTCATCTCTAATCAATTCGAACTTTTAAATGGAACTTTAAAACACTGAACAAGATGTACTGCTCAAAGTCTTGTTAATCAAGCGGGCAACTGAATAATTTGAATGATTTTGCTCTTTTCTGCTAATTTCTAATAATTTTTGAAATAATTTTCATGGGGGCGTCTACTGGACAAGGATGTATATTAGCGAGGGCGTCTAATGCAAACATAATATCATAGAGCGGCGCTTATTAAATGAGCCAAGAGGCATTTGTTTGAAAGGGGGCGTCAATTAGTCATTAGATTAATTTATGGTAACTCATCAATGCCTAAGTAAGCCTTTTGTAGTTTGCTAGGAGATACTCGTTAGCACTGAACCTTCAAATTAATTACATTGTCTGAAAGAAATTCTTTCTTTATTTCGCCTTTAAGCCCTTTAAAAGCTTGGGTTGTCCAGTCAAAATAACACAAGGGGAGCAATGAGAGAGAACAAAGTATTGGCTCCTAAACAAAATTTAAACAATAACAAGGCGGGAGAAAGGTACTAAATTTACAGTTTCAAAATCATGTCAGCTACAGAAGGTGTTAATCGAAAATAATTGGCTAGACTTTTGCATAAATTAACTATGGACAGATCGAGTCAATTTTGTTTCTTATGGAACGGTGCAGACTATTTACTCCAGAACTCTTTGAACTTCCTTATTTTAATTAAGTGATTAGTTGGTAAGCGGCAAATTCAGGAAGGATAGATCTTTCCACAGAAGGCAATACGTGCCAGACAATAGAGGTTACAACAGTAGATGTTTAACTTAATTTTAACTAAGAATAACTAGCAGATGGCATACCATCATTATTATTTTTTTTTATCTTTGTTTCATTTAAAAATCATCAACTGCTTAAATTCGATCGACGACAAGGAAAAACTAACACACTAGCTAGGATAGATAAGTAGTTTCTTTAAAATTCAGATCACGACGAAAGGTATTTTTAGATCGATTCATCGAGGAAGCGTAACGAAGAGTTATTGGTGTATTTTAATGTGTTCAAACCGTATGTTCAGGGCATTTGTGTAAAATAAATACTAAAAATACAACGTCAAGGAGTAGAGTAACTAAGCACCATTAATGTGGCTCTTAGCTTTTTTAGCCCCGGCCACGAGGAAATTTTTGTGCTGCTGAGGAACAGTGATCATGCTTTTGCGATCGAGAGCGCGGGAAAGTTTTTCATCTATGAACACTATGATTTGTCACCACTTGCAGTTCTGTGTTTTCTCTGTAAACTGTTTGAAGCAGCTCTAAAACTGTTGAAAATACGTGCTTAATGCTAATTTTACTAATGTTTTCTTTGGCAATACGATCATAAAGTGCACAATTTGGCAGTTAAACTCGAGCGCAGCTGCCTTCAAGCAATTAAGCCCAGGCTTAGAAGATAAATATGAGGTAAAAAAAAGTGCATATTCATCAAGTGTGCATAAAACATGCCGTTTTTATAACATTTGCTTTTCGATAGCGCAAAAAATGGGAAATTATGAAACCAAGAGTCTAGACTAAATTATAATGGGTTCTTCTTCAACAAAAACACAAGACTTGTTACTTCTTTTACCGCCTTTGATTTTTTACGAACTTCTGTACTTGTTGGCTCCAATAATATTGCTCGATAACGTTGTGGCACTTCACGAGAAAACCCACTCCCCCGCTTAACTCATATCAATGCCTGACAAGTCTTTGTGATTGGCTATAGGAGCGGCTTATTAGCATATATGGAACCTTCAAATCATTTACCTGGTAACAACGATTTCCTATTTTAAATATCACCTTAAAGGGGGTTAAGGTTGAGTTTTCCAGTCTAACTAAGAATTAATAGGTTCTTCTTCAACAAGAATACAAGGCTTGTTACTTCTTTTACTCCCTTTGATTTTTACAAACTTCTGCCGGTACTACAATTATATTTCAGTGACACTTTACAAGAAACCCCACTTCCCCGCTTAACTCATATCAATGGCTGAGAAGTCTTTTGTGATTGGCTATATATAGGAGCGGCTTATTAGCATATAGGAACCTTCGAGTCATTTACTTTGTGACAACGATTTCCTGTTTTAAATATCACCTTAAAGGGGGTTAAGGTTGGGTTGTCCAGTCAGTATAAAAAAGGAAAGCAAACAGAGAGAACAAAGTATTGGCTTCTAAACAGAATTTAAACAAAGAGAGTGAGGAAGTACTAAAATAACAGTTTCAAAATCATGTCAGACCAATTAGTCGATCCACCAAACCGAGGTGCTGAGCTTTTTTTATTGGCTAAACTTTGCAATAAATTATTTATGAATGTGTGATTACAAATAAATACAACACGTGCTGAACAGCAGAAGCTACAACAATAGACAGTAAGAGTTACTAGAAGATATTTCATACCATTATCATTATTGGACTGTTTGTCGTTAACATTTCCCTTAAATTTTCAATTAATAAATTTTCCCCTTGCATGAACGAATACTTTTGTACTTCTCCTGCCCACGCCCCTATAACGTTTCTAACGGTCCGCCACCGAGTTTTATCCCAAACTCTTACAATACGTCGCCTATGGCTGCCATTTCTCGCACTCATTAAAACCTTCTCAGCGAGCTGGAGTACACTGATAGTCATGATATATGAAATATTTGCGAGCCAAACTGAGCACTTTTTGCGATCTACGCCCGTACAAAAGAACATTTTATGAGTCTTTTAAGGTGACTCGACCCAGTTTTTTTTAGGGGGTACCATCTTACTTTGAAGCTCTCTGGTATCCCCACCTTTACTTTTATCGTAAGTCTAACACATAGAATGGATAACATATAGATCAATCTGCAATATAACATAAAATTTTTGGCGATCGGAGTAAATGTCACGTGGTTATAATGCCACGCCCCTTTGAGGTCTGAGTCGAAAATCTGCTGCTGCCAACATTTTTTCGTGAAAATCTCTCGGCTACACATAGTGCGCATTAGTGCCTTGCGCTGAACAGAGTTTCACCAAAATCGCAAAGACCCAATTCGAGAAATTCAGCGGTTTCCAAATTTAGGTCATAATTTATGCGAAAATGATAAGCAAACTTTACACGGATTATATCTAATAAACTATGACATTCATCTCTGTATTTTGGGCATCCTTATAACAGATGGGTCCTTGCAAGTCAGCAAAACGCTTTAGGGCCTTGTAAATGCGCGCGATTTCGAGCAAAGCAAACATATAGAAATTATAGTTTTCGCTATTTGTTGACGTTTGTCAGCGTTTAAGAGTCAATCTCACGAAAAAAGCATTTTCTTAAAAATTCGTAGTTTTTTTTCCTTCAAATTTTTTCAGGGCCACAATTGATTAACTAACTACCCGGACTCTGAATTTCATGGTCATTGAAAAACTGTGACATTATCTTCTATAAGCCCAAACTTGAGTAAACATTGAAGATTTTTAGCGTTTTGGCTGAGTTTTTGCTTTGGGAGTTGTCTATTGTTTCTAGTCTGTCATTATACAGCATTCTTGTTCAACGCGCGTGCAATGACCGCGCTTGGCTGACTTCCGAATGCTCACCGAGATATTATAAATGTGGTACAGTGAGACAGGCCATCGCGTGATATATAGAGGTTTAACTGACAATTTTTAATCAATTCTTGTTCTTCTTGTGTCTTTGCAAAAAAATCAAGAAGTGCTACACACTAAGTCTACTTACTATTACAAAAATATCATTTTTTCATAGGTTTACTGCAAGCCAATAATTAAACCAACTCGTGACGGGAATATCTCGGTGAGCATTCGGAAGTCAGCCAAGTGTGGTCATTGCACGCGTGCTGAACAAGAATGCTGTATAATGACAGACTAGAAACAATAGACAACTCCCAAAGCACAAACTCGGCCAAAACGCTAAAAATCTTCAATGTTTACTCAAGTTTGGGCTTATAGAAGATAATGTCACAGTTTTTCAATGACCATGAAATTCAGAGTCCGGGTAGTTAGTTAATCAATTCTGGCGCTGAAAAAATTTGAAGGAAAAAAACTACGAATTTTTAAGCAAATGCTTTTTTCGTGAGAAGGACTCTCAAACGCTGACAAACGTCAACAAATAGCGAAAACTATAATTTCTATATGTTTGCTTTGCTCGAAATCGCGCGCATTTACAAGGCCCTAAAGCGTTTTGCTGACTTGCAAGGACCCATCTGTTATAACGATGCCCAAAATAAAGGGATGAATCTCTTGGTTTATTAGATATAATCCGTGTAAAGTTTGCTTATCATTTTCGCATAAATTATGACCTAACTTTGGAAACCGCTGAATTTCTCGAATTGGGTCTTTGCGATTTTGATGAAACTCTGTTCAGCGCAAGGCACTAATGCGCACTATGTGTAACCGAGAGATTTTCACAAAAAAATGCCGGCAACAGCCAATTTTCGACTCAGACCTCAAAGGGGCGTGGCATTATAACCACGTGACATTTACTCCGATCGCCAAAAATTTTATGTTATATTGCAGATTGATCTATATGTTATCCATTCTATGTGTTAGACTTACGATAAAAGTAAAGGTGGGGATACCAGAGAGCTTCAAAGTAGGATGGTACCCACCCAAAAAAACTGGGTCGAGTAACCTTAAGAGCTTTTTGGAAATCAATTACTGCTAAATATGAACAAAAAAAATCGGGTTGATAGCACAGTACGCGTTAGACATATACATGGTGACATCAAAGTATATTAAAGAACTGCACGAGAAATGCACAGGCCTATCATGTAGCTACGGTGAGAAAACGATTCTCGGAAAAGATAATCGAAAATACGTGCTTAACACCATTTTTAAACAGGTGTGTGAAATGTTGTCGTTAGCAATACGATCATAAAGTACACAATTTGGCAGGTAAACACAGGAAGCAGGGTAGAAGCTGCCAAAGCAATTAACAGGCTTAACAGGAAAATATGAGGCAAAAATAAATGCTTGCTACCATGTGTGCATGAAGCAGCCAGTTTTTATATCATTTACTTCTCGATCGAACTAAAAACGGGAAATTCTAAAAGCAGGATTCTGCTGTCGGCAAAGGGAAACTAGCAGGTTCTTACTCAACAAATGAACAAGGCTTGTTCCTTCTTTGACTGCTTTTAATTGTTACGAATTGTTGGTTACAATTTTATCGCTCGATAACGCTGTAGCAATCATGAATTTATAATGACCAGAGTGACTCAAACGCTTTAAAACTCATATCAATGCTTGAGTAAGTCTTGTAATTAGTTAGGAGAAACTCATTAACATTGAACCTTCAAGTCATTTACTTTGTCAAATCGATTTTCTTTCTTAAATGTCACTTTCAAGGTTCGGTTGTCCAGTCAATATAAAACCAAGGAAAGCAAAGAGAGAGAACAAAGAATTGGTTTCTAAACAAAATTTAAACAATATCATACAGTAACCACTGAAGAGCATCCCCTTTTATGTGGCCCTCGCGAATGAAATCGGACGAAGGACTTTTCTGGAAGTGTATAACCTCTGTTGGTTGCATTTTCATCGCTTAACAGTATATGTAAATACCAGGATTGTATTTTTTATGACGCTATTATTATTATTATTATTATTATTATTATTATTATTATTATTATTATCATTATTAAATTCTTCACTAGTATAGAGCTGTTAGTTTATTCTAATGTGTTCAAAACGCCCATTTGAAAACTTATGTTGAACTTGTTTCAAATAGATAGCAACAATACAACGCCAAGCCAAGAACATTTTTAATGTGGCTCTTAGCCTCACGTGGAAGTGTAAAAGAGTCATCAGGGAGTCTTGTGGTCAAGAGCGCAGGAAATTTTCTCATCTACGAACGATAACAGTTTATCACTATTGTAGTTTTGTCTCTTCTTGGTAAATCGTTTGAAACAGTTCCAAGACTGGATCGCCCGCCATTCCCGGGGGTGGGGATAATCCCATACATTAAATATACAAGTATGTGCCGCCCAACGGGGTCGTGATTTTGAAGCTCCTGATTTAGAACGGGGTATCCATTTCAGAGGCGTTTTCTAGAACGAGGTATAATATTTCGAACGCACGAAAGCTCCAGTTTTGTAAGTGGCCATTTGAAATTATTCAAGGACAGATTGCTTTTAAAAATACGGTTCAATGCGTTAACAAGCAAACTGTTGTACTCTTGTTGCACCCTGTGTTCTAGCGTGCAGGGCGGGCGTATTTTGGCGCGAGTCGCGAGCGCTGACTCCGCCATCTTGGATAAATAAGCGCGCGGAAGTCTGGAACGAGTCCATAATGTACCCGAGGGAGATGGAGACGGGCTCAAAAGAAAGGGACGGTGGAGGAGAAGAAAAATCGTTAGCTTACGAGCGTGGTTCTGTGCGTGGTGAGAGATTTTGCGTCATAATTAACCGCATTGTATCCACACGCACAGGAAACGTACTCCGGATGATTATGAAGAAACATTTATTTGATGTATAAGTCGAACAAATAAAGAAATATCTTTTGTTATTTCAATTTACAAACTTTCTAGAACTGAGTATAAAAAATTGGCCCATTACTAGCCTAACCGGGTATCAGTTTTAGGGCGAATTCTAGAACAAGGTATAAAAAATTGACCCATCTCTAGAACGGGGTAGCAATTTTAGCGGAATTTTTTTTTAGAACGGGGTGCCAATTTGGAGTCCCGGGCGGCACATATCGATCCAAAGAATACCGAAGTGCCCCCCCCCCCCTCCAGGGCCGCCATTGTCTGTCGCCTTCTGTACAACGCAGACAACGCAGTATATGCATCGCGGCCATCAGTTAAGTTTCAAACGTTTTAAACTTTAATTTTTGTCCCCTTGCGAGGCCTTAGCACAATAACTGTTGTTAAGACCGACATGGCTTATACTTCCTGCATGGCTTAAACTTTCCGTTTGGCTTAAACTTCCTGTTTAACTTTTTGGTTCATGTATTTTTTTTTTTGCAATGGGCGAACGGCGTACGTGCCACAAAAACATGCGGTTTTTTTCTTTGCTCAAGTTCTTTTGACGAAGTAAACATTACTGTCAAACCTTAGGGTGGCGCTAAAATTTCAACAGATGTTTATAATTGTCCGTTTTATTCCTTCCTTTTTTTCGGCAGAACCTCTTCTATAACTTAGCGGTTCTGCAGTAATTAAGAGCTGTTAGTTGTACAGTTGTACTTCACCTGCCTACGCCCCCAATATCCGTCCCTGAGTTTTATTTACCACCCAACCTTTAACAATACGTGGCCTATGCTGTCATATTTCGCAGTCATGCCAGTTAAGTACGCCAAAGGCAGTCGTGGTAATTTTTTATTCGCGAGTGTTCCACGTACCTCTAAATCTTAACATATTATTCAGTCAAAAGCACATTTTTGCGACTTACGCCTGTACAAGAGAACATTAATTTCATGAGTCTTCTAAGACTTTTTCGATAACTACTACTAAAAATACACTGATAAGTAGTCATAAGTCTTAAAATCTTCAACCAAAAGCACATTTTTGCGACCTACGCCTGTGCAAAAGAATATTTTATGAGTCTTTTAAGAGCTTTTCGGTAATTACTGCTAAACATGAAACAGATAACTGGGTTGATAGCACAGTACGCGTTAGCCATATAAAAGGTGACTTTATAGTATCTCCAGAAACTACACGAGAAATGCGTAAAAGTGTCCTTATACTCTACGATTAAATAGTTGATAGAGTAAGGTAAGAAACAAAACAAAAACACTGTTACGATAGCAATGGACATTTGAAGCACGTTTCTGTTTCTTCTGTCCCGCTGTTGCTGACTGTTGGCGGACTGTTCACCTGGGTGTGCCTGTGTCTTGAGCTTGATAACAATGATGAAGTAAAGAATGACTAGCAACAGCACAGGTATGTACGTAAACAGAATGTAGGAAGCTAATAAGAAACTGGCATAGGATGAGGACTCTCCGAATGCTTTCTTCCATTTCGTAACACACCTGGCTCCCTCCCGATTTTCAACGAGCTCGTAAGTGAACAAGTCTGGCGAATTGAAAGCTACGGCAACTATCCATGTGATGAGAATGAAGAAAGGACACAGCTTGGATCTGATGAGTGGTGAACGGAGTGGAAATACCACGGCTCCAAATCGATCCACTGCTATCAGAATCAGATTCTGAATCGAAACGACAAAGGAAACGTTACCAAAGAAAGGGAGAAGCTTACACAAGGCCTGACCAAGCTGACCACCGATAGGAAACGAGTTGGTGTGCAAGTAGGACAGGGCGAAAGGAATGTAAAATATTGGAACCAGCAAATCAGATGAGGCCATGTTTGCGATGAAAAAATTGATCGGCTTTCTTAAGTTCGGCGTTTTATAAACGATCATAACAATGAGAGAATTTGCGGCCAGTGAGACGATGATGGTCAGACAGTGGGCAACTGTTCCTCCGATTTTCCACGCTGTGGAATTTAACTGATCGGAGCAGCTCCATGACCCGCTGGATCCGTTCACCGTTCAGTTCATGCTTAGCTTTGCGACGTATCTGCGGAATTGTACACATGCAGTCAAGAAACTTTGAATTACTGCTCTGTATATTGAGTATGCGTTTGAGTCAGAACTTTTATTGGCAATTGTAAGTCCCCTGCGAAGCCTCAGCACAGCTGCTAAAAGTGAGTTTGTATAATGGCGTCAGTTATCAACTCACTTTAAGCCAAGCAGAGTATTAAGAAATCGATTAAAAAGATAGGGCCTAATTTTTTCATTAGCGAAAAAGGTGTTTAGTAATTGAGACAAATTTTCTGTCATCATTAACGCCAAACAAATGATACGGATGGTTTGTCGCTCTTTTTTTAAAATTTTCTCTGAGACTGGAAAGTCTTCAAAGGCGCCGCGCACAAAATTTGCTTTGGGCAAAAACCAGGCAAAATCGATTAAATACACTATAATGTGTTTTTCTTGTCAATCATTTGTTGTAAAGCCATTATTCTTTCCATTAACAAATGCAAGTGTTGTTAGATTTAAACGGCCCAATAGAAGTTAAAAAATATCACCCAAAAATGTTTGTTTTAGATGTTTCAATGGAAATGCCTAATTTGTCTGCTAATGTAGATAGGCCCATAGCTGGAAATGTGCTTAAGTGCCAATTTGAAAATACGCCTATACGATCATAAACTACACTATTGAGCAGTTAAGTCGAGAAGGCATGGGGCGTAGCTGCCTTTAAGACATTAAGCCCAGGTTAAACAGGAATTGAAGGCAAAACTATAAACGGCATGTTATCGCGTATGCATAAAATGTGCGGTTTTTATATCATTTACTTCTCGATCGAACTTAAAATAGAATGTTCTAAAACAAGGTGTGTTTTTTCAGTCTTTGACTGCCGCTTTTAATTGCTAAAACCTTCAGTATTTGTTGGCTACAATTCTTTCTCTCGATAATGTTGGGGCATTTTTTTTCTTAACGATGACCAGAAAACCTACCCGCCTAACTTGTATCAACAATGCAACTATTAACCGTCATGACGTGCTGTACCCATCCGAACAGAGTTTCGCAACCGTTCATAGGGTGCGTCTTGATCTCGCATGCCACGCGTTTAGCACCGACGTCAAAGGATTTCTACTACAGAACTTTTCGAACTTTCAACCGCGGCAGTGTTCGGCAGTCTTCGCTCAGTCGGTAAAGCGTGTGACTGCAGGGCGAGAGGTCTCGGGTTCGATTGCCGGGGCCAGACCAATACTCAGGGTCTTAAAATAACTGAGAAATGAAGGACTACCTTTGTACTGCAAGCGGCTAGACCTTCGCGTGGCTCGGATGACCACGTGAAATGGCGGTCCCCTCTCCAGTAAGAGAAGTAAAAAATAGTGTCCCCAATTAGTACTTTAGTACTAAATACATTGACACTCAAATAAAGCGCATTTTTTTTTCACATTCTAACCAATCGGGGAATCTTGTTTACTGCGGCATATCCTGCCGCCGATGCCCAGTTCCTTACATTGGTGAAACTGAACGAAACCTCAGGAGTCGTTTTGGCGAACGTTTGCGAAGTATACGCACGCGCAACAACACTCCTGAGCTTCCTGTGGCGCAACATTTCAACTCCACGGGCCACAGTATTTCCGATTTCCAGTTCTGTGGTGTGGGGATGGCTTTATGCAGTGGAACCGACAACCAACCGAAGCAGCGTGAAATGAGGGTTTTCTTGCAGCTAGGAACCGTTCAAACCTAAAGGACTAAATATCAATTTCAGCTGCGCTCGCTATTATTTACACGCGCTCGCGCGTGATTTTTATGTCTATGACAATTGCCAGGAGGCGTAATAATAACGGTTCTCTTGATACTGAAGAAGAGTTATATACCCGAAACGTCTGTTTCCTAAAACATTTGAAATTTATCATCAAGTGTGAATAACACATGAAGTTCTCAATATAACATTTACTTCTCGATCAAGCTAAAAATGGGAAAACCAAACGTCTGCTGTCGTTAAAGAGAAACTAGCAAGTTCTTCTGACAAGGGCTTGTTTAAGAGTCCTTTGGCTGCTCAGTTTTAATCGTTACAAACTTCAGTACTTGATGGCTACAGTTTTCTCTTTCGATAACGTTGTGACCAGAAAACCCACCCTCTTTAAAATGCCGTAAATGATCTCGGAGACGCCCAGAGCGATTACTTGTTGTAGGGTTCCAAGAGGGGCGTTTAAGGACGGGAGTCATTTAAAAGAGAAAGGACTGAGTTTATTGTCATTTATATAACAACCTACTTTTCAAAACTAATATGCTTTCGGCGAAAATGTAAAGAGAGCTTATGAATAGCGGAATATCCTGTCATCATCAACGCCTAATAAATGATGCGGATGATTTGTCGCGTATTTTTTTAATTTTGTCTGAGACGGGACAATCTTCAAAGGCGCCGCCGGCAAAGTTTCCCCGCTGGCAAAAACTAGACAAAAAATTAAATCGATTAAATATACTAAAATGCGTTTTCAAATGCAAGTGTTGTTAGTTGTAACCGGTCCAATAAGAGTTAAAAAATATCACCCACTGCTAATGCAGAGACAGTTAAATACAGGAAGCTGGGGCGTAGCTGGCTTTAAGCCATAAAAGCCCAGGCTAAACAGGATATTTGAGGCAAAACTATAAATGCACGTTATCACGTGTGCATAAAACATGCCGTTTCTGTGCATTTACTTCTCAATAGAACTTAAAATAGCAGGTTATAAAACAAACGTTCTTCCTTAAACAAAAAAGACCATGGGTATGTGTTTCTTCTGTCAGTCTTTGGCTGCTTTTAATTGTTACAACCCTCAGTATTTGGTGACGACATTTCTTGTCTCTCGATAATGTTGTGGCATTTTATCTTAAGAATGACCTGAAAACCCACAAGCGTAACTCATATCAATGCAACCAATAGCCGTCATGACGCGCTGCGCCCGTCCTAAAAGCGTGATATAACGTTGATAGACGCCTTGTTCTCATATACAGCCGGTTTAACATCAAGGTCAAACGATTTCTACTACAGAACTTTCGCACCCTATTATGATCAACGGATGAGCAAACTCGATGTGTCCTTCCTCATGCAACCACCTTTTGTGGCTTACAAGCGCGACGTCAGTTGGTCCGTTCCACAGATGACGCGTCTTTTGAGCAGCCTTGTTCCCGCGCGTGTCAGCGTCCTCCATGCAACACCTGCAATTACATCAGTTCTGTCGCTGTTACGCGGCACTAAGTCGTTTTTCCAGCCGTGACCATTCCTAATTCTTTACTTGGTTAAACTGAACTGTACCTGCAGTCTCTCAGATATTGGGGAAAGGCACGCGAACTGTTGACGGGGCGGAAAAAAGGAAAAAGAAACCGCCGCCCCTGCTATACTACATATTTTTCCGGTAGATAGCGCTATCCACCAGAAAAGTGAGTAGTAGGAAGCTGAGCAGATTAATGAAGCTGAAGCAGATTAAAGCTCAGCTTTCAAGCTGAGCAGATTAATGCATATTGTAAAGCCATTTTGGTTGTATTTAGAAATCGATCAGTTAAAAGACATTTGGAGACCATATATATGAGTGGAAACTTTAAACTGTTTTCGTTAATATTTCTTTTTATTTTTCAGTTTATTTCCCCCTTGCATGAATATTTATTTTGTAGTTCACCCACCCCCTCCCCCATAACGTTTCCATCTGACCCTGCGAGCAGAATCTCCTAATTTGTTGAGTGACGCCAAGTGATCAAGCGGCGAGCGAATGAACAGCTCGGCTGCTGCTGAGAGGGTGCATGATCCATCCCTGAGTTTTATTCAGTGGCGGATCCAAGGGAGGGACCCGGGAGGCCCGGGCCTCCCATTATTTTTAGACCAAACCGAGACCCGAAGGGCCGAAAAAATTTTTTTTGGAGACCGTCCCCCCCCCCCCCCCCCCCCCCATCTAAGGGTCTGGATGACCTGGACCCCCTCCCCTTATCTCAAGGTCTGGATCTGGCACCGTTATTACAGGCCTTTAATCGAGCGGGGAGCTAGGGAGAGGGAAAAGCGAAAAGGCCTGTAGACAAACATTTGGGACCGCCGTTCCACGGCACCCGCTGTGCATCAGATCCTGACGCAAGTTCTTATTGGCGAGAACACTGACTATTGACCGGTCTGATGGACATCGGCTTTTCGGTCTGCATGTAGCACGCGTTTTGATCACAAAGTGGAAATAACAAAACACTCCAAAGACTGTTAAGCTTGTTCAAAAGCTGTTACCAAGAGAGGAACTACGCGCTTCAGTCAAAAGACTCACACTATCTATAGAAAAACACTAGGCTGGAGTTTACCGAGTCACAATGCAATTCTCCGTAGTTGATGTAGCTTCGGTTTAAGATGCACTTGAATCTTATAACTTTGGATCTGTAAATTACTATCCGTGATAATTTTGAAACATTCTGCAAAGAAAACTAACGAGCTGGGCCCAGCGTGATACAATATTTCAGAAAAACATTATATTCACGGACTAAAGAAAATCGCTTAGTTATTCAGATCCAGAAGGCACTTTGGAGAAAAGTAAGACCCTTATTCAGCCCCAATAAAAAGCTTTACGCTACAAAAGAGGTCAAAGAAAATGCTCTTGCATCAGCACGCAAATCCTGCCGACCAGAGACAAAAACCACAGTAAATCAATATGTATGCCATGACCTCTCAGTGTGAAACAAGCGGCTAAAATCACATTTGCTCAGTGAAAATGTAGAACCTTCCAGAGCATAATCTACCCAACAGAGGAAAAAAATGGGAACAGGCAGCATTTTGGCGTGAGGTAAAAGTCGTGTAGGCCTAACGCCCCTTTTTATTGCTATAAATACGGGATAAATACCCAAAGGTGTAATTCCTGTCGGCGATCGAAGCGCTTCTGATTTCTTTGTACTTGTCTTTGGATGTTCACGATCTGGAGAAGTCATGATAGTATCTGTACCTTTCGCATTCCAAGTTCGCTCATTGCAGGGGCTTGTTGAATTAGAAACTGAACTAGCAAGACGAACGGCCAGTCGAGCATAAGTTAAGCAGCTTAAAACGGAAAAGCTTTCTCCTTGCCCAAGAGGAAATCTTGAGGAAGTCAAAAGCTTGCGCTAGTACAACGCTATCTTGGCCGCTGTCAACCAGCAAGGTCTTATTTCTTGAAACACCAAAGATCGGCACCGTATTGATTCTCTTACCGGATATCAACGATTTTTTGCAAAATCGACAATTAGGCTCGCGGTCCATTTCACTTTGTTTTGAGACGGAGTTAGGAGTTACTCACGCGTGAAATTGATTGACAGGTAACGATCTTACTGACAGATGTTCTGCAAGATAATTACAAGAGGGCGGAATAGTGGCCTCAAATGTTTGTCTACAGGCTCTCTCCCCCCTTTCCTTTCCCTTTCTTTGCTATTTTTTCCCCAAACAGAGAGCCTGTTCACAGGCTACACCGTTATTTACCACCAAAACTCTTACAATATGTCGCCTATGCTGCCACTCTTTGCAGTCATGGCAGAGCCGAGGCAGGGGAGCATAAACTGGAACACATTTTACTTTCAAAGTACATTAACAGTCGTGATAGCTTTTATTGGCAAATGTTCCTTGAACCTCTAACTCTTGACATTATTAATACATGCATATCAAAAGCACATTTTTGCGACTTACGCCCGTACAAAAGAACATTTTATGAGTCTTTTAGCACCTTGTCGATAATTACTACTAAAAATGAAGCAAGTAATCGGTTTGATAGCACAGTAAGCGTGAGCCGTAAAGTAGGTTACATGAAAATATATCCAGAAACTACACGAGAAATACGTTACACTGTCCTTATACACTATTATGATTAAAATGTTAGTAGTGAAAGGTAACCAACAAAGCACAAACACTGTTACGATAGCGATGGACATTTGAAGCACGTTTCTGCTTCTTTTGTTCCGCTGTTGCTGAGTGTTCGCGGACTGCTCACCTGGGTGTACCTGTGTCTTGAGCTTGATAAAGATGATGGAGTAAAGAATGGCTAACAACAGGACAGGGATGTATATAAACAGAATGTAGTAAGCTAGTTGGAAACTGGCATAGGACGATGAATCTCCGAATACTTTCTTCCATTTCGTAACACACTAGTTTCGCTCTGGGGATTCAACGAGCTCGTTGGCGAAAAAGAATGGCGAATTGACAGCTACGGCAACTCTCCACGTGGCGAGAATGAAGAAGGGACACAGCTTGGATCTTATGAGTGGTGAACGGAGTGGAAATACCACTGCTATCAGAATCAGATTCTGAATCGAAACGACAAAGGAAACGTCACCAAAGGAAGGGACAAGCTTACACAAGGCTTGACCCAGCTGACCACCGACAAGAAAGGAGTCTTTGGTGTGCAAGTAGAACATGGGCCAAGGTACTCTGAAGATCGGAAATAACAAATCAGACGAAGCCATGTTTGCGATGAAATAATTTATCGGTTTTCTTAAGTTCGGCGTTTTATAAACGATTATCACAATGAGAGAATCTCCGGCCAGTGAAACGATAAAGATCAGAGAGGGTGACGGTTTCTCCGATTTCTAACGCATTGGAATTTAACTGAGCCTCGAAGCAGGACTCGATGGGCCCGTTTACCGTTGAATTCATGCATAGCTTTGCGACGTAACTGTGGAATTGTTAATATGCAGTCAAGAAACTTTCATTACTGCTATCTATATTGAGGATATATATGCTGTTTGACAGTATTTGACAGTATTTTTATTGCTTTCTGCGAAAATGTAAAGAGAGCTTATGAATAGCGCAATATTCTGTCTATCAATTTCTACCGCCTAGCTAGCCGTCTAGAGATCCTTATCTGGGCTCTTTCAAATCTCAACTTCTATGTCAGAATCCTAGTTCAGGGTCAATGTGTTGTCAACTTTGAAAGGCTGAACAAGATGCAATGCTAAAAGTCTTGCCAGTCAAGCAGACAACTGAATACTTTGAATGATTTGGCTCTTTTTTGCTAAGTTCTAAAACTTTTTGAAATAATTTTCACGCGGGCGTTTACTAGACAAAGGTTGTTTATTAGAGAGGGGCGTCTGATGCAAATATCATACAGAGGCGGTTATTAAATGAGCCAAGAGGCGTTTGTTTGAAAGGGGGCGTCAATTAGTCATTAGATTAATTTATGGTAACTCATCAATGCCTTTTGTAATTTGCTAGGAGATACTCATTAGCATTGAACCTTCAAATTAATTACATTGTCTGAAAGAAATTTTTTCTTTATTGCTCGTTTAAGCCCTTTAAAAGCTTTGGTTGTCCAGTCGAAATAACACAAGGGGAGCAATGAGAGAGAACAAAGTATTGGCTCCTAAACAAAATTTAAACAATAACAGGTAGAATGGTACTAAAATTACACTTTCAAAATCATGTCAGTTAGTCGATCTACAGAAGGTGTTAATCGAAAATAATTGGCTAGACTTTTGCATAAATTAACTACGGACAGATCGAGTCAATTTCCTTTCATATGGAATGGTGCAGACTATTTACTCCTGAACCCTTTAAGCTTCCATATTTTAATTAAGTGATTAGTTGGTAAGCGGCAAATTCAGGAAGGATAGATCTTTCCACAGAAGGCAATACGTGCCAGACAATAGAGGATACAACACTGACAACAGTACATGTTTAACTTAATCTTAAGAATAACTAGGAGATGGCATACCACCATTATTATTTTTTTATCTTTGTTTCATTTAAAAATCATCAACTGCTTAAATTCGATCGACGACAAGGAAAAACTAACACACTAGCTAGGATAGATAAGTAATTTTCTTAAAATTCAGTTCACGACGAAAGGTATTTTAAGATCGATTATCGAGGAAGCGTAACGAAGAGCTGTTAGTGTATTTTAATGTGTTCAAAACGCCCGTTTCAAAACGTATGTTCAGGGAATTTGTTTAAAATAAATACTAAAAATACAACGTCAAGGAGTAGAGCAACTAAGCATCCATTAATGTGGCTCTTAGCTTTTTTCGCCCCGGCCACGAGGAAATTTTTGTGCTGCTGAGGAACAGTGATCAAGCTCTTGCGATCCAGAGCGCGGAAAAGTTTTTCATCTATGAACACTATGATTTGTCACCACATGTAGTTCTGTATTTTCTCTGTAAACTGTTTGAAGCAGCTCTAAAACTGTCGAAAATATAGTTGAAAATAGTACGTGCTTAATGCTAATTTTACTGATGTTTTCTTTGGCAATACGATCATAAAGTGCACAATTTGGCAGTTAAACTCAAGCGCAGCTGCCTTCAAGCAATTAAGCCCACTCACTGGCTTAGCAGATGAATATGAGGTAAAAAAAGTGCATATTCATCAAGTGTGCATAAAACATGCAGTTTTTATAACATTTGCTTTTCGATCGAGCAAAAAATGGGAAATCAGTTATGAAACCAAGAGTCTAGACTAAACTATAATGGGTTCTTCTGCAACAAAAACACACGACTTGTTACTTCTTTTACCGCCTTTAATTTTTTTACGAACTTCTGTACTTGTTGGCTCCAATAATATTGCTCGATAACGCCACGTCAAGAAACCCCACTCCCCCACTAAACCCATATCAATACCTGAGAAGTCTTTTGCGATTGGCTATATAGGAGCGGCTTATTAGCATATATGGAACCTTCGAATCATTTCGTTGGTGAAAACGATTTCTTATTTTAAATATCACCTTAAAGGGGGTTAAGTTTGGGTTTTCCAGTCTAACTAAGAATTAATAAGTTCTTCTTCAACAAAAATACAAGGCTTGTCATTTCTTTTCCTCCCTTTGATTTTACGAACTTCTGCTGGTACTACGATTACATGATTGTGGCACTTGACAAGAAACCCCACTCCCCCGCTTAACTCATATCAATGCCTGAGAAATCTTTTGTGATTGGCTATAGGAGAGGCTTATTAGCATATATGGAACCTTCGAATCATTTACTTGGTGACAACGATTTCCTGTTTTAAATTTCACTTCAAAGGGGGTTAAGATTGGGTTGTCCAGTGAATATAAAATAAGTAGAGCAAACAGAGAGAACAAAGTATTGGCTTCTCAACAGAATTTAAACAATGAGAGCGAGGAAGGTACTAAAATAACAGTTTGAAAATCATGTCAGATCAATTAGTCGATCCACCGAACCGAGGTGTTGAGCTTTTTTTATTGGCTAAACTTTGCAATAAATTATT
Organism: Porites cylindrica; assembly: GCA_964035525.1. Taxonomy (NCBI): domain Eukaryota; kingdom Metazoa; phylum Cnidaria; class Anthozoa; order Scleractinia; family Poritidae; genus Porites; species Porites cylindrica. The sequence continues at coordinate 11,700,462 of OZ037782.1, read as the reverse complement.
TATGGATGTGTGATTACAAATTAAAAATGCAATACGTGCTGAACAGCAGAAGTTACAACAATAGACAGACAGTTAAGAGTTACTAGGAGATATTTCATACCATTATCATTATTCGAATTTTTATCGGTAACATTTCCCTTAAATTTTCAGTTAATAAATTTCCCTTGCATGAACGAATACTTTTGTACTTCTCCTGCCCACGCCCCAATAACGTTTCTAACGGCCCGCGGCCGAGTTTTATCGATCCCAAACTCTTACAATACAACGCCTATGCTGTCATTTCTCGCACTAATACATTAAAACCTTCTCAGAGAGCTGGAGTACACTGAAAGTCATGATATATGATATATTTTCGAGCCAAACTGAGCACATTTTTGCGATCTACGCCCGTACAAAAGAACATTTTATGAGTCCTTTAAGAGTTTTTTGGTAATCAATTACTGCTAAAAATGAAAAAGAAAATCGGGTTGATAGCACAGTACGCGTTAGACAAACATGTAGCCTGCGTGCAGCCGATAACTAAACTCTGATTAGTACCGTCTGCGAAGCAGCGCGGAGATCCTTGTTCTGGACCCCCAACGGACTCAACGAATTACCGGAAGTGCGTTTCGAATTCCCCTTCAACCTGATTGGCGATCACGACAAACAAAACAAAGGCCTTTTTTAACTGGCCAATCGTGGCGCGTACTCAAATCTGGGTACACAGCTGGAAGTCCAGAACAAGGATTTCGGCGCTGTTTCGCAGACGGAGTTAACCAGAGTTTAATTTCGTCTGCGCGCAGGCTAACAAACATGGTGACATCAAAGTATAGCCAAAACCTGCACGAGAAATGCATAGACCTGTCATGTAGCTACGGTGAGACTGAAACGATTCGCGGAAAATATAATCGAAAATACGTGCTTAACACCATTTTTAAACAGGTGTGTGAAATGTTATCTTTAGCAATAAGAACATAAAGTACACAATTTGGCAGGTAAACACAGGAAGCAGGGTAGAAGCTGCCTGCCATTAAGCAATTAACAGGCTTAACAGGAAAGTATGAGGCAAAAATAAATGCCTGCTATCATGTGTGCATGAAGCAGCCAGGGTTTATATCATTTACTTCTCGATCGAACTAAAAACGGGAAATTCTAAAAGCAGGAGTCTGCTGTCGGCAAAGGGAAACTAGCAGGTTCTTACTCAGCAAATAGACGAGGCTTGTTACTTCTTTGACTGCTTTTAATTGTTACGAATTGTTGGTTACAGTTTTATCGCTCGATAACGCTGTAGCAATCATGAATTTATAATGACCAGAGTGACTCAAACGATTTAAAACTCATATCAATGCTTGAGTAAGTCTTGTAATTGGCCAGGAAAAACTCATTAACATTGAACCTTCGAGTTATTTACTTTGTCAAATCGATTTTCTGTCTTAAATTTCACTTTCAAGCTTGGGTTCAGTTGTCTAGTCAATATAAAACCAAGGAAAGCAAAGAGAGAGAACAAAGAATTGGTTTCTAAACAAACTTTAAACAACATCATACAGTAACCACTGAAGAGCATCCCCTTTTATAGCCCGCGCAAATGAAATCGGACGAACGACTTTTCTGGAAGTGTATAACCTCTGTTGCTTGCATTTTCATCGCTTAACAGTATATGTAAATATCAGGATTGTATTTTTTATGAAGTTATTATTATTATTATTATTATTATTATTATTAAATTCTTCACTAGTATAGAGCTGTTACGTGTTCAAAACGCCCATTTGAAAACGTATGTTGAATTTGCGTCAAATAGATAACAAAAATACAACGCCAGGCCAAGAACATTTTTAGTGCGGCTCTTAGCCCCACGTGGAAGTGTAAAAGAGTCATCAGGGAGTCTTGTGGTCGAGAGCGCAGGAAACTTTCTCATCTACGAAAGATAACAGTTTATCACTATTGTAGTTTTGTCTCTTCTTGGTAAATCGTTTAAAACAGTTCCAAGACTGGATCGCCCGCCATTGTCTGTCGCCTTCTGTACAACGCAGTATATGCATCGAGAACATCATTTAAGTTTCAAACGTTTTAAACTTTAATTTTTGTCTCCTTGCGAGGCCTTAGCACAATAATTGTTATTAAGACCGACATGGCCGTCCTTTCAAGCTGAACAGAAAATGGATGCTATTTCAAAGCCATTGTGGTTGTATTTAGAAATCGATTGAAAAGATACGGTATTTGGAAACCAATATGAGTGGAAATTTTAAACTGGTGTGGTACATATTATTTGCATGTAGAAATACACCCATTAAGTATTTAAACATAGGTGATCAAAATTTATCAAGCAAAAAAATGTCTTTAAAAACATTTCAAAGGGGCAATACTATTTGATTGATTTTGTGTAAGAAAAAACAAACACCTTGCCGCTTAAACTTCCTGTTTAATGTTTTTGGCTCATGTTTTTTTTTTTGCAATGGGCGAACGGCGTATGTGCCACAAAAACATGCGGTTTTTTTCTTTGCTCAAGTTCTTTTGACGAAGTAAACATCACTGTCAAACCTTGGGGTGGCGCTAAAAATTCAACAGATGTTTATAATTGTCCGTTTTATTCCTTCCTTTTTTCGGCAGAACCTCTTCTATAACTTAGCGTTTCTGCAGTAGTTAAGAGTTGTTAGTTGTACAGTTGTACTTCACCTCCCCATGCCCCCATTAACGTTTCTAATGGTCCGTCCCTGAGTTTTACTGGCCGCCCAACCTTTAACAATACGTGGCCTATGCTGTCATATTTCGCAGTCATGCCAGACTTAATCCTCTAAGTTAAGTACGCCAACGGCAGTCGTGGTGATTTTTTATTCGCGAGTGTTCCACGTACCTCTAAATCTTAACATATTCAGTCAAAAGCACATTTTTGCGACTTACGCCTGTACAAGAGAACATTTCATGAGTCTTCTAAGACATTTTCGATAATTACTACTAAAAATACATTGATAGTCATGATACATTTATTCGCGAGTGTTCCACGAACCTCGCACTCTTAACTCTTCAACCAAAACCACAGTTTTTGCTACCTACGCCTGTACAAAAGAACATTTTATGAGTCTTTTAAGAGCTTTTCGGTAATTACTGCTAAACATGAAACAGATAACTGGGTTGATAGCACAGTACGCGTCAGCCATAGAAACGGTCACTTTATAGTATATCCAGGAACTACACGATAAATGCGTGGAAGTGTCCTGATACCATATGATTAAAAAAATGATAGAGTATGGTAAGCAGCAAAACACAAACACTGTTACGATAGCAATGGACATATGAAGTACGTTTCTGTTTCTTCTGTTCCGCTGTTGCTGAGTATTGGCGGACTGTTCACCTGGGTGTGCCTGTGTCTTGAGCTTGATAACAATGATGGAGTAAAGAATGACTAGCAACAGCACAGGTATGTACGTAAACAGAATGGAGGAAGCTAGTGCGAAACTGGTACGGGACGATGACTCTCCGAATACTTTCTCCCATTCAATAACACACAAGTTTCCCTCTGGGGATTCAAGGAGCTTGAGGGTGAACAACAATGGCGAATTGACCGCTACGGCAACTATCCATGTAGCGAGAATGAAGAAAGGACACAGCTGGGATCTGATGAGTGGGGAACGGAGTGGAAAGACCACGGCTCCAAAGCGATCCACTGCTATCAGAATCAGATTCTGAACCGAAACGACAAAGGAAACGTTACCGAAGAAAGGGAGAAGCTTACACAAGGCCTGACCAAGCTGACCACCGATAAGAAACGAGTTGGTGTGGAAGCGTGACAGGTTCCAAGGTAGCAAGAATATTGGATACAGCAAATCAGATGAGGCCATGTTTGCGATGAAGTAATTTATCGGTTTTCTTAAGTTCGACGTTTTATAAACGATCATAACAATGAGAGAATTTGCGGCCAGTGAAACGATAATGAACAGACTGTAGGTTACGGTTCCTCCGATTTTCCACTCGGTGGAATTTGACTGAGTGAAGCAGCTCCAAGACCCGCTGGATCCGTTCGCCGTTGAGTTCATGCTGAGTTTTGCGACGTATCTACGGAATTGTACACATGCAGTCAAGTAACTTTGAATTACTGCTCTGTATACTGCGTATGCTGTTTGAGTGACAGAACTTTTATTGACAATTGCAAGCCCCCTGCGAAGCCACAGCACAGCTGTCCTCTGAAGCCTTCAATAAGTGAGTTTGTTTATAATGTTCCGGCATTATCCGCCAACCGACCTTTTGACGGAATTGAAACAGTGGGGTGTTAAAATGTTATAAACCATCCAGAACACTTCATTTAGGTCATATGGTTGTATTAAGAAATAGATTGAGACTGATTAAACAAGTGTGTTTTAACACATTAAAAAATGATATCTTTGGTAGTACCATCATCAACTACACAAGTTTGACAGTTAACCACAGGAAGCAGAGGCGAAGCTGCCTTCGGGCCATTAAGCCCAGGCTTAACAGGTGAATATGAGGAAAAAATAAGTGCATATTATCACGTGTGCATAAAACATGAACTTTTTATAACATTTACTTCTCGATCAAGCTAACAATGGGAAAACCAAAAGTCTGCTGTCGGCAAAGAGAAACTAGCAGATTCTTCTGACAAGGGCTGGTTCAGACTCATGGGGGCGTCTACTACACAAAGGATGTTTATTAGCGAGGGCGTCTAATGCAAATATAATATCATAGAGCGGCGCTTATTAAATGAGCCAAGAGGCGTTTGTTTGAAAGGGGGCGTCAATTAGTGTCATTGGTCATTAGATCATTTATGGTAACTCATCAATGCCTAAGTAAGCCTTTTGTGATTTGCTAGGAGAGACTCATTAGCATTGAACCTTCGACTTATTTATTTTGTCTGAAAGAAATTCTTTCTTAATTTCTCTTTTAAGCCCTTTAAAAGCTTTGGTTGTCCAGTCGACATAATACGCGCGGGGGAGCAATGAGAGAGAAAAAAGTATTGGCTTCTAAACAAATTTTAAACAATAACAGGGAGAAAGGTACTAAAATAACGGTTCCTCCGATTTTCAAGGCAGAAAAATTTAGGAAACAGCTCCAAGACCCGCTGGATCCGTTTACCGTTGAGTTCATGCTTAGGTTTGCGACGTATCTGTGGAATTGTACGTATGCAGTCAAACAACTTTGAATTACTGCTCTCTATATTGCGTATCCTGTTTGATTCAGAACTTTTATTGGCAATTGTAAGTCCCCTGCGAAGCCTCAGCACAGCTGCTAAAAAATTTGTATGATGGTGTCAGTTATAAACTCACTTTAAGCCAACCAGAGTAGTAACAAATCGATTAAAAAGATAGGGCCTAATTTTTTCATTTGCGAAAAAGTTGTTTATTAATTGAGACAAATTTTCTGTCATCATCAACGCCAAACAAATGATTCGGATGATTTGTCGCGCTGTTTAAAAAATTTTGTTTGAGACTGGAAAGTCTTTAAAGGCGCCGCGAACGTAATGCATGCATAAAATAATGCATAAAATATGCGGTTTTTACATCATTTACTTCTCGATCGAACTTAAAATAGGAACTTCTAAAACAAGGTGTGTTTTTTCAGTCTTTGACTGTTACTTTTAATTGTTACAAACTTCAGTATTTGTTGGCTATAATTCTTTCTCTCGATAATGTTGGGGCATTTTTTTTCTTAACAATGACCGGAAAACCCACCCACCTAACTCATATCAATGCAACTATTAACCTCCATGATGTGCTGCACCCATCCGAAAAGAGTTTCGCAACCGTTCATAGCGTGATCTCGAATGCCACTCGTTTGGCACTAAAGTCAAAGGATTCCTGTTACAGAACTTTCACTTTCTAGCCAATCAGGGAATATTGTTTACTACATATCTCGCCTGGCAAAACTGAACGAAACCTCAGGAGTCGTTTTGGCGAACGTTTGCGAAGTGTACGCATGCGCAACAACACTCCTGAGCTTCCTGTGGCGCAACATTTCAACTCCACGGGCCACAGTATTTCCGATGTCCAGGTGTGTGGTGTGGGGATAGTTCTATGCTGTGGAACCGATATCCAACCGAAGCAGCGTGAAATGAGGGTTTTCTTGCAGCTAGGAACCGTTCAAACCTAAAGGACTAAATATCAATTTCAGCTGCGTTCGCTATTATTTACACGCGCACGCGCCTCATTTTAAGTCTATGACAACTGCTGGTAACCCTACTAATAACGGTTTTCTTGATAGTGAAGAAGGATTTTATACCCGAAACGTCTTACAAACATTTGACACTTTTTGACTTTTCGATGGAATATTATCCTAAAAACAGTAAACCAGCTAGATGAGATGTACTAGTTTTCACAGATATATCCCGGTGTGGTTGTTAATGGACGACACTATTTGTAGTAATGAAAATATTGCTATGTCATAAATTATGACTTAGATTAGACGCAGTTTGCAGGTTTATAGTCCTCTGTTGGCCCCTGGCTGTTCAAAACCTTTTTAACTGTTTACTGACAAATTATCTGCCTTCCTTTTCCTATACACGAGTAACAGTAATGACAATGCAGTCAAACCTCTTTAATACGGACACCAAAGGGACAGAACCAAGTGTCCGCTTTACAGAGGTGTCCGTATTATAGAGGTAGGGAATGTAGGATTTTTGGCATTCCTGGGACCAAACGAACCGTCCGTAATAGAGAGGTGTCCGTATTGTAGAGGTGTCCGTAAGAAGAGGTTCGACTGTATATTATTTCGACAGTGCTTAATTTACATGTGATCAAAAGCACTTTGCACCGAAAGACCTAATTTTGCTATTTACATGTTTTGAATATAAGGATAATAATTTGCTAGAAACAAGTTTACACTGGAACATAGAACGCACTTGATATATTGAAAAATCAATATTCTAAATCCTAAAGATAATAAATCCCTATATATATAACTTTAGCTTGTACATAATTACGTAAATTGGACATCAGACTGTTCTTTACAAGAATTTCAGATTATTTGTCAAAGTGGGGGCGATCAACGTGAACCTGGGAGGTTAGAGAAGCTCTCATCTTATTAATTAATATTACTTTCCAGGAAAGTAATGTATAAAGTTTTGTCCGGTAAACGAGTAGTTGATGAATAGCGAAACTGGTTGTGGATTTTCACCAAAAATGTTTCTAGGTTATGTGTGTAAATTTGGCAGGATTGACCAGAATTTCCAAGATAAGGTATCTGTGAAAAAGATCTATCCTTCCTGAATTCGCCGCTTATCAAGTAATCACTTAAAATATGGAGCTTAATAAATGGTTCAGAAATAAATAGTTTGCATCGTTCCAGATAGAAAACGATTGACCAGATCCACTAGATCCGTCGCCAAGGGTTTAATAATGTGAAATTAAAGTTCGAAACAGTTTTGCTATAAAAACAGCAACCTTAATGATATGTGAAAAAAGTTTAAACGATGGGTGAGTATAAGACCAATTTCGAGAAAAACGCTGTGGGCGTCTAGTGGTCTTTAAATACATTGTATTGCAGGCCACTCACCGGCTGAAACATTCCCAGAAGTTAATGCTAATTAAGAGGCAGTCTCAGTAAAAACCGCCCACTCAATTTCGCGTGAAAAATAATTTTGCCTGAAACTCTGGTGGATGAAAGCCTTTATTGAGACTATAACTAAAATAGGTTTGCTTTGATTCAAAGTTATTTTCTGGCCGCGCTAAGAAGCACGAATTTTTTTTGCCCGCCATGGCCATATTGCGGGGCCCAAAAATTGAAAATTTGGCATTTTTTGGAGCGCAGTAAAATTTGTTATTCGCAACATCTCGAAATAAATTTGACACCTATTTACTGATAAATGTCTTCAGTTTTTCTATATATTAAGTATTTCTCCGTAAACGTACCCAGAAAGATGAAATCAACCAAAATATGACCCCTATAAAATGCCATCGAACATGCAGTTTTTATAACATTTGCTTTTCGATCGAGCAAAAAATGGGAAATCAGTTATGAAACCAAGAGTCTAGACTAAACTATAATGGGTTCTTCTGCAACAAAAACACAAGACTTGTTACTTCTTTTACCGCCTTTAATTTTTTTACGAACTTCTGTACTTGTTGGCTCCAATAATATTGCTCGATAACGCCACGTCAAGAAACCCCACTCCCCCACTAAACCCATATCAATACCTGAGAAGTCTTTTGCGATTGGCTATATAGGAGCGGCTTATTAGCATATATGGAACCTTCGAATCATTTCGTTGGTGAAAACGATTTCTTATTTTAAATATCACCTTAAAGGGGGTTAAGTTTGGGTTTTCCAGTCTAACTAAGAATTAATAAGTTCTTCTTCAACAAAAATACAAGGCTTGTCATTTCTTTTCCTCCCTTTGATTTTACGAACTTCTGCTGGTACTACAATTACATGATTGTGGCACTTGACAAGAAACCCCACTCCCCCGCTTAACTCATATCAATGCCTGAGAAATCTTTCGCGATTGGCTATAGGAGAGGCTTATTAGCATATATGGAACTTTCGAATCATTTACTTGGTAAAAACGATTTCCTGTTTTAAATATCACCTTAAAGGGGGTTAAGGTTGGGTTGTCCTGTCAATAGAAAATAAGGAGAGCAAACAGAGAGAACAAAGTATTGGCTTCTAAACAGATTTTAAACAATGAGAGCGAGGAAGGTACTAAAATAACAGTTTGAAAATCATGTCAGATCAATTAGTCGATCTACCGAACCGAGGTGTTGAGCTTTTTTTATTGGCTAAACTTTGCAATAAATTATTTATGGATGTGTGATTACAAATTAAAAATGCAATACGTGCTGAACAGCAGAAGTTACAACAATAGACAGACAGTTAAGAGTTATTAGGAGATATTTCATACCATTATTATTATTCGAATTTTTATCGGTAACATTTCCCTTAAATTTTCAGTTAATAAATTTTCCCCTTGCATGAACGAATACTTTTGTACTTCTCCTGCCCACGCCCCTATAACGTTTCTAACGGTCCGCGGCCGAGTTTTATCCCAAACTCTTACAATACGTCGCCTATGCTGTCATTTCTCGCACTCATTAAAACCTTCTCAGAGTGCTGGACTACACTGATAGTCATGATATATGATATATTTGCGAGCCAAACTGAGCACATTTTTGCGATCTACGCGCCCGTACAAAAGAACAATTACTGCTAAAAATGAAAAAGAAAATCTGGTTGATAGCACAGTACGCGTTAGACATAAACATGGCGACATCAAAGTACTGAGCCAAAAACTGCACGAGAAATGCATAGACCTGTCATGTAGCTACGGTGAGAAAACGATTCTCGGAAAATATAATCGAAAATACGTGCTTAACACCATTTTTAAACAGGTGTGTGAAATGTTATCGTTAGCAATACGATCATAAAGTACACAATTTGGCAGGTAAACACAGGAAGCAGGGTAGAAGCTGCCTGCCGTTAAGCAATTAACAGGCTTAACAGGAAAAGATGAGGCAAAAATAAATGCCTGCTATCATGTGTGCATGAAGCAGCCAGTGTTTATATCATTTACTTCTCGATTGAACTAAAAACGGGAAATTCTAAAAGCAGGAGTCTGCTGTCGGCAAAGGGAAACTAGCGGGGTCTTACCCAAGAGAAATAGACGAGGCTTGTTACTTCTTTGACTACTTTTAATTGTTACGAATTGTTGGTTACAGTTTTATCGCTCGATAACGCTGTGGCAATCATTTTTATAATGACCAGAGTGACTCAAACGATTTAAAACTCATATCAATGATTGAGTAAGTCTTGTAATTGGCTAGGAGAAACTCATTAACATTGAACCTTCGAGTTATTTACTTTGTCAAATCGATTTTCTGTCTTAAATTTCACTTTCAAGTTTGGGTTGTCCAGTTAATATAAAACCAAGGAAAGCAAAGAGAGAGAACAAAGAATTGGTTTCTAAACAAAATTTAAACAATATTATACGGTAACCACTGAAGAGCATCCCAATTTGTATAGCCCGCGCAAATGAAATGGGACGAAGGACTTTTTTGGAAGTCTATTAACCTCTGTTGCTTACATTTCATCGCTTAACAGTGTATGTAAATACCAGGATTGTATTTTTTATGAAGTTATTATTATTATTATTATTATTATTATTATTATTAAATTCTTCACTAGTGTAGAGCTGTTAGTTCACTCTAATGTGTTCAAAACGCGTATTTGAAAACGTATGTCGAGTTTGCGTCAAACAGATAGCAAAAATTGACAACGCCAGGCCAAGAACATTTTTAATGTGGCTCTTAGCCCCACGTGGAAGTGTAAAAGAGGCATCAGGGAGTCTTATGGTCGAGAGCGCAGGAAATTTTCTCATCTTCGAACGATAACAGTTTATCACTATGGATGTTTACCGGTTTCTGGGTAATCGAGTTCGATTTTTTTCAGTCGGACCCGAATATCAACTCGGACCCGATTTCATTTAATCGAGCACGACAACAAATCGGGTCCGATTTCTAGTTTAGTTTAGTTTTGGAATCCGATCTGAAACATATCGGACCCGACTAGAAATCGGACCCGATTTGTTGTCGTGCTCGATTAAATGAAATCGGGTCCGAGTTGATATTCGGGTCCGACTGAAAAACATCGAACTCGATTACCCAGAAACCGGTAAACATCCGATGGATATGTTTCAGATCGGATTCCAAAACTAATCGGGCTCGAATTGTTGTTAAATCGGGCCCGATAAAGTAATCGGACTCGTTTTAAATTAATCGGGTCCGACTTGTTTTAAATCGGGCCCGATTTCTGAATGTCTGATCCTGTCAGAGGGAAACTCAATCGAGTCCGATTTCTCGGTAAATCGGACTCGATCGTTTTGACAGTCAAAATGGGGGGGGGGGGGGGGGGGGGGAGAGGGTAGGTAGAGAACATCTTCAAAGTACGGAAAAAGGTATATTTTTCAAAAGAAAAAGTAACGGAAATGTTTCTTCATAAATAGAAAGGCGGAAGTTATTATCTTGTCGCTTCTCGTCCCTAGGGAAAAAAAACAAATTAAAACAAACCAAAAAAGACAGGTGGTAACGTAAAATAACCACTGGTAATTCTCATGACGGAGAGGCTGCTTAATGTCCAGGGGCCCGTTTCTCGAAAGTCCCGGTAACTTAACGGGCCCGGAATCATATTTTTAAATCAAAGTCTCAAGAAAAGTAGGGTGTGTTCTGACCTCTAATGAAGTCCGTTTTGTTTCGTTAGCTAATAACTCTACAGTATAATTTTCAAAACTTTTAAAACTTCCTTCTAAACTGGAAAACAAAACAGCTTAACGGGCCCGGTAATTACCGGGAGCTTCGAGAAACGGGCCCCAGTTCCGCCAACCCGAAGATGTCTCAGTTACACCCCGGAAAAAATAGCCGCGTGAATCTGAAGTTAAGTTATTAGCGCGATAGGCTGAGGAATACATGAGTGTATCAGGTTCCACTAACGCTCAGCAAGCTTACTTGAAACTTGATTCACTTAGTTTCCAAACTCTAATCAGAATTCGGGGTGGGTGTTTGGATTCCGCGTTTTACGCAAACCCCTAGGCCATTCTCCCTGAAACTTCGCGAGTTTCTGCAATACGATAAAAGCATGTGATACTAACAGCTTCGCAAAATTATGATTGACCGCAGTCAATGAAAAAGAAAAAGGTAAAAGGGATTTTAAAACTTAGTTTGGTCTTTAATCAAAGGACAAATTTTGAATATTATCTGTTTACTTTTTGAAGGGGTTTTGGTGGGGGGGGGGGGGGGGGGAGGGGCAGGATTTGTGTAATTGTATCCTGGCTCAACTCTACTTAACGTATATAGCGATTTACTTCCCACTAAAGATGGTGTCTATACTTGATTGATTGTTTGTTCCTTTTGTCAAAAGGGAAAAAATATGCCTTTATTTTTCTCCCATTTCAACAGACGTTTTATCTGATCTAACTGTGAGGAGAAATAAGAAGGGGACTAACGTTCTAGTCCCCAGATTGTCTCGTCCCTGCCCCGCCGCCATAACTTGTGACAACCAAGTGGCAACCTATGTGATTTTATTTCTAAAATCTGTACTCGTACTCTCTATCTACGCATTAATCCATGTGTCAAGCGGTTTGATATAAATGGTGGCTTCCCTTCAACAAAATCGGAATGTTACTGAAACACAAAGCGGTTTTTCTTTAATACACGTGAGGTAAGTGTTCAAGCAAATCTATTTAACCTTTAATAATTATTAAACTACACCCTGCTAGTCGGCGTAAGCGTAAGTTATACTCAAGTCGTCAAGGAAAAACTTTTTTTTCTGCAATGACTGAACATTAACGTTTGCTGCAGGTCTTAGGCTTTATATTTTCCACATGGCCGAAATGAACTTCATAAAAAGTCACGTAAACATTGAACAATTAGTCGGCTCAGGCGACGTGAATATCGGCGAATATAGTCACTGAGACGACGTCGAGGTGACTATTCGCCGACTATTACTATACTATTTTCGATATTCATCAATGTAATTATACTAATAATGGTTAAACTTAAAGACTTACGTTTATGCTGAACGCATTTCATTTATCATTGCATGCCAACTTCGGTGATCTTTTAATACAACCAGTTTCAAAATTTGAATGGACAGCTTCATGCAGTCACACAAATTAAACGGAACTGGAGCTCAACTGAAACTGATAAGCTTATAATACTATTTTTGCAAAAATTTCCGGTTACTAAAACTGTAAGAGTTTCTACCCTTCATATCACGTACTCATGAGGAATGGTAGACACCTTAAGATGCACAGATTCAGTAGGTGGGTATGCCTGCCAACTCTCATGCATCGTGCGCGAGTCTAACGCCTGCAGACTAAAGACATTAATCTCATACTTCAAGGACAGTTTCTCAAACCTGGCTCACAAATCCAGACAAATTGTTCTTAAATACGTGATGAGTGACAAAAGTTTAATTCAATTTCCACAATTAATATTCCAGGCTTTGAATGATGACTTTTGTGTTCCAACAAAATCAAAACACACTAAAGTTGGAGTCTTTTACACCAGTTTTGAAAGTGCTCAAAGGCCGTCAGAACATCTTCGCAAGTTTTCGGGAAGGTCCACAAGGCTCCCGAAAATGTACAGAAAACCTCGGGAGTTCACTGGGACGGTCATGATCGTGGAAAGGCAAAAATCTGACACATTTGACCAGAAAAAGTTGGCAGGCATAGAATGAATTGTGTCTTACCAGGAAAAAAAAGCCGGGCTACCTCTTAGAAAAGGGATACTATTATTGCCAAATTAATTTTGCGAAATTACTATGTTTGGCTATCTGTTTCCATGGACTGAATAGATGCATCTTAAGGTCCCTACAATGTCAGTAGGGGATAACACTAATCTTCATCTGTCTCCCTCTCTGTACATATTTTGTCATAACTGCCATTTAAATAATTGCTGATGGTTTCCTTGTAATTTTCTATGCTAATTTGCATTCTATGACATGTTTTGAACCTTACTCGATTATATGTTTAATTTTTAAAAAAATATTTCTTTTGAAAGAGGTTTAAAATGCTCTCGACTACTCTACATGCAGCATAAAAAATTAATGTTAAAAAAATATTTTTGTTTTGTTTTTTTCTTTCACCCAAAAAGTTATGGTAATCTTCCAAACTTTGTTACGTCCATTTTGAAATCACTGGTAATCCCTGCAATCTGATAGGCTCTAAACCGTTATCTGTATAAAGGACCTCATTCATGCTCTTAATTGTATCATTTCTGTTCTGGGTACAAAAAGAAATGTGGTGGCCTTTTTATTATTGCTTTTCATCAAACCAGCTTCTAGATCAAATAAATATTGCCACTGGCTAAATTCTGTGATTTCAAAATGGCTGTAATAAAGTGACAATTCTAGTAGTCTTCTTGCATCGTGGTCTGAAATCGTAATATTGTGAATAGACCTTTTTACCGATATTGTGGCCATATTGAATTGAAACCCAGTGGGCATTCGCTCAGTATTTATGCATGATTTTCGGGCAAAGAGAAACATCAACACACGGTACAGCCATCTTTATCTTTTTTCCCTTTAAGAAAAATTGGGCCAAGAAGTGCGTGTAAATAATGAGTGAGTATATCCGATAATACTCATGCTGCTTGGGCGCCCCCTGATACTCCCTTAAATCTATTTGATTTAATATGGCTGCCATATCGGTGCAAAAGGTCTGTTCAGACACCATCACATTACTGTGCATCAGCTTTTTTCTTTTTTTCCCTTCTGTCTTTCCTGCTTCTTGGATCTTTCCTCTTCTTTCTTTTTTCTCCTTTTCGATGGCTGTCTTCTTCTGAAAAAGAACAGTCCACAGTATTTTTCCATTAATGGTATCTGTTCCACATATATACCTGAGTACTAGTAGTAGTACTCTCAACTTTTTTATATTTTTCCTGTTTTAAATCTTAGACAGAATATGTAAACTTGTTACAAAAAGATGATATACACACATTCCTGACATGGTAAAAATGGAGCTAACAGAACTCTAAGTTGATCCTTACACTAACTCAAAAGTTAAATTAATTCTTCCACTGTAATTTAACCCTTTTTAATTCAAGCCTTCTAGAACTCACGCTCTTTCGAAGTAATTTGTGTTTCATTTGTCTATGTATTATTAACTTATGTCATTTAAATAATAGTTAATGGCCTTTTCAACAACAATAGCATGGTGAAAACTTTTTCCTTACCTTCTGCATGAAGGGGGGGGGGGGGGTGTCAATGATGTTGGGGTTGTTGATGGGGTGACCGCAGTTTTGATATTCATGCTGGGAGGGGCAGTGGATGTTGTGATGGTGGATGACAATGTCATGGATGAGGTAACAACTGATGCTGCAGTGGATGATGTGGTATTTGTTGATTTTGTGGTTGATGAGATGGTTTTTGTTGATGTCGTGGGGTTGGTAATGTGTGTTGTAGTGGTTATTTTGACCTTTGGTGAAGTCAGGCATGCTGCTGGTGGTTGGCTCGTTGGACTTGCACCTATAACATAATGAAAGATAGAAGATATCAGAAGAAAGTATTTTTAAAATATTTATTTCAAGTCAAAAATTATGGTCGGGTTGACATTTTTAACGGTGGTTGATTCTAGGTCTTTGCGTTCAAGTCCCAATTCATTTACAAGTTTCTCTTTTGTTTTGGGGTATGGTAATATATTCTAATAACGTTGTAACAAAGAAGAAATGAAATTTATCAGAGATAAAAAAATTAACTACACTACATCATGTCTATGTTATATACATGTATGTTGCAGTTAATTCCCTTGTATAACAGGGAGGGTGGTAAGTTCATGAAACAATAGTATTAAAAATGATAGAAATATAATTTTTATTATTTCAAAAAGACACCTGTAATATTTAACCCTTTTTAATTCAAGCTGTCTAGAACTCATGCTCTTTCAAATTACTTTGTGTTTCATTTGTCTATGTATTATTAACTTATCTCCGTTTGAATAATAGTTAATGGCCTTTTCAACAACAATAGCATGGTGAAAACGTTTTCCTTACCTTCTGCATGAAGCGGGAGAGTCGACGATGTTAGGGTTGTTGATGGGGTGGCCGAGGTGTCAGTGGTGGTGATATTTGTACTGGGAGGGGTAGTGGCTGATGTGATGGCAGATGACAATGTGGTGGATGAGTTAACAACTGATGCTGCAGTGGATGATGTGGTATTTCTTGATTGCGTGGCTGATGAAATGGTTTTTGTGGACATCTTGGAGGTGGTAATGTGTGTTGTAGTGGTTGTTTTGACCTTTGGTGAAGTCAGGCATGCTGCTGGTGGTTTGCTGGTTGGACTTGCATCTATAACATAATGAAAGAGAGAAGATATCAGAAGATAGTATTTAAAAAATATTTATTACATGTCAAAAATTATGGTCGGGTTGAAATGAATCAACCGTGGTTGATTCTAGTTCTTTGTCTTCAAGTCCTAATTCATTTACAAGTGTAAAGAAATGAAGAAGAAATGAAATCAAATCATCATGTCTATGGTATATACATTAATGGTGTAGTTGATTCCCTTGTAGAACAGGGAAGGTGGTAAATTTCATCATAGTTCATGAAACAATAAAATTAAAAAATGATAGAATATAATTTTTCTTGTTTCAAAAAGAGATCTGTAGACTTAAAACAAAGGATAGAGGGCAATTGTGGTATTGACAAGAGTGTTTGTGGAAAATAATTATTTTCTGTCATTGCCTCTTGTTCATGTAATAATTACAATTTTCATTTACAGGTCTGTCGATGGTGCAAGAAGTGATCTGTATTATTGTGAACTTAATAGCCAGGCACGTTTTGGTAGTTATACTTCATTTCCATGTACCCTGATAAATACATTGAACTGATTACCCTGAACTGTCTTGGAGAGGTCCTCTTCCGAAGTTCCACAAGGAATGTTCCCTCTGAATTCAACCTGC
>OZ037782.1:11634090-11679090 GCA_964035525.1 Porites cylindrica | reverse complement strand
AAACAAAAACGGTGGTGACTTAAAGAAATATTCATTTAGGCTTTGGAGGTAGTTCACTGCTATTTTAATAACATGACCACACTCATCAGGCAATGTTTTAATAGTTATTGTTCCTCTTACGTTGAGCACCCTTAGAAATTGTTCTTGGCAATTTACCCAACCATGTTATAGTTTAGGATAATAAATAAATAAGGATATTTGCGCTGATGTTACCTTCTTATCATGAATGAATATTATCTATAATATCATTTCCTTTTTTTATTACTTTCTTATCTTTCTTTCTTTGCCAATGCCACTTTATTTAGCTTTGGCTAAATACAAGTGAAGTTATTAGGGAAATGCATGGCCCTTTCAGTATCCTTTTACTGATATGATGCTTCGGGTGCTGTCAATGACTAATAATTTATTAAAACACTACATCAATTTCAAAACCTAAAGAAAATACTGTCTTTTACTCGAGACATTGCCTATTGAAAAGTATAACAATATTGTGAAAATGAAATGATCAGCATGTCGAGAGCGTGTGACAAAGAAAAATCTGAGTCCCTTTTAGGATTCAAACCTATGATCTCCCAAACACAGGGCAGGTGCTCTACCCACTTGATCTACAGAAAACTCTTTTTACAATATTATTGCTTCTTTGGTACCTGATAGAAGGCAGTTTCACTAAATTTGCGGGACATTAATGGGCGGCCCTGAACCAAGTCGCACACTATCACTTTGTAGCCTTCTTTGGGCGGACGAGTTATCCTCTGGCGTCTCATCTGCCTTACCTTGTTGAGAAAAAATAAACAAAGCAAAACAACATTCAGCCTATTTTATTTTGCTTTAAAATCAAAACGGTTTTGTATGGACTTAAAAGTTAAATTATCAACAGTTATCCCGATGTGAAATCAACAATGTATCAGTGAGCAGTACAATTAATTTGGAAGTGAGTACATGTCTACTGATGTACTGTTAAACCTCCCTCACCTGTTGGACTTGAATAGAGCTGGAAATTGCCCATTTTTTCCCGCAATGAAAAGGTCACATTCAGCCAACTATCAGATATAGTAACTGTTTTTGGCTTTAAGTTTATTGATGAGCTTAAAAGACAGCAGAGTGACTAAGGGCTTTCCTTCAACAATGTACACAATTGTTAAGGGTGCTTCTCGACCAGCTTGCTTGCCATGTTTTTTTTTCTTGAGAATATCAGTGTTTGGCATAACCTGGCCTTTTTTGTTAGGAAATGGAATTAGGCAATCTAGCTAGAGAATGTTCCAGATTATGTCAAAGGTCATGTTTGGAGATTTTTAACTTCAGGATTGTTATGTGATATTTCATTACTTGGTTTATTGATAGTGCTAAGATCAGGGGTAACTGATAAAGGTGTAGTCTTAAAGTAAAAAAAAAAAAATTAATAAACTACCGAACCTTCAAAATCAGCTATTTCATGCCTCTAAGGATTGCTTTTCTGTAACTTACAGCTAAATCTCAAAATTGACTTTACCTGTTTTTTTTTGTTTTTTTTTTTTCATAGCCTCCTTCAATTTAATGTGTAACTTTTGCATCATATTAGGTATGTTACCTTTGTTGTTGGTGAACAGCTGCCCTTTCTAAAACTTTTTTCAAAACGGAGCCCACTTCATCAATGTCTGCATCTAAATAGGGTAAGGGTACAGAAAAGAAAATGATTGCTTTCATTTAATTCTACCTTCTCCTTTTTTGCTTGCAATAATTGTCTTATAAAACTCGAACCTTCCAGTTGATATAATCATAGTTTGATCCTTGTTCAGGTTAGCTGTTTGTGGTACTCATGAGATCTAATCCTTCAGCTGTATCTCTTTATGTAAAAGCTATTGAAAAATCCTTGCTTTCCAGTTTGAGGCTCCATGTATTGGGGTTTTAAGAATTAAAGGACATATGGCAATCTTTTCTTACCATAACTGTAACATTACTCATTAATAAGCCTTGAACACGTGCTGTTGTATTACAGGCATATCGTTCTAACACACACACAATCGTGGCAGCTTTGATCCCGTTTGAAAGTGGTTTAAAAATTTATTGTTATTGACATTGACCACGACGATTCTTGCTCCTCTAAAATTACCTGAAATCTGTCCCAACAACGAAGGACTTCTACCCACTGACAGGACCAGGAAAAGTATCCTTTCTGTGCGTGGGTCACCACCATAAATGTCCATAACTAACAAGGATAAATAATTTACAAGTAAACGTCTTGTCAAAAATTTCTGATTAAGTCATTAATCCAGTTGCCTGTTATTTAAACAAAGAGATGTTTGTGATTCGATAAGTGTTACCTTATAGTTCCACATGGCCTAATGACTCCCTAGCAAAAATCTATTAATATTATAGTCTACTACACCTGTACACAGGTGTGTGCACTGTTCTTTCAAAAGAGGTTTTATATATACAGTAAGTGGCATTGTGCTGTGGACAAATCATTTTCATGATGTAAAACCTTCACCTTTCAACCCGTCAGTGGAGCTGGTTTCTCCTATCCAAAACAACCAATTTTCACTGTGTTTATATTCCATCTCATGAAGCACCCTGCAGTAAGAAACTTCAAAAGTCAGTATTGGTATAATTATGACAATAATAATTATTAATATCTCCCTTGCATACATGCATGCAACTGCTTTTGCATCTTCACAGAAGGAAGGTTTTACATGCCTCAACAAATCTCTTCTCTTCTCATCAATCGTTTTCCTTTTGTTTACTAGGGTAAGAATCACTCCCTTGCAGTCTTCACTTGCTTGCCAGCATAACTGTAATAAATAACAAAGGGAGAGTAAGGGAGTAAATAAATTATAGTTAATATTTGTCTATTGTCACTTTGATTTGAACTGTTAAGAAAATTAGGTGATTAAGCCTTCCTTTGTTAGCAATAATTTATTAATAATTTAATACCTCTTCGAAGGAATGGTTCAAAAATGGCAGCATGCATGTCTGGTCACTTGATGACTGTAAGAGACACTGGCAATTTGCCACTTCATCGGAACGTGACGTTCTTCTGCGTGTTGGTCCTATCACGAGAAAAATACATTCAACTGCAATTTAAACATTGACCTCTATTTTATCAGTAACTGCATTTGAAATATGCCCAATTTTTTATATGCCCTCACTGAGTCAATATCTCTGTCTTATTTTAAAAAAATTCGGGATTGAATCGAGACAAAAAGAAGGCGAAAGAGAACAGGTACATGTAAGTGCTGAACTTTAGAGCAGATTGCTTACCTCCCAGGCCAAAAGGAAAAAGGTCTTGCTTGACTGTTCCAGCTATATCAGTGTAGGTGTTGATATTGTAGAGAAATCAAACAATGTGACTGCATGAGCAATTTTGTAGTTGAACAAATAAAGCTAAATGAAGACATTCCTTCTAATATTGATCGTTCGCATAGAGGACAGATGTATAGAAAAAAGCTGAAATTGCTTAATTTATAACTAACTAAGCCTTTTGGTTGATTCGCAATTCCCACCAATTATTTTTCTAGTGGCCTGTTGAGACCCATTAAGGATATGGTCAATATTTTTATGCTAATAACATTTAGAAGTCTTATGATAAAAAATCTAGATTCATTATATGCATGGATGTAATTTGCCGGGGTGTTTACCTTGTATCCCTGTTCCATTAAATGGGGTCCCTTGAAAGAATCCTGTAAGACGTGGAAAAACTTCAGCAAGCATAAATTTTCAAACAGGATAACAATATGTTGATTTGTTTTGTTGCAGTTATGGCTACAATGTGGTATATCACTATTTTTGTAATTTTTTTTTTTGTCAACAGTAGATTTTTGTCTTTTTCTTTTGCTCTTTTTTTTCCAGTAAGTGTAATTATTAACATTATTATTTTTTCAAGAGCACACTGACCTTCACTCATGTCTATTTTTTCCCTTGGTTTTTTTTCCCCTTTCCCTAATGATCCTCGCATAAATTCTTATCTCGTACATAGATCTACATGAAATTAATGTTCCAGCATACAGAATATGCCATAATTATTCAAAACATTATTTTGCTCAACTGTGCTACGTGTTGGATAGTTAAACCTTGGCTAGCAGAAGCTTCTTTACTAGAATCTACTTGGTCAATTGCAACATAATGTATTAAGCAGCTTAATTAACTTTTGATTTATGTAAGCAAAGTAGTATTTGATTGAGATACTTAAAATGTCCAGTACTTTTTCATACAACAAGTTCCTAACTGATATGCCCTTACCTACATGTATATTGCCTAATGATAGAATATAATGTTTGGTCACCTGTTCTCCTTGGTTGAGCAGTAACACTTTGAACAGTTGAAGCTGATCTTGTATTTGAATCTACGTGCAAACAGATAAAGGAGACATCTTAGTCAACTGGGTGACAGAGGCTTTTGAAGTGGAATCAGCATAATTGCAACCTAATTTACTCAAGCAGCTTAATTAACTTTTGATTTATGCAGGTAACATATTAGAACCTATACTTATAGAAGTGTCCAGTACTTTATCAAGATAATGTAAAGAGTTTTTATGTGAAATTAATTTGTCTAACTTCTAAATCAGGGTAACAATACCATAAAATGTTTCCAAGTCACCTCCACCAAGTGGGGTCATTGAAGCTCTTGTACTTGAATCTACATGCAATCAAATGAATGAGGCATCTTAGTCAATTGCAACAAATTAGGCAGTGTGACTTTCAAGTCATGTAGGCAAAGGAAATAAATTTTGAATAAATCTGCCAAATAACCAAAAATTCAGTACTTTTTGAAATGTCTGTTACTTTTTCATACAATAACTTCTTATGTAATACGCCTGTAAACTTACATGTAGGTCGGCGCAATAATGCAATATAATGTTTGGTCACCTGTGCTAAGTGGTTGAGCAGTTAAACTTTATGTGAAATCCTGCAGGAGTTCTTATCACTACATGTATATAAATTACAGTATATTTACGGTGCAAACTTAACACAAGCTCATTTACAACTTCTGGTAATGAACAATCTGATCTATGATCTCCTTCATACAACATTAATTTTAATACTAACAGAAAATTCAAAAACTCAGCACCAAAAAATAAGAAAAATAATAATGAAACAAATAATTTTATTTCATCTGAATCATTCAGACCTCATCAGTGCTGCGAGGTGACAGGTTGTGTAACAGAAAAACTGGAAATCCCCAAAAGAGTATTATATGTTGGTGGTATAAAAATCGAGAATCGTAATTAGGATCTTATAAACTTAGCCTAGTTTGCCAATAAGTACCCCAGAATACAGGAACGTATTTCCCAAAATCCAAAACATTCTTGGGAGTTTAATTTATGGTATTAGATTCTATATTACACCAGTATTTTCCTTACAATGGGTTGGACTGTGATCCAAGACAACCAGATCATCATCTTCGGGTGGACTTAGGGATACGTCTGTGGGAAAGGTAGAGAATTTGAAATTAGCCATTAACAATGCCTTGAGTTCTTAGACGACAGTTTGATGGGCTTATTGTTAAATGCATGTCAACATTATTCTTTCTTGCAGCAGTTTCAATTTCTCAAGTAAGAAGGAGGGGCTGGCAGTTAGCTCAACAATTAACTCCTCAGGTACTCAGACTACCTGTAAAAGACCAAAAAACAAGAAAAGGAGACGTAAAGCAGTCACTAGGCGTGGAAACAGGAATTTCCCCAGCCTGTTACTTTGAGCAAGTTCCAAAAATACCTGCATGGGAAGTAAAACAAACAAACAGACAAAGAAAAAGAAAATAACTTCTCATTGCCTTTTTAATGCATGCATATCAGTTTACCATTGAATTGAAGGTATGTAGACTTCATTCAGTTTATTTACATTTATTATATAATAATTATCAGAAACTCACAAGGGGTTATAACTTTCTGATAATAATATGGGGCTGTGCTGTAGCAGCACCCGGTGGCC
The DNA here is from genome assembly GCA_964035525.1 of Porites cylindrica. Classification (NCBI taxonomy): domain Eukaryota; kingdom Metazoa; phylum Cnidaria; class Anthozoa; order Scleractinia; family Poritidae; genus Porites; species Porites cylindrica. The sequence goes on along the minus strand of OZ037782.1, from coordinate 11,673,187 downwards.
CCTGGTGCCCAACTTTTGCTCTTGGGCGACTAGAAAACCTTAGTTTTTTTCATACAAATCACATGCTGGGCACCTATGGTTTCAGACATTAACAGCACCGGGCTCCCTTTAATTTTCTTTAAAGCACAGCCTTGTATTATATATAATGTATGTTTTTTAAGAGAACCAGAGATAACATAAAAATATCACTCACCATCATTTGCATTGTTTTGTCCAGCTAATCTTGCTAGGAGCCTTCTTGTCGATACTGGTAAAAAAAAAGTGTTGTGCTGGATTGAGCATTTAAATCGTCCTTAAAATTAAAATTTTTATCAATTTTGGTGACGATTAACAAACAGACATTTTATTGCTTGTAAATTATGAAAGCGTGACTAAACAAGACCTTTTAAGACTCACTTGGGGAAATATCAGGGCTTGAGGTAAAACAAAACTAACTGGTTTCCCGAGGGGCCTGACATCAAGTGTTTTGTTATATTAATTTTACTTCAACGTACTTCAACAGCAACACAAGAATACGTTCAGTGAAATGTTCAGAGATTCAAAACAAAATGGATGTATTTGCTAATTATGACATTGATTTTCAATGCTCTGTCTCAGAAAATACTCCCATCAACAAAATTAAAAGCAATGATCATGAGTGCAAAGCAATAATTTTTTTTAAAGGTATCAAACTCTCACAGACATAATTCCGGTTAACTTACAACCATCTCTAGGAACTGACAGTGGTGTAGAGGCTGTTGCTGATGTGGGTGTTGCTCTTGCACTACTTGAACCTAAATTATTTTAAAATCAAACAATAATTAATATGAGGACAATAATTAGTCATGCAGTGATGTTTATATAACTGGCACAAGATTAGATAAGCAACAAGTAAATCATGTTTGTTCACTAAGACCAAAAAATGCTCAAGTAAACTATATTATACCAAGGTTATTGTTTCATGAAGTTGTAATTTAAACTTCATAAAGCCACTCTCCTACCCCTTACCTCTCCTGCCTCCCTCAATCAAATGGGCACCCCTGACTAAATATTGTGTAAATTAAATATAAGAGGAGCTAATTGAAGATGATGACCATGCGCAACTCAAATTAAGCTAAGTCAAATAATTCAATGTGTTTCTATTACTAATTTTCATTAGTTCTCTATTTTGCGTGCCCTAATTAATGGAAGCCAGCTTTCGTTGACCTAGACTAATGTGGTTAAATGATGTTGATCTTATCTTTTATTAGGGGACCTCACTTTCCCCCCTCCCCCACAAAAAAAAAAGAATATGTAACTATTGCTCTTGAATAATGATTACTGTTCTTTTATAAGAGTACCATTTAGGGGACTTTTGTGGAATTTGGACTCTGTGAGCAGCTGCAGCCAGGTTAGTATTTTACTATTGTAGATACTTACTTCCCCTTGATTAGTTTTTATACTCTTACAGTTTTTATTTTCTGGAAAAAATAGTTCTTAATGTTTATAAAATATGTGCAACATCAGTGTCGGTAAGTTCGTACACTGAACAGCTTAGGGCAACGTTGTATGGACTGTATCTGCATATGTTCTGTATATTGTCCCTAGGCTGATAAAAGAACCTTGCATACGGTGTGCCTAGTCAGTGTATTTGTGTGCCGCTTAACAATGATGGTACTTCGGACACCCCCTCTAGAATATTCGTCTATGAACTGTAACTCTCTCTACCTAGTCCTGTATGAATGGAGAATGCGGGTGATGGCATGGCTGTTGATGGGATGTTGGATGAAGAGGAGGTTGTTGATGAGGTGAAAGCTGGTAAGAAACTATGTGAGGAGCTGGTAGTTGATGAAGTCAGGGTTGACATAGTTCCAGTTGATGAAGTCGCAGATGATGTGCGAGTAGCAGCAGTTGATGAAGTCAGGGATGATGTAACTCCAATTGACGAAGTCAAGAATGACCTAGTTCCAGTTAAAGAAGTTGTGGACGATGTACAGGTAGTTGCAGTCTTTGGTGGTGTGGTTGCAGTTGATAAAGGTGTAGATAAATAAAATAAATAAAATAAATAAATAAAGTCTTTATTCATCAAGAGATAAAAATACATATCTTTTGTTACAAGTAAGTGTAAGAAATTTAAAAAGTTAAAAAGTAAGAAATAAAAAATATATACCGGTATATATATCTAGTATATTACATAGCTAATTCATATTTAAAAACTAAACGATTAATAAAAGAGTTTTTAAAGCGCATAGTGTTAATCTTAGGTTTAAAACTAGTTTCTTTTCTAAGATTGTAGCTGGAGGGTTTAACACGAGGCATAATAGATAAAAGTGGATGTCCTTTGGCATTAAAAACTTTTTTGAAAATTTTACGGTCTTGCCTCTCTAAGAAATCATAAACACTTACAGGCTTAGACGTATATTTCCTTTTAAAACAGCGGTCTAAGAAACATTGTACGGGTGTAAGATCGGACTCGGACGCGGCGTAGACAGATAATGCGTAATTAATATTAGGTAGAACTATAGTATTAAAGAGAAGGTCTATTTCTGACTGATTGTACCCTTCTTTGCGCAGCGTTCTAAGGATATGTAGGGATTTGTTAGCTTTAATAAGTTTGTTCTTCACGTGCACTGAAAATTTGCTGTCACATTGGAAGGTGACGCCCAAAATCTCAACTTCTTTACAGCTTGGTATCATCCCAATGGGTGAATAGAGATCGTGGTTGCCTCTCTTTTTGATCGTCAACTCTTTACATTTGCTTGGGTTGCAAGACATTCCATTTGTATTCGTCCAATCTAAAAACTGTGACACTAACTGATTGGAGTAGTCTACCTCCTTCCATACAGGAGCAATAATTGTCGAGTCATCAGCGTACATAAATAGCGCGTCATGATTACCTAAAGTGATGTTAAGATCATTGAGGAAGATATTAAAAAGGTAAGGACCGCTAACGCTACCTTGAGTTGTCCCTTGGTTGACCGGTTTCCAGTCACACTCAAAGTTGTTACAACATACCCTTTGTTTTCTATCCTTTAAAAAGTTCAAGTACCAATTGGTAATATATGGATTCAGTGGGAGCTTTTTTAATTTACTAGCAAGAAGTTCTTGTTTCACAGAGTCAAAAGCTTTGCTGAAGTCCATAGCAAAAAGGCGAACTGCTTTACAATCCGGGTTATCCAGGTAGCTGTTGGTCCTATGTTGAATTGACAAGAGAGCATCGGTACAGTTTCCACCTTTTCTGTAGGCGAACTGTGAGGTGCTGTGAGATGTCGCGGTTGTGGTTGATGTAGTTCTGGGTAATGATGTTGTGGTTGATGTAGTTCTGGGTAATGATGTTGTGGTTGATGTAGTTCTGGATGATGAAATAGTGGTAGATGTTGTTCTGGATGATGGAATTGGGGTCGATGTAGTTCTCGATGATGAAGTAGTGGTTGAGGTTGATGAGATGGTCACTAATGGGGTGGCAGTTGTTGGATTAGATGTTGGATTTGATGTTGTTGCTGTTACACCTAGAAAAAAAAAAAAAGAAGTGTTCAATAGATTTGACAATAATCAATTTATATGTTGTGCTAATTCATGTGTGGAATTTCCTTGCCTATATCAACTCAAAATTCAGTGTGAGTCCTCTTTTACATGTATATCTTCTTCCTTGTCCAACCACAGTGGTTTCCACTAATAATGAGTTAGGCCATAAGAAATCAAGTTCACCAACATTCCAAAATATAATAGTAACCTAGGCTTTCAGAAAGTTTTTTGAGATTCTGTGGTTTTGTTTTGTTACTCGCGTGAATTGCTTATAATGTCTACTTTGCCCTCACTCCTATAGATAGTGACAAAATAATTTTCTGTACAGTCAAACATTCTTGTGCAAGCAACCTCCAGCAAACAACTCTCCCTTAAGCATAATCCAATGTCAACTTTGTGCAGTCTCCGGACGTCTTTGAAATTCTGAACTTAGATGCAAGGCGGATTCAGTACAGATGAACCATGGCCACCTTGGGGATACAAGAAAGTGGCTGTCAAACAAGAGTCAGGGTATGGATTTTTGACTGCCTCTATATTGAAGAGATTGAAATTTTTAATTAATTTCAATGACTGAGTTAATCCGAAAGAACTTGTATTGGGACAACCAGTTACCATTCAATTTTACGCAACTAACAAAACTCCTCTTTCAAGCCCCGCCCTCCCCCCCCCCCCCCCCCCCCCACTCAACTCTCAAATAAGTCTCTCCACTGATAAATCCCTTGTCTCTAATGGGCTTGAAATAACCAAGCCACCAAAGGGAGCTTCATAGAGGAGTTATGGTATGTCTTAATTAGGGAATATTATTCAGGTAAGTCTGTCCTGATTATAAACTAACTAATGCCTGCACCCTTGATGTGATTTGCTTGATGAACTTTCTTTGTGCTCTAAGACTTAGAGCACAAAGAAAGTTCATCAAGGCAAGGACTACAATGTGAATTTGCTCTACTGTAAAATCAGCCATTAAATGGCTTGAAAAGGAGATGGCACACATTTAGTCCTTTAAATAAGCCTGTGTGGAGCCACCCTCTCCACTCACAAAAAAGAACTGGAGAAACAGGGTAATAACCCTGAGGGCGTTGGTGTAAACAGGGCATGTATTTTAGGATTTTTGACAGCTCACCTGCACCCAAATATTAAGTAAAGGGCAACTTGGTTCATTTTTCAGATTTTTTTTTTATGTTCTCAAGGGTCTAAAAGACAGGCCAGAATGCAGGTAGCCTACGAGCAAATTCTCTTGTTTGGGCAAGCGAAGCGAGCCGCGCGAGAACACGCGAGCGAGCGGCGAAGCCCCCGCCCCCCGTTTTAGCGTCTCCTCAAGCGTGCCTCTTGTGTCTTTTTCCGATATTGCCCAAATGGAGAGCTTGCTCGCACAGGTAAATACATAGCATTAAAAGTGTCCCCTACTCCTAATCCCTTAACCAAATGCTCTTATAGATCAAGGGAAATCTGTGTGGTTTGGCAATTTATTGATGGAGCTGTGACCTGTACTCATGACCTGTGGAATGTGACCTGTACTTTAGAAGACATGAAAAAAATTACCTGAACTGGATTTCCAATGCATATATATTTTCTTGGTCGTAGACCCTTTAAATTCCTTCGCGAGCTCAAGTCCAGTTGGAATACCTTGGAATAGAACCTTCATTGAGTGGCCACTCTTTTCCGACTTTAGAAATCTCAGTCTTTGGGAAGAAACAAAACAGCATGATTTGCTTGAAAGGACAACAATATGGAAGACGACGACGCAGTTAAGGCACACACTACGGATGAACACTTACTTGGTGAGATCCAAACCAGCCAAACTTGGAAAATTGGACTTCAGCAACCCCTCGATATCAGCATTTGAGTATCTCTTCGTAAAACAAAGATCACGGACTCTGCCAGCTGCTTTAAGAGCCTCGTATTTGCTCTTGCAGGGAGCACCCCGCAAGCGCTTTTTTAGATGCACGAATGGCCTAGTGAAAGGCCTCTTACTATGCTGTACATTGCTTGACAAATCATCGTCTGATGAGTCAAACTCGACCTCGCTGTCGCTGTTCATTTCCAACCGAAGCAAATAACAACACGCGAAATAACACTTGAACGCCCCTTCAAACAACAGATATCAACTTGACGCGTGGATCTTGCTTGGTGTCAATTACAAAGCGACGTTTTATTGTGACAACTGATACTATAAACTTTAATGAACAATATAATCAATGTGCGAAATAAAGTGATGTAATTGTTTGTAGTCGCCGCGTTCTTCAAGGAGTATGCAGTCAGAAGTATACTGCATTAATTAAATAAAAGAAAGATCTTGCTACCAATTTTTCGTCGGCTGTTTGTAAAAAATAGGTATGTATAATCTTGGAAATAAAAGTAATACCGCATTGTTTAAAAAGAGTATCATTTTTCATCTCTTCCCAAATCAGGCAAATACCGCCTACGTCATAGGAAAAAAATTTCCACTGCGACATATAAAATGTTCCGTGTCATCTCACGTAAAATTTACGAACGTGAATGAAAAAGAAGGAAAGTACGAAGGCGTAAATGTTAAAGTTAAGCGAGGTTGAACACTTTACTTTTACGTGGACACTTTCAGCTTCAATTTTATTTACCTGCGTACGCGCGTGTAAATCACGGCACAGTTCTTCACAAAAGATTTCGGCGTTGTCCTAGGGCTCTAGGGGCTCCAGGCTCCGCTGAATTGAGAGAGGGCGAACACGAAAATAACACCGGGAGGAAATCGCCCCCGCCAACTTTTACATGCCTTTTACTTTCGTCTTCCCCACTATCTTAGAACCTGGCGTTGTCTCTCTACCTGCGCGGGAAATTTATGACGTTCTCGTTCCCTGCCCTCGTTCTTACGCGCCGCGCTCTCCCCGCTCTCGTTCTCTTCGATTTTCAAAAAGAAAAAGAAAGCCACGTCGGTCTACAGGCTATGAGTACTATACCAAAAAAAAAAAAATAGGTTTAGAGCAGGTATCAAACATTATTTCACAGAAAACGTCGAATTCATTCAGTAATTATCAACCTAAAGGCTACCTTAAAAGGCATAATTTAATTCACGTTTTTTTTAATCAGGCATTTTCAAAATTTATCATTCACAAACAACGTCCTAGAATTTTATAATTTTTATCATATGAATAAGTACTTGGCTAAGTAGTATAATGTTAGGGCCATCAGGGCTCTCGTAGTGAGCTTGGCCGGTTTCGCCTATATTTGCGAGCAACTTAACTTTTTACTTGAATGTTCGTTTCAAGTTATTTTTCTTGACCGATGTTAACAATTATTGTGAAGAACGGAGAATCAAGCTTTTTGTGTTTACATTTAAAATATCAAGAAATTTAGCTAGCAACTCTTGAATGTTAGGTAGACACTTTTCCAACTTTTTTGGACTTTTGGTAAGTGTTGGCAACTTTTCGACTGGCCAGGAAGCAGCTTCCGACCTTTTACGAATTGGTTGGTCAGTTTTATTAATGCGGTTGGTAACTTCTACGTTGGATTTCGAAATGACATGTTCTCTAGAGGTAAAAGAAATTTTAAACCTGGAACAAAGAGAAAGCCTTACTCGAACACTGCCGCTTTAAAAATCTGATTCACGCATAACAATATAACAATAGAAACATGCGATTAAACTGAAACATGTTAAAATTCACAAGTTCACTTTCTGAATGCACATACCGGTCTCGACAAGTGCCCTGCAGAGGCCATCCTCCTTCGACTTCCGACCGTTTTCCTTCAAAATGAGCCTTCGTCAACTTTTCGAGTTAGAGAGGGGTCCAATAGAGAATGTGATTAGATGGCTTCAAGGCAGAGCTCTTTTAGCCAATCCTCTCCATTGCGGACAGTGCAACGAGGACATGGAGCTTAGACCGAGAGGCGATGAACACATAGATGGCTTTCGTTGGTAAGTTTCTATCCTACTTTTTACTTAGCTTTATCGTGTACCAAACGCGACTCTGTCCCCTTGCTTTGTCTTTCCACAAGTTTTTATTTCGGAAAGAAGTGAGACCCTTCAAATCGTTTTCAGTTTACTACGCCGTTATCTACGCTTGGATAAGCTTGCGGAATGTAATTAAGGTAAGAAGGACGGACGGGAAAACTAAGAAAGGGCGTAAAAGTTTGACTTTCATACATTGCGACAGGCAGAATACCGGGGCACTTATCAGTTGCAACACGCGTTGAATAACAAAAGAAACTATTATGTTATGATACGTCGTTCTGTAAAGCGTTCCGACAAGTGGCCGAGTATTCTAAAGTTGCTCCTCCGCTTTAAGGCAGTTACACCTCTGATTGATCAATTGCCACCAACATTTAATTTGACCAAAGGCAAAAGGCGCCAAAAGCAAGCCAGTGCGCAGGTTTATTTTTACGCATACACTTCGTGGAAATAATTAATATGGAATATATATCTAACCAATTTGTTTAAAAGCAACATAACGAAATTTGCAGTCATGATCATTTGAAAAGGCGTTAAAATTCAGGTTTCGAAAGCCGATAAGCTTCAAGAGCACACTAACGAAGGAAAAGCAAAGGAGAAAAATAGAGAGCGAGATGGAAGAAAAGAGAAGAATTGAAAACAACAATGTTTACACTCTCAGTTTTTATAAAGGCTACTTTGGAGAAAAAAGTTGTTGGCTTGACGTAAAAAAAAGGTTCATTTGGCAAAACCGTAAATGTACTTCCTCGCCAAAGGTGCGGGGGCGCGAGTATATTTTCCAGCCACATAATTTTGTATTTTACAGCCCTAATTGCCTGAACTCCTTCCTTGTTTTTTTTTTGTGTGTGAAATGATAGCGACTCAGCATACAATATTCCGAATGGATCTAGCTGACTCGAATATGGTCTTGTCAGTGCTTGTCCCAAACGTTAGTTCCTCTACTTTATAAGTCTGTATTCGATTTGTGTACTTCCGCGCCAAAGGTGCGCGTGCGCGAGTATATTTTCCAGCCACATATTTTTGTATTTTAAAGCCCGAATTGCTGGAACTCCTTCCTTACTTTTTTTTATGAATAACGTTCAAAAAAACGTTGAGCTACGTTTGAGCATAAGCATGTACGCTTCTACTTACTGGCTTATCTGTTGTAGAAACTGCTAAAAATCTGGAAAAATCCAAATGTTGGTGGTAAAATGATCATGGAGAAATGAAGGTTTTGGAGGCAAGAAACGAAGCGGAAGACCAAAAGTCATGACCAAAGCAGCTAAAATGGTTTTCAGATGTACAAAATAGGAGACTCGAAGAGGAAGCTCTCACATAATTAGCAAGCCAAGTCCAGTAAGGATCATGAAAATCTAATGTTTAAAATTAGACCCTGAGATGGCCAAAAAAACCGATCTGCACAGTAATTTTCAAGGAGTTATAATAACTCCTCTAGTGGAGCTAATTTGACTCCTTACAGCGGAGTTATTTTTTTGGGGAGTTTTTTTTAACTCCGAAAAGAGTTTAAATAACTCTTTTTCAGGAGTAAAAGTGACCCCAGATATTGAGGAGATAAAATAACCCCCAAAAAGGAGTTATCCTGTACCTAAAATTTTTACTCCGCTTTCAGAGTTAAATTAACTCCAAAAAGAGTAAAAACAACCCATGTAAGGAGTAACTACCCCATTTCGGAATTATCTTAACTCCAGACTGGGAGTAAAAAGAACTCTTTTTCAGGAGTAAAAATGACCCCAAATTCGGAGTTAAATTCGGAGTTAAAATAACCCCTAAAAAGGGGTTATCTTGTACCTAAAATTTTTTACTTGATTTTGGGAGTTATAATAACTCCCTAAAAATTACGGTGTGCTTAGTCTGCCAAATAACGCCCGATTCGTCTCAAATTTGTAAAGAAGTACAAAGGCCTTGCTGTGGAGAGGGGCCGGGATGATTATCTTTTTGGATGAATGCCCAAAAAATTTTTTTGTTCAGCTGTCTAAACTAACAAATATTGTTTGGGGGTTGAACTGGCTCCTGCGCACCGGGTGATAAAAAAAAGTTCAAAATGAATCTTCTGTGAGCCTACACGCTCTACCCCACTCCATTCCGCACAGCTACAGAATGTGTTAAAAAACAAAAAGGGCATGCCAGTTACTAAAATTCTGAATAGATGAACTCGATAGAGAATTAACAGCTTCTAGAAATTTAATGTAAAAATAAAGCATTGATCAAAAGTTATGCATGGTGCATGAAAGTAGAGGAACGAACTTTTGGGCCACCCTGTACTATATTCAGACTATACGCTGACTCGATTTTAGTGGTCATTGTTGTCGTCGAACCCGACTAACGCGCAAACTTATACATCTGCTGAGCATGGTTAGCAATATCCGCGTGCATGCGAGTGCACCCTTAGCCCCTTGTTATTCTTTGATCATGGTTATATTTCATTCTGAAACTGCAGGCATTGCCGGAGGTGCAAAAAGAGGCGAAGCCTCAGAAGCAACAGCTTCTTCGAGGAGTTTCCGCGAATTTCTTTGGCGAAGCTGCTTCTATGCATATATTTTTTCGTCGAGGACGACTCACAAAAGTCTGCATCCAGGAAGGTTGGACTGACAAAAAACAAAACATCCCAGATCTACCGAAGACTGGAGGACGTGTGTACTGTTGATCTGGAGTATAATCCAATAACGCCATTCGGAGGACCCGGGATAGTTGTGAAGTGCGACGAAAGCAAATTTAACCACAAGGCTAAAGGTAGTAACATCTTTTTAAAAAAAAGTAATTTCGAGGAAGAGTTCTAGACGGCAAACCCTCTTTAGGCGTTCGAGAGGGACACTCCCTATTCACGAGTTTTCGTTTGTCGCGTACATGTATTCGAGTTATTTTGGGCAATTCAATTATTATCTCCCTTTAACATCTCCATCATAACACCTTTTTCAACCAGACAGGGTTTTACAGAGCTACGCTCAAAATCCCAAAGTCCCTGCGCCTTCCCCCGCCACCCCAATCCCGCTGCAAGTCCACAAGTGAATTTCTTTGTCTTCATTAAAATTGAAGATACGTTATATGAGCTAAGCTTTTCTTTTAAAGAAAATAAAAATTATTTTTTAAAGAGAAAACGAGGACTGTACAGTCCCCGAACTGCATTAAACGAAAATATTATTTAATACCCAAAGTCTGGAATACTTTTAGTAACACCATGGACCCCAACTGATAACATCAAGAAACATAACATTTTTTATTATTATTACTTAGTTGATTATAGCCCGGATTGCAGAGAAAATGCCTGGATGTTCAAAAAATTATGTTGAAACTGCATTCCTTGGATATTGAATTTAAAAACGGTGTTTTAACACTTTTTAAAAATTTAAAATGATGTCGAAGATACAAAAGTAAACATAAAGGCGATTAGGTGAAAAAAAAAATCACATAAACGGTAGTGTGTTAAATGCGATTCATGAACGTAAACGCTGCAACAGACTTGTGATAATTCCGTGTCGGAATACCATCCCATTCCAAGATTAATTGGGGATCATTTCGGGGTCGAAGTGAAGAGAAATGGGGATCGTTTCGGGTTCGATATCATTTACAGGTCGATTTGGGGGTGATGTCGGTGTTGGGATCATTTCGGGGGCTGTACAGGACGGCTTTAAGCCAAATGCTCTTTTCTGCATGGTTTCGTACCTTCCGTGGTCACTGCATCCTTCACACTCGTTTATATCATCCCGCTTGTTATCTGCGCGTTATTTCCCCGCCGTTTCTTTAAATAAATCAATTCACAACCGGCTTCTCTGGAAACCGACCTAAGAAAACAGTCCCTTGTTCTAGACTAAAAAAGTGATATTAAAGATAAAAGCTAATCACAGTTAAATGAATTGAGGCAATTTTTTTAAAATTGCTGTTTTTTATTTTTTAACTATTTGCTTTGTTTTAGTTTATTTTTATTCATTTCATTTTTTTTTTCACCCACTACTTTTTCAGGTACGCACCTGCCTCGTACTATGTGTACAGGTAGCTACGCCCTCGGTGCTGTTGTTGTTGTTGCTGTTTTTATTGTGCCAAAAATTGAATTCAGTGATAACAGTTTAAAAAATTATCTCATCCTGTATGCAAAACGAAAAGAATAGGGGAGAGAATGAGTTCTCTTTCATTTAACAGGGTTGCGAAATGAACATTTTTTTTGTCCTGGATCCCCCAGTTGTAGACCAGGATCAGTATCATAAGGCGATGAACAAGTAAAAAATGATTAAAAAAATATATCATTCTTAGTTGTATTCGTTTTTTCGGTTCATCGCCTTGCCGAAAGGATCAGTTTGCCGTTTTTATGTGTTATACAACTTGATTGCCCTCCTCCCTCTCAAACTGGTGGCTTGACTGATCCCTCAAGACGCCGGTTCAGACTGATGAAACGCTTACGCTTGAGTTATCTAGTTTTCCCAACTCTCGAGTTTTTATGCAACCGTGTAAACAGCCCAAATAAGGCATTTATTACACCGAGTCAGTTTTGGGGGGAGGATGATAATCGGGTACAAAAACTATATCAGTAAAACTGAGTAAAGGGGAGTATCGACCACCAACTCATATTATTTCTTCATTTTTTTCTCAGAACAACCGCGGAAGAAGAGCAGAGAGGGACGTTTGGGTCTTCGGTCTTGTGACAACTGAATACACTCCTTGTAGAGAGTATTTCAAAGTTGTCAAACGTAGAGATGCTGCAACTCTGCACCCTATAATAGAAAGGTGTATTCGTCAGGGCACTGAAATGCACACAGATGACTGGGGTGCGTACAGGAACCTGGACCGACGCGTCAACAATGTTGCAACACATAGAGTTGTAAACCACTCGCGATATTTCGTCGATCCCCGCACCGGCGTTCACACGCAGGAAGCTGAATCGTGTTGGGCAACCCTAAAATTAAAACAAGTTATGAAGAGAGGAATTAGAAGAAAGGACATGCAGTCCTATCTTGACGACAGGATGTGGCAGCAATGGAGGGGTGGACCACGCCAACATATTATGAGGAACTTTTTACATGTATTAGCGGGACAGTTTGATGACTTCACTGTGTTTTAAGTAATTGTTACTATGAACTCTCCCTAACGTCTTTTTAAAGACCTCACAACATTTTCACCTTTAAAAGAGGAAGGAAAAAAAATGTAAAAACGAGACTTTTCCCTCTCTCAACAATTCTTACAGTACCAAAAAAAATTATTATAATTTTGAAATATTCCTCCAGGCAAAGAGCTTGTTATTCACCAGTGTGTAAAATGGCGTTCACGGCCACCCAAAGACGAAATAGCTCAAATTCTTTCTTAAACTAAACGGAAGAAAAGAAAGAAAGAAAGAATACGAAAAACATATTGCTCGATTGACGTTATCTATTTTTGGAGACGTATGTGCTTGAAAAAACCATGTATTTATTTTGACCATGAAACTGTTGTGTCATATAGGCCGGCCCCGTTTAGAAGGCAAAGTTTAGAAAAAAAAATCTGTGAGGAGGTAGCCTTGTAAAGAACGGTAAAATATTTTGAATGTAAAAAAAGAATTGTTGACTTCGGCTTTCGTATGATTTGAAGAATTATACAGATCGCGGAGGATGAAATTATTCACCAGGCTCTAGAGGCCGAGGTGGATCGGGATAACATTCTCCTAGTGTATAATTCTTCACATACTAATTTCTGTAGAGGGGGCTCTGTTTTTTTTTTTTTTTTGCGGGGAAGCACTAGTTTTTCTTTTAAGTTTTTTTGCAGGGCGGAGGCCAAAAGAAACTTTCTGCTAATGTAAATAAAGAGATGTATAGAGATAATCCGTTTTCTAAAGATTATATCATAATCCGATGGTATTTGCGCTTAAGCTAGATGGTGTTTATCAGTTTGAAAAATTTAAGACTTCGGTAAACAACAGTTATTGATATTTTAGCTTACTAAAAATGTTTTTAATTATCGCGGCTTATAATTAATGTTGTTCTAATCTTCATCAGGGGTTTTTGGTGGTAAAATAGCGTGTTCACGTATTTTACTTTACGGGAGTGCATCAGAACACGTCCAGTGCTTATCGTCTCAATTCCTTTGAAATAAGAAAGAAGTTGAAATATGCGAAAGTTGAAATGATGTCATAATTTCTGCATGCCTAATTGCCCTGTCTAAAAATTTAGGGGTCAGGGCTGAGTTGCTCAAAGCATGGTTAGCTTTAACCATTGGTTAAGCAGTATCAAAACCAATACGTTGTCAAGGTATTAAAAGCTGGTTAACGCTAACCATGCTGCGAGCAACTGGGCCCTGGTCTGAAAACGGGTGTGGAACTGAATGACATTTTTGGTCTGAAATAGAGTCAGGATTTGGAGAACCGGGCGGCACACCCCCACCAATAATTCTCAAGAGTACCCCCCGAGATACCTGGGATGCGAGATTAAAACAGGAGCAGAAAGACTAGGGAAAGTTTCAATAACGAGGGGGAGGGGCCGTTTTCTTTTTTTATGGGGGGCGGGATGCGAAAATCGAGGGAAAAGGAGCGGAGTAAGGGAAGTTTGGCGTGAGCACATGCATTTTTTTAAAAAAGGAATTAACAGGCCCACACGGCCTCCTAATCAGTGGTTTTGGTGAATGCTTGTGTTGCATTCATTAAAGCCGCCATTTTTTTTCTTCTAACAAGCAAGTTTTCTGGGATTTATCTTTTGGTAAGAAGTGTGGAAACTATCACACACGCACGTTTCTCGGCTTTACTGGATGTTTTGTAATTCAGGCAAAAAAAATTCACCGATTTCCGTCATCGGTCGATAAAAACGACTTGATTGCGAACGATCATCTCAATCGATACCGATTTTACCTATTGACTACTCTGTATAAAAGTATGATAGTTAGCAAACATGTGGCTCTATGGATCTTGCCAAATAATGTCAACTTTACTTTTTAGCCCAAAAGACATTACATACAGCTTCAAGTTAAAACTGAGTAAACCTTGGTTGAAAGACAAGTATGCAATCGTGTAATTAAATATTTGGCCGTAGAACCAGAGGGTTGAAAGGGTTTTGTATTTTCATTCAATTCAATTCTTTCTTGTACACTGTATTGTATATAAGTAGTAGGAAAAGAAAAATAGACAATAGAGCAATCATTAAGCTAAAAAGAGATTCAGTGGAACCCCCGCCTTACAGCCACCTTGATCAAACTGTCACCTCGTTATTTCGGTCACTTTTTTTCAGCTAAACGGCCATACATTTTCTTACAAAAACCCTTAGTTAATGCAGTCACACATGAATGTGGCTCACCACCACATTTTAAAATCATAAGCGGTAAACTTTTTTTACAAATTTCACCCCATGAATACGGCCATTTGTTTGAAATTTACAAAATTGAAATGCCTGTGACATTCATTTCAATGTCATTGACGGAGTAAGCTGAACCTGTTCTTGTGGTCTTTTTGGACGACAGTACAGGCCTTGATTCGTGAAATTTGACCCTGCTCCGGAAATTGACAGGCATTTTTTTTCAGGGGGGGGGGGGGGGGCACACTGGAGACTGCATTAACAGTGTTGCACTGTAATGTACATATGTGAACAATGTCCAAAAGAGCAAGACCAAACTACGTAGTTAGGATAGCATTTTTACTTCTTTCTTAAACTTAAACTTCTATATTATGATATTCTGATGTCGGTTGACACTTGAGACCAAGTGGAACAGTAATTGCCTGATATTTGGACCAGACAATTTAAAACACATAACAAAATTGGTGGATACTGCTATTCATCTACATAAATCAGTTTACTAACAAATCTTTTATTATAATTGTGTATATAGTCATATCTTGTGGTTGCAGTTCAATAGTTAAGCTTAACTTAGATTATTAGTTCAATTATTGTTGAGTAAACTTAAGTTTATAAGTACATAAAGGCTATAATAAATCTGTTTTTTGACCTACCTCTTTTAGCATATTATTTCTTTTAAAGCAACCTCTCAAACGCGGGACGAGGTAAATAAAGTCAATAAAGCGTGGGAAAAAGAGAGTTGTTGAAACTCATAATTGGATGTCGAGCGATCCCTGGGGACGAGAGGCGACGAGATAATAACATTTCCGTTTATTTTTCCTTTGAAAAATATACCTTTTACGTACTTTGAAGATGTTCTCTACCTACCCTCTCCCCCCACCCCCCCCCCCCCCCCCACTCATTTGACTATCCAACGATCGAGTCCGATGTACCGAGAAATCGGACTCCATTAAGTTTCCCTCTGACTGGATAAGAAATCGGGCCCGATTTAAAACAGGTCGGACCCGATTAATTTAAATCGAGTCCGATTACTTTGTCGGGCCCGATTTAACAACAATTCGAGCCCGATTAGTTTTGGGATCCGATCCGATCCGATCGGACCCGACTACAATTCGGACCCGATTTGTTATCGTCTTCGATTAAATGAAATCGGGTCCGAGTTAATATTCGGGTCCGACTGAAAAAAATCGGACCCGATTACCCAGAAACCGGCTTGGTAAATCGTTTGAAACAGTTCCAAGACTGGATCGCCCGACATTGTCTGTCGCCTTCTGTACAACGCAGACAACGCAGTATATGCATCGCGGCCATCAGTTAAGTTTCAAACGTTATAAACTTTAATTTTTGTCCCCTTGCGAGGCCTGTACAGTACCGCAAATGATCCCCAACCGCAAATGATCCCGAGACCGCAAATGATCCCCAAAAATGGACCGCAAATGATCCTCGACCGCAAGTGATCCCCAAAGTCGACCGCAAATGATCCCGAAAGAAAAATAGGAATGGCTTAGACTCGAGTTAGCGGATCGTCGTGACGATTTTATTATTAATACAAAAAGTAAGATTAAACGCTAAATTTCAGTTCTTAAATAAATACGTATATACATGAATAAAAACTAAATGAAAAAAATCATTCAAGTGTAAAACGAAGTCGGTAGGCAACACACGACTTTTAGCTCATGCCAAAATGCTGCTTGTTCTAATTATACCGGGTAGATTATACCTGAAGGAAAACGTTTTGACTGAGCAAATGTGATTTTTGCCGCTTATTTCATACTGAGAGGTCATGACACGCATTTTCTGCGGTTATTGTTTTTTGTGGTCGGCATGATATGCTGGATTTGTCCTTTAATGCAAGAGCATTTCTTTCACCTCTTTTGAAATACAATGCTTCTCGTTCCGGCTAAAATAAGGGTTTTAGGTTGTTTAATTTTCTTTAAAGTGCCTCATGGATCCGAACAATTATAAGCGACTTTCTTTTAGTCCGTGAATGTGACGATTCCTATGATGTTTTGTCACGCGATAACTACCGCTTGCCTCGCTTTTGCGTTTCTCATTACCAGGTTTAGATTCCTGGTAAATGTCTACAGCAAATGCAAAAAAATGGACATACATATAAGCGTCAATATAACTATTCGCAACTTGTTTATGAGCTGTAGGCAAGTTGCTCTTTCAAAATTAACCGAAAACTGTGGACATTGATAAGTTCGGTGGCATTTTGATGTGTGTTTATTTCAAATCACGTCTTGTTTTTGAACGGGCACTCCCAGGCCTGGGGCACTCATAAGTTACGAACCAATGTCTTGCTGTTTATCACGTAAAATTAACACTTCAGAGAAAAATCAAAACTAAATATTCTGAAAATTAATTCGACGCTTCTAAAAAGATCAGTAAAGTCAATAAAGCTCTTGTTATGTAGAGGGTGCCCGGCTTTGTATTCCTCAGTAGACAAGTTGAGCTTGGGCGTTAAAATAATAGAGTTTTTTCTGCGTAACGTCCTGCCTGTCTTAAATTTTCAGCGACGAAACAGTTCTTGAAAGAAAATTGAAGCAATTGACAAAGGAAGAAGTATACGGTTGATACCATATCCTCTTCAGATTTATTCTACTTTTTTTTCGCTTTGTATAAATTGACCTGAGATGTAGCGTCCTCCTTCTCTTTTTCTTTAGAAGGTGCGAGAAAAAGGTTCCTTTTTTTTATAATCAGTCCTTTTTTGTAATCAGTCCCATAAAATCCATTCCATTCCTCAAGTTTTCACGGGATCATTTGCGGTCAACTTTGGGGATCACTTGCGGTCGAGGATCATTTGCGGTCCATTTTGGGGATCATTTGCGGTCTCGGGATCATTTGCGGTTGGGGATCATTTGCGGTACTGTACAGGCCTTAGCACAAGAATTGTTATTAAGACCGACATGGCCGGCTCAAACTTCCTGTTTGGCTTACCACTTCCTGTTTAACTTTTTGTTTCATGTATTTTTTTGCAATGGGCGAACGGCGTACGTGCCACAAAAACATGCGGTTTTTTTCTTTGCTCAAGTTCTTTTGACGAAGTAAACATTACTGTCAAACCTTGGGATGGCGCTAAAAATTCAACAGATGTATATAATTGTCCGTTTTAATTCCTTCCTTTTTTCCGGCAGAACCTCTCCTATAACTTCGCGGTTCTGCAGTAATTAAGAGTTGTTAGTTGTACAGTTGTACTTCACCTGCGTACGCCCCCAATATCCGTCCCTGAGTTTTATTTACCGCCCAACCTTTAACAATACGTGGCCTATGCTGTCATATTTCGCAGTCATGCCAGACTTAATCCTCAGTTAAGTACGCCAACGGCAGTAGCGGTGATTTTTTTATTCGAGAGTGTTCCACGTACCTTGTAAAGCTTAACATATTCAATCAAAAGCACATTTGTGCGACTTAGCCTGTAAAAAGGAACATTCAAGTTAAGAGTATTCTAAGAACTTTTCGACAATTACTCCTAAAAAAAAGATAGTCATGATACATGTATTCACGCGAGTGTTCCACAAATCTCTAACTCTTAACATATTCAGTCAAAAGCACATTTTTGCGACTTACGCCTGTACAAGAGCACATTTCATGAGTCTTTTATTTACTACTATAAATACATTGATAGTCATGATACATTTATTCCCGAGTGTTCCACGAACCTCGCACTCTTAACTCTTCAACCAAAACCACATTTTTGCCACCTACGCCTGTACTATACAAAAGAACATTTTATGAGTCTTTTAAGAGCTTTTCGGTAATTACTGCTAAACATGAAACAGATAACTGGGTTGATAGCACAGTACGCGGAAGCGATATAAATGGTGACTTCATCGTATATCCAGAAACTACACGATAAATGCGTGAAAGTGTCCTGATACAGTATGATTAAAAAGTTGATAGAGAAAGGTAACCAGCAAAGCCCAAACACTGTTACGATAGCAATGGACATTTGAAGCACGTTTCGGTTTTTCCTGTCCCGCTGTTGCTGACTGTTGGCGGACTGTTCACCTGGATGTGCCTGTGTCTTGACCTTGATAACAATGATGGAGTAAAGAATGACTAGCAACAGCACAGGTGTGTAAATAAACAGAATGTAGAAAGCTAGTACGAAACTGGCATAGGACGATGACTCTCCGAATGCTTTTTTCCATCTCCAAACACACTAGGCTCCCTCTGGGAATTCAACGAGCTTACACAAGGCCTGACCAAGCTGACCACCGGTAAGAAACGATTTGGTGTGCAAGTGTGACAGGTTCCAAGGCATCCAGAATATTGGATACAGCAGATCAGATGAGGCCATGTTTGCGATGAAAAAATTTATCGGTTTTCTTAAGTTCGGCGTTTTATAAACGATCATAACAGTGAGAGAATTTGCGACCAGTGAAACGATAAAGATCAGACAGCAGGTAACGGTTCCTCCGATTTTCCACGCAGTAAAATTTAAGCGGGTCCAAGATCCGCTGGAGCCGTTCGCCGTTGAGTTCATGCTTAGCTTTGCGACGTATCTACAGAGTCGTACACATGCAGTCAAGTAACTTTGAACTGTATATTGCGTATCCTGTGTGAGTCAGAACTTTTATTGACAATTGTAAGCCCCCTGCGAAGCCACAGCACAGCTGTCCTCTGAGGCCTTCAAAAAGTGACTTTGTATTGTAAATTTCCGGCATTTTCCGCCGACTCACCTTTTGACAGAAACAGTGGGGTATTAGAATGTTATAAACTAACCAAAAGACTTCATTTAGGTCAGGTGGTTGTATTAAGAAATCGATTGAGAAGATGATTAAACAAGTGTGTTTTAACACATTAAAAAATGATATCTATTATGGTAGTACCATCATCAACTACACAAGTTTGACAGTTAACCACAGGAAGCAGAGGCGAAGCTGCCTTCAGGCCATTAAGCACAGGCTTAACAGGTGAATATGAGGAAAAAATAAGTGCATATTATCACGTGTGCATAAAACATGAAGTTTTTATAACCTTTACTTCTCAATCAACCTATTAATGGGAAAACCAAAAGTCTGCTGTCGGCAAAGAGAAACTGGCACGTTTTTCTGACAAGGGCTTGTTACTCCTTTGACCGCTCAGTTTTTGCGTCACCGGTTTGGGGGGCTTATATTTGGAGGGGCTTATACATGGAGGGGCTTATTTTCGGAATTTTACGGTACTTACTTTGTCTAAAAGAAATTCTTTCCTAATTGCTCCTTGAAGCTCTTTAAAAACTTGGGTTGTCCAGTCGAAATAACACAAGGGGAGCAATGAGAGAGAACACAATATCGGCTCCTAAACAGGATTTAAACAATAACAGGGAGAAAGGTACTAAGGGCCTGTTTACGTGGAGTGGGGGACCCCGGTCTAGTGGGGTTGGTTTCTTTTGTTTTCACGCTCTGGGGGACACAAAACAAAAGAAACTTACCCCACTAGACCGGGGTCCCCCACTCCATGTAAACAGGGTCTAAAATTACAGTTTCAAAATCATGTCAGTCGATCTACCGGAAGGTGTTAATCGAAAATAATTGGCTAGACTTTTGTATCAATTAATTTTTAACTACGAATGTGATTGGAGGACAAATTAAAAAAGGCAATATACGTGCTGAACAGCAGAAGTTACAACAGTAGATGTCAATCTTCACAAATACACTTGAGAATAACTAGGAGATATTCCATATAATTATTATTATTCGTATATCTTTGTTTAAAAATCATCAACTTCTTATTGATAGATAAAAAGGAAAAAATAGTACACTAGCTACAAACACCATAAATAAGGAGGATAGATAATTAATGTCCTTTAATTCAGATCACGACCAACGGTATTTTCGATAGGTATTTTTCCCTAGAAAGTGTAATTTATTCACACAGGATATATATGTTTCATTACAACAAATTCATGACAAGAGAAGGTTTCTTTTGATCACTATTTCAGACTTTGAGGTTGCAGCGTAAATCACATACTCAATTTATCACTAGTCGGTAATTCTGTCTTTTCTCCGTAAACTGTTTGAAGCAGCTCCAAGACTGTTGAAAATGTAGTTAAAAATACGTGCTTAATGCAAATTTTACTAAACACTGGTGTGTGAAATGTTATATTCATTAGCGGGGAATCTTGTTGTCAAGGGCGCGGGAAATTTTTTCATCTGCGAACGCTAAAAATTTATCATCACTGTAGTTTTGTCTCTTCTTGGTAAATCGTTTAAAACAGTTCCAAGACTGGATCGATCCATTCGATCCCCATTGTCGAGTTTATGTTTGCTGTGCGCCTTCTGTACAACGCAGTATATCTGGTATATTGATCAGTTAAGATCCAAATTTTTGAAACTTAAAATTTCTATGTCCCCTTGCGAAGCCTGAGAACAATCCTGAATTGTTATTAAGACTGATATGGCCATCCTTTCAAGCTGAACAGACTAAAGAATGCTATCAGTTTAAAGCCATGGTGGTTGTATTAAGAAATCGATTAAAAAGATATCTGGAAACCAATATCAGTATATATAATTATTGAGTGGACATTTTAAACTCTGGTGATACATATTATTTGCACGTAGAAATACGCCCTTTACGTATTTAAACATAGGTGACCAAAATTTATAAAGCGACAACAACATTTCAAAGGGGCATTATCATTTAATTGATTTTGTGTAAAAGACAACACCTTGCCTCTTAAACTTCCTGTTTAAATTTTTGAATTGTATTTTGCAGTGGACGCTGAAGGGCGTACGTGCCACAAGAAAATGCACTTTTTCTTTGCTTCTTTTGACAACGCAAAAATACTGTCAAACCTTGGTGTAGCGCAAAAATTTCAACAGATTGTTATAATTGTCCCTTTTATTCGTTTCCTTTTTACGGCAGAACCTCTTCCTTTAACTTAGCGGTTCTGCAGTAATTTACAGTTGTTAGTTGTACAGTTGTATATCGCCGCTTACGCTCTCAATGACGTTTGTAATGGTCCGTTTCTGAGTTTTATTTACGACCCAGCCTTTAACAATACGTGGCCTATGCTGTCACATTTCGCAGTCATGGGAGACTTAAACTAAACACATGTTATCATTAATCCTCAGTTTTAAAACAGGGGCACCCAACGATAATTTGTGGAAAATATCTGTTCGGAAGACGATTTGGTATCTAGAAATTTCGAAACAGTTGTTGTAAAATTTCTTGCTTGCCTGCCTCTCCTAGGATTTTCGAACCCCCCCAAAATCGTATAATTGCCCATTTTTAACGGATTGTTACCCTAAAAATGTCACCTAGAATTTTCGGGAGCCTTTTTTCTGGCTGAAATTTTCGAAAAGGTAAGTTTTGATCTCTATAATTTTCGGATCACTAGACTTTCAGCTAGGAAATCCGAACAGATGAAATATTTGTAGTGGATGAAAATATGCCTATATCTACCGTTTAAATACTAAAATACGTTCAACAATGCCATGTTTAAGTGGTTTTGAACTATATTCTCGTTGGGTGCCCCTGTTTAAAAGTGCGCCGACGGCAGTCGTGGTGATTTTTTATCCACGAGTGTTCCACGTATCTCTAACTCTTAACGTATTCTATCAAAAGCACATTTTTGCGACTTATGACTTTAAAAAAAAATTTTTAATTTTCATGAGTCTTCTAAGATTTTTTCGATAATACTACTAAAAATAACCTGATAGTCATGATCACTTTTATTCAGGCGCGTGTTCCACGAACCTCTCTCTCTAAACATTATCAACAAAAAGCACATTTTTGCGACCTTAGCCTGTGTACAGAAGTCGCCCCTCCCTCAAAAATTGGGAAAAGAGATTTTGTTTTCTGAGGGAAGGGGGACGTCGGTACACAGGCTATGCGACCTACGCCTTTACAAAAGAACACTTTATGAATCTTTTAAGCAGGGGGGATGGGCGGGGGGGAGGTGTCTCCAAGGAAATCTGTGGTACAGTCCGCCTGCCAGTATGGCGTCACGTCTCGCGTCAGTGACTTTCAAAATGGCGAGCAAAGTGTTCATCAAAGAGAAGGATAAAAATTTCGATTTTATCACGGAAATACTGTTCTGATTTCTTGGATTTGGAGATTTTAAGGTTTCTATGGTCATAGAAAACTAGAATTAAGTACCTTTTTGTAATGAAATGTCCATTGTTGTAATGAATTTTAAAGATTCCTTTCTATCGTCGAGCAAATTTTACGGGCAGTCACAACAACCGGTCACACTTTTGAGGGCCAGTGCACAGCAAGACTGAGGAGTTTAGACACACCGATAGGAGGTTCATCAAAGGATGTATTATACTTTACATTGTGCGTATTTTCAG
Organism: Porites cylindrica; assembly: GCA_964035525.1. NCBI lineage: Eukaryota > Metazoa > Cnidaria > Anthozoa > Scleractinia > Poritidae > Porites > Porites cylindrica. The sequence continues at coordinate 11,650,262 of OZ037782.1, read as the reverse complement.
CTCTTCAGATCTAGTGGAACCCCATATCATTCCTCTCAAAGTTTGCTTAGCTGTAGCGTTGAAAGACGAAGCTAAATGACAGGTATTTGTGAGAGACTGTGAGCATTGAATCTTGTTGCTTTACCGCATTTTAATGTATTAGGCATACACCTGTAATTCTGTAATTAAATCCCGAAAACCAATAAAAGGTTTCGTTTAATTATTTTTTGTCGGCAAACCCAGTGGAGATTTTAGGGTAATAATACTGACGATTAAGACGATGTGCAAAAGGCAAGTTTAACTTTCGTCTGAGGGTCACTGGTGGGTAGGTATTGGATGTAAATAAGTACATTTTGTGGTGTACTGTGTGTTGATTGTCATGATGTCAACTAACGTCGAAAAAAAATTCAGCTGTTTCAGAGGAGGGACATTTCTTGACAGCTTATGGTATTTCTCTGGTCATTAGCTTGGCCAGTATGCAGGTCAAGAGCTTTTAAATCCCTCTTCCAAGATAAAACTCCGGACTTGAGCTTAAAATATACGTTGATCCAAGTGCATGACCAGCACGCCAGCACGGTCAGCAGTAAGAATAAAGAAAAAAAAGGCCAAGAGGAAAAAATAGTGTTAAAATAGAGACCAAACAGAAAACTTAGGTGGAAAACAATAGAGTTACCTTCCCCCCTGCCTTTAAGAGCTTTTCGGTAATTACTGCTAATCATGAAACAGATAAAAATGGTGACTTCATAGTATATCCAGAAACTACACGAGAAATGCGTGATGGAACTGTGTTGATACAGTATGATTAAAAAGTTGATAGAGAGAGGTGACCAGCAAAACACAAACACTGTAATGATAGCAATGGACATTTGAAGCACGTTTCGGTTTCTTCTTTTCCGCTGTTGCTGAGTGTTGGCGGACTGTTCACTTCGGTGTCCTGTGTCTTGAGCTTGATAAAGATGTTGTAGTAAAGAATGGCTAACAACAGCACAGGGATGTATGTAAACAGAATGATGTAAGCTAGTAGCAAACTGGTACGGGACGATGACTCTCCGAATACTTTCTTCTATTTCGTAACACATAAGTTTCTCTCTGGGGATTCAACGAGCTCTTTGGCGAACAAGTATGGCGAAGAGATAGCTACGGCAACTATCCACGTGGCAAGAATGAAGAAGGGACACAGCTTGGATCTGATGAGTGGTGAACGGAGTGGAAACACCACGGCTCCAAATGGAACCACTGCTATAAGAATTTGATTCTGAATCGAAACCTTAAAGGAAACTTCTCCAAAGAAGGGGACAGGCTTACAAAAGGCCTGGCCATGCCGACCACCGATAAGAAACGAGGTTGTGTGCAAGTGTTTCAGTGTCCAAGGGGTGAAGAATATTGGAAACAGCAAATCAGATGAGGCCATGTTTGCGATGAAATAATTTATCGGTTTTCTTAAGTTCGGCGTTTTATAAACGATCATAACAATGAGAGAATTTGCGGCCAGTGAAAGGATAATGAACAGAGTGAATCGTAAAGTAGTTACATCAAAGTATATCTGGAAACTACACGAGAAATGAGCAGAACTATCCTGATACGCTATCATTAAATGGTTAGTACTGAAAGGTAACCAGCAAAGCACAAACACTGTTACTATAGCAATGGACATTTGAAGAACGTTTCCGTTTTTTCTTTTCCGTTGTTGCTGTTTGTTGGTCGACTGTTTACCTGGGTGTGCTTGTGTCTTGAACTTGATAAAGATGATGGAGTAAAGAATGACTAACAACAGCACAGGGATGTATGTAAACAGAATGTTGTGAGCTAGAAGCAAACTGGCAAAGGACGAGGATTCTCCGAATACTTTCTTCCATCTCCGTACACACCTAGCTCCATCCGGGTATTCAACGAGCTCGAAGGCGAACAAATCTTTCGAAATAAAAACTATGGCAAACATCCACATGGCAAGAATGAAGAAGAAACACAGCTTGATTCTGATGAGTGGCAAACGGAGTGGAAATAGCACGGCTCCAAATCGATCCACTGCTATCAGAATCAGATTCTGAGTCAACATGACAATGGAAACGTTACTAATGAAAGGGACAAGCTTACACAAGGCCTGACCAAGCTGACCACCAATAAGAAACGAGTAATTGGTGTGCAAGTTGGACAGGCGCCAAGGTATGACGAATATTGGATACAGAAAATCAGATGAGGCCATGTTTGCGATAAAATAATTTATCGGTTTTTTTAAGTTCGGCGTTTTACAAACGATGATAACAATGAGAGAATTTGCGACCAGTGAAACGATGATGATCAGACAGTAAGTAACGGTTCCTCCGATTTTCAACGCAAAAAATTTTAAGGAGTTCCAAGATCCGCTGGATCCGTTCGCCGTTGAATTCATGCTTAACTTAGCGACGTACCTACGGAATTGTACACATGCAGTCAAGAAACTTTGAATTACTGCTCTGTATATTGCGTCCAGTCCTGCCGAGCTTAGACTCGACTGACTGAAGAGGGACTGCTCGCAGTCTAGCACAGTACGCGTTAGACATACAGCTATTTCGAGAAAGGCCGTTTCGGAAAAAGTGCAAGCGAAAATCCCGAAAAGTATTGTGGGTAATTTTGAGTTCTGACTGTTCTTTAAAGAAATTTGACGGGCCATAGACGTATGTTTGCGAGTGCTTAAGGAGAGCAACCAATGAAAGTAGGTTCGACAGCTACGGTGTCAGGAACAGTGTATTGATCATATACCATATTACCTTCTCGGGATTGTCGCATGCACATGTTTTCAGACAGCCTTTCTCGAAATAGCTGCATACATGGTAACACCAAAGTACAGCCTGCGTGTACCTGTCATGTAGCTACGGTGAGAAAACGATTGAAAAGAAAATCGAAAATACGTGATTAATGCCAATTTAAACAGGTGTGTCAAATGTTATCTTTAGCAATACGATCATAAAGTACACAATTTGGCCGGTAAGCTGCCACAGGAAGCAGGGGAGAAACTGCCTGCCATTAAACAATTAACAGGCTTAACAGGAAAATATGAGGCAAAAATAAATGCCTACTATCATGTGTGCATGAAGCAGGCAGTTTCATTTATATCATTTATCTCTCGATCGAACTAAAAACAGGTCTTTATAAAATTAGGAGTGTGCTGTCGGCAAAGGGAAACTAGCAGGTTCTTACTCAACAAATAGACGAAGCTTGTTACTTCTTTGACTGGTTTTAATTGTTACGAATTGTTGGTTACAATTTTAGCAGTTGATAACGCTGTGGCAATCCTTTTTATAATTACCAGAGTGACTCAAACGCTTTAAAACTCATATCAATGCTTGAGTAAGTCTTGTAATTGGCTAGGAGAAACTCATTAACATTGAACCTTCGAGTTATTTACTTTGTCAAATCGATTTTCTTTCTTAAATGTCACTTTCAAGGTTCGGTTGTCCAGTCAATATAAAACCAAGGAAAGCAAAGAGAGAGAACAAAGAATTGGTTTCTAAACAAAATTTAAGCAATATCATACAGTAACCACTGAAGAGCATCCCCTTTTATATGGCCCTCGCGAATGAAATCGGACGAAGGACTTTTTTGGAAGTCTATAACCTCTGTTGCTTACAATTTCATCGCTTAAATCAGTACATGTACATACCAGGATTGTATTCTTATGAAGTTATCATTATATTCATTATCATTACTATTACTAGGAGTTCTTCACTAGTGTAGAGCTGTTAGTTTATTCTAATGTGTTCAAAACGCCCATTTCAAAACGTATGTTGAATTTGTGCCAAATAGGTAGTAAAAATGCAACGACAAGAACATTTTTTAAATAAATGTGGTTCTTAGCCCCACGTGAAAGTGTAACTTGGGGACCGTTAAAGAGTGATCCGGCAGGGAGTCTTTTAATCAAGAGCGCAGGAATTTTTTTTTTTAACTACGAACACTAGCAATTTATCACCATTGCAGTTCTTTCTTTTCTCGGTAAACTGTTTGAAGCAGTTCCAAGACTGGATCGATCCATTCCCCACTCGCGAGTTTTATGCTCGCTGCTCTCCTTCTGTACAACGCAATATTCACCGCGGCAATCAGTTAAGATTCAAACTTTTCAAACTTTGATTTTTATATCTCCTTGAGAAGCCTGAAAACAATAGTTGTTATTAAGGTGTTTCGATACAGTTTTTCAGAGGCCATACCGGTATTTTTTAATCACCTTAAAAGGGAATGTTTTCCTTGTCCGTTCGCTATAAAATTTTAACCAGTAATTGGGTATGGATTGAAATGTGTGTAAAATCGATATTAATATGACAACAATAAAATTGATAACAACCGAATTTTTGTGATCTAGACCAGCTACTGAAAATCCAACACTAGGAACTTAAAGTTTGGTGTTTAGCAAACAATCTCTGCACTATAATGCGCACTTTACATACCTCCATGACTAGTACATTTTAGTGTAAATTTATCGCATCTTTTGAATGTAAGACATTGACAATACTCACACTGAAATTTTCTAGTCATGGATATATGTACTGTCCGCATTAATTTGGAAAAATTAGCATAACGTCAAAACAGTGAATGTTGTAGCGCGGATTTTTGGCCGGTTAGTAGGATAGGTTTGTCTTGAAATTTCAAGGTGTTGCAGTGAATCAATCTCAATGAAAGTTTCCGTGAGGCATTATTATATACAGTATGAAGATTATGTGACGCGATTTTAAAAAAATTCGTTCGAGTCGAAAAAAGTCGTTTCAGAGATATACAAGAAAGCGCTGAAAGTCCAAATTTTGAATGAAGTTACACTTAGACAGGTGGTGAGAAAACGGGTTAGTTTTAAAGATACCAAGATCGAAAATACACCAAAATTTCCTAGCTTCGAAATATGATATTAAGTAGGATTATGACGCCACTTAAGAATAATTTGAGTCATTTATAACGTTTATATTAACGTTTATTATTATGAATGCTATTTTAAATTAAAGCCATTTGGATAACCAATTAAAGTGGACATTTTAAACTGGTGTGATACATATTATTTGCATGTAAGAGATAAAGCTCGAGAACGTCGGTATTAATCCATATACATCCCGAGGGCCGTAGGCCCTCGGGATGTATATGGATTAATACCGACGTTCGAGGGGTTTATCTAACTTATTTCATGATATTATTCATGAGGTATAGGTAACATAAAGGTCGTATTTCACAGGGCAATAACTGGCCACTTGTTTTTGACATCTATTTGTTTGTCGTTTTTTGATCCGACCGCAGACAATGACGTATTTCATTGTAAGTATTGTAAAGGTTTTCACACAGCATCGAGAGAGGGAGTTTCACGGGTCATAATTTGTTCAAACCACTTGTTCTCACTTAGGTGAGAAACGGAGAACAATAGCGCATTGTTTGTTTGCTAAGCCGGCAACAATCAAATTTCAAACCTTTTGTGTTTTTATTTTCGTCTTGGTATTTTTTGGGGGGCCAGTACACTTGTGGGAGCGGCAATGGATAGTGACGACGAAGTTTTCCTAAAGCAAAATACTTTCTCTCAGGAGCCTTTTTCCCCTGAGTTGAATTTGGAAGAGTTAGTGGGAGACTTTAGAGAAGTAAGCGAACGAGATAGTGTTGAAGTCGAAAAGAAAGAAAATCCTGGGCGTAATATCGTTGTTGTTTGTGATAACGAAGTCGAGAAGAGAAGAGAGTCCAGAATACCGGCAAACACGAAAGTTAATACTTCATGGGCGGTACGTTGCAGGGAGGAATGGGCCGTCGAACGCAATGTAAAAGTTAAAAAGAATAGCAGCAAAGAGAAATACTACGAAGTCAATCCTGACATTTAGAAAGTCGCTAATGAGCAGCTTGACTACTTGCTTGGGAAGTTTGTTTTGGAAATTCTGAAGAAGAAAGAACCTGGAAGCGTGTAAGTGATGACGAAATTTTCCAAAGACTGAAAATTTTCTTAGAGTGAACACATGGTCTGCATGACATATGGGATACTACTGTATTTTCTATAGCTGCAGAATAAATTTCTATATTTGTGTTAAAGGGAGAAATTTTCTCAGAATGTTTGGCGGGGTCAAAGGACGTGTATGATTTGCTTTAATTGCTCATTATAAATGGAAGGGATTTATTTGTATATTGCCCAGGGCAGCAGGGCAATATACAGATAAATACCGGGTATTTATATAGATATTGCCCTTGCATTTATAATTAGCAATTTATTCAATTCATCAGCCCCGCTCTTCCCTGCTACATTATCAAGCCCTCCCCGGACTTTCAGTAGTTAAATATTCATGAAGTATGTAAGTTAAATAAAGGATGTTGAATAACAAAAGAAAATGTGTGATTCATGAAATAAGTAGAAATACGCCCTTTACGTACTTAAACACAGGTGAACAAAATTTATAAAGCGACAAAATGTGTATAAAAACATTTTAAAGGGGCATTATCATTTGATTGAAATCACTCATTCTGAATATTTTAATCAACCTTGCAACTGTACCTTGTATATTTCTTTGAATGAATTGTCAACATGTTCGAACACTTTTTAGAGTAAGGTTTATCAACTGACACAACTTTGCACGCTTTCCTGTCAGAATTATCAAACTTTGTTCCTGTATTTGAACTTTAAAATAAATGATGTTACGCGATTTAAAACCTGTGTTTTTCCCTCTTGCGTTGGGCAATTAGTTAAAGTGAATAAGACTGGGGCGGTGATAAAAATTGTAGAATGGTCGGAACTGTTAAAAATCATTTTCAGTGTAATACTGCAAACTCACAAATAAGTCCCTGAAATGCAATGAAGTGCAATGCTGACCAGGAAACATATCGTGAGGTATCAATGGAGTGAAAAGGCGGTATCAGTTTTTTCAATATCATGCATGGAAATTGAAAGTATCGTCGAATTTAGTACAATAAACGTGTTGCAATTTTCGCGTATCAGGGAGTATTTCCACATGACATCAAAATTTATCAAGCAAAAATTAAAATGTCTATAAAAACATATGAAACCGGCAATGTCATTTGATTTATTTTGTGGGAAACACAACGCCTTGCCGCTTAAACTCCTGTTTTACTTCTTGGTTCATGTATCAGTTTTGCCCAATGGGCGAACGGCGTACGTGCCACAAAAGCATGCAGTTTTTTCTTTGCTTCTTTTGACGACGCAAAAATGCTGTCAGTCCTCGGGGTGGCGCTAAAATTTCAAAAGCCAGATGTTCATAATTGTCCGTTTTATTCGTTTCTTTTTTTCGGGAGAACCTCTTTCTTTAACTTTGGAGCGGTTCTTCATTAATTAACAGTTGTTAGTTGTGCAGTTGTATAATATCGCCTTCTACGCTCCCAATAACTTTTCTAATGGTCCGTCCCTCAGATTTATTCACCACCCAACCTTTTACAATACGTGGCCTATGTTGTCACTTTTCGCAGTCATGGCAGACTTAAAATGAACACCTCAGTTTTATTAATCCTCAGTTAAGTAAGCCAAAGGAAATCGTGGTGATTTTTTTTTTTATTCAAGAGTGTTTCACGTACCTCTAAATCTTAACATATTCAATCAAAAGCACATTATTGTCTGTGACTTACGCCCGTTCAAAAGAACAGTTCATGAGTCTTTTAAGTTAGACCTTTTCGATAATTTTCACTACTAAAAATACACTGAAAGTCATGACACATTTATTCACGCGTGTTCTACAAACCTCTAACTCTTAACATCTTCAACCAAAAGCACATTTTGCGACCTACGCCTGTGCAGAAGAACATTTTATAATTCTTTTAAGAGCTTGTCGGTAATTACTGCTAAAAATGAAACAGATAATCGGGTTGATAGCATAGTATGCGTTAGACATATCAGCGGTGACAGTGAAGTATAGCCAGAAACTACACGACAAATGCGTGGACCTGTCCTTATACGCTATGATTAAAACGTTGATAGAGAATGGTAACCAGCAAAATGCAAACACTGTTACGATAGCAATGGACATTTGAAGCACGTTTCTGTTTCTTCTTTTCCGCTGTTGCTGAGTGTTGGCGGACTGTTCACCTGGGTGTGCCTGTGTCTTGAGCTTCGTAATGATGATGGACTAAACAATAGCTAACAACAGCACAGGGATGTATATATGCAGAATGTCGTGAGCTAGTACGATACTGGCAGAGGACAATGATTCTCCGAATACTTTCTCCCATTTCATAACACACGAGGTTCCCCCTGGGGAATCAACGATATCGCCGGCGATCAAACATAGCGAAGAGATAGCTACGGCCACTATCCACGTGGCAAGAATGAAGAAGGGACTTAGTTTGGATCTGATGAGTGGAGAACGGAGTGGAAACACCACGGTCCCAAATCGATCCACCGCAATCAGAATCAGATTCTGTATCGAAACGAAAAGGGAAACGTTACCAAAGAAAAAGACAAGCTTACACAAGGCCTGGCCAAGCTGACCACCAATAAGTAAGGAGTTGGTGTGCACGAGTGACAGGTTCAAAGGCATCCAGAATATTGCAGACAGAATATCAGAAAAGGCCATGTTTGCAATGAAATAATTTATCGGTTTTTTTAAGTTCGGCGTTTTATAAACGATCGTAACGATGAGCGAATTTGCGACCAGTGAAACAATAAAGATCAGACAGTAGGTAACGGTTACTCCGATTTTTGACGCAGTGGAATATAACAAAGCAAAGCAGCTCGAAGACTCGCTGGATCCGTTCACCGTTGAGTTCATGGTTAGGTTTGCGACGTATCTGTGGAATTGTACGTATGCAGTCAAGTGACTTTGAACTACTGCTCTGTGTATTGCGTATCCTGTTTGATTCAAAACTTTTATTGGAAATTGTCAGCCCCCTGCGAAGCCTCAGCACAGCTGCTTAAAGCGAGTTTGTATAATGGTGTCAGTTATCAACTGACTTTAAGCCAACCAGAGTATTAAGAAATCGATGGAAAAGATAGGGCTTTTTTCATTAACGAAAAAGTTGTTTATTAATTGAGACAAATTTTCTGTCATCATTAGCGCAAAACAAATGATGCGGATGGTTTATTGCGCTTTTTTTAGAACTTTGTCTTTTTTCAAAAACGGAAACCTATTAATACAGAAAGTCTAGAATCTGGGAAATGAAAGAAGATAAATATACAAAAAGCCTTGCAAAGAATCAGGTCTATGCAACAGTTCATATGCGAGATATTCGGAAAAACGTTTTCCTCAAATTTATAAAGCTTTGTATGGACACGCCATGTTTGTGTCCCTTTCAAGGGCACAAATTATATGGCCGCCGGAAACCAACAGAAACATCTGTTTTTGAGTTTTCCTACTTATGCCTGAATTCTTCGCTTGAGGAACGCATAAAGATTAAAGTAACATTTATTTTAAGATAAGGAATGTTTAGATAGCAAAATTTCCAAAAATCAGTAATGTTTTTAACCCACATAAGAGCTTTCCCGGCCGCTAGTTAAATGACGCGTCACGCAAAAGCCTAGAAATTCAAGCGTCCTGTATCGCAAAACAAAGAACCCTTTTGAACCGAAAATTTGTTTGTATGAAGGTTTTAAGGGTGCTCTAATATCACACGAAAGTAGAAACTCAGAAGAAGCTATAGTTTCTTAGTTTGAATTATGGTGACGTCATGTGAAAACCAAGAATAGAAGTTAAAAAATATCCGCCCAAAAATGTTTGTTTTAGATGTTTCAACGGAAATGTCTAATTTGTCTGCTAATGCAGATAAGCCCATAACTGGAAATGTGCTTAAGGTCTCGGTAAAGGAAAACGAGGTGCCCACAGAAAAATTCTAGTCGCGCGAGTATTTTCGCTACAAAGGCAAGTTATATATCAAATTAAAGCTAAAAGACTAAATTACCTTATAAAATATTTTATTTCATCGAATTTCAAAAGGCGCTTAAGTTTTTTGCTCTCGAACTCAGAGGTATCGAGTTTACTGCTGAAGCTCCAGCCCTTTCGCGTTGTTAAATGTTCACTTCCTTTTTATTGCATCTGATTGACAGATAAAAGACCCAAAAAAGGGTGTGAGGAAATTTGCATATGTCTAGTATTGGCGGAATTATTGCATTTCAAACTAAAAAGTCGAATCTCGAGCGCGATTTACGCCAAGAAACTGACATAAAATGAGTTACAAAGGGAAATCGGAAAATTCCTCACACCCTTTTTGAGTCTACATCATTATCCATCATATCTGAAAGTTTCAAAGCGATAGCTTAAAACCTGTCCCGACTGGAGGTCGGAGAATTTTGATTTTTGCGTCTAAAATAGAGTGAGAGAAAATCAGCTCTAAAGATTTAGCGCGAGGTCCACGCTTGGCTGGTTAGATCAGAAAAAGCTCATTTTAGAAGGGTTAAAAAGCACTTTCTGATTTTCTTTTTCTGCCAAAATAAAATTTAGGACCCACTCATGCCAAAATTCCAAAAAAAAAAAAACAAAATCGGGCAATGTACTAAAATTTTCATTTACCGAGACCTTAAGTGCCAATTTAAAAATACGCATATACAATCATAAAATAACATTATTTAGCAGTTAAATACAGGAAGCAGGGGCGTAGCTGCCTTTAAGACATTAAGCCCAGGCTAAACAGGAATTGAAGGCAAAACCATAAATGCATGTTATCACGTATGCATAAAATATGCGGTTTTTATATCATTCACTTCTCGATCGAACTTAAAAGAGGAAGTTCTAAACAAACGTTCTTCCTTTAATAAAAAGGCAAGGTGTGTTTTTAATTGTTACAACCTTCAGTATTTGTTGGCTACAATTCTTTCTCTCCATAATGTTGGGGCATTTTTTTTTGTTAACAATGACCAGAAAACCCACCGGCCTAACTCATATCAACAATGCAACTATTAACCGTCATGACGTGCTGTACTCATCCCCAACAGACTTTCGCAACCGTTGATAGGGTGCGTCTTGATCTCGTATGCCACTCGTTTAGCACCGAGGTCAAAGGATTTCTACCACAGAACTTTCAACCGCGGCAGTGTTCGCTCAGTCGGTAAAGCGTGTGACTGCAGAGCGGGAGGTCGCGGGCTCGAATCCCGGGGCCTGACCAATACTCAGGGTCTTAAAATAACTGAGAAATGAAGGTACTACCTTTGTACTGCAAGCGGCTAGACTTTCGCGTGGCTCGGATGACCACGTAAAATGGCGGTTCCGTCTCTAGTAAGAGACGTAAAAAATAGTGTCCCCAATTAGCACTTCAGTACTAAATACATTGACACTCAAATAAAGTGCATTTTTTTCACATTCTAACCAATCAGGGAATCTTGTTTATCCTGCCGCCGATGCCCAGTTCTTTTCATTGGTGAAACTGAACGAAACCTCAGGAGTCGTTTTGGCGAACGTTTGTATACGCATGTGCAACAACACTCCTGAGCTTCCGGTGGCGCAAAATTTTAACTCCACGGGCCGGGGATGGCTCTATGCTGTGGAACCGACATCCAACCGAAGCAGCGTGAATTGAGGGTTTTCTTGCAGCTGGGAACCATTCAAACGTTAACCTAAAGGACTAAATATCAATTTCAGCTGCGCTCGCTATAATTTACACGTGCTCGCGCCTCATTTTTATGTCTATGACAATTGCCAAGAGGCGTAATAATAACGGTTTTCTTGATACTGAAGAAGCTAGAGTTATATACCCGAAACACCTGTTTCCTAAAAACATTTGACACTTTTTGACTTTTCAATGGAATATTATCCTATCCGCGACCTTTAAACCGGCTAGATGAGATGTATTAGTTTTCAAAGATATATCCCGGTGTGGTTGTTAATGGACGACACTATTTGCAGTAATGAAAATATTGCTATGTCATAAATTATGACTTAGATTGGACGCAGTTTGCAGGTGCATGGCTCTTTGTTGGCCCCTGGCTGTTCAAAACCTTTTTAACTGTTTACTGACAAATTATCTGCCTTCCTTTTCCTATACACGAGTAACCTTAATGTCGACAATACAGTCAAACCTCTTTCATAAGGATGCCAAAGGGACAGAACCAAGTGTCCGCTCTACAGAGGTGTCCGTATTATAGAGGTAGGGAATGAAAGATTTTTGGCATTTATGGGACCAAACAAACTGTCCGTAGTAGAGAGGTGTCCGTAAGGAGAGGTTCGACTGTAAATTATTTCGACAGTGCTTAATTTACATGTGATCAAAAGCACTTTGCACTGGAAGACCTAATTTTGCTATTTACATGTTTTGAATATAAGGATAGTAATTTGCTAGAAACAAGTTTACACTGGAACATAAGAATGCGCTTGATATATTAGAAAATCAATATTCTAAATCCCAAAGATAATAAATTACTTTAGTATATACTAAAACAGTGGATAGTGTTTTTCGCGCGATTTGATTGGCTACTCAATCAGTGAATATCTAGACTGCAGAACAGTCCGTATTTTTGCGTATTCAAGTACGCGAACAGTCAAACAAAAGGTCTGGAACGAAGCTGAAAACTAGTGAATATCCTGCACTGTTCACTGATTCACCTCCAGTTCCTCCGAGCGAGCGACGCTAAACTCGCGTAAGTTGCGAGCAAAATGCGCATGTCTTCTCGGTTTGCTGCCGTAACAAACTAAGAAATTTCACAACCAATCAATCAGGCTGTTCCCAAAATACATGAAGAAGGTAACGAAGTTCGGTTGGAAGTTCAAACAGGTAAAGCTTTGTCTTTTTGACTTGAATTTATTGATGAAACCGGTGAAAAAGTTTTTTTGTTTACAAATGCAAATTAAGCTTAAGTCTTGCGTTACCTTATTTAGTTGACTTGTTCATAAATAAGCTTAAAACTAAATTTAATAATCTTTTTTACAGAATGATTTTAAATACTAAAAGAATTCACAACTCCTTTTGAAGAAACTTCCCCGTAAGAGCTAGACAAACGCCTTCAAAAGTTTTATTTGTCGCCAGGAAAAAGCGACGACCGCGGCCGTTCGGTCATCGCTCGCCAAAATTTTAATCGTTGGCAACAGTAAATGAGTTAAAAATCATCATTTTTGTGCTCAATTATCTCACTGTTTTAGTATATACTAAAACAATTATTCACCTCAGTGTCGGTGGCTAGTAAATACGCGGCCTCAGTAAATACTAGCCACTACGTGCCACCTCCTCTTCTGTGAATAATTGTTTTATAACTTTAGCTTCTACATAATTACGTAAATCGGACATCAGACTGTTCTAGACAAGAATTTCAGATTATTTTTCTAAGTGGGGTCGAGCAACGTGAACCTAGGAGGTTAGGGACACTCTCATCTTATTAATTAACATTACGTTCCAGGAAAGTATAAAGTTTTGTACGGTAAACGAGTAGTTGATGAATAGCGAAATTGGTTGAGGATTTTCCCCAAAAAATGTTTTTACGTTTTTTTGTGTAAAATTGGCAGGATTGACCAGAATTTCCAAACTAAGGTATCTGTGAAAAGGATCTATCCTTCCTGAATTCGCCGCTTATCCAGTAATCACTTAAAATATGGAGCTTAATAAATGGTTCAGAAATAAATAGTGTGCATCGTTCCAAATAGAAAGCGATTGACCAGATCCACTAGATCCGCCGCCAAGGGTTTAATAATGTGAAATTAAAGTTCGAAACAGTTTTGCTATAAAAACAGCAACCTTAATGATTTGCGAAAAAAGTTTAAACGATGGGTAAGTATAAGACCAATCGGACAATTGCACGATGACGTCATTTTACTACAACTACCAGAATCCTTGAGTTTGTTGTTTTCTTGTGCAAATTAAAGCTATTGTTCTTTAACCCTCAGCGGGATTGACAAATTTAAATAACAAAGCAAAACCGAAATGAATTCTGGTAGTTGTAGTCAAATATCGTCATCGTGCAATTGTCCTATTTCGAGAAAAATGCTGTGGGCGTCTAGTGGTCTTTAAATACATTGTATTGCAGGCCACCTACAGGCTGATACATTCCAGGAAGCTAATGCTAATAGGCCAATAACGGGTGGAAGTTGATTTCCCCGATACTTGCAGTCTCAAGAATCATGGAATATTTATCATATGTCCGCTTAGTATTCTTTTGCTGCTTTCTTCGCAGAGGCACTTATGGCTTCGCCACGCGTGACGACGCCCTTAAAAACGTCCGAGCGAAAGGCTATATCCTTATGAGCTGCAACACAGTAGGCCCCACCTCATGGCACCAACGACGACCCACCCAAAAGCCTGAGTGCTATGCACCAGGCGTCTAAGAAGGCGTCTAAGGCGTCTAAGGCGCCTAAGAAGGAACTGTTGTATTGAATAGGTCTTCTTGCACATCAGTGCAAGCATCCAGGGAGAGACAAGACAAACTTAAAAGCAGGTGACACACGGACACCAACCCACCTCCTGGCCAGTTTGTCTTACTGGATTTACTGGCGCACAGATCGGCAAAAATGCTGATCCACCTTCCCAGCGCATGCCGTGGGAAAACTGCCGTGCAGTTTCCAGCTAACAGCTCCCATACGTGTTGTGTTGAGCTGACGCTTAAAGGAGTACTTTATACTTGCCTTGAAAGGAAAGGGCCGTTGAACACGTGAGCCCTAATAAGGGTGAACAGCTTTTCATGGCTGCCACGACCTTAGTGATACGGCTGTGCGTATGCGTTAGGTACTCAGGCCAGGCCGTGGGTTGGTATACGGCACACGTGTGCAACTTGTCTCAGTGAGAGTCAAGCTCGAACAAAAAACATATTTTCCACTCGTACTGACCTATCTTGTCAGAAAGGTCTTAAGACTGGAGTGTTGTACACTTCCTGCAAGTCATGACTGTGGGAGACAACATGAACAAAACCTATAAATTGAAAAGTAAAGTTGTTTAACCACAGTTTCTCGCACAGATTGTTTTGAAAGATGTGTTAAAGCAAATCTGTACCTCCTCGATTTACTGATTGCTACAGTTATCACGCTAAGAGTACAAAAACATAACGGTCGTGACAACCATAAAGAGAGTCCTACAGGGATCAAAGCTGCAGCCATTGTTGGTCGTTCTTTTGTTGAGATGGTTTCCATGTTCGTCTGATGTTCGTGATACTGTCGCAGTCAAGTGGCCAGATTTTCTTGGCTTCACTTTTCTTGTGATAGTACAGTTTTGATGAGCTCCACAGTGTAGTTTGCACAATGAGCTCCACAGTGTAGTTTGCACAATGCTCCATCAGGACATGTAAGATTACAGCCTCCACCCATGCAATTATGCTGGCATTGCATTCCATTGCATTCCATGATGCAATTACCGGCATCACAGTGCTGCAGACATGATCGAGAGTCACAAACTCCATGACAGCCTCCTTTAGAGCATTACTGTGAAATCAAGTTTAAGACGTTTCCGACATTAGTGAGAACCGATAGACAATTTAACTGTGAAAATTAAATCCGAATTCCACGTTTTCGTTGGCTAAAATATTTTTAAAGTCAAATTTAAATCAGAATGAGAGCATTGCTAGTATTGGAATTGTCTCGATCTGATTCCAGATTATTTCTCGCGATTCCCAGCTCGTATTGCAAAAAGAAAGCCTACCCCTTCCCCGTGTTTTCTTTCTCTTACTCAAGCTTTCTCTCTCTTTCAGCTCTACTCAGACCCTGGATACGGGACTGCGATCGGAATCTCTTCGCTCGCTCAAACAGCAGAAGCAGCGAGGGATGATCCCGCTGATGTTTAAGTAAAGATCACTGATCAATCCAAATATTCAATTTCTTCTCTCAACCTCATTAACTCACCGCCCAAGGAACGAGGCTGCTCTTTATTTTACTCAAGGCCAATCGATGTTATCCAGGATCTGACGCTGCGCACGTCTGCCTTCCTTGGTTTAACTAATCAAATTTTGTCCCCACAGACAACATCTCATTTCTGTAGTCTGTGCATCTGAACAATCCAATCACGAGACTTATTTAGACAGATGTTATAAGCGCTGTTTTATTTCTTACCCGTTTCAATTAAGGATCTATTAAAGAAGCAGGACTGTAACAATTTTAAGAAACTAACCTCCATAAACAATCACCAGCTAGTTCCATATTATTCCTTCAGAGAAAGTCTGTTCTTGTAATCTTCGTAAAAAAACAATGTGCCCGTCCTTAAATTAATACTGAACGTTTCATTTTTGCCTTTGTAAATAGATTAATATTTAAACACAACCTTAGTACAGTATAGTTAGGAATCTATGATTAGTTTATTTATTTTATTATGTATTACGGTATTCGTGACAGTTGTAATCGGAAATCGAGGTGAATTGTGGCTGGCTG
>OZ037782.1:11519090-11631590 GCA_964035525.1 Porites cylindrica | reverse complement strand
TTAGCACCTGTGCGCAACGACCCTGGCTTTGCAGGTCATGTTACAGTTTCCACCCTCGTCACAGCGTTGTACGCAGGAATTGGAGGTGCAAGACTGATGACATTTTCCGTCGATGGAGTACGACTGCTCACATTTCTCACCTGTTGTACAATGTTGAGGGCATCGTCCCCTGCATTTTGATAACATCTAAATTCTGAAGTACAGTTTTGATGGCAGTCTCCACCGTTGCAGTACTGGTAGCCCGGTTCTTTAGCGTGGATTATCATCTTCTCGGCCCCGCCCAGCTATGAATAACATACAAAAAATATAGGTCTTTTCAGTTGAAAATTTTCGGGAGGAACTGACCGCTTGATAAAGTAATCCTGGTTTCCCGAGCGTAATTTTCCAAGGGGAATTCGGGCTCTATTCTTCAAAGCCATCTTTGACACCAGGTTCAGGCTTTGGCAGCCTTTTTTTTTGGTAAAAGTAACAGATTTGTAGAAATTGAAACGGAATTCCGGAGTGAAATTTACCAGTCCTGAATTTTTCTTACTATTTGCCCGAACCGTGAACGAAACGGTTTGTCCATGTAAATGGTAAACAGCCATAGTTATGCCAAGAGAGACAAACCTAAAAGCTGAGCTCCTATCCTCAATCTAGGAGTAATAATGAATATTCCGTTTCTGGTGAGAAACGTGTTAAGGAGATACAACTTGTCGTCCACCCTTAAGTTTGATTTGTAAAGGAAGTGTAAAGCTCACCTGTCCGCATTCAACCAATAGGCAGATTCTGAAGAGCGATGAACATTGCTGCACACAACTGTTCTTAGTTCTGCGTTTCGTTTTGCACTTTCCGCCCATACAGGACTGAATGTAATCGTCTGCGGTACATCTCATTGGAGTTGGTAGGTTTGAGTAAGGAGCCTCAAAGTGCTGGAGAACACTGAAAGTCATGATACATTTATTCTTGAGTGTTGTACTGATCTCTAACTCATAACGTCTTCAACCAAAAGCATATTTTTACCATCTACGCCCGTACAAAAGAACAGTGTTTTTTTCGATATACAGCTATTTCGCGAAAGGTTGTCAGAAAAAGTGCACGCAACGACAATGCCGAAAGATATTGTGGGTAGTTTTGAGTTCACTGTTCTTCAAAGATATTTGAAACAATGGCACGAAAGGCCATGGGCGTCTGTTTGCGAGTACTAAAGGAAATCAACAAAAGTAGGTTCGACAGCTATAGTGTCAGGAACAA
Organism: Porites cylindrica; assembly: GCA_964035525.1. Classification (NCBI taxonomy): domain Eukaryota; kingdom Metazoa; phylum Cnidaria; class Anthozoa; order Scleractinia; family Poritidae; genus Porites; species Porites cylindrica. The sequence continues at coordinate 11,630,357 of OZ037782.1, read as the reverse complement.
CAGGAACAGTGTATTGACCATATCCCGTATTACCTTTTGGTATTTTGGCGAGCACATTTTTTCGGACAATCTGTATAAAAATAGCTGCATGTATACAAGGTGACATCAAAGTAAAGCCAAAAACTGCACAAGAGATGCGTGAACCTGTCATGTAGCTATGGTTAGAAAACGATTGAAAAGATACAGAAAATATGTGCTTAATACCATTTTTAAACAGGTGTGTGGAATGCTATCGTTTTCAATACGATCATAAAGTACACAATTTGTACTGGTAATCACATGATTTCGAGTGCAATTTGGAATAAATAGGCACAAGTAATTTTTTTCAAAGGCTAACAAAATTACACGAGCCCGTAGGGCGAGTGCAATTTGTGGTCTTTGAAAAAATTTGTGAGTGCTTGTTTATTCCAAATTGCACGAGAAAAATCATGTGATAACTTATTAATAATATTTACGAAAAAAATGCGAGATAGCTTTAAAATCACGTAAACCACGTGCAAAAATAATTTATTCAAGTGCTGCAAATATCATCACACGTGCAGTCAAAACAACATTTTTTTCGATGTTTCTAAAGTTTCCAAGCCGCAGAAACGGGCTAAACTGTTCATGGAATCGTTCAATCTGTATCGGAGTCACTTTCGATGAAACGCAATCGCCGTTTGCAAGGGCGAATGGTAGGCGAAGTCTTGTTGCTGAGGTTGAATGTTACTTTGCAGTTGGTGAAGGAATTCATTACATTCTGCGCTTGTGAACTCATCTTATGAGGAATTACTGTACTTCAAGTACAAGGACCAGGTGTATTACCCGCTGGCTTTGGTGTGCTGTTCTTTCGTGAGATGGCCCACGAAAGCTGTCGCTGTTCGTCTTCGTCTGCTTCATCGTAGTCATCTAAAGACCGGATATCTCTGTGACCAGTGACTTTTGCAATTGCCGACCTTTCGAGATTCGCCTTTTTCATTTTGCTGACTACTGTTTTACGGGCACTGCGATTGGAAAACCGCTTCTCAGATGTCTCAAGGCTGGTTCCGGAGATGATGCTCTTCATCATGGGGTTGATTTTATTTTCTCCCACGGGCTGTACCTTGTACCACATTTCGTCGTCAGCTCGTCTGTCGTACTTTATCGAGAGATAAAATGGACCACTCGTCCTCAGTTTGGGAGGTGTACGGCTAATCTACTGACGAAATAAAGCAACTGGACATTTTCCTTCCCCGGTCTGAAATATTTTGAGCTGGAATTGTCTTGGCTTTGCACTCAAACCTCCGGGTCTTGTTTTCGTAGGCCCTTCTGCAAACTCAACAAATTCTATGCCGTCGTCACCGTTCATTATTCTGAAATCCTCCAGTCTCATTCCGTGGTGTTCTTGCCTTCCACGAAGACCAAAGTGTTGGGTAAAGAGCCACCACATTGTTTGAATTAAAGATTCTGGGTTATTACCTCCGAGTTTTCCGCTCTTCCAGAGAATTTCTTCTTCCTCTGATGCCTGTCGAGCTTTGTTTGGGCGCTTGCTACGGCCAGCCAAGCGAAGCTCGCTCTGCTTTCCAACACCTGTTTGGACGAACTAAATTCTCGGTCACGTACAATTAATGGACAAGGTGTAGCCTTTGTTCTTTAAGTGTCTGTCAAGCGATTCCATCATTACTTTGAGGCTTTCTGGTTCATAATCTTCACCTTGTTTATTTTTTACTTCGGCGTAGAAATGCTCGAGCAAAGTGTTAAGCTCAGCCGGCTCATAATTTTCTATTTCATCTGTAATTTTGTTCTCTAAGCACCACTTCTTCTAAACAGAGAGCCAAAAATCGGTGCTTTTTGCAGTGTTTTCGTTTTTGGAGCAGTTTTTCATGTCCTCTATGGTTGTTGCGGTCGCAAAAGCAAATCTGTTACAAACGCCAGCCATTGCGGTTTTTGCTCGAAACTGGTCCAGAGCGGATCCAAATTTTGCGCCATTCAGATGGGGCACTTGATTGGCTCTCAGTGAGTTCCTTTGTTTATTAACCAATCAGAATGCCTCGTTTTGTTACCTCTTTTCTGCACTAAATTACCTTTTTTCTGACCTGTGTTACAAAAAACCTTCATTTCTCTTAGCCAATCACAATCGAGAAATTTTTTCATGTATATTATTAGGCAGGCAACCACGGGAAGCAGGGGCGAAGCTGCCTGCCATTAAGCAATTTTAAAACAGGCTTAACCGTAAACATGAGGCAAAAATAAATGCCTGTTATCATTTGTGCATTAAACAGGCAGTTTTTATATCACTACTTCTCGATCGAAACGAGAAATGATAAAACCAGGAGTCTGCTGTCGGCAAAGCGAAACTAGCAGGTTCCTCCTCAACAAATAGTCGAGGCTTGTTACTTCTTTGACTGGCTACTATTAATTGTTACGAACTTCAGTACTTGTTAATTACAATTCTGTTGCTCGATAACGTTGTGCATAGCAATAATTTTTATAATGACCAGAGTGACCCAGACGCCCAACTCATATCGATCAATGCTTGGGTAAGTCTTGTAATTGGCTAGGAGACACTTGTTAACATTGAACCTTCGAGTTATTTACTTTGTCAAATCGATTTTTGTTTCTTAAATTTCACTTTAAACTTGGGTTGTCTAGTCAATGTAAAACCGAAGAGAGCAAAGAGAGAGAATAATGAATGGTTTCTAATTAAAATTTAAACAATATCATACAGTAAACACTGAAAGAATCCCCTTTTATATGAAATCGGTTGAAGGACTTTTTTGGAAGTCTATAACCTCTGTTGCTTGCATTTTCATCGCTTAACAGCACATGTAAATACCAGGATTGTATTTTTTATGAAGTTATTATTGTTATTATTATTATCATTAATGTTATTATTATTATTATTATTTTTATTATTATTATCATTATTCTCATTATTCTCATTATTAAATTCTTCACTAGAATAGAGCTGTTAGTTTACTGTGATGTGTTCAAAACGCCCATTTCAAAACGTATGTCGAATTTGTGTCAAATAGATAGCAAAAATACAACGCCAGGCCAAGAACATTTTTAACGTGGCTCTTAGCCCCACGAGGAAGTGTAAAAGAGTCATCATGCAGGGAGTCTTGTGGTCAAGAGCGCAGGAAATTTTCTCATCTACGAACACTAGCAACTTATCATTATTGTAGTTTTGTCTCTTCTTCGTAAACTGTTTGAAACAGTTCCAAGACTGGATCGATCCATTCACCATTGTCGAGTTTATGTTTGCTGCGCACCTTGCACAGGAAGAACGCTTTCATTTTGGTGTCTTTAGTGAAAAATTAAAGCTCACCAAAAGTTCTGTTCCATCTTTAATTACCTTTAATTGTGACATTAAATTTCCGAAAGGTTTTCTGTCCCTTTAGTTTACCTTTAATTGACCTTTTGGTTACATTAAAGACTAATAACCTTTAGGTCTCGTTTTAATTGTCTTTAATTTATTCCAAAATTAGCTATTAAAATGTAGCACCTTTAATTTCAAATTAAAGCAAATTTAAATGATCTTAGATCTTTACTCATCTTTAATTTGAACTTAAACATTCGTAAAAGTAACGCAGAAAGAACGCTTGTATTTCAGAGTCTTTAATTACTTAATTAAAGCTTAACAAAACATCTTTCTGATTCTTGAAACTTAATAATTTCAAGTGACATTAAGTTGACCTTTTGGGTCAAGACAAACCACGTGCACTCGCTCGCTCGCGTGAGGAAACCTGACTACTCTATATGGCAACCCAATCAGCGTCTAAAAAACAAATTCTATCCAGGAGGACCCTCGGCGTTTATGCCAGTCCAAAGGATATTTTCAAGATTCGCCTCAGCTGAAGTGGATGTAGAGGGACAAAAACAAGTTGTGATGGCTCCCATCAACAGGAATGTTCAACTGTAGTAACAATTGTTGCAAAGCTCATAAGAAAAATCCAGAACACAAACAGGCCTTTCATTTGACGCTTTACAGTATAGTTGAGTAAAAAGTGGCAAGATGATTTCTTCTTTTACATACATATAATTATTAGCATCGTTTGAAACTAATGAATAATACTACTAACAAAAAGTTTAACTGGTGTTATCATGAATTGCTTTTTTTATTCTCTTTTTGTCACACAATGTCGCTGAAAGTTCATCTCAGTACCGAAGCAGTAACTGTGATGAATTCCTGAAAGAAAACTGAAAAAAGTCTTTTCGCCTGATATCGGTGGACACTCCATCGCCTGCTGCATAACCCTGTGTCAAAGAAAAAATAAAACCTCACATCATAATGGTCAAAACTCTAGAAAGCTACGGCTACTGTCATTGAAAGCACCATTTGGGTGCAATTAGTCATTCAAGTGATACAAAATTTGCTGCTTAATATGTGTTGACTGGAAAAGGTGCAGAAACTCAAAGATCTGACAAAAAGCTGTCACTCGCATTCTGCACCATAAGCAATAAAATCTCACATCAGAATTGTTGAATCCCTAGAAAGCTATGGCCACTGTCATTGAAAGCACCATGTTATTCAAGGAACACAAAATCTGCTGCTTAATATGTGTTCACTGAAAAGGGTGCAGAAACTCAAAGATCTGACAAAAAGCCATCACTCGCATTCTGCACCATAAACAATAAAATCTCACATCATAATTGTTAAAATTCTAGAAAGCTATGGCCACTGTCATTGAAAGCACCATGTTATTCAAGTAACACAAAATCTGCTGCTTAATACGTGTTCACTGGAAAGGGTGCAGAAACTCAAAGATCTGACTAAAAGCCGTCACTCGCATTCTGCACCATAAGCATAAAAACTCACATCACAGTCACTGAAAGCACCATGTCATTCAAGGAACACAAAATCTGCTGCTTAATATGTGTTCACTGAAAAGGGTGCAGAAACTCAAAGATCTGACAAAAAGCCGTCACTCACATTCTGCACCATAAACAATAAAATCTCACATCATAATTGTTAAAATTCTAGAAAGCTATGGCCACTGTCATTGAAAGCACCATGTTATTCAAGTAACACAAAATCTGCTGCTTAATACGTGTTCACTGGAAAGGGTGCAGAAACTCAAAGATCTGACTAAAAGCCGTCACTCGCATTCTGCACCATAAGCATAAAAACTCCCATCACAGTCACTGAAAGCACCATGTCATTCAAGGAACACAAAATCTGCTGCTTAATATGTGTTCACTGGAAAGGGTGCAGAAACTCAAAGATCTGACAAAAAGCCGTCACTCACATTCTGCACCATAAACAATAAAATCTCACATCAGAATTGTTGAATCTCTACAAAGCTATGGCCACTGTCATTGAAAGCACCATGTTATTCAAGTAACACAAAATCTGCTGCTTAATATGTGTTCACTGGAAAGGGTGCAGAAACTCAAAGATCTGACAAAAAGCCGTCACTCGCATTCTGCACCATAAACAATAAAATCTCACATCAGAATTGTTGAATCTCTACAAAGCTATGGCCACTGTCATTGAAAGCACCATGTTATTCAAGTAACACAAAATCTGCTGCTTAATATGTGTTCACTGGAAAGGGTGCAGAAACTCAAAGATCTGACAAAAAGCCATCACTCACATTCTGCACCATAAGCAATAAAATCTCACATCAGAATTGTTGAATCTCTACAAAGCTATGGCCACTGTCATTGAAAGCACCATGTTATTCAAGTAACACAAAATCTGCTGCTTAATATGTGTTCACTGGAAAGGGTGCAGAAACTCAAAGATCTGACAAAAAGCCGTCACTCGCATTCTGCACCATAAGCAATAAAATCTCACATCAGAATTGTTGAATCTCTACAAAGCTATGGCCACTGTCATTGAAAGCACCATGTCATTCAAGGAACACAAAATCTGCTGCTTAATATGTGTTCACTGGAAAGGGTGCAGAAACTCAAAGATCTGACAAAAAGCCGTCACTCGCATTCTGCACCATAAACAATAAAATCTCACATCATAATTGTTAAATTTCTAGAAAGCTATGGCCACTGTCATTGAGAGCACCATGTCATTCAAGTAACACAAAATCTGCTGCTTAATATGCGTTCACTGGAAAGGGTGCAGAAACTCAAAGATCTGACAAAAAGCCCTCACTCGCATTCTGCACCATAAGCAATAAAATCACACATCATAATTGTTGAATCCCAGTCTAGAAAGCTATGGCCACTGTCATTGAAAGCACCATGTTATTCAAGTAATGCAAAATCTGCTGCTTAATATGTGTTCACTGGAAAGGGTGCAGAAACTCAAAGATCTGACTAAAAGCTGTCACTCGCATTCTGCACCATAAGCAATAAAATCTCACATCACAGTCATTGAAAGCACCACGTCATTCAAGGAACACAAAATCTGCTGCTTAATATGTGTTCACTGGAAAGGGTGCAGAAACTCAAAGATCTGACAAAAAGCCGTCACTCGCATTCTGCACCATAAACAATAAAATCTCACATCATAATTGTTAAATTTCTAGAAAGCTATGGCCACTGTCATTGAAAGCACCATGTCATTCAAGTAACACAAAATCTGCTGCTTAATATGTGTTCACTGGAAAGGGTGCAGAAACTCAAAGATCTGACAAAAAGCCCTCACTCGCATTCTGCACCATAAGCAATAAAATCACACATCATAATTGTTGAATCCCAGTCTAGAAAGCTATGGCCACTGTCATATTTGAAAGCACCATGTTATTCAAGTAACACAAAATCTGCTGCTTAATATGTGTTGACTGGAAAGGGTGCAGAAACTCAAAGATCTGACTAAAAGCCGTCACTGGTATTCTGCACCATAAGTAAAAATCTCACATGATCAGCACCTGGTCCTGCCTGGTGGCCTCTGGCAACCTGCCTTTGTTTTGGTGACGGTGAAATAATTACTGTTTTTCGAGTATAGGCTCTCCAAGAAGATACCCCTTATATGAGAAAGTGATGAGTGAGTACAAGAGAAACGCAACTCGCTTTTCTAGGTAAATTTTGTGTACGCTTGAGCGTTTTCTGCTTACCAGATGCATATGAATAACCTTATTGATGGTAGAGCTTATACTGAGAGGAAATCGATGTCAGCTTAAATTAGCTTAAATAAATCGCTCTGTAGGTTTTTTTTTTCTGGAAGTATTAAACATGCATCGCTATTTATACATTAACGATAAATAGAACTACGTAAAAATTACCTTTTGATTCCTGAATTTCAAGCCCACACGCTTTCAACGAGTTTGACTAATAGTCGCGGGTCGCGGGTCGCGGGTCCAAAGTCGCGGTCGCGGGTCCAAAGTCGCGGTCGCGGGTCCAATGTCGCGGTCGCGGGTCCAATGTCGCGGTCGCGGGTCCAATGTCGCGGCAGGGGAAAATGATTTGAAAACGACTGATATGAAAACAATATGAAGGGAAAAAACCTTTTTTATGCACGATACTCTACGATAGCCAATTTACAGGTTACGGATGTTAGAGTCAACAAAATAATGTCTCAAGAAAAGACCTAAAAGAAAAAGCTGGCCGACTTTTGGGTTCACCGCAAGTTTATTTTGTTTTCTTTCTGTCGGGCCCAGTTAAGTGTAAATTCAGCTTTGAATATACTTATGTATAACAGTATCTGATAAAAAATGTTACCATGAGTAACCATTGTTTTCTTCTTGTCTATGACTGAATTGCTTACAAATTCTTAAGGGTGCATTCACTGAAAAATGTGCGATACACTTCATAGACTATAAATTATAAACGTTAAAACAACTTAAAACCTTTTTTAAAAAAGGCTATCTCGAGCTCAAAAAGCTACGAGTCTGTCGGTAGAAGAAACGAGAACTGTTTCAATTTTAACAAATGTTTTCGGCAAAAATAAAGAAAACGCTTGTTGAAAAACTTCCTGGTCGCTGTTACGAAAAATTGTATTGCGTGACTAGTGTGACTTTCTAGAAGCTTCGAGAGAGTTCATAATTTGTTTATTTTAGGATCTTGTGTAAGCGTTTCTAAAAGCGGTATATTTTGTAATCTTTCTATAATTAGACTATTTGGAAAGTTCTAGAATCTTATTGTAAACGTATGTACGGTAGGCGAGCCCGAGTTAAGTTTTAACTAGTTTTCACAAGCGAAGAGAGTTTGACGTTGGTCGTGTTTAGTCAAGTGTGACGAAGGCAGTGTTTATTCAAGTTGGCGGAGGCAGTGTAAGTTTAACGAGGTACGTGCTGTTGTGGAGTTTTACTGAGTGGAAACTACGTTCATCTTTGGAATAAATCTTCTTGTTGCTGTTCCGACAACCCTGCGTTCAGTTTAGTTTGCAAGCTACCCGTCTTCTAAAAGATTACCCGGGTAACAGTCGCAAACTCCCAAAATAAACTCTTTGCACAAGTAACTGGAAAGAGGAGGAGAGACGTTGGGCTTGAAGTGCCAGTAAAGTACATTCAGGCGGGTATTCAAGGCATGACTTTAATAAAAAACAAGTAATAATCCACAGCAAGAGGGGATAAAGCTCGAGTTTTATCCTCTCTTGTCCACAGAAAGGAGTTTGTTCCCAATAACGATTGCAATCCGGAATCCAAGTTCTACCAAGAGAGAATAGATCATAGTCTCTTGGTTCTACTGACAAAGACTTGAATCCAGTACCTGGAATCTGGAATTACTTACCTAATTTATTGTCTTTTCTTAGCTGTGGTGGAGTTGATAACTTACCGTTTTCAGTGTCCGGTTTACTTTCTTTTTCAGCTTCATGATATCGGGCGTTATTATTTCCTTACCTACTTACTCACTTAGTTATTTACGATGCATGTTTTCAAGATTTCACTGAGACGCACATTGAATGGCTTCCTATTGTCAGGTTGTCCTGGTTGCCATTTAGGTGAAGAGAACAAGAAGTTATATTGAACACTCTGGGTTGCCGTCTAAGTTGTAAAAATTAAAGCATTAAGCGAAAATCTTGCTTCGAGGAACAGACTCCTTTCTGTGGATTATTACTTGTTTCCATATTAAATTCATGCCTTAAATACCGCTTGGATGAAGTTTCATGCGCCCATTTACATTTTCTTTCAGTTTTGCCGAAAACATTTGTTAAATATAAGAGTTCTCGTTTCTTCTACCGACAGACTCGTAGCTTTTTGAGCCCGAGTTCGCTTTTTTTAAAAAAAGGCTTTAAGTTGTTGTAACGTTTATAATCTGTAGGCTATGAAGTGTATCGCATATTTTTCAGTAATTGAACCCTTAAGCATTTGTGAGCAATTCATCGACAAGAAGAAAGCAATGGTAACTTATGGTAACTTTTTTTTATCAGATACTGTTATACATAAGTATATTCAAAGCTGAATTTACACATAACTGGGCCCGACAGAAAGAAAACAAAATAAACTTGCGCTGAACACAAAAGTCGGCCAGCTTTTTCTTTTAGGTCTTTTCTTGAGACATTATTTTGTTGACTCTAACATCCGTAACCTGTAAATTGGCTACCGTAGAGTATTGTGCATAAAAAAGATTTTTTCCCTTTATATTGTGTTCATATCAGTCGTTTTCACTCAGCTGTTACCTCGAACCCCAAATCATTTTCCCCTGCCGCGACATTGGACCCGCGACCGCGACTTTGGACCCGCGACCGCGACATTGGACACGCGACCGCGACATTGGACCCGCGACCGCGACATTGGACCCGCGACCGCGACATTGGACCCGCGACCCGCGACCCGCGACTATTAGTCAAACTCGCTTTCAACAACGTTTAACTGTGATTTTCCCGCCGATCTCCCGCCAGTGACGCCAGTTTGAGCCATTGTGTTAGTGGTCAGCGACAAAAGATCAGAGCGAGGCGCGCGCAACAGGGGACCAAATATAAAAATATTCGAAAAATAGCGGGCAAATCCTCTAAACTCCTTCAACTGTTGAGAGTTCGTTTGTCGGTTTTAAAAGGCTAGATCGTTATCGCTTACGGCTTGCATCAATACTTTTTTTTTCTCGGAATTTATAATTGTTATTGTACAGCGAGAAAGCTTGTAGATCTTCGGAATTTTTTATTGTTATTGTGCCGGCAGCTAGAAATCGGTTCGCTATGAAAGGTCGATCGGCTGTAGATTGTGTTATGCTACTAGATCAGAGGAACTAATCCAAAGTAACCGAAAACTCGCCGCAGAAAATGAGAAGCTGCGGTGAGAACACGAGGCAGCTAGAAGAAATCAAACACAAGTCCTGCAAAGGATTGAGCAAAGGTTAAATGAGCGAGAAGCTCCTGGCGAAAGACATCGCTCCAGACGCAGGGCTGCCGCTCATACAATTGCCTTTCCTGTGGCATGCAGGGTAAGTATCAAAATAAACGTGCATTTGAATGATGCAAAGACGATTTGCTATAAAAAAAATTACATGAAAATTATACATTACAAAACTGAAATGACTGAAGTAGGTGGACATGCAGAATGAGGCGTAAAATTGGTTTGAATGGTTTTGGCGCGCAAATCTTGCATAAATTACTATCGTTCGGTCAGATACACGACACTCGTGACACTTTAGGCTGAATAGGTCACTTTTATTTCATTTTACTTATTTCTTTGTTTGAGAAAAAAACCTGCACGGTTTTAATACACAAGGAAGAAATTTGTGTAACAAGATTAAGGAAGATTTCATTTGTATTTTCTACCTCGGCCGCCACAAAAAATGTATGCATGTAATAAATTACTGGACGATTACATGGGCATATGAGGTGGTAACAATAACTGACAATAAGCGTGGAACGTCATTTTTTTTTTTTTGCATTGCAGGAGTTAATTTTTTCAAGCCACCTGTTTCTTGAGTGAGACATAAATGACATCAAAACTAAACCAAAGCAGACATCTGAATTTTTAATGCTAAATTCTGGCTCCTGTCCCCGAGAGTCATAACCTGGGATGTCTTTTGACCAGCATATTATTGTCAAACTGAGAAAGGGATGTGATTTCTTTCATTTATAGAGAACACTAAGGCAAATATACAAGGTCCTTTCTAAAAAGGAAGACTTTCACGGCTTCTACCTTGATGAAGAGTAAGTATAATAAACATCTCTCAAATTTTAATTTAACTACCAAACAGGTCTTAGCTTCACTTAAAAAACCAAGTAAGTTCTAATTTGAAGAGAAAGTAAATTACTGCACATACATCAATGGTAGGCCACACCTGGAGGGAATCTACGCAGATTTGGAACAGGTCAATTACACGTAGTATAAAATAAAAGCCAACTGAAATAGTAATGACAGGAGGATTTATTAGTACCTCAGGATGTTTCTTTGGAAGCCACTACAGAACTTGGAAGGGTCAACAGTGAACACCTCCACCTCATGAATGACAATAGCACCCATTGTATTATGCCTTCCAACCCAATTTAGCTCTAGTTTTTCACCTGCCTTTTTTGTAGATTAACCCTTTAACCCCAAAAATCAACTTGCGTATTCTTTACACTGTTCTCTGTTCATTGGTGATCATTTTAGTTTATTCTGTTTGATTTGTCTGTGATACTGTAAGGAGAAATTTGATGCTGGTCGCTGCTAGGGGTTAAAGGGTTAAAAAGAATTTCCTTCAGAAGTTCAAAATGCCAGTGTCATTGAACATTGATGCCAATAATATGTACCTGATACCTGCCAAAGAGACAATATGTATCAAAGATCAAGAAAGTGACTTTGCTTTGGTGATATATCTTTTTAGAGTAAGCTCTGACAACAACGCTACTATCTTCCAAAGAGTAATGGCCCAAGTGTTACACCAACATGGAGGAGAGGAAAGGTGTCCATAGACAAGGGCCGTGATGGAAGGTACACTGTCATTCACATAAGGCAATTCACAGTCCAACCTTTATAATTGCTGTGGTCACCCTTTGGGAAGGGACAAAATGACGGGTTAGTTTGACCCATTTAATACAGGTTCAAAACGCTTTAAGGGACATTAACAAAAACACTACAAAGATACAGTAGTGAGTGAGAGTAGCGAGGGATTAATTCTTACCTCAAGGAGTTTTCCATTCCTCCAGATGAAGAGAGAAAAAAAGTCAACAATAAAACAGTTCATTACAAGGAATGCACAATTTCATTTAGTGCAGCGGTATGCTAATTGTTTTAAGAAGTGACCATTTAAACAGCCTCAAAGTGGGACTGCTTAATGTAAATTTACCTGTATTCATATGTATAATATTCACACATCATTTAAGTCGGACAAATTTAGGCCATCTCCTGTTTATTTTAATTTTGGAACAGATCATGTGATATAATATAAATATAACATCAATTAAGATTTTAACCATCCAGTGGTAGCTTCATATCATTTGTAAAACATTGACAGGTTGGCCGAAGTGTTTATAAGTGATGAATTACCTTTGTCCTTAAGCAAAGAAGAAAATCTTAATTGCTTTACTTTTATTTGCTGGGCACCCTGAATTTTATAAGTTAGAGTAATTGGTTCCCCTACAATACATCATTTCCTAGAATACAGTCCCCTGTACTGATGTAAGCCTGTGCTAATGCTAGACACCTTACTTTACCATTACAACAGCTGCTCTACAAAGATATTTTCAGTCATTAAATGAGACTAGAAGACTGAAAAATTCTGAAAAATATGAAGACCATAAAAGGAGGACCCGCATGTTGCATGATTTCTTAGAGTTACCTGATGTAAACCTTGGATGCTTAGCTGGTTTAAGTGGCTTGTTATCTCTGAAAAGGCAGTCAATAACATATCTACTGACCATATCTTTTCATTCAAAAAACAACAATTTATTATAAGATTTAATTTTTGTGATGTACAGAATAATAAGAGAGATTAGTCTGGATATTGTTTCTTTAAGTCTCATCTAATTATACTCTTTTGTTACATATCCAATGGTGGAATCAGTTGGATTGTATTGTAATGAGTTCTGGCCCACCACCTACTCTTATTCTGTTTCTTTCTTTTAGAAGTTAACAAGGAGGACAGCTGCCTTTGAAATGGTGAAATGGGGCGACAACCATGAGAATGGAAGAAGAGGTCCTGGTGATGGAGACAATGAGCAGCGAGGATAGCTGTTGTAAAGCTGACGAAGATGGCAAGGAGGCACTATAACCAGTTATAAGATCAAAAAGCTCCCTTGGGAGAGCACAGCTCTGCGAAAAATCAAAAAGCAGCTTGATAAAAAGTATAACAAGAGGCTAAGAGGGCACGTGACAGGATTGTGCCTAGAACTGTAAGGAGCCGTCAGAACGTGACCCTCCTGAAATTCGTGAATGGTCCCTTAATGCTCAAGCATCAGATCTTGATTCTTCCACCACTTCATCTGTGTGATTGCAGGACTATCTTCATAAGTTGACAATGAACAGTGTTGTGAATTTATTTTATAAATTAACGATCATCAAACCTATTTGATAAAGATGTACTTTTAACTTTTTGAAGTTGTGGTCCTTGGTCTATTTTTTTTTTCACCACAAAGTGGTTTTTCCATTAAAGTAGGCAGTGAATAATTTCAAAATAAGAATTAGACATTATTGACAATAAACTGATTTTAAAGTAGATTTTGTTTGTTTCACTGTATTTATTTATTTCTTTAAGAGGAACCATGCAGTCGTGGATTCCAGTGTTCAACTTATGATATTTTTCTCCGACAAGCTGAGATACCCCAGTTTTAATCCCTTTATCTTATTCTCTTCTTTGGGGCTTTTAATGAACATTAAAATAGATCGAATTGAAGGCACATTAAAAATGACAAACGCGGGGTATTATGAAACATTAAAATGGAATTAAAGGCAAATTAAAGATGACCTGGTGCCTTTATCAAACATTAAAATAGAATTAAAGACAAATTAAAGATGACTTGGGGCTTTTATAAAACATTAAAAGAGAATTAAAGACAAATTAAACATGACATGAGTCTTTAATATTACATTAAAGTAGAATTAAAGGCAAAGCAAAGATATACTACCAAGCATTTTTGAAAAATTAAAGCTATACTAAAGTTGACACAAAAGATTAATTAAATGTTACTTTAGAACGCTTTAGGAGCAGTTCCTAAAGTTTATGAAATGAACCTTTCAGTTACCTTTCTTCTTAACTTAAAGCGGTTATGAAATGGTTCATAAGTTAGCCTTTAATTTTCACCTTAAAGTCTATGAAAAGTGTATTTCATGTCTTTAGTAAATAAATTAAAGATAGTTTAAATACTTCTTTTGTGTATCTTTAGGTAAGCTTTAAAACAAATTAATTCTATTATTTCTTCCTGTGTTGTGTACAACGCAGTATAAGCATCGCGGCGACCAGTTACTGATCCAAACATTTTAAACTTTAATTTTGGTCCCCTTGCGAGGCATGAGCACAATAATTGTCATTAAGACCAACATTGTCGTCCTTTCAAGCTGAACAGACTAATGAATGCTATTTTAAAGCCATTGTGGTTGCATTTAGAAATCGAATGAAAAGATATTTGGAAACCAATATGAGTGGACATTTTAGACTGGTGTGATACATTTGATTGTATGTGGAAATACTCACGTTATATATTTGAACATAAATTTATCAAGCGAAAAAATGTCTATAAAAACATTTCAAAGGGACAATACCATTTAATTGATTCTGTGTAAAAGACGACAACTTACCGCTGAAATTTCTCTTTTTGGTTTATGCATAGTTATTAGAGGAGACTGGTTATGAAAAGCGGCAAACATCAATGATAAAAACAACAGTGCTGCAGTTTATGTTCAAAGCACCGTGAAAGTGCACAATCCTTTGTTTTCTGTTGGCAAATTGTTACGGAATAAATTAATGCAACGTTTTCATTGGTCAATACAATCAAAATGATAGGAATTCTTTTGAACGTTGTGCACTTTCAGGTCCACAAAAACATATAACAAAGGAGTCTGACGGGTTTCATAACCATTCCACTCAATTAACTATGGTTTATGTATTGTTTTTGCAATGGGCGAACGGCGTTCGTGCCAACAACAGATGTTTATAATTGTCCTTTTTATTCGTCTTTTTTTTTCTCGAGTTTTTCGGCAGAAACTTTTCCCTTATAACTGTAGTAATTAACAGTTATTAGTTTTACATTTGTACTTCGCCCGCCTACACCACCAATAGCGTTTTCTAATGTTCCGTACCTGAGTTTTATTAATCCTCCGAAGTACGCCAACGGCAGTCGTGGTGATTTTTTATTCGCGAGTGTTTTTTACGACCTAATCCTGTACAAAAGAACATTTTATGAGTCTTTTAAGTACTTGTCGGTAATTACTGCTAAAAATACACTGATAGTCATGATACATTTATTCGCACGTGTTCCACGAACCTCTAACTCTTAACCTCTTCAACCAAAAGCACATCTTTGCGACCTACGCCTGTACAAAAGAACATTTTATGAGTCTTTTAAGAGCTTGTCGATAATTACTGCTAAAAACGAAACTAGATAATCGGGTTGATAGCGCAGCACCCGAAAGTCATAGTAATGGTGACATTATAGTATAGCCCGAAACTACACGAGAAACTACACGTAGAACTGGCATGATACTGTATGATTAAAACGTTGATAGAGTAAGGTAACCAATGTAGCTGTACTGTTAGAAATCGATTGAAAAGGTATTCGGAGACCAATAAGAGTGGACAGTTTAAACTGGTGTGATACATATTATTTGCATGTAGAAATACACCCATTATGTATTTAAACATAGGCCAGGTGATCAAAATTTATAAAGCGACAAAATGTCTATAAAAACATTTCAAAGGGGCAATATCATTTAATTCATTTTGTGTAAAAGACAACACCTTGCCGCTTAAATTTCCTGTTTAACTTTTTGGATTGTATTTTTTGCAGTGGGCGAACGGCGTACGTGCCACAAAAACATGCAGTTTTTTTCTTTGCTTCTTTTGACGACGCAAAAATACTGTCACACTTTAGGGTGGCGCTCAAAATTCAATAGATGTTTATAATTGTCCCTTTTATTCGTTTATTTTTTGCGGCAGAACCTCTTCCCTTAACTTAGCGGTTCCGCAGTAATTGACAGTTGTTGGTTGTACAGTTGTACTTCGCCAGCCTACACCCCCAATAACATTTCTAATGATCCGTCCCTGAGTTTTATTTACCACCCAACCTTTTACAATACATGGCCTATGCTGTCACTTTTCGCCGTCATGGGAGATTTAAACTGAACACATCTTATTTAAAGTCCTCAGTTAAGTGCGCCGATGGCAGTCGTGGTGATCTTTTATTCACGAGTGTTCCTTGACATATTCAGTCAAAAGCACATTTTTGCGACTTACGCCCGTACAAAAGAACATTTCATGAGTCTTCTACGATTTTTTCGATAATTACTACTAAAAATACACTGATAGTGATTATACATTTATTCACGCGCATGTTCCACGAACCTCTAACTCTCAACGTCATCAACAACCGGGAAAAGCACATTTTTGCGACCTACGCCTGTACAAAAGAACATTTTATGAGTCTCTTAAGAGCTTTTCGGTAATTACTGCTAAACATGAAACAGACAATCGGGTTGATAGCACAGTACGCCATAGCCATATAATCGGTGACTCTATAGCATATCCAGAGACTACACGATAAATGCCTGATGTCCTGATACAAAAAGATTAAAAAGTTGAAAGAGTCTGGTAACCAGCAAAACACAAACACTGTTACGATAGCAATGGACATTTGAAGCACGTTTCTGTTTCTTCTGTTCCGCTGTTGCTGAGTGTTGGCGGACTGTTCACCTGGGTGTGCCTGTGTCTTGAGCTTAATAACAATGATGGAGTAAAGAATGACTAGCAACAGCACAGGTATGTATATAAACAGAATGGAGAAAGCTAGTTCGAAACTGGCAAAGGATGAGCGCTCTCTGGATGCTTTCCTCCATTTCGGAACACACCTGGTTCCCTCTGGGTATTCAACGAGCTCGAAAGAGAACAAGAATGGCAAATTGAAAGCTACGGCAACTATCCATGTGGTGAGAATGAAGAAGAGACACAGCTTGGATCTGATGAGTAGTGAACGGAGTGGAAACACCACGGCTCCAAAGCGATCCACTGCTATGAGAATCAGATTCTGAATCGACACGGTAAAAGAAACGGCAGCAAAGAAAGGGACAAGCTTACACAAGGCCTGCCCAAGCTGACCATCGATAAGAAACAAGTCATTGGTGTGCAACTCGGACAGGTTCCTAGGTATCCAAAATATTGGATACAGCAGATCAGACAAGGCCATGTTTGCGATGAAATGATTTATCGGTTTTCTTAAGTTCGGCGTTTTATAAACGATGATAACGATGGGAGAATTTGCGACCAGTGAAACGATAATGAACAGACAAAAGGTAACGGTTCCTCCGATTTTCAACGCAGTGGAATTAAACTGATCGAAGCAGCTCCAAGACTCGCTGGATCCGTTCGCCGTTGAATTCATACTTAGCTTTGCTGCGTATCTGTGGAATTGTACACATGCAGTCAAGAGACTTTGAATCACTGCTCTGTATGTTGCGTATGCTGTTTGAGTGGCAGAACTTTTATTGACAATTGCAAGCCCCCTGCGAAGCCACAGCACAGCTGTCATATGAGGCTTTTAATAAGTGGGTTTGTTTGTAATGTTCCGGCATTATCCGCAAACTAGCCTGCGAACAGCAGACGCATTTCCGCTCGTCGCTTCTCGTCCCTTCTCTTTTAATTTGTTTCTGTCAAAAGGTCGGTTTGCGGATAGCCTGCGAACAGCAGACGCATTTCCGGTCGTCGCTTCTCTCCGTCCGAACAATAGCCTTTTTTATTTTAATTTTGAACTTTGAATTTTGAATTTTTAAAAATGTTTAAAACTAAGCTAATGAGCAGCACTCTGCGAACTGTTGCTGTAAAACTTGTTTATTCTCCTACGCGTTTTGTGTAACCAACGTAGACTTCTTCAAGGACTTTTACAATCAAATACTAAACGCCTGTATTTAAGCCATAATATGACCAGAAATAATGATGGTCGCAAACTTTGAAGGTTTGGCCGGATTTACGAGAAGGAACAGGCGCAGCTGTGAAATTTTTTACGCAAGGCGTGAGAAAAGGAGAGAAGCGACGACCGGAAATGCGTGTGCTGTTCGCAGGCTATCCGCAAACCGACCTTTTGACAGAATTGAAACAGTGGGGTATTACAGCTGACTTCAGTGCTG
Organism: Porites cylindrica; assembly: GCA_964035525.1. NCBI lineage: Eukaryota > Metazoa > Cnidaria > Anthozoa > Scleractinia > Poritidae > Porites > Porites cylindrica. Next base: position 11,612,292 of record OZ037782.1, on the reverse strand, counting down.
TGTATACACCCTGAGTTTTAGACATGATTCGACGGTCATGATTTGACCGAGAGGTTACCAAGTAGTACAGTATTTTACCTTGAATCAGTCCTACAGGAATCAAAGCACACAATCTAAAAGTTATTTTAATAATAGCTTGTATGTTTCTCTTGTAATTCAGAAAAAGAAGACTGTGATCCATAATTTGTTCTCCTTTGCAGACAACAGCCTCTCGTGCAAGTCATACAATCTAATCGCAGTACATGTTATAGGCCCGGTTATAGGGCGTGTGGACTTCTCGATCAATTGGTAGTCTTTACACTAGAGCCTAAATAAGCTAAAAAATATTTCAAGACAAGTAAATTTTAATTACTTCAAGTAAAGTAAAGCTTCACACACAACCGATTCTTTTTTACTTCAGGTTAACTAAGGTCATTTTCCCACGCACCATAATTAAGATTGATTGACATGTTTTGCCTTTCTCAAAGCTCAAGAAACCGCAAGTCAGCTAAAAAAAGGATGATTTTCAAGTCGCTTGAAACTTTCTTGAATCGTTTCAACTTTCCGACTTTAATTTAATGAGATACAACGTAAAGTTACTTGAGATTTTACTTAGGTCTTCACGCACTAATTTTTGGCTAAGTAAAACTTAGTAGCTCTTAAGTCTTACTTAACAGCCTAGTGTAAAGACAAACAATACCCTTTTTCAAAAAAAACAAATGTGCTTTCTTTTATGTATGGTTTTCTTTATTTGTGCTTACTAGGGGCATAGGTCGAGGGCCCAACATTGTGATATTTTGCCATGGTTGACAAAACAAAACTTTCAAACTCTCCAGCAAATCCTTTCACAACGGCAGACTGATCAATCTATCTGTTGATTTCTTCCGCAAAACGTCAAGTTTTCCTGCTATGTTTTAACCATGCAGAAGCTTAAAAAATAAATAAAGTAAGGACAAAAAAGTACCAGCTTGAAGAAATACAAATTTGCCTCCCTGTTAGCTAAATTTGCATCACTGTTACATGTAAATTGCAGGTGGTATTCACCAACTGCAAAGTACCGAAACCTTGTCATACGGAAGAAGACTAAACGATAAACCATCGGACTATTTAGCTTTTCGCAGTATTGATAATATTTCGTCCATTATGAAATCACCGACATTAACACATTCGAACTCGGCAATCGAACTCCATGTTTATCACGTGATCACATGTTATCATAATTTCTGTATCATGTCGCTGCTTTCCAGGCAACAAAGCTTTCCTCTTCAGGTAAAACGCATTTGTCGGGATTCTAGCTTCGTTACACTTATGTCCTTTAGTGCTAAGCTTTCCTTGCCAGCCAGATTTTTCTCTCACTGTTTCGGATCCCACGGCAGAACTCTCAATTATTTTTGCAACCGTTTACGTACTGAGAAGCGATACGTCACGTGATTAGTGTCGAATCATGACAGGTCAAATCATGACCGTCGAATCATGTCTGAAAATCAGGGTGTATACATAGCAATGAAATCAGCTAAAATGTTATTCTCGGTTTTCACATGACGTCACCAAATTCAAACTAAGAAACTATCGATTCTTCTGAGTTTCATGAGGTATTATAGCACCTAAACACTTTATTTAAACAAAGTTTTGGTTCGAAAGGGTCCTTCGTTTTGCGATAGAGGACGTTTGAATTTCTAGGCCTTTGCGTGACGCGGCATTTAGCTGGCGGCTGTGAAGGCTCATGTGGGTTAAAAGCGTTACCAATTTTGGGAGATTTTGCTATCGAAACATACCTTGTCTCAGAATAAATATCACTTTAATCCTTTATGAGTTTTTCAAGCGATAAATTCACGCATTAGTAGGAAAACTCAAAACAGATGTTTCTGAACGCATGACGCACCCCTAATGTATCGGTCAAATCGAAGCTTCAACATGCCCCCCCCCCCCCCGGGGCATACCCCGGGCATTTGACACCTTTGCCGTCCCGGGGAGTAGGGAATTTGATTATCAGAGTCTTCCAGGGGGTGGGGAATTTGATCCCCATGCTTTAGGGGTGGAGAATTTGAACTGCACCCTCGATTTCTTGTAGAATCTTTGGCGTGCCGGGCTGTCATGGGGGACGTGGTGTTAGAGGATTTTCGTAGAAAAGAATGTGCCTTTGTGGCCAATTGGTTACGAGGAAAGGGCTTCAACAAGCTTTGTGCAGTATTTGAAGTATTTAAATTTTAAAATTTTTAATATTGGATTCAGGCTTTGAATGTATTTTATTGTTGTGTTTACAATGAAATACAATACCTATACCGGCGATTCAATACAACAACATACAGTCAAGCCAAGTCAAGCGTACCCCCCAAGATTCTATCAGTGAATTGATTATTTGAAAAATGAATCCGTTAGTCGTTCCCGTAACTGGTGTCAAATTCAAAGCGGCATTTCTGCATGCGTAATGAGCAGTGAATATTTTACGAGAACTTCTCTGTATTTGGTCAGATTGGAAATCTTTGAATGGATTAAGCTTCTTAGAAGACATTTACATCAATTTCAGGAAAATGGAGGTGGTAGAAATTTCATGATTGCCTCGCGTGTGAATTCACGGCTCATTACACATACAAGAATGCAGAGATCAATCTGAAATCTACAACGAGCAACGGATTCAACTTTTGAATAATGGATTCTTGGGGGGTACGCTTGACCTGGTTTGACTGTAAAATAAAATAAAATGATAAGCTCAGGTCAATTACTTTAATAAGGTGAGCGATAATGCATGTCAGGGAAATGGTCATGATGTAGTAATCCCAACAGGTGGGATCCTTTTTAAAAGAACGCTGTATAGAACGCTTTGTATGTTGCATGATGAAGAAAAGCTGAGCATTCAGTGACCCTGTAGCAGCGATTTCCGCCGCTTTGCACGAGATTTTTGCTCGTAGTAAATACGCTAACAGTGTTTCTCAGTTTTTTTATATTTATAAAGATTTTGTTCGACAACTGAAGGCGTTTCCGCGCCGTCTTTCTGTCATTTTTGTGCCTGTGGGTGGGGGCATTTGATCACCTGAATGGACCCTAGTGTGGGGCATTTGAACGGCATTTCGGCCCGGGGAGGGGGGAATTTGAACAACAATTTTCAAAAAAGTGAAATGCCCGGGGGGTTGCCCGGGGTGTGGATGTTGAAGCTTCGATTTGACCGATACATAAGTATGTCTGCTGGGGAGGTTATTTTTTTATATACTAGTAATAGTTGACACTACAGCTGTACGGCATTGCTAAAACGAGGGTAAGGGTAACACCAAGGGTAAGGGTAAGGATGAGGGTAAGGGTAAGGGTAAGGGTGACTGTTAAGAAGGCATATTGTCATTAATTCCCTGTCATTAAGCATCATCTGGCATATTATTGGAAAACGGTGCTCTTTAAAATGAAAGGCTGGTCCAGGGCTGTTCTAATTTCAAGGTTTGGCTAGCTTTCGCGTTTCTGTTGCAGTTAATTACTTCCAACAACGTGACCGCAAATTAATTTTTTGCTCTTGAAGGGCTTGAATAAAGGCATGGATTAATAGTCTTCGATCGTTCTCTGTACACTAAAGGACTGTTTATATGGGGATGTGGGACCTTGGGTTGGCGAGGGGATCCGCAAAAGGGTTAAAAAGCAAACCGTCTTTTCATGCAATCTTCGAACGTCCACAATCCCTCATGTTACAAAACATATGCCGACAATCTTTCAGATATGTTACATTTGGAGACGAGCAAACTGTACATCTAACTCTCAGTTTCCCTTAAAAAAAGGCAAATATATGGTCTTCAAACCGCGCCAAGTCCAAGACGTACGAATTGTAAAATTCAAAAAAATATAAAGTATAAAGAAGACAATTTTTGGGGGGAGAAATTTTGGATGAAAATCTAAATTGGAATTCCCACAACAATTCTCACCCTTACCCTTACCCTCATCCTTACCCTTACCCTCATCCTTACCCTTACCCTTACCCTTACCCCCACCCTTACCCTTACCCTTACCCTTACCCTCGTTTTAGCAACGCCGACAGCCGTATATTGTCGGTCAATAGCATTCTTGCTGGCTGTGTAGCTCTTTGAATTATACCGATTCATAATGAAGATTTTCACACATATTCCATACAATAGGTGAGATAAATACAGGAAACGCAAGGTTCCATGCACAGTTTCAGCTCGATTTACACAGCTTTGATCAAAACATTCTCAGTTTCGAGAATAGTTTATTCTAAACTATAAGAAAAGATTTAATTAGAAGTTGAATTTTTCGCTATTCCTCTTTCCCTTTTTACAGTCAGTTCATTTTATTCGCCGGAAAGTAAGCCTTAGAAATTAAAAGAACGTTTGATCGATTCAACGCTGGCGCATTCTAGTCTTATTTGAAACTTTATAACGGAAGGACACCTATGAGCAGGGAATAAGTCAGCACAGAATTTGATTGTCGGCGAATTTCTGTAAATGTCCATCAATCTGCTAGTGATAAGCTAGCCGTTGTTCACTCATCTTGCTTGTTTGGGGCTGAGTCTAATTCCGGTCAAAGAGAGAAGAGTGTCTGGCAAGGTTTCGTTGTTTAGACAATGGTTAAATTTGCAATAATTTTTGTCTACAGACATAACAAAAATTAGCCGTTAAGTCACTTTGTATTATTATTAAAGAAAAATTTAGCCATTAATTAACGGCTATATTTTACTATGTATACGGGGATGTATACTAACCAAGAATTTAGCCATTAATTAACGGCTAAATTTTCATTACGAACATCTACAAACGAAAAATTTAGCCATTAAATAACGGCTAAATTTTACGATTTATACTAACCAAGAATTTAGCCATTAATTAACGGCTAAATATTTCCCATATATGTATAAGGATACAGCTAAACTCAGCCGTTATTTAACGGCTAATCATTTCCCACTATATAAGTGTCATGCATTTTTAGCCGTTATTTAACGGCTAACCATTTCTCACACAATAAGGTTCATTACTTTAAAACTTAGCCGTTATTTAACGGCTAACTATTTACCACAAAATAAGGTTCATGCGTTTTTAGCCGTTATTTAACGGCTAAATATTTCCAAAACATAAAAAGAGACAGCTAAACTTAGCCGTTATAAAACGGCTAAATATTTTCAATGCATATATGGAGAGGAGGTTACTATATATTGTTGAAGAGGAGGTTAATGGCGATGGGGCTAGGCGGCTCATACAAAAACCCCACGGTGGAGCTTAATAAAGGGGTTTAAATGCCCCAGCCCAAGACAACACCAAAATTGCATTTCCTGGAAATCACCTGCAAATGCCATAATTATAGGAGCCATTATTGTGTAATGAAAACCTGACAGTGAAGCACCCTTCGCAAATCGATCTTTGCCGCTATTTTTTATTATTTACAAATTCCCAACCACCCTGACAGAAAGGCCCGCGGCGGGTGGGAGTTGAGTGAGCCGTAGGAGGTACAACTTAGCCGTTACTTACATACAACCACGGTACGGGATAATCAATTTATCCTTTAATGAATGGCTTAATATATTCCACGTGTATAAATGCAATTTTAGTGTTGTCCCGGGGTCGGGCATTTGCACACTTATTTCAGCCCCACCGTGAGGTCTTTGCCATGAAAAAAAAAAAAAAAAATACAAACGTCCCGCAAATTCCCGGGAAGGAGGGATAATTTCCATGTCATTCCATGATTCGGCTTTACATTTCTTTCCAAATTGAAACTTTTCTTCCCTGGCAAAAGCCCCCTTCTCTACCACCCTTACTAAAAACCAAATAGACCACACAACAAAAGTCGTTTGCCCATGGCCTTCTTCTGGTTTTATTGGCTTCTGACGTTCGTCATCCTTTGATCTTCCCTCACAGCCATTTTGAATGAAGAGACAAAAAAACGGCTGTGAGCGAGACTCACGTCCTAGCATAAACACCCCATCTTGGCCGAATCAATTGACGGCTTAAAGAACCGCGGAGCAGTTCTCTTAATGTGGGGTCCGGTGAGAAGGGAGGGGCAAATTTCGTCGTTCTCTCTTTGAGGCCGTTTAGAATTAAATGTCAAATTACTGAACCTCCCCAGCCTCTCCCCTGCGCTGTCCCTATAGTTCGTACATATTAAGCAGTTATTAAATGACTAAGTTGAACCTCCTAAAAAAATATGGCTAAGTTTGACCTCCTTAATATATATTTGTTGAAAATATTTTCCCTCAGGTATATATAAACGAAAAGGAAATATTTAGCCGTTAATTAGCGGCTAAGTTTGACCTTCTCTCTAACCTATAGTGGAATTATTTAGCCGTTAATTAACGGCTAAGTTTAACTTCCTACACATATATAAAATGAAATGTTTAGCCGTTAATAAACGGCTAAGTTTTACCTGCTATACATATGTGTATAAGGAATATTTAGCCGTTAATTAATGGCTAAGTTTAACCTTCTTTCCATATATATAGGAAATGTTTAGGCGTTAATCAATGGCTAAGTTTAACCTTCTTTCCATTAGGAAATGTTTAGCCTTTAATTAATGGCTAAGTTTAACCTTCTTTTCATATATGTAGGAAATTTAACGGCTAAATGTTACCTACTCTATATATATCAAAGGAATATTTAGCCGTTAATTAATGGTTAAGTTTAACCTTCTTTTCATATACGTAGGAAATTTTTAGCCGTTAATTAATGGCTAAGTTTAACCTTCTTTCCATATATATAGGAAATGTTTAGGCGTTAATCAATGGCTAAGTTTAACCTTCTTTCCATTAGGAAATGTTTAGCCTTTAATTAATGGCTAAGTTTAACCTTCTTTTCATATATGTAGGAAATTTAACGGCTAAATGTTACCTACTCTACATATATCAAAGGAATATTTAGCCGTTAATTAATGGTTAAGTTTAACCTTCTTTTCATATACGTAGGAAATTTTTAGCCGTTAATTAATGGCTAAGTTTAACCTTCTTTTCATATATGTAGGAACTGTTTAGCCGTTTATTACATCCACTTTGAAATCACTGGCTATCCGTGCAGTCTGATTGGCTCTCAGCAGTGTGATTTATTCCTAAATCGCACCATTTTTTGCTCTAAATCGCATCTGTTCCAAATCGCGTCATTCATGTTCTAAATCGCATCATTTCTGTTTTAAATCGCACTATTTTTGTTCTATATCGCATCATTTCTGTTTTGAAGACAAAATGAGATGTAAAAGCCTTTTTGTTTCGGCTTTTTAACAAACCGGCTACTTGATCAATAAAACATTAGTACTGACTAAATTTTGCGATTTCAAAATGGATGTAATAAAGTGGTAATTGAACTTCGTGTCCTGCAATTTTGGTCTGAAATCATACTTGTGATTTCAAATCGAACTCGCGCTGCACGCTCGTTCAATTTTGAAATCACGCGTATGATTTCAGACCAAATTGCACTTCACTCAGTTCAATTACCATTATTAATTAATGGCTAAATAATTTCTATAAGAGGGAAAATATTTAGCCGTTAATTAATGGCTAAATTCTCGGTTTGTAGAATATACAAAGTGACTTTATGGCTAAATTTTTCTTATAACTGTAGTGTAAATTTATTGCAAATTTTGCATTTATATATACACCCGCAAGGTTTCCAATATAAATCAAAGATTTGTGAACTCGTGTCTGGCAAACTCTCCAAGTGTTTATATATAAAACAGTTAAAGGCACCTTATAACCTCCCCTGCGCTTAACGAGTGTCTTTTGGTCCGTAACTTTGAAAACAACTGCTCCACAGAATGTCACTGCGTAACGCAAAAGAGTATCGAAGTATGAGTGCACAATAAATGTCACAAAATTTACCTGATCAACGAGCGGTCCCTTCATGATTTTCTGTCTTTACCTCATCCTAACCATTTCGTACTTGCGGGCGCAAACAATAGAAACGTCATCATTACCTACCGATTCCTCGCGGCCCCAGTCCGAGCAAATCGAGATTTTTTTAGTATACTGACTCTATATTTGAACTGTAAGTACTGTCCTTAATATACGCGCGAGTTACTAGGGTGCCTCCTCGGGATTTCGCCTCTTGGCGAAATCCCTGCGGGGGTTATAAATAATGAACTTCCCCTTTTTGTGAAATTTCATTATTTATAAATAATGAAGTTTGATCTCGCCGAGGGTAAATTTATTATTTGTAAAAAATGGATTTTGTCGCGTCGCTGGTCAATTAATTTATGACTCACCAGCGCGCCAAAACTGTAATTTATTCCATGGAAATGGCGCGGATTCTTAGCAATTTTTTAAAACTAAGCTAGTGACATAACAGGCCAGAGCGCCGATTTTAAGTACTAGGCGACTTTGAAAGACGCGTGCTTCACATATTTGTGGCGGATTAGAATGCCGGCTTGGTCAGAGGCCCTTTGTTTAAAACATGGCGGGATACTCGCAGCTTAAGGCAAGCATGTGCCTTGTAGCTGTCAACATAATGCTATTTAATTACATTCTGTCATAATTAACAAAACCCGATCCATGTTTGATTGAAAGTAATTGTACAAATCTGGTACCAGACAAACCGCTTTTAAAAAACAAAAACACAAAACTAGTTTATGGTTATTTCTCATTAATTTCACTTGATCAAAACAAATATTTACTTTTATCAGTTTTCCCGTTTCTTTCAAAACATCCTTCATTTCCGGGCGTTTCACCGTAGTCAATGAAAGATGCGTTTTATCGGTCTTCTTTTTCGCGGGAATATCAAAATTTCCATCTTTCAAAACGCGATGAACCAAAGCTCGCAGGATACCAAAGCGCCAAAGGCGCACGATGCAGTCCCGGTGTTTTGTGAGCATCCGTTAAAAATATTGAACGCCAAAACTATCAAGTTTTGGTACAGCGAGAGGCAGCTAGTTTCTGTACCCAAAGGTTAGTACATGGACAGGCTATCGAAAGAAAATAAAAGGGATGGTTGCCCAATGGATAGCAGGCCTAACTACGCAAAATAAATGTCTCATTGCATCCTTGTCTGCGAGGTTAGTACTAAATTTACACTCTAGAATACATTACAGAACTCAATCAGAAACACTTTGCAAGTAGAATTGGTGATCAGTGTGGGCAATTTATATTTCTAAGGGACGTCCGTCGCACAAAGGCTTAACGCGCGGGGGTTTTTAGTCAATGACTGACATAACAGTTTCCTCACAATCGACCCCGTTAGAATGCGATAATGTGCGAGTGAACTTTGCCTACAACTGGCAATAAGCTGAATAAACCGGAAGCTGAACACCATGAATAAGTTACCTAATTACATCGCAGGTTCTTTTTCTTTTTTTTCAACTACCGGAGAGGTTTTTCGTGCATTCTGTTGCGCAGTTTGGCAGTGATATTCCTGCAATGGTTTTAGTACTGGTCCCGTTGCCGAAACCTTGCACCAGCAAGATACGGTAATCGAGAGTCGAGAATCGAGAATCGATATTGTACTCGGGACAAGAAAAGGTCGCCGTCCAAGGAACAACTGATGAAAAGCAAGAGCTTCAAGCTGCTGAGAATCGCCAATTCTGGATTACAAGCAGTGAAGGAATTCTTGAGAAGCGTCCAAATTATAAAGGAACTTTGGAGGCAAGTCAGCCACGGTGATTGTCGCACCACGCATAAAGTAGAATAAATTTGTTAGCCTGGTCTTGTCTTTGCCACAAATCACGTAAAACTATAAAGAAGGTACCACTATGAACTCTGGAAAATGAAAATTCAATAATACTATGGTTGACGACTGACAGTTTAAAAGAGAGACAACCTTCACCTCAGAATCTTGGGCGCGCCGCCTGTAAGCTCTGAGGGAGAGGGAAGCCCCTTAATTTGGCCTATTTCAAAAACAAATGACACTACAAAAATAACCTACAATTATAATTTCAAAAGAGAGACTACCATCACCTCAGAATCTTGGGCGCGCCGCCTGTAAGCTCTGAGGGAGAGGGTAGCCCCATATTTTGGCCTATTTCAAAACAAATGACACTACAAAGAAGAACTAAAATAATAATTTGAATGATGACCGACATTTCAAAAGAGAGACTACCATCACCTCAGAATCTTGGGCGCGCCGCCTGTAAGCTCTGAGGGAGAGGGTAGCCCCATAATTAATTTGGCCTATTTCAAAAACAAATGACACTACAAAAATAACCTACAATAATAATCTGGATAATGACCGACATTTCAAAAGAGAGACTACCATCACCTCAGAATCTTGGGCGCGCCGCCTGTAAGCTCTGAGGGAGAGGGTAGTCCCATAATTTGGCCTATTTCAAAAACAAATGACACTACAAAAATAACCTACAATAATAATCTGGATAATGACCGACATTTCAAAAGAGAGACTACCATCACCTCAGAATCTTGGGCGCGCCGCCTGTAAGCTCTGAGGGAGAGGGTAGTCCCATAATTTGGCCTATTTCAAAAACAAATGACACTACAAAAATAACCTACAATAATAATTTGGATAAATGACCAACATTTTAAAAGAGAGACTACCATCACCTCAGAATCTTGGGCGCGCCGCCTGTAAGCTCCGAGGGAGAGGGTAGCCCCATATTTTGGCCTATTTCAAAACAAATGACAAAACAAAGATGACCTACAATAATAATTTGAATAATGACCGACATTTCAAAAGAGAGACTACCATCACCTCAGAATCTTGGGCGCGCCGCCTGTAAGCTCTGAGGGAGAGGGTAGCCCCATATTTTGGCCTATTTCAAAACAAATGACACTACAAAAATAACCTACAATAATAATTTGGATAATGACCGACATTTCAAAAGAGAGACTACCATCACCTCAGAATCTTGGGCGCGCCGCCTGTAAGCTCCGAGGGAGAGGGTAGTCCCATAATTTGGCCTATTTCAAAAACAAATGACACTACAAAAATAACCTACAATAATAATTTGGATAAATGACCAACATTTTAAAAGAGAGACTACCATCACCTCAGAATCTTGGGCGCGCCGCCTGTAAGCTCCGAGGGAGAGGGTAGCCCCATAATTTGGCCTATTTCAAAAACAAATGACACTACAATAATAACCTACAATAATAATTTGGATAAATGACCAACATTTTAAAAGAGAGACTACCATCACCTCAGAATCTTGGGCGCGCCGCCTGTAAGCTCCGAGGGAGAGGGTAGCCCCATAATTTGGCCTATTTCAAAACAAATGACAAAACAAAGATGACCTACAATAATAATTTGGATAATGACCGACATTTCAAAAGAGAGACTACCATCACCTCAGAATCTTGGGCGCGCCGCCTGTAAGCTCTGAGGGAGAGGGTAGCCCCATAATTAATTTGGCCTATTTAAAAAACAAATGACACTACAAAAATAACCTACAATAATAATTTGGATAATGACCGACATTTCAAAAGAGAGACTACCATCACCTCAGAATCTTGGGCGCGCCGCCTGTAAGCTCCGAGGGAGAGGGTAGCCCCATAATTTGGCCTATTTCAAAAACAAATGACACTACAAAAACGACCTACAAAAATAATTTGTATTATGACCGACATTTTAAAAGAAAGACTACCTTCACCTCTGAATCTTGGGCGCGCCGCCTGTAAGCTCTGAGGGAGAGGGTAGCCCTATAATTTGGCCTACGACACTACAAAAATCACCTACAAAAATTGTTTGGATTATGACTGACATTTCAAAAGAGAGACTACCTTCACCTCAGAATCTTGGGCGCGCCGCCTGTAAGCTCTGAGGGAGAGGGTAGCCCTATAATGTGGCCTATTAATTAAGTAAAAAGCAAGTAACAATACAAAGGTAACCTGATTGGATTATGATTGACATTTCAAGGAGGCTAAAATGACTGATATAGAAACCATACTGTATCTGTGACGTTGATTATACAGATCGCCCACGCGAACACGAAGATGTTGAAGTGGAAGCTAGAATATCTGGAGTAATCCAGCGTCTTGGGCTCCTTCCAGCGAATAAGATTTTGGCGGGATTTCGACAGTGCTTGGCGGGCTTTTTGGAGAGTGATTTGTCACTGGAGGCACATCGACGCTTACATCGTCTTAAGCCAGAGAAAAAAGACTTGAATCCTTCGCCGTTTGATCAAAAAGGTAGTCCATTGAATCAGATAATCGGTGTTGCTGTTCCTCAAGGGGATGTGAAGTAGAGCTCGAGCTCTCGCCTTCGTTTTCTCCGGCGACTATAAAATGTGCATTGTTGACGGCTTTTCTCAAACGTTCAAATAGAGAAGATTTAAAAATTTCTTTGGTCAGGGTCTTTTCCAAGCCGAGTTCCCTCCAAACCGGAGAAAGATGTGCCAGCAGAGAGTGTATTCCTACTTGCGGCTCCACAGTAAAAACTTGATACGCCGACTCGCTGTTCTCGCTTCGAAGGTCACCAATGTTGACACGGCATACCACTCTTGGCAGAAGTTAAATAAGCCATCGGAGCACTATTTTCTTAAAAGAAAGCACTTGAAAAACCATTGAAAGCGTATCAAGCCTATTTGAATCCAAATGCGGCGAGAAAACTGTAGTTATCAATTGCGAAGCCAGAGGCGCGAAGATCGACTTCCAAATTTTCAATCGACCGTGAAATGAATTTATAATACCCAAATAGTCTGATCAAATTTCGCGTTTCCTTGAGATGTCTGGTTCTTTTAATCAGAAGTACAAAGTTCCTTGACAGGCAATGTGTCCGGCGCTCTCCAAAGGTGTCTGAAGGAATGCTTAAAACTAATTACCTTGTCTGTTATTGGAAACCGATTTGCGGTGGTTGCTGTGGAGATTAGGCCTCCTCCTGCGCGCACTAAAATCGGGCCTCTGGTCTGTTATGCAGCACTCTGCGAACTGTTGCTGTAAAACTTGTTTATTCTTCTACGCGGATAGGCGTACGGGCCGGGGGGACGAGGGGGCTGCAGTCCCCCCCGAATTTTGGGCTAAACAGATTTTTTGGGCAACAAGAGAAAATTTGGGCAAAGCCAGTTTTTAAAGACATTTCCATGCTTTTTTATCATTTTGAAGAGATAAATATTTCTATTTTAACCTGAAGTTGGCGTAATAATCCAGATACATTCACACGAGATAGTGGTTGACTACGACGTCCTACGACGTGATGAGTTTCTGGTTATTAGGGAAGGGTATCATATGTTGATTTATATATTTGTAGTTTTTTATTGTTGCGCACTGTACTGCGCGCACTAGCTGGAATGGGCTATTTCCGATAAAAGTTCCGCATAACTTTTTAGAGTCATCTCCACTCCTAGAAATGCCGACATGGCCATTCAGACCCGGTACTAGTGTCCTAGCGGAAGGAAGTTTCAACAGCGTACGGCAGATAGCATTAGCAATAAGTCTGAAAATTAAAAAGAGGCTGACTAATTCTCAGTCTCGGTTTGAATTACGAGAAGAATATTAATTTTGTAAAAAAAATCTATCGAGCGATCTAAAAATTATTCGCTCATTTGCTAGAGTAGACCGAAATGTTTACAAAACCACTAACAAGAGCGCCTCGATACATACTTATCAAATTCCTTCTTTCTAGCAATCGGCACAATCTTTCACAAGTATTTTTAACAAGATTAAAACTTCTTACTATGAGGTGAAATTGCATCTTCTAAAGCGCCTCTTTTTCTACAGATAACTAGAACCACTACGTGGAACTTACCGGGGCCCAGTGGGACGCGGAATTGCATATTTTACCTCTCGCACCACTCCCCCCTCCTCTGTGGAGGCTAATAAATTAACTGAATTAACTCATGCAGAAGAAAAGCAACAAAATGCATGAGAAAGGAGGATGTTGTTATAACGGTCTGTGTTATAGTACTGTTTTTACACTGTGATGTCAATAAGTGTGATCTGTATAAGGTTTTTATTTGTTTTTAAGTTTGAGTGAAAGAGCAAAAATCACTGACAGTTTTGGGTTGAATGGTAATGACAAAGTTTGCAAAGAAGTTTGTTACAGAATTGTCACAATTTTGCCTACACGGTCTGCATTACACTTCTCATAGAACAAACATGCATGTTCATGGAGAGCCTGTAGTGTTGAAGAATCCCAGTAAGTGCATGATTTGATGACAGAGAAACAAACTGCATATATGGACATAATAAAATGCTTATTTATTGATGACTGAGTATCATTTGTTAATTCACTGCACATTGAAATGGAGGCATTTGATTGTAAGGCAGTGGTTGATACATAGTGGCATTCATCAATATGACCTACAGTAATTGTAGAGGAAGTATTTCTTTCCTGAACTGGGTAAACAGTAGTAAGTGGTGCAAACTGGCCTTGATTAGATTCTACTATTTGTATAGTAACATTTAATGCATCTGCAACTGCTTGAATGATAAGTGCATTAGCCCATGTACCTTGAATACACATATTATTCAGATATCTTAGCCATGAATTTTCGGTATTGCTTCCAATAAATCTCTCTGGGTTGTCTCTCATAAATTGAACCCCTGCAGTACGTATATGCATATGATGGTTGCTATTGCCATATAATTGATGTGATACAGATCTAAAAAAACAATCACCTGCACTGTCAACATTCATTGATTGTAAACCAAGTTCACCTAATCTTGACTGCATCAAATTCTCAGAGGAAATAGGAGAGATCAACTGCATTGTTGAGCTGTGATTTTGCATAAAAGGTCTAATTATTACTTCATGATGATCAGTGTTGTATTGAGTAGGTCCTGGCATTCTTCTCAACATCTTAACTTAGTTTGAAATCAAATAATTGGTCATATGACTCACAAAATTGCAAGAAAACAATGATAAATATCGACGTGCTTTACATTTTTTCATTATCCTCTGATAATGTCTGTTAAAGAAAGACAACAAATAAGCTTTCTTGGATATAGCCATTTTATTTAAGTTAATTATCTTTGGATCGCATTTGTTATTACATTTATATCGTGCATGATAAAGTTTTCTCACCTTATTAACATAGCGATGGAGCTTTGAAGACTTCGGTATGTCAATCGTTGAAATCTTTTTCAAGACAAATTTCTTGAACATGCTAATCTTCTTGTTGAGACCTCTAAGAAATAGCAGTGGAATTCTGCTCGGTTCACGAGCACGTCTACATCGCCTTGTAGCACGTTTTTTTAAGATGATATAAAGTTAGCTTTGATAAGTGTTCGCTTTGATTCTCGATAAATTTCACGATGGAAGGTTCACTCAATGTAGCTAGCGTTGGTAAGTGATTAACTCTTAAGTGATCGCTCGTAAATTTGTCTCTCCAAATATTCACTCTTAAACTTTCGCTCATAACCCGTGTGAAATACCTCCATGGAATAAAATCCATGGAATTCCACGGAACTTCCATGGAGTATCCATGGAGTATCCATGGAGTTCTATGGAACGTCATGGAGTTCCATGGAGTATCCATGGAGTTCCATGGAATGCCATGGAGTTCCACGGAGTTCCATAAAGTAGTGATGGAGTTCCATGGAATGCCATGAAATTCCATGGAGTTTCCTTGGAGGTCCATGGAATTCCAGGGAATATTGTAGAGTTCCATGGAATGCCATGGGGTTCCCTGAAGTACCGATGCAGTTTCATGGAATGCCATAGCGTGTCCATGGAGTTCGATAGAATACCATGCTATTTGTATGAGAAAATCCATAGAAATTCAGTAATCAAGCAACTCATCAACTCGTTAACCACATGTTCAAGTCTGCACTTTTTATTGGATAGAAAAATAGGAAACATTTGGAAGCTTTCTAAAAGCAAAATAGTGCATTTAGTTTAAATTACACAGACAATGCAAAAGTATCGTTCACCGAAAGGTGACGCTGAAAGTCCCAGTGTAAGAAATTTTATTACTAACTATAAAGAGGAATGTTTTGAGCGCTTAATAAAAAAATGATCCTGTTAAAAAAAATAAATAGGAAATTGTTTTTTAGTAGGGCTGTCTGCCATTTATCTTTTAAAAGCAGCGTTGCATTTAAAATATCAGAAGATCACTGTAATTAACAACATGCAGTTGCTTCATTACATTGACACAGTGCTACTGTGACCGAGCCGCGCGAGTAGGGGAGGTAGCGAATGACAACCAATGAAGGACAAAACGCGTACAAAACATACAAGAATTTAATGGCCAATTAGTGGAAAAGAAATACAATAAAAACAAATACTGGAAAAACGAATAAAGCAACAAAAAGGGAACGAAAAGGGGCGATGAAAAGGGTAGTAGCGCCACTCCAGCGAGGGGAGAACTCTACAAAACTATGTCCTACGGCTTGACTAGTGAACGCGGCAACTGGAACTGTACTAATGCGTAGAAACGCTACGTCCAGGCGTATTTATATCGCGCTGAACACAAACAGTTCACATCCTGTTATTAGCAATACCACTGGACAACTATAGCTAGGTAAGCCACAAAACAGTGAAATCTTCCTTTTGGCATTACGCCTGTTTGTAAAACACTATTATCGCTTTACCGCAGAATGCATACGTGTTCTGTTAATACAATAGGAGGAAACAAATGGAGAGTTTCGCGGTTAGCTACATCAATGGCGGCAAATTAAAGCGAGCTAAATCACGTACCGTGGGAAAACGATAAACGGAACCGCAAAAATAGCGAAAAGAAAATGCTTTGTGAGCTAATTATCGAGCTCGGTTACACTACTATTCGTACAGGACCCGTACACCCACGTTTATTTGCTATGAAATACGGGATCAAGTGTCTACTTGAAATTTATATGAAATTTTTAAGTCTCTTGAAATTTCTGATCAACAAATTTCCATGAAAGTGTAAGTCTCTTCAACCACTGTTCCATTTTTAAGGAAAAAATTTCAGTGGCAAGTTTTGAAAAGAAGAAAAATTCGATGTGGCAAGATTGAGAACCGATCCAGGGGCGTAGAATCCACAGTTCGTAACCTAACCACTCTACCACGGAGTAGTAACTCGCTGCTTTTTACTCATATAAAAACAACTGTAACCCTAATTAGAAGCTAACCGTTTCGAGTCAGTGCTTTAATAGCCCTAATATATCAGTTTAGTCGGAATCCCGTATGAATAGCAAATACAAGACGATATACGGGTCCCGTACTTAAATAGCCAGTAGAAAATGATCCCAGTAGTCACATAACTCATCTCGGTATCGAAGTGTTTTTGGTTGAGAGCTAAGATTTTCCCTATATTACTCGACTCCAACCTGATTGATAAGATTGCTTGCATGGAGTATTTCGGCGAACCTACACAAGCAATATGAGAGCTTTTTTGCCGCATCCGTGGATAGGCTAGTCTGCTACACAGCCGTTTTTAGTGGGGAGGAGCGTTGCGTGACGACACTAAGAACGGCTGTGTATCAGGCTATGAATAGGCCTGCTGCCTTTTTTCAAAGGTTCCCTCACCTGGGAGAACAATGCAATATTTTCCTCTCACTGCTTTACTCTTCGACAGTGTCGGAATAGTACAATTATCTCTGAAAGGGACCACAATTTAAAGCCTTTAAAGACACACATCTCCACGATCGTGCCGTGATTTGACGCCATGTTTTGAGCTTGAACTGGCGTCCAGGCCTCCTCGCTTAGTGACTTACGCGATCACGTGGGGCTTTTGAACCAACAGAAATGCGTAGAAGATCAGTTTTCTTGGTTCGAATCTTTAGGCGGACTTCTGTGCAGTACGACAGTGTTGAGTAAACGGATTGTCTTTGCAATGAAAGCATCCGAAAAAGATGTTATTTTCAGCGCAAAATATCTCTTGTGAGGTTGCTTACATTTGGCTTGTTTCAAATCGACTTCGATTGAACAATGACTCAGCTGGATCGCACATTTAAGGAGGA
Source organism: Porites cylindrica (assembly GCA_964035525.1). Taxonomy (NCBI): domain Eukaryota; kingdom Metazoa; phylum Cnidaria; class Anthozoa; order Scleractinia; family Poritidae; genus Porites; species Porites cylindrica. Next base: position 11,594,582 of record OZ037782.1, on the reverse strand, counting down.
AGGTAAGCTTAAGGTGGCTCGATACAGTTTTTCGGGGTCAATACCTCTCAAGTGTGAGCATAAACTACGTCGCCAAAAACAAAGTTTTGGAAAAATTGCCACCACAGTTGTTTTAGATAATGATGAAAATTTGTTATGATCAGTCTTGCAACGGGATCGGGGTTGTCATAGCAACAAAACGACGCTATTGCCTATTTTACTTGCTGCAGTATATCTCGGCACTGGGAACTGTTCTTCGAAAAGCATTCACGGGAGCTTTTTCCTCCAATAGCAGCCTCGATGTTCGTGAAGTTTAAGCGAAATCTGTAAGAGCGTTATCGAGATATTTTGCGATAATGTTTTTATTGTTAGAAACACAGTAAAAAATGGACAATATTGTTGTTTGGCCGTTATCTGTAGAAAATGAAGCGCTTTTGACACGCAATTTCACCTGATAGTAGTTTCAATCTTTTTAAAAACGTGTGTGAAAGATCAAGGAGATAGCTCGAGCCGATTGCTAGAAAGAAGGGTTTGATTAGTATGTATCGAGGCGCTCTTGTTAGCGGTTTTGTAAACATTTTGGTCTTCTTTAGCAAATGAGCGAATAATTTTTAAACCGCTCGATAGATTTTTAAAAAAATTTAAGATTCTTGAGATTAACCCTCCTTTTATATAACCTTTTAGTTTCAAGATTATTGATATGTTGTAAGGCAGTAAAATAAGGGCTACAATTCGTTACTTTTTTATCGGAAGTTTCGTCATTACAAGTGAAAGCCTCTAATTATTCAAGGCATTGTCTCCAAGTTTCATTTTCACGTGAACCGCAGTGACTAACAATACATTTAAAATATGCAAAAATGCTAGCTTTTGTTGTGCACGAAAATATGAAACTTGGACACAATACCCTGAATAATGAGAGGCTCACACTTGTAAACACAAAATTTCTGCCAAAATATTAGCGAATTGTAGCCCTTATTTTACTGCCTTACAATATATCAATAATCTTGAAACTAAAAGGTCACATAAAAGGAAGGATATACTGGTGCAAGTAAAATAGGTAATAGCGTCATTTCGTTGCTATGACAACTCTGATGCCGTTGCAACACTGATCATAACAAATTTTCATCTTCATCTAATACAACTGTGGTGGCAATTTTTCCAAAACTTTGTTTTTGGCGACGTAGTTTATGCTCAAACTTGAGAGGTATTGGCCCTGAAAAACTGTATCGAGCCACCTTAATATGTACACAACTCGTGTTTGGTTGCTCAACTGAATTCGCCCGCTCGATTGTCTCTGCTAGATTTAGAAGGGTGACTTTTCGGGTGCTTTTTATCGGTTTTAATATGTAGTTTTCCTCTTTTTTGTTTATACAGATGAATGTGGTCTCTCTTGCAAATTACCTTTGGAATCCTTCGGAATAGTTACTAATTCTAGCAGAATTAGAAATCGAAGACTGTACTTCGATGGACTGCTTCGATGTATAAGAAGAAATATCATATTTAGAATTTTCATGCCTGCTACGTAAAAACTGTACAAGAGACTGATAAATTATAATTGTGGCTGATGCCGTTATTCCCAAGGATTAGGTAGGACTTTGCTATAACTTAAAATACCATAGTTCTGATCGAGGAAACAAGTAGCACTTCCCTTTTTCGTCGCATTAAATAAAGCCATGTTTAAGTCTTACATACCGACGGTTTATGCATTCATTAGTATTAGCTTATTTTTTTCTCTCAATTATGCATCTGTTCGCCTGTTACTTTTCTTAAACACCAGGCCAAGATTCGTTGCTTTATATTAAATCTAAATTTTTCATTTAAGCTACTTCAATATGATTGCTGCATTCTAAACTGCAATGTGTATAGTCACAAGTAAACATTAATTTGTTTTAGCTACAGTATGGCAAATTTTCCGTCAAAAGCATGTTAACTTTTGATTGATATCTTTAAAAAGAGATTTTTGTGGTCCTTTTATCGATTAAATAAATTGCAGAGGACCAAAATCTGTTATGTATTCCATTTGATTCACTGGACATTTTAAATGTGTAATTCCTGTGAATTCCATGAAACTCCCTGGAGATCCATGGAATAATCGAAGGAGTAGTTTCTATGGAATTGCATGGAACTTTTCCATGGAATTCCATGGAAAATGTCGATCCTAATCCTCCATGGAAAATGTCGACGCAGAAATTTCCATGGAAATTGGTGTCCTAATGTTTTCCATGGAATTCCATGGGAAATATCCTAATCCTCCATGCAAATATTTTCCATGGAAATCTATGGAGAAACTTCCATGGAATTCCATGGAAATTGATGTCCTAATCCTCCATGGAATTCCATGGAGAATTTTCCATGGAAATCCATGGAATTCCATGGAGGTTTTTCACACGGGAAACTAGTGCATCGTAAAGGTTTGGGAACGTGTCGTTCCCCAAAAAGCTATAATCTTTCTCTTGACTGTCCTCCATGCCTCGTGCTTTTCAAAATGGCGGATAAGATTTCAGTGAGCCAGCGATATATCTCAGTCAGCGATATATCCCTAACAATGTAACGTTGAAAAAAAGACAGAAACCGTCTGCATTTTAAGACCGGTGCCAGCCTGGGCCCCGGTAATGACCCTTGACATCAAGATTTTCCTTTTTTTTACCGTATTAATTTTCTAACGATAAGATCTTCATCCCAAAATATCTCGATAACGCTAGCTCTTACAGATTCCGCTTTAACTTCACGAACATCGAGGCGACCGTATTGGAGAAAAAAAGCTCCCGTGAACGATTTTTTAAGAACAGTTTCCGGTGCCAAAAAATATTGCTGCAAGTGATGGAGGTAGGTAATGGCGTCATTTTGTTGCTATAACAACTATAACATCTTGAAAAATTTCATCTTTATCTAATACAACTGGTGGTAATTTTTATAAATGTTTGTTTATGGCGACGTAGAATTTTTAGTTAAGGTAAAAAAAACCACTGCAAAAACCGTGTACGAACAATCTTGCTCAACGTCGGATCCAAATGAAAGATCGTGATCGGTCCATAAAATATATAAAATTGAAAATGTTGCATTCAAGAAGACTTTTGCAGGGACTGATCAAACAACGTGAAATAGTGTTAAGTTGCGATATTTCGGCTGGTCAATACCAGTCTTCATCAGGTTTATTGAGATATCACGAATTTACAGAAATATATATGAAGTAAAATAATGACCGGAAATTACATAATATGACGTGGTATGGTGAGATATACTATATATAGTTACAGTTCATCACGTTTATTGATGCCCACAGGTTCAATTGTCTTAGCTTTATGGATAAGGTGGGCTTCACGTGCTTTCCTGAAAGAATCACGCCCAAAGGTTTTCAATAGGAATCAAAAGCATATGATTGTCGAAATGATTACTGGTAAGAAAGTGTTCTGAAACTGCAGTACGGATGTAATTACCAGTAGGGTTGAGTATAGGTCGTCTGTGTTCATTAAAACGGTCTTTCAGGCGACGTTTATCTTCTCCAATATATTGTAGATTACACAGGCGACATTGAATCAAATAGATAACATTAAAAGTTTCACAAGTGATATGAGATTTGATGTGGTGAGTCTCACCTGTAGAATGAAAAGTGTATTGATTACGGCCATGTTCAATGTAGGGACAGGTGGTGCAATTCCTGTTGTTGCACCTAAAGGAACCGGGGGTGGGTCGTGAGTTACCGGTGTCGGTGCTGTTAATAAGCTGGGCTCTAACGAGGATGTCGCTAATATTTTTACAACGGCGATAAGCTACTAACGGAAGGTTTAAAAAAACATTTCTACAGCGATCTGATGAGTACAACAGGTTAGAATGCTGCCTTGTGAATGATATGTGCAAGGTTGGGTAATGCTGGATTATAAGTGATGACGAAAGGGGTGGTTTCAGTCTGAGTCTTGGGTTTGTTTGTAAGTGCGTCAGTGGGAGGAATGTCGGAAGCTTGTTGTATTTGGGTCTTAAGAAAGGTTTAGTGGTAGCCGCGATTAGCAAGGTAATCTATAAGTACTATGGCGACATAGTTTACGCTCAAACTTGGAAGGTATTGACCCTGAAAAACTGTATCTAGCCACCTTCCTATGCCATATGGCCTTGTGTTGTTGCAAAGTATGGCCCTCGTTTCTTTTCGTAGACGACTGTTTCGTAAAAATTTGGGTAACTTGCGATAATTTTTTGGGCAAATGGTTTACCGCCCCCTCTGGCAAAAAATTGCCCCTTCGCCTATGTCTACGCGTTTCGTCTAACTAACGTAGACTTCTTCAGGGAGTTTTACAATCAAATACTAAACACCAGTATTTAAGCAATAATATGACTAAAAATAATGATGGTTGCAAACATTGAAGGTTTGGCCGGAAAAGGAATTGTTGGTTTTCACATGACGTCACTAGAATTCAAACTACAAAACTATCGATCCTACTGGAATTTTACTTTCATGATGTATTAGAGCAGCTGAAAGCTAATTTTCGTAAAAAGTTTCGCTTCAAAAGGGTTCTTGGTTTTGTGATAGAGTACGCTTGAATTTCTAAGCTTTTGCGTGAAAAAGTATTCACATGACGGCCGAGAGAGCTGTCAGGTAGTTTAAAAAAGTGAAGTATTTCGGGGAATTTTGCTGTCTAAGCAGTTCATGGATTAGAAAAAGTATTATTTTAATATTTATGAGTTCTTCGAGGAATAAATTCAAGCTTTTGTATCAGAACTCGGTAACAGATGTTTTTGTAGGTTTCCGTCCGCCATGTTGGTGCCCATCCAGGTGGGCACCAGCATGGCGTCTCCATACAAATCTCTCTAAATTTGGGTAAAACATTTCTTCAGATATCTCGCATAAGGAATATTCTTCTATCTGAATCTTGACGAGGAACTTGGTATATTTACTTCCTTTCATTTCCCAGATTCCGGACTTTATCTATTGAACGGTTTTGATTTTTACTTTGATCTATTTTGAATGGCATGACACTGAAAACCAGCAATAGGCGCAGCTGTAAAATGTTTTACACGAGGCGTGAGAAAAACTTTGGGGCCACGGTTTTAGCTAAAACCGTGGCCCCAAAAGACTTAATTACAAAGATTAAAAAAAAGGATGGGCCACGTCCATATTGGTCTCCTTAAGGGGATTAATTCAAAATTTTCGAGGAGCATCCCCACCCCTTTCATATGGAAGTCCCCCCCCCCCCCCCCGCCCTGGGCTTGACGAGTAGGCACCCTGGTGAAAAATGTCAGTGTTTGTAAGAAAATCTCATGTTGAATAATTTCCGAAAAGTGGCTGTGCTGAAAAAAATATGAATTGTAAACTAAAGTTACACAGCAAAAGATTTTACTGACAAATTTTGGGGGCCGTAACTGGGCTTAAATTTGTCCAGATGCTTGCCTTAGATTTTCCATATGCAACTGTACTAGCCTCTGCAATTTATCCCGGGAAATTTTAGTCGGCAGGAATATTTTATAGATATTTTTACAGACAAATGTATAGAAAATTGTAAAAAGTGGTTCTAGTACATGTAGCTGCATGTAACGCCGTCAATTTTTTTAGTAGAATCAAAAGGAGTGAAGCTTTAGTTAACAATTCATATTTTTTTCAGAACAGCTGTTTTATAGAAATATTAATCGACATACGCTGTAAGATTCTCATACAAACACTGTATTTTCTCACGTGGTTGCCTACTTGTCAAGATGGCTTCCAAAACTGTGATCATGTCTATTAGAAGCTAAAAGCTTAAGTCAGAAAATTAGTATTGATGTCACTTCCTTGACACAGTTGACAGAGGTCTTGACAATGCTGGCAAAACAACAATTTTAAAGAAGTTTAATGGGGAAGATATTAACACAATTGAACCCACGTTAGGATTTAACATCAAAACCCTTGAGCATAAAGAGTGAGTATGACCTCCGTGAAGATTCTTAGAAAGTAATTTTTCTTCTTCTTCATATCTGCCAAACTGAAGCTTCAGCACCCCCCTGCCTTCCCCCTTCTGGGCATACCCAGGGCATTTAACACTTTTTCGCTCTGTGGTGGAGGAAATTTGATTATCATAATTTTATTGGGGGTGGGAAATTTGATAACCATGGTTAAGGGTTGGGGCATTTGAACCTTAGCTTCAATTTCACATGATATATGTATGTCTTGGAGCTTGTAGGGGGACAAAGGGGGATTGGATGATTTCAAAGGGAAAGGTGGTGGCTTCACTTGTGGTGGATTCGCTTAAATCACACAAACGTTTTTATTTTATTTTATTTTATTTTAATTATTATTTTATTTCCACAACAAGTATTGACATACATTGTAGTAGTACATATAGTAAAATAAAATCACAAAAAAGTCATACAAGATATTTGATTTCAAGTCAAGGGATTCTACATTTTACAAAGTAATTGAAAACGTGGACATGTTTCAAGTATGCAACTAATTTGTATGACTAAACAAAAAAAAAACAAATATTGTCACAAAAACAGAAAGGTACGAGACAAAAATAAACAAATAAATAAATCAATCAAGCAAAAAGTATATACATATATAGTAAAATAAAATCACACAAAAGGTCATACAACATATTTGGTTTCAAGTTAAGGGATTCCACGTTTTACGCTTCTTATATATTGTTAATGCAACCGATTTTGTGAGAGGTTATTTTTAAAGCGAGACCATTTCCGTACAAAGACGTTTGAGTCGTTATTGTGGAATGCAATATGCTTTTCAATTTCTATCGAGTTCATAAGTACCTGTATATACACCTGCAGCTTAGGAAGCTTGTTCCCAAGTCTGCAGGTGTATATGTAATGTCTAGCTATAAGGAGTAGGTGATGAAAGAGAAGGTCTTTTACGTCGTCAATGAGACCGAAACAGAGAGACAAGGAGGGAGAGACGTTTCGGCTAAATCTTTGAAATTTTGAGACATCCACTCGAGCATGCTCTTCCAGAAGTTCTGAGTGTATCTGCAAGTCCAGAATAGATGAACGAGGGTTTCTTTTTGTTCCTCGCAAAAGGAGCAGGAATCTGTTTGTTTGATACCTATTTTGTACAGGAAGTCATTTGTGGCTATGTGGCCATTCTGTGAAGGAATTTAAATTGGAACGCTCTAAGCTTTGACTCTCTTGTACACAGAGATGATAGGCAGTACGTATTTTCCCAGTTTACTATTATACTAAGATTACAATGTATGTCTCTCTCTTCCAACCACTTTCCCTGACTCCTTGATGGTATAGAAGCTTTTTCGTTTATTAGACGTTCATAAATTTTCTTGGAAACTTTGGTGTGAGACAGAAGGGTATCAACTGGATCCTTTGGAGTCGAGTCATGATAGGCTTTAGAGTGTACTTTCTTGTAATGTGCTACAGCAGATATCACTTTGTGATATTCGAGATAATTGGTTTTGATGCTATATTTATCTATGAAGGCGTTATAGCTTAGAAAATTCTGGTCGTTATCTAACAGATCTCTAATCTCCTTTATCCCCGCGCTCAACCATGATCTGTAGAAGAATGGGCGATTTTCAATTCTAATGTGAGAGTTGTACCATATATATGTGGAGGCAAAATCGAGGTTATCGTCTTTGTAATTAAATTTTGTCCAGTACTGTATGATTTCTTTTAAGAAAGGGTCCTTGAGGTTGAGCAGTGCAGAACCTTGCTGTTTCAAATTGCTTCGGAACAATAGTTTTCCCCCGTACTTCCCTAAGTAGTGGTCAAAAAAAAGTTTCCACTTCCCTTTATTTTCTTCATTTGGATACCCTTGGATCCATTTCATTTTCAAGGATTCATTAAAGCTTTGAATATCTAACATCTTAAGTCCTCCTTTCGCGTAATTATTTATCATTGTCGTCCTTTGGATTTTATCGCCCTTACCGTCCCAAAGGAAATCGTACAATATAGAGTTGATTGTCTTAAGTATGTCAGGAGGTGTTGGAAGAGATGACAATATGTAGACGATTTGTGATAGGGCTAGAGTTTTTATGATTGTAATTTTACCCAAGAGGGTCAGTCTTCTAGCCGACCAATTATCTAAGATACTCCATATTTTGTCAATTTTCTCAATAAAGTTAGAATTAAGAGACCTATCTTCCAACGTCGAAAACCACACTCCCAAGGCGAAGACCTTCTCGTTTGCCCAAGTTATTGGTTTACTTGAAGGGAAAGTGAGATTAGAACTTTTGGAGGAGCCAATCCAGAGGGCTTCAGTTTTTTCATAGTTGACCTTCAAACCCGATATGCAAGCAAAAGCTTCAAGTAAGTACAGAGACCTCAAAAAGGAGGACTTGGAGCCATCCAAAATCATAGTCGTGTCATCTGCATATTGGGATAACTTACACTCAGTATGAAAAATCTTTATTCCACGGACCTCATTATCTTTCCTTACTGTATTACCTAGTATTTCAGCGCACAAAATAAATAAATATGGGGACAGCGGGCATCCCTGTCTCACACCGCGACCTAAGTTGAAAAAATCCGAAGACCATCCGTTGTTCAGAACACAGCTGCTGATATCGGTATAAAATACTTTTACCCAAGTAACCAGGGAGGTTCCAAAATCATAGTACTTCAGAGTTTTTTCTATAAAGGACCATTCAATGCTATCGAAGGCTTTTTCGAAGTCGACAAACAGTAGTAGACCGGGTATTTTTTCTGTATTTGTGTAATTAATAATACTATCAATAAGTCTGATGTTTTCTCCGATGAATCGGCCTTTTAGAAAACCAGTTTGATCGTTGTTAATTATCCTTGGTAGAACCTTTCGTATACTACTTGCAATGGATTTGGTGGCTATTTTGTAATCGCAATTAAGCAGGGTGATAGGCCTCCAATTTTTTAGCAGGTTGGTCGGTTTGTTCTTCTTTGGTATGAGAGTAATCAATCCTCTTCTTTGAGTAATCGATAAGAGACCTTTTGTATATGCACAATTTAAGGCATTTAACAGATGCTGATTGATGTCATTCCAAAAAACTTTATAGAATTCGGCTGGGAGGCCGTCACTTCCAGGGCTCTTGTTTGATTCCATTGATTTTAAACTTTCTAAACATTCAGAGGCAGTCAGGAAGCCTTCACACTCTTTTTGCTCTTGCTCATTTAGGATAAGAGTATTTCCGTCTGGAAAAAACATACTTTCTTCCTTAGTGTCGGGTTGCGTATTAGCTGAAGAATAAAGATTCTGATAGAAGGATTTTGCTTCTTCTAGGATCTCGCTATCTGTATTGACGACATTATCATTTGCTAATGTGAGGTGTTTGATGGTTTTTTTTTATTGAAATGTCGTTTTTCCAAGTTTAGGAAGTATTTTGTATTTTTCTCTCCTTCATTATGCCACCGAGACTTGGATCTTAATATTGCTCCTCGAGTTTTATATTTTGAGATTTCTTCTCTTTGTAGAATCTTAACATCGATTTCACTATAAATGTGGACTTTCTCATTTTCAGAAATGTTGTTTTCTTCTAACTCCTTTTGGAGAGACAATATTTCAGATTCAAGTTTTAACTCAAGTGATTTCATTTTAGCTTTCTTTCTCCTTGCATAGTTTAGAGAGCTTGACCTAATTTGCTTCTTCATGGTGTCCCATCATAGAATGGCATCAATCTCGTTATTGTTCGCATATTCATTTGCTACATCAGTGATTGTTTTCTTAATTAGGCCGACATATTCTTCATCTAACAGAAAAGAGGTGTTCAATTTCCAAAAACCCGGGCCCCTGGGGTTTGCATCATTTGCCAAATGAATAGATATTAAAGAGTGATCTGTTTTGTACCCAGGTAATATGTCTGCATTGGTGATAGCTGTACTTAAGCTAGAGCTTGTCAAAAAAAAGTCTAGACGGCAGTGTATGTCAGGTTTTCTTCTCCTCCAAGTCAAAAACTTTGTAATTTTCCCAGGGTGGGGCATTTGATCACCTTAAATTGACCTACATGTACATGTATATGAAATTTATACACTGGCGATTGCTTGGGAGGGGATGTTGAAGCTTTGCTTTGACTGGTACAATAGGAAAACACTTCAAGGTTTTGAGGTATGGTTGTATTAGTTTTCCAAACCCAGGGCACTTTAAATGCCCTCAAAGGTTTGAAATACTCGACAGCCACACAAGTAATCTCCAAAACTAATGTTGAAACTATAGACTGAGATATTGTACTCGGTGTCCTGGACTGTACTTCCAACTAGTAGGCCATGAAGGGTTTAAGGTGTGACAGCAAGCTAAGGGCCATGCAACTTATATCACCATCACTTTTTAAAAACATGAACATTTTTAATGCCACATGTACACCAAATCACTGCAACTGCTACACTGTATGTGGATAAAGTGTGAACTTTCCCTCATTAATAGAAAAACAATCTATGGCCACCCACAGATTTAAGTTAAATATTTGGGATGTTGGTGGACAGAAGTCCCTTCGCTCATACTGGAGAAATTACTTTGAAAGCACTGATGGCTTAATATGGGTAGTGGACAGTGTTGACAGGCGCAGACTTGCTGATTGCAAAGAGGAATTAAAGGGACTCCTTCTAGAAGAGGTACCACATGTTTATCAGGGATCCATATTCATTTTTTCTCAGAGTCGTTAGCCCGGCAAGTTAGCCTGATGGCATACTTGCCAGGTTATAATTCGGGCTGCGCGAACAAAAATGCAGAATTATGTAAAAGAATGGTCAAAAAATTGTGTGCAACTTGAACATTTGTGATTAGCATTTTATTTCTGTTATAGTTACTAAGAAAGGGTTTTAACTGAACTGTTAAGTAATGTAACAGGCTACAGGCCCAGACTAAACACAGTTTATAACACGTTTTACAAGTAGCCACTGTTGGTCATGATCAGTTTTTTTTAAAGTGCGCTTATGGAATATGTTTTCCCTCTTATAAGGAGCCCGCTCCTGCATCATTATTTTTTCCTGTCGAAGGCAGTTAAAGGTCTTCTAAAAACCGTCAAATCTTAATGCATTTAAGGCACCGGCTTCTGCTTCACCTTTTTTTACTTCTGAAGGCGACGAAATGGCTTCTGAACGCCACATCTTGATGAGTGCTGTCATGTTTTCTTTGAATGGCCTCTGAATGCAGCACTTCACAAAAAACTGAGCCTGCGATCGTTTCATAGAAAATTCTACACCATCAAAGATGGCGCTCAAACTTATGATTTCATTGCAGACAAAAGCTGCTTGTTATTCTTCATTAATCTAAAAGTTTTAAGTAGATGACAAGTAATCAGAACACAGGGAAAATGTATAAATCATATAAGAATTTTTGAAAAGATTTTGTGGTTGAGCAAAACCTCACTGGTGTGAAGGGCGACTTTGAAGTATAATAGTATAAAGTATAATTATAAATTGTCTGTACGAGATTGTTGTCATCTGGGACGACCGGACGACTGGGAATTTGGATCCCTGTTTATTGACTTAAACCCCTTGGGACTTCAAGGTAGTGTCCCTGATTGCGAGAGTCTATAATAGCAGGAGTTAATTTCATCAAAACATCTTAATTAACTTGCTGCATGTCTGAGTGTCTGAAATCGTGAGGTGTCTGCAAATTGAGAATTGACTGTATTTTTCACTTGGCATTTGTTTGATTTGTAAAAACCAAAACCGAGACAATGACCTCAACAGGCAATCTTGTGGAGACTGACTTGATTTGTTTTTTTGCTCAACTAGAGGCTTGCGGGTGCTACGCTGTTAGTTTTTGCTAACAAGCAGGACCTTCCTGGTGCGTTATCACCAGAAGAAATTAAAGATGTAAGTTTAATTGTGCCTGATGAGTTGTAAGCTGTGTTTGTACCTGTAGATCAGTTGTTGCATTAAGCTAATTCTCTAGTGTTTCAGATGAATGAGCAGATAATATAATATCTCAAGGTCCTTTTATGGATAAGGGGGATGGAGTTTGGGGAGAGTCTATGTGCCTAGTCTGAATTTCACATTTGAAGAGAAAGTCATGTCCCTGTGTACTAAAATAGATTTTATTATTTTGTGGTTGTCTTTGCTGCTGTCACTGCAGTTTCAGTCCATCCATCCTTGTGTCATTTGTTGCCATTCCACCTGTCTTATACCCTTGGACTTTGAACCAGCATCACATTAGGTGGAAGCAAGTTCTCACAACAAAGCATTACCAAGGTTTACCGGTCATTTTGATACAAACTCATTCTGATACAAGTCATTTCGATACAAGTTTATTCAGTCAAGGTGTAGATAGTCTCGTTTACTTGGCTTAAGGAACAAAGAATATTCAGCCCAAAATTAATGTGTTTCTTGTTCATGTGCAGACTATACTTGAAGTGATCAAAATTTTTATGTAATTTCAATGCTTGAGGTTCGATGAAAGCAACTTGTATCAAAACGATCAGTTTCCCATCACCCATGCTCACTCTGTATGACTCCACAATGTAGCTTGTGGAGACTGGCGCCAAACATGGCTAGGAGTTAATGTACTCTAACTGTTTTCAGCTGTATTTGTTTCCTTTTTGTAGGCCCTTAATCAGGAAGCCATCAAGACACATCACTGGAACATTCAGTGGTGCAGCGCTGTAACAGGAGAAAAGCTGTTGGATGGCATTGATTGGATCATTTCTGATATTGCATCAAGAATATTCACAATGGACTAAGAAACATTGAATTCATAGCTGCAGTACAGCCCAACCAAAGTGATCCATCATCTGGCAATGGGCCCTTTGCATGGAACGGTCACATCGCACAAAAAAACACCTCCCTGGATGGCAAACGGCACAGAGGGACAAGAAAAACAAAGTGATTATACATCATTCAAAGAGCTTATATGAATCCTTACTTTCGAGGTCCCACTGCGTTTTTTTGTGCAAAAAAATGGCACACTTAACACTTAACACTCAACACTTAACCACCACACGGATTTATGTCTTTGCTGCCTGTTTCTGTTGTTAACCCACCTACTTTTGTAAAACATTAGAGACTTTAAGATTCGAGGACAAGAACGACTATAAGTATTAGATTTTTAAAGTTTTTTTCAAAAAATAGACACCCCGGAAAGCTTCATTGTACTTTTTTTTTCACCAAAAAGTTAGCACTGTTATATTTAGTGAAGGAGGTTAAGCCCTTTCCTGATCACAACATTGTGATCATTCTTGTTTCTGCTTCTATTATGCCTAAAACTTATAGTAGAATGAAACTGACTAAAATTAGTTTTTCCTCCAGGCTCTCAGATATTGGGGAAAGGCACGCGAAATGTTGGAGGGGCGGAAAAAAGGGAAAAGGAACCGCCGCCCCTGCTATACTACATATTTTTCAGGTGGATAGCGCTATTCACCAGAAAAGTGACGAGTAGGAAACTGTGCAGATTAATGAAGGTGAAGCAGATTAAAGCTCAGCTTTCAAGCTGAGCAGATTAATGAATACTTTAAAGCCATTGTGGTTGTATTTAGAAATCGATCAGTGAAATGACATTTGTAGACCTGGCATATATATGCGTGGAAATTTTAAACTGTTTTTGTTAACATTTCTTTTTATTTTTCAGGTTATTTCCCTCTTGCATGAATATTTATTTTGTAGTTCACCCACCCCCTCCCCCATAACGTTTCTAATAGTACATCTCACCCTGTGAGCAGTACCTCCTAATTTGCTGAGTGACGCCAAGTGATCAAACGTCAAGCAAATGAACAGCTCTGCTGCTGAGAGGGTGCATGGTCCATTCCTGAGTTTTATTCAGTGGCGGATCCAACCCATTATTTTTAGACCAAACCGAGACCCGAAGGGCCGAAAAAACTTTTTTTGGAGACCACCCCCCCCCCCCCCCCAAACTAAGAATCTGGATGACCTGGAGCCCCCCTTATCTCAAGGTCTGGATCCAGCACTGTTATTTACCACCCAAACTCTTAGAGTACGTCGCCTATGCTGTCACTCTTCGCAGTCATGGCAGGGCCGAGGCAGGGTGAACATAAACTGGAACACATTTTATTTCTCAAAGTATATTAACATTCAGGATAGTTTTTATTGGCAAATGTTCCACAACCTCTAACTCATAAAATATTCAATTAAAAGCAAATTTTTGCGAATGAACGGCTCTGCTGCTGAGAGGGTGCATGGTACATCCCTGAGTTTTATTCAGTGGCGGATCCAGGGGAGAGGCCCGGGGGGCCGGCCCCCCCCCCCCTTAATTTTAGACCAAACTAAGGCCCGAAGGGTCGAAAAAAATTTTTTGGAGACCTGCTCCCCTCCCCCCCCCCCCCCCCTTTATCTAAGGGTCTGGTCACATTTTACTTCTCAAAGTACATTAACAGTCATGATAGTTTTTATTGGCAAATTTTCCATGAACCTCTAACTCTTGTCATATTCATGCATATCAAAAGCACATTTTTGCGACTTAGGCCTGTACAAAAGAACATTTCATGAGTCTTTTTACACCTTGGCGATAATTACTACTAAACATGAAGCAGATAATCGGGTTGATAGCACAGTAAGCGTTAGCCGTTAAGTAGGTTACATACCAATATATCAAGAAACTACACGAGAAATGGGCAGAACTGTCCTGATAACCAGCAAAGCACGAACACTGTTACGATTGCAATGGACATTTGAAGAACGTTTCTGTTTCTTCTTTTCCGCTGTTGCTGATTGTTGGTTGACTGTTCACCTGGGTGTACCTGTGTCTTGAGCTTGACAAAGATGATGGAGTAAAGAATGACTAACAGCAGCACAGGGATGTAGGTAAACAGAATGTTGTGAGCTAGGAGGATACTGGTAAAGGACAAGGATTCTCCGAATACTTTCTTCCATCTCCGTACACAACTGGCTCCCTCCGGGTATTCAACCAGTTCAAAGGCCAATAAGTCTGGCGAAATAAAAACTATGGCAAAGATCCACGTGACGAGAATGAAGAAGGGACACAGTTTGGATCTGATGAGTGGGGAACGGAGTGGAAACACCACGGCTTCAAATCGATCCACTGCTATCAGAATCAGATTCTGAATCGATACGACAAAGGAAACGCTACCAAAGAAAGGGAGAAGCTTACACAAGGCCTGACCAAGCTGACCACCGATAAGAAACGAGTTGGCGTGCAAGAGTGACAATTTAAAAGGTATCGAGAATACTGGAAACAACAAATCAGATGAGGCCATGTTGGCGATAAAATAATTTATCGGTTTTCTTGAGTTCGGCGTTTTACAAACGATGATAACAATGAGAGAATTTGCGACCAGTGAAACGATGATGATCAGACAGTAGGTAACGGTTCCTCCGATTTTCCACGCAGAAAAATTTAAGCAGCTCCAAGATCCGCTGGATCCGTTCGCCGTTGAATTCATGCTTAGCTCAGCGACGTATCTACGGAATTGTAGATATACAGTCAAGAAACTTTGAATTACTACTCTGTATATTGGGTATGCTGTTTGAGTCAGAACGTTTATTGACAATTGTAAGCCCCCTGCGAAGTCACAGCACGACGGTCCTCTGAGGCCTTCAAAAATTGTGTTTGTATAAATTATATTCTTCCGGCATTATCTGCCAAAAGACCTTTTGACAGAGCACTGAGGTATTATATTAGTATGTTATAAACCAATCAGAACACCACATTTAGGTCAGTTGGTTGTATTAAGAAATCGATTGAGCAGATGATTAAACAACAAAAAATGATATCTTTGGTAATACCATCATCAGAGTCGTTTAAAAGATGGCAGTCACTGTCATTTATGTAACAACCTAATTTTCAAAACTAATATGCTTTGGGCGAAAATGTCAAGAGAGCTTATGAATAGCGGAATATTCTGTCTATCAATTGCTACCGCCTAGATAGGCCGTCTAGAGATCCTTATCCGCGCTGGTTCAAATCTCAACGTCTATGTCAGAATCCTAGTTCAGGGTCAATGTAATGTCATCTCTAATCAATTCGTACTTTTAAAAGGAACTTTAAAACACTGAACAAGATGCAATGTTCAAAGTCTTGTTAATGAAGCAGGCAACTGAATAATTTGAATGACTTTGCTATTTTTTGCTAATTTCTAATAATTTTTGAAATAATTTTTATGGGGGCGTCTACTAGACAAAGGATTTTTATTAGCGAGGGCGTCTAATGCAAACATAATATCATAGAGCGGCGCTTTAATACTAAATGAGCCAAGAGGCGTTCGTTTGAACAAAATTTAAACAATAACAGGGAGAAAGGTACTAAAATTAAAGTTCATGTCAGTTAGTCGATCTACAGAAGGTATTAATCGAAAATAATTGGCTAGACCTTTGCATAAATTAACTATGGACAGATGGGGTCAATTTCCTTTCATATGGAACTGTGCAGACTATTTACTCCAGAACCCTTTGAGCTTCCATCTTTTAATTAAGTGATTATTTGGTAAGCGGCAAATTCAGGAAGGATAGATCTTTCCACAGAAGGCAATACGTGCCAGACAATAGAGGTTACAACAGCAGATGTTTAACTTAATCTTTCAAAAACATTAGAATAACTAGGAGATTGCATACCATCATTATTATTTTTTTTATGTTTACTTCATTTAAAAATCATCAACTGCTTCAATTCGATCGACGACAAGGAAAAACTAACACACTAGCTAGTATAGATAAGTAATTTTCTTAAAATTCAGATCAGGACGAAAAGTTTTTTAAGATCGATTATCGAGGAAGCGTAACGAAGAGCTGTTAGTGCATTTTAATGTGCTCAAAACGCCCGTTTCAAAACGTATGTTCAGGGAATTTGTGTAAAATAAATACTGAAAATACAAGGTCAAGGAGTAGAGTAACTAAGCATCCATTAATGTGGCTTTTAGCTTTTTTAGCCCCGGACACGAGGAAGTTTTTGTGCTGCTGAGGAATAGTGATCACGCTCTTGCGATCCAGAGGGCAGGAAAGTTTTTCATCTATGATGAACACTATGATTTGTCACCACTTGTAGTTCTGTCTTTTCTCTGTAATCTGTTTGAAGCAGCTCTAAAACTGTTGAAAATATAGTTGAAAAAGCGTGCTTAATGCTAATTTTACTAATGTTTTCTTTGGCAATACGATCATAAAGTGCACAATTTGGCAGTTAAACTAGAGCGCAGCTGCCTTCAAGCAATTAAGCCCAGGCTAATTAGCAGATAATTATGAGGTTAAAAGAAGTGCATATTCATCAAATGTGCATAAAACATGCAGTTTTTATAACATTTGCTTTTCGATCGAACAAAAAATGGGAAATTATGAAACCAAGAGTCTAGACTAAACTATAATGGGTTCTACTGCAACAAAAACACAAGACTTGTTACTTCTTTTACCACCTTTGATTTTTTTACGAACTTCTGTACTTGCTGTCTCTAATAATATTGCTTGATAACGTTGTGGCATTTCACAAGAAACTCCACTCCCTCGCTTAACTGATATCAATACCTGAGAAGTCTTTTTTTTTGATTGGCTATGGCGGTTTATTAGCATATATGGAACCTTCGAATCATTTACTTGGTGAGAACGATTTCCTATTTTAAATATCACCTTAAGGGAGGTTAAGTTTGGGTTTTCCAGTCTAACTAAGAATTAATAGGTTCTTCTTCAACAAAAAGAGAAGGCTTGTTACTTCTTTTACTCCCTTTGATATTTACAAACCTTCTGCCGTTGCTACAATTATATGTGGCACTTTACAAAAAATCCTACTCCCCCGCTTCAACTAAACTCATATCAATACCTGAGAAGTCTTTCGCGATTGGCTAGGAGCAGCTTATTAGCATATATGGAACTTTGGAATCATTTACTTGGTGAAAACGATTTCCTGTTTTAAATATCACCTTAAAGGGGGTTAAGGTTGGGTTGTCCTGTCAATAGAAAATAAGGAGAGCAAACAGAGAGAACAAAGCATAGGCGTACGGGAAATTTTTTGCCAGGGGGGGCGGTAAACCATTTGCCCAAAAAATTCTCGCAAGTTGCCCGAATTTTTACGAAACGTACAGTCGAAAAAAAACGAGGGTCATACGATGCAACAACATAGGCCGCACTGGGATATGAAGGTGGCTCGATACTGTAACAGTTTTTCAGGGTCAATACCTCCCAATTCTGAGCATAACTACGTCGCCACAGACAAACATTTGGAAAAATTGCCACCACAGTTTTATTAGATAAAGATGAAAATTTGTCATGATCAGGAATGCAATGACATCGGAGTTGTCATAGCAACGAAGTGAGGCGGCCATTGCCTATATTACTTTCAGTAACATTTCTCGGCACAGGCAACTGTTCTTACAAAATCGTTCACGGAAGCTTTTTCCTCAAATAGTCGCCTCGACGTTCGTGAAGTTAAAACGGAAACTGTGAGAGTGTTATTGAAATAGGGTAAGAAAGGAAAATCTTGATGTTTGGCCGTTATCGAACTGAGAACTAGTCAGCCACTTCTTCATTTTCAGACCCATTGCTGATGCTATCTGCCATACACTATTCTACGAGCGGGAGATGATTCTAGAAAGATATGCGGGAGTTTATTCTGATCAATTCACGACTGGAAAGAGCCCATTCCAGTTAGTGCAGTGCAGTACAATGCTCAAAAGTAAAAAACTATAAATATGTAAATCAACGTATGATACCCTTTCCTAATAACCAGAAACTCATCACGTGCTAGCCAACCAATGTCTCGAGAGAATGTAACTGGATTATTACGCCGACGTCAGGATTTTTGTCAGATTAAAATATAAAATATTTATCTCTTCAAAATAATAATTAAAAAAACATGGAAACGTCTTTAAAACCTGGCTTTGCCCAAATTTTCTCTTGCTGCCCAAAAAATCTGAGTTGCCTAAAATTTGGGGGGGCTGCAGCCCCCCTCACCCCCCCCCCCGGCCCGTACGCCTATGGAACAAAGTATTGGCTTCTAAACAGATTTTAAACAATGAGAGCGAGGAAGGTACTAAAATAACAGTTTGAAAATCATGTCAGATCAATTAGTCGATCTACCGAACCGAGGTGTTGAGCTTTTTTTATTGGCTAAACTTTCCAATAAATTATTTATGGATGTGTGATTACAAATTAAAAATGCAATACGTGCTGAACAGCAGAAGTTACAACAATAGACAGACAGCTAAGAGTTACTAGAAGATATTTCATACCATTATTATTATTCGAATTTTTAAAATAAATGCTTTCTTTCATGTGTGCATGAAGCAGCCAGTTTTTATATCATTTACTTCTCGATCGAACTAAAAACAGGAAATTCTAAAAGCAGGAGTCTGCTGTCGGAAAACGGAAACTAGCAGGTTCTTACTCAACAAATAGACGAGGCTTGTTCCTCCTTTAACTGCTTTTAATTGTTAAGAATTGTTGGTTACAATTTTATCGCTCGATATCGCCGTGGCAAGTTTTATAATGACCAGAGTGACTCAAACGCTTTAAAACTCATATCAATGCTTGAGTAAGTCTTGTAATTGGCTAGGAGAAACTCATTAACATTGAACCTTCGAGTTAATTTTACTTTGTGAAATCGATTTTCTGTCTTAAATTTCACTTTCAAGCTTGGGTTCAGTTGTCCACTGGAAGTCAACATAAAACCAAGGAAAGCAAAGAGAGAGAACAAAGAATTGGTTTCTAAACAAAATTTAAACAATATCATACAGTAACCACTGAAGAGCATCCCCCTTTTAGAGCCCGCGCAAATGAAATCGGACGAAGGACTTTTCTGGAAGTGTATAACCTCTGTTGCTTGCATTTTCATCGCTTAACAGTATATGTAAATACCAGGATTGTATTTTTTATGAAGTTATTATTATTATTATTACTATTATTATTATCATTAAATTCTTCACTAATGTAGAGGTGTTAGTTTATTCTAATGTGTTCAAAACGCCCATTTGAAAACGTATGTTAAATTTGCGTCAAATAGATAGCAGAAATACAACGCCAGGCCAAGAACATTTTTAATGTGGCTCTTAGCCCCACGTGGAAGTGTAAAAGAGTCATCAGGGAGTCTTGTGGTCAAGAGCGCAGGAAATTTTCTCTTCTACGAACGATAACAGTTTATCACTATTGTAGTTTTGTCTCTTCTTGGTAAATCGACGTTTGAAACAGTTCCAAGACTGGATCGCCCGCCATTATCTGTCGCCTTCTGTACAACGCAGTATATGCATCGCGGCCATCAGTTAAGTTTCAAACGCGTTAAAGTTTAATTTTTGTCCCTTGCGAGGCCTTAATTAGCACAATAATTGTTATTAAGACCGACATGGCTTAAACTTCCTGTATGGCTTAAACTTCCTCTTTGGCTTAAACGTCCTGTGTAACTTTTTGGTTCATGTATCTTTTTTGCAATGGGCGAACGGCGTAGGTGCCACAAAAACATGCGGTTTTTTTCTTTGCTCAAGTTCTTTTGACGACGTAAACATTACTGTCAAACCTTGGGGTGGCGCTAAAATTTCAACAGATGTTTATAATTGTCCGTTTTATTCCTTCCTTTTTTTCGGCAGAACCTCTTCTATAACTTCGCGGTTCTGCAGTAATTAAGAGTTGTTAGTTGTACAGTTTTGCTTCACCTTACGCCCCCAATATCCGTCCCTGAGTTTTATTTACCGCCCAACCTTTAACAATACGTGGCCTATGCTGTCACATTTCGCAGTCATGCTAGACTTTATCCTCAGTTAAGTACGCCAACGGCAGTCGTGGCGATTTTTTATTCGCGAGTGTTCCACGTACCTCTAAATCTTAACATATTCAGTCAAAAGCACATTTTTGCGACTTACTCCTGTACAAGAGAACATTTCATGAGTCTTCTAAGACCTTTTCGATAAGTACTACTAAAAATACATTGATAGTCATGATGATACATTTATTCGCGAGTGTTCCACGAACCTCGCAGGCTTAACTATTCAACTAAAACCACATTTTTGCGACCTAAGCCCGTACAAAAGAACATTTTATGAGTCTCTTAAGAGCTTTTCGGTAATTACTGCTAAACATGAAACAGCTCAACGGGTTGATAGCACAGTACGCCATAGCCAAATAAGCGGTGACTCTATAGTATATCTGGAAACTACACGATAAATGCGTGAAAGTGTCCTGATACTGTGTGATTAAAAAGTTGATAGAGTAAGGTAACCAGCAAAACACAAACACTGTTACGATAGCAATGGACATTTGAAGCACGTTTCTGTTTCTTCTGTCCCGCTGTTGCTGACTGTTGGCGGACTGTTCACCTGGGTGTGCCTGTGTCTTGAGCTTGATAACAATGATGGAGTAAAGAATGACAAGCAACAGCACAGGTACGTATATAAACAGAATGTAGTAAGCTAGTACGAAACTGGCAACGGATGAGGACTCTCCGAATACTTTCTTCCATTCCAGAGCACACCTGGTTCCCTCCGGGTATTCAACGAGCTCGTAAGTGAACAAGTCTGGCGAATTGACAGCTACTGCAACTTTCCATGTAGCGAGAATGAAGAAGGGACACAGTTTGGATCTGAAGATTGGTGAACGGAGTGGAAATACCACGGCTCCAAATCGATCCACTGCTATCAGAATCAGATTCTGAACCGAAACGGTAAAGGAAACGGTAGAAAAGAAATAACCAAGCTTACACAAGGCCTGACCAAGCTGACCACCGATAAGAAACGAGTAATTGGTGTGCAAGTCGGACAGGTTGAAGGGTATCCAAAATATTGGATACAGCAGATCAGACAAGGCCATGTTTGCGATGAAATAATTTATCGGTTTTTTTAAGTTTGGCGTTTTACAAACGAGGATAACAATGAGAGAATTTGCGACCAGTGAAACGATGATGATCAGACAGTAGGTAACGGTTCCCCCGATTTTCAAGGCAGAAAAATTTAAGCAGCTCCAAGTCCCGCTGGATCCGTTCACCGTTGAGTTCATGCTTACGTTTGCGACGTATCTGTGGAATTGTACGCATGCAGTCAAACAACTTTGAATTACTGCTCCCTATATTGCGTATCCTGTTTGATTCAGAACTTTTATTGGCAATTGTAAGTCCCCTGCGAAGCCCCAGCACAGCTGCTAAAAGTGAATTTGTATAATGGTGTCAGTTATCAACTCACTTTAAGCCAACCAGAGTAGTAACAAATCGATTAAAAAGATAGGGCCTAATTTTTTCATTAGCGAAAAAGTTGTTTATTAATTGAGATAAATTTTCTGTCATCATCAACGCCAAACAAATGATTCGGATGGTTTGTAGCGCTTTTTTAAAAATTTTGTCTGAGACTGGGAAGTCTTTAAAGGCACCGCGGACATAATGCATGCATAAAATAATGCATAAAATATGCATAAAATATGCGGTTTTTATTTCATTTACTTCTCGATCGAACTTAAAATAGGAAGTTCTAAAACAAGGTGTGTTTTTTCAGTCTTGCTGTTGCTTCTAATTGTTACAAACTTCAGTACTTGTTGGCTACAATTCTTTCTCTCGATAATGTTGGGGCATTTTTTTCTTAACAATGACCAGAAAACCCACCCGCCTAACTCATATCAATGAAACTATTAACCGCCATGATGTGCTGCACCCATCCGAAAAGAGTTTCGCAACCGTTCATAGGGTGCGTCTTGATCTCGCATGCCACTCGTTTACCACCAAAGTCAAAGGATTTCTACTACAGAACTTTCACATTCTAGCCAGTCAGGGAATATTGTTTACTGCATATCCTGCCGCCGATGCCCAGTTCTTTACATTGGTGAAACTGAACGAAACCTCAGGAGTCGTTTTGGCGAGCGTTTGCGAAGTATACGCACGCGCAACAACACTCCTGAGCTTCCTGTGGCGCAACATTTCAACTCCACGGGCCACAGTATTTCCGATTTCCAGTTGTGTGGTGTGGGGATGGCTCTATGCAGTGGAACCGACATCCAACCGAAGCAGCGTGAAATGAGGGTTTTCTTGCAGCTAGGAACCGTTCAAACCTAAAGATCTAAATATCAATTTCAGCTGCGCTCGCTATTATTTATACGCGCTCGCTCCTGATTTTTATGTCTATGACAATTGCCAGGAGGCGTAATAATAACGGTTCTCTTGATACTGAAGAAGAGTTATATACCCGAAACGTCTGTTTCCTAAAACATTTGACATTTATCATCAAGTGTGAATAACACATGAAGTTCTCAATATAACATTTACTTCTCGATCAAGCTAAAAATGGGAAAACCAAACGTCTGCTGTCGGCAAAGAGAAACTAGCAAGTTCTTCTGACAAGGGCTTGTTTAAGCTCCTTTGGCTGCTCAGTTTTAATCGTTACAAACTTCAGTACTTGATGGCTACAGTTTTCTCTTTCGATAACGTTGTGACCAGAAAACCCACCCTCTTTAAAATGCCGTAAATGATCTCGGAGACGCCCAGAGCGATTACTCATTGTAGGGTTCCAAGAGGGGCGTTTAAGGACGGGAGTCATTTGAAAGAGAAAGGACTGAGTTTATTGTCATTTATGTAACAACCTACTTTTCAAAACTAATATGCTTTCGGCGAAAATGTAAAGAGAGCTTATGAATAGCGGAATATCCTGCGGGGTACCCCAAGGCTCATGTTTAGGGCCTTTGTTATTCATAATATATGCGTCCAAGTTGTTTAAGATCGTGGAACATTATCTTCCTGGGTCCGGTTGCATAAAACGTCCGTAACAACTACGGGTACACGTACGTGCACTCGTAACTTAAGTCAGTTGCATGAAATCACTTAAGTGGTCCACTTAGGGAATTCACTTAAGTGGTTGCACTTACGATTTTCGTAAGTGTTCACTTAAGGTGATTCCCTGGTTTTGCACTGCGCATCTCTTACTGCGCATAACAAGATGGCCTCTGTAAAAAAGAGCTTTTGAAGTAACATTATTAAAATAAAGTTGACCAAAGAGAAACGCTATTGCAATTTTTGCTTGCGGTTGTTTCTTGCCGAGGTGAGACTCAATGGGGTGGGAATGTGCATAACGTAAGCAGTACGCTTGTTGCTGAGTTCGACTCTTCCTCACGGAGAATCTCGATAGTGGATGTTTAATTTGTGCTTATTCACTCTGACTTTCATTTAAACGCTTTCTTTATCACATTGTGTCCTAAATGTGATATCTCGATGTAAATTCTGTAAAAACGGATTTTTTAATACTTTCTTCCCCCTTTCGCATACATTCTATTTTGAAACTCGCCCCAGTCCTCTCTCAAAAATCAAGGAAAATGCATTTGGTGCGCACTTTCTGCAGCTCTACTGCAAAAACGAGTACGGTAACCCCCATTTTTTATTTCATGATTGTAATAAGGACAGTGCTTCCTTTCGGTGAGAAAAAAATTGGCACAAATCTATGTTCAGTTTTTTGGCAGTTTTACTAAATTGTACGGATTGAGCTATCACGTGTACAATAGCGCGTGTCCAATTTAATTCTACTTTGGAGCGTAAAGTAAAAACAAGGGCATTAAAAGGCATTTTTCTGGTACGTAAGTAGATAAACAATACATTTAAGTCAAATTCTGTGCGATACCACATGCATCATTGAAAAAATCTTTCCTTTTTGTCTAGTTTTTGCGCTGCGCCCGTTTTTTGTCAAAGGGTCCAAAATAGCCGTATTTGTCAGCATTGTGACGTCAAAACGAGCACGGTGACCCCCACTTTTTATTACCTTTTTATCATCTTCTTGACTTGTTACATCAGTATACCAAGTTTCATCCACAATCTATGTTAGGTTCTTTTACTGGGGAGTCACCTTAAGTGTCGTTTATGCAACAGAAATTGCGGGTGTTGCATAAAACTTTTTTTAAGGGAAAAATAGCACGTAAATTTACGGGACCTATGTAGGTCCCGTATCATTACTGTTTTTACTAAATTTAACGAGATCTTTGCTGAGGAGTGAAAACAGTATTTTTCTTCACGTAATTCGTTCTAATGCGCTTTGTTAACCTCTGATGTACACTTTTGTGAAAAAAGAAGAAGAACTATCATTTTCAGTAGATATTGAAGAAAAATAACGTTTGCATGCAAATTTCATTTTTTGAGAGGCTTAAAAGAGGGTCTCAATGGGGTTAACCGATAGGCGTAAGACGGCCAAAAATTTAGCCGATAGCCGTAAAAATTGAAAAATTTTAACCGTTAGCCGTAAATAGGGTAAAAAAGAGTTAACCGTAAAAGAAAGTGTTCCTTAGATTTGCTACTTTTAAGGAAGGTACTAAACTCACCTATGGTTGTGTTTTTTATTTCCCGGCTAGTGTGACTCCGTACGCACGTTAGGCGAAGCGCCTTTTAGGTGTTAACCAAGACCTAGGCTCCATTTCCGGCGCTCTATCGGGCAACTAATTTTTTCCATAGCGAAAGTGTGGCTTCTTACTGGGGATTAATATCTGCAATTTTCGGGAGGTCGTGCCCTCGAAACACTAGTGAAACAGCACGCAGCGATGTCACTGTTTGTAAAACACGTTGCCGATAAACAACACTTCCCTGTTTTTCTCCGCTGACGCTACGGTAGACATTGCTATGCCTAGTCCCTGTACGGCGTCTTCCCACGCAGTCTCGGTCAAGGCATTTCGGTGGCGAACTCGCTCGGACCACGTGACCCGAAACGCATTAGCCGCGCGGAATAATGCGGCCTACGAACAAGGCAACGGCAGACAGTCGTTCCGTACAGTCCTTCGCTATCATTAAAAACACTGGACAAGAGAATTTTGTTTTTGGCCGTTTTCACACTAGAGCTAGAAATGGATCATCCGTCCGAGACTAGCCTGTGTACAGTCGAGCCCTCCCCACAGACACCCCTACTCCGAATTTTTTGTGAGGGGAGGGGGCGGCTTTACCAAGGCTACCTGGAACGGATAATCCCGTCTTCAAAAGTCAGGCGGATTGTTCACTCAAAATTAAAACTATTCCATTTTCAAATTAAGACGTATTACCTATCTGACGCGAATCATCAAATAACCCGTCTCACACGATAACCCGTCTCACACGAATAATCCTTCTCTAGTGTGAAAACGGCCATTTTTGTTATAATGAATGTCGCCCCGGCCTTGAGTTGGGCGTTTGCTTGTCTGCTTTTGCTTTTTCACAAAGATTATTTTTAAATTGACTATTGACATTTCTATGTGTAAAATAATATTAGAAGTGGATTACTTTATGAAAAGTATGATCGATCCAATGTGAAAATTTTTCAAAAGAATGGCTTATTTTATCCCGAGATGATCCGAAGACCTTTATTTTGATTTAAAAATACAAAAAAATACAGGTTAATTAATATTTAACTTTTTGAAAGAAAAGTAGTTAATTTTTAACTCTTTCGTTAACCGTAACTGAAAAAAAATTAACCGATAGCCGTAAAAGAGCCAAGATTTTAGCCGATAACCGTAAATGCCACCACCCCATTGAGACCCTCTTAAAAGTTTTCGAAACGACTTTTAACTTTCTTTACACTCACCGATGGTTAGAGCGAATCATTAATAAAGTACTATATCAAGGTTACGTGTGCCCTTAAGTGAGCCCGTAAGTTACCACGTAAAACAGAAACTTACGAGAGCGCTAAGTGTGTTCCATGCAACACCCTTAAGTGTACCCATAACGGATTCGTAAGTGAGCTACTTAAGTGAGCACCCTTAAGTGCAGGTTTTATGCAACCGGGCCCTGATGCTCACTGTTTCGCTGATGATACGCAGCTGTATCTGAGTTTTAAACCACTCGGCAACACTGCTCAAGCTGATGCTATACAAGCTATGGAAAAGTGCATTGACGCGGTGAGGAAATGGATGATTCAAGATCGGTTGATGATCAATGATGATAAAACGGAGTTTTTGTTAGTCGGTACACGACAACAGCTTGATAAATTAGATTCGTGTTCCATAACTGTGGGCAATAATCGTATCAGTCCAAGCCCATGCGTTAGAAACCTTGGATCGTGGTTTGACAGCAACTTAAGCATGACTGATCATATAAACAAGGCTTGTAATGAGACGTTTTAAGAAATACCTGTCGAGAGATTCTTTAATTACTTTGGTTCATGCTTTTATAACCAGCCGTCTTGACTATTGTAATGGTTTACTGTTTGGCTTACCAAATGTGCAGATCGCTAAATTACAGCGTGTACAAAATGCAGTAGCAAGACTTATTCTTGGCATTGGAAAGTTTTCTCACATTACACCGGCGCTTTATGAGCTGCACTGGCTGCCGGTTTCTTTGCGTATTGACTATAAGATTTTACTTTTGACTTTCAAATGTATTTATGGCCTAGCGCCAACTTATCTTAGCGATCTTATTAGTATAAAATCGAATTCATTATATAATCTTAGGTCTACTGGTAAGCTCTTATTGGACCATCCCAAGGGAAAGATGCTTACAACATTGGGAGCAAGATCATTCTCAGCAGCAGCTCCGAAACTCTGGAATGAGCTACCTGTGGAGCTTCGTCAGGCAACATCACTTAACAGTTTTAAATCTCGACTTAAAACCTATCTTTTCAAGAAGTATTTTTATAGTTTGTAACTTAGTTTATTTTATTCTCACGGTAATGTATTTTCGTTTTCTTTTAAACATATGATTGTAAAGCGCTATTGATCAGCACATGTAAATACGCGCTATATGAATTGGTAAATTATTATTATTATTATTATTATTATTATTATTATTATTATCATTATCATCAACGCCTAATAAATGATGCGGATGATTTGTCGCGTATTTTTTTAATTTTGTCTGAGACGGGACAATCTTCAAAGGCGCCGCCGACAAAGTTTTCCCCCTGGCAAAAACTGGACAAAAAATTAAATCGATTAAATATACTAAAATGCGTTTTCTTGTCAATTATTGTAAAGCCATTATTCTTTCCATTAACAAACGCAAGTGCTGTTAGTTGTAACCGGTCCAATAAGAGTTAAAAAATATCACCCACTGCTAATGCAGAGACAGTTAAATACAGGAAGCTGGGGCGTAGCTGGCTTTAAGCCATAAAAGCCCAGGCTAAACAGGATATTTGAGGCAAAACTGTAAATGCACGTTATCACGTGTGCATAAAACATGCAGTTTTTGTGCATTTACTTCTCAATCGAACTTAAAATAGCAGGTTATAAAACAAACGTTCTTCCTTAAACAAAAAAGACCAGGCGTATGTGTTTCTTCTGTCAGTCTTTGGCTGCTTTTAATTGTTACAACCCTCAGTATTTGGTGACGACATTTCTTGTCTCTCGATAATGTTGTGGCATTTTATCTTAAGAATGACCTGAAAACCCACAAGCGTAACTCATATCAATGCAACCAATAGCCGTCATGACGCGCTGCGCCCGTCCTAAAAGCGTGATATAACGTTGATAGACGCCTTGTTCTCATATACAGCCGGTTTAACATCAAGGTCAAACGATTTCTACTACAGAACTTTCGCACCCTATTATGATCAACGGATGAGCAAACTCGATGTGTCCTTCTTCATGCAACCACCTTTTGTGGCTTACAAGCGCGACGTCAGTTAGTCGGTTCCACAGATGACGCGTCTTTTGAGCAGCCTTGTTCCCGCGCGTGTCAGCGTCCTCGATGCAACACCTACAATTACATCAGTTCTGTCGCTGTTACGCGGCACTAAGTCGTTTTTCCAGCCGTGACCATTCCTAATTCTTTACTTGGTTAAACTGAACTGTACCTGCAGTCTCTCAGATATTGGGGAAAGGCACGCGAACTGTTGACGGGGCGGAAAAAAGGAAAAAGAAACCGCCGCCCCTGCTATACTACATATTTTTCCGGTGGATAGCGCTATCCACCAGAAAAGTGAGTAGTAGGAAGCTGAGCAGATTAATGAAGCTGAAGCAGATTAAAGCTCAGCTTTCAAGCTGAGCAGATTAATGCATATCGTAAAGCCATTTTGGTTGTATTTAGAAATCGATCAGTTAAAAGACATTTGGAGACCATATATATGAGTGGAAACTTTAAACTGTTTTCGTTAATATTTCTTTTTATTTTTCAGTTTATTTCCCCCTTGCATGAATATTTATTTTGTAGTTCACTCACCCCCACCCCCATAACTTTTCTAATGATCCATCTCACCCTGCGAGCAGAATCTCCTAATTTGTTGAGTGACGCCAAGTGATCAAGCGGCGAGCAAATGAACAGCTCTGCTGCTGAGAGGGTGCATGGTCAATCCCTGAGTTTTATTCAGTGGCGGATCCAAGGGAGGGGCCCGGGGGGCCCGGGCCTCCCATTATTTTTAGACCAAACCGAAACCCGAAGCGGGGCCGAAAAAAATTTTTTTGGAGACCGCCCCCCCACCCCCCCCCCCCCCCCCCCATCTAAGGGTCTGGATGACCTGGAACCCCTCCCCTTATCTCAAGGTCTGGATCTGATACTGTTATTTACCACCAAAACTGTTACAATACATCGCCTATGCTGCCACACTTTGCAGTCACGGCAGAGCCGAGGCAGGGGAACATAAACTGGAACACATTTTACTTTCAAAGTACATTAACAGTCGTGATAGCGTTTATTGGCAAATGTTACTTGAACCTCTAACTCTTGACATATAGGTGCATATCAAAAGCACATTTTTGCGACTTACGCCCGTACAAAAGAACATTTTATGAGTCTTTTAGCACCTTGTCGATAATTTCTACTAAAAATGAAGCAGATAATCGGGTTGATAGCACAGTAAGCGTGAGCCGTAAAGTAGGTTACGTGAAAATATATCCAGAAACTACAGGAGAAATACATTACACTGTCCTTATACACTATTATGATTAAAATGTTAGTAGTGAAAGGTAACCAGCAAAGCACAAACACTGTTACGATAGCGATGGACATTTGAAGCACGTTTCTGCTTCTTTTGTTCCGCTGTTGCTGAGTGTTCGCGGACTGCTCACCTGGGTGTACCTGTGTCTTGAGCTTGATAAAGATGATGGAGTAAAGAATGGCTAACAACAGGACAGGGATGTATATAAACAGAATGTAGTAAGCTAGTTGGAAACTGGCATAGGACGATGAATCTCCGAATACTTTCTTCCATTTCGTAACACACTAGTTTCGCTCTAGGGATTCAACGAGCTCGTTGGCGAAAAAGAATGGCGAATTGACAGCTACGGCAACTATCCACGTGGCGAGAATGAAGAAGGGACACAGCTTGGATCTGATGAGTGGTGAACGGAGTGGAAATACCACTGCTCCAAATCGATCCACTGCTATCAGAATCAGATTCTGAATCGAAACGACAACGGAAACGTCTCCAAAGAAAGGGAGAAACTTACACAAGGCCTGACCAAGCTGACCACCGACAAGAAACGAGTCTTTGGTGTGCAAGTAGAACATGCGCCAAGGTACTCTGAAGATCGGAAATAACAAATCAGACGAGGCCATGTTTGCGATGAAATAAGTTATCGGTTTTCTTAAGTTCGGCGTTTTATAAACAATGAGAGAATCTCCGGCCAGTGAAACGATAAAGATCAGAGAGGGTGACGGTTCCTCCGATTTTTAACGCATTGGAATTTAACTGAGCCTCGAAGCAGGACTCGATGGACCCGTTTACCGTCGAATTCATGCATAGCTTTGCGGCGTAACTGTGGAATTGTTCATATGCAGTCAAGAAACTTTCATTACTGCTATGTATATTGAGGATATATATGCTGTTTGACAGTATTTGACAGTATTTTTATTGCTTTCTGCGAAAATGTAAAGAGAGCTTATGATCAGCGCAATATTCTGTCTATCAATTTCTACCGCCTAGCTAGCCGTCTAGAGATCCTTATCTGCGCTCTTTCAAATCTCAACTTCTATGTAAGAATCCTAGTTCAGGGTCAATGTGTTGTCAACTTTTAAATGCTGAACAAGATGCAATGCTCAAAGTCTTGCCAATCAAGCAGACAACTGAATACTTTGAATGATTTGGCTATTTTTTGCTAAGTTCTAAAACTTTTTGAATCAATTTTCATGGGGGCGTTTACTAGACAAAGGTTGTTTATTAGAGAGGGGCGTCTAATGCAAACATAATATCATAGAGCGGCGCTTATTAAATGAGCCAAGAGGCGTTTGTTTGAAAGGGGGCGTCAATTAGTTATTAGATCATTTATGGTAACTCATCAATGCCTAAATAAGCCTTTTGTAATTTGCTAGGAGAGACTCATTAGCATTGAACCTTCGAGGTATTTACTTTGTCTGAAAGAAATTCTTTCTTTATTTCTTCTTTTAGCCCTTTAAAAGCTTGGGTTGTCCAGTCAAAATAACACAAGGGGAGCAACGAGAGAGAACAAAGTATTGGCTCCTAAACAAAACTTTAACAATAACAGGCAGAAAAGTACTAAAATTACAGTTTCAAAATCATGTCAGTTAGTCGATCTACAGAAGGTGTTAATCGAAAATAATTAGCTGGACGTTTGAATAAATTAACTACGAATGTGACTGGAAAATTCAGAGGACAAATTAAAAAAAAACAATACGTGCTAGACAACAGAAGTTACAACAGTAGATGTCAATCTTAACATATACACTTAAGAATATAAACTAGAAGATATTCAATACCATCATTATTACTAGTTTTTTATCTTTGTTTCATTTAAAAACTATCAACTGCTTAAATTGAATCGACGACAAGGAAAAACTAACACACAAGATGAAAACGCCATAAATAAGGAGGATAGATAGGTTATTTCCTTAAAATTCAGATCACGACGAAAGGTACTTTTAGATCGATTCCCAAGAAAGCGTACCGTTACCCTGGGTACCAGAGGTTTTTCTAGCGTGCTACGGGAATTTTCGGTGTTGGCCGAAGGCTGACACATCTTCGGCGGGCGATAGGCCGAAGATTCAGGGTGGCGTACTGTATTCGCATAAGAAATACAGGTTTCATTACAACGAATTCATGAAAGGAGAAGATTTCTTTTAATCATTTTTTTAGAAGTAGAAGATGCAGTGTAAATTGAAACAGCCAATAAATGAATCTTTGCGATATCTCAGCATTGTATCCCGATTTAATATCCCTTAGTTGATTTATCATGCAGCGACCACTCAAAGCTACTAAAGGTAACGTGAGGTTAAGGAGCCCACGAGCCAAAGGTCCAAACGGCCGCAGCTTATCCCGGTTTCCTCAGCATGATGCATGTTTAGAAGTATTGCTTCTCCCCTCTCGACTGGATGCTAGTCCATCTGAGGGTTACCCCCCAGCTGTATGTCGCCGGTACCCATTTATTTACCCATTTGGGTGAAGAGAGACAAAGTGGATAGTGAAGTTCCTTTTCTAAGGAAACAACGCGACGGGCGAGGCTTGAACCCCGGAGTTCGAGGTGTTAACCGCTTGGCCACACACAGCTCCACTGAAGAGCATCAACCAAATTTTAAACATATGGGAGAACCGAATAAGGCTAAGGGAAATCAATTCTAAAACTCCTGCTTCTTGCATTTTCATATTGCTTAACGGTACATATCAGGATTGTTCGTTTTTATTATTAATAAGTTATTATATTATTATTATTAGTAGTAGTAGTATTAATTCTTCTCTAGAATAGATGGAAGAGATGTTAGTGTATTTTTTGAAATACAGTCTAGAATGTGTTTAAACTCCCATTTCAGAACGTATGTTCAGGGAATTTGTGTCAAATAAATAGTAAAAATGCAACTTCAAGGAGTAGAGTAACTAAGCATCTATTAAATAAATGTGGCTCTCCGGCCACGAGGAATTTTTCTGCTGCTGAAGAACCGCAGTGATGATGCTTTTGTGAACTAGGGCGCGGGAAAGTTTTTCATCTATGAATACTATCAATGTATCACCAGTTGTAGTTCTGTCGTTTCTCTGTACACTGATCTAAGGCTATTGAAAATACAGTTGAAAATACGTGCTTGATGACAGGTGTGTGAAATGTTATCCGGCTTTTGCAATGCGATCATAAAGTGCACAATTTGGCTATTAAACTCGAGCAGCTGCCTTCAAGCAATTAAGCCCAGGCTTAGCAGGTAAATATGAGGTAAAAATAAGTGCATATTCATCAACTATGCATAAAACATGAAGTTTTTATAACATTTGCTTTTCAAGCGGACAAAAAAAGGGAAATAATGAAACCAAAAGTCTCGACTAAACTAATGGGTTCTTCCTCAACAAAAATACAAGGCTTGTTATTTAATTTCTTTTACTCCCATGGATTTTACGAACTTCTGCCGGTACTACCATTACATGTGGCACTTGACAAGAAACCACTCCCCCGCTTAACTCATATCAATGCCTGAGAAGTGTTTGTGATTGGCTATAGGAGAGGCTTATTAGCATTATATGGAAAATTCGAGTCATTTACTTGGTGACAACGATTTCCTGTTTTAAATATCACCTTACAGGGGGTTAAGGTTGGGTTGTCCAGTCAACATAAACTGAGGAGAGCAAAGGGAGAGAACAAAGTATTGGCTTCTAAACAGAATTTAAGCAACGAGAGTGAGGAAGGTACTAAAATAACAGTTTGAAAATCATGTCAGATCAATTAGTCGATCCACCGAACCGATGTGTTCAGCTTTTTTCATTGGCTAAACTTTGCAATAAATTGTTTATGAATGTGTGATTACAAATTAAAAATGCAATACGTGCTGAACAGCAGAAGTTTCAACAGTGAAGAGTTACTGGGAGATATTTCATACCATCATCATTATTCGAATTTTTATCATCAACATTTCCCTTAAATTTTCAGTTAATAAATTTTCCCTTGCGTGAACGAATACTTTTGTACTTCTCCTGCCCACCCCCCTATAACGTTTCTAACGGTCCGCGGCCGAGTTTTATCCCAAACTCTTACAATACGTCGCCTATGCTGTCATTTCTCGCACTCATATATTAAAACCTTCTCAGAGTGCTGGAGTACACTGATAGTCATGATATACGATATATTTGCGAGCCAAACTGAGCACATTTTTGCGATCTACGCCCGTACAAAAGAACATTTTATGAGTCTTTTAAGAACTTTTTGGTAATCAATTACTGCTAAATATGAACCCCCGAGCCCGGGATATAAACAAAAAAAATCGGGTTGATAGCACAGTACGCGTTAGACATATACATGGTGACATCAGAGTATAGCCAAAAACTGCACGAGAAATGCATAGACCTGTCATGTAGCTACAGCTACGGTGAGACTGAAACGATTCTCGGAAAAGATAATCGAACATACGTGCTTAACACCATTTTTAAACAGGTGTGTGAAATGTTATCGTTAGCAATACGATCATAAAGTACACAATTTGGCAGGTAAACACAGGAAGCAGGGTAGAAGCTGCCTGCCGTTAAGCAATTAACAGGGTTAACAGGAAAATATGAAGCAAAAATAAATGCATGCTATCATGTGTGCATGAAGCAGCCAGTGTTTATATCATTTACTTCTCGATCGAACTAAAAACGGGAAATTCGAAAAGCAGAAGTCTGCTGTCGGGCAAAGGGAAACTAGCAGGTTCTTACTCAACAAATAGACGAGGCTTGTTCCTTCTTTGACTGCTTTTAATTGTTACGAATTGTTGGTTACAATTTTATCGCTTGATAACGCTGTAGTAATCATTTTTATAATGACCAGAGTGACTCAAACGCTTTAAAACTCATATCAATGCTTGAGTAAGTCTTGTAATTGGCTAGGAAAAACTCATTAACATTGAACCTTCGAGTTATTTACTTTGTCAAATCGATTTTCTGTCTTAAATTTCACTTTCAAGCTTGGGTTGTCCAGTCAATATAAAACCAAGGAAAGCAAAGAGAGAGAACAAAGAATTGGTTTCTAAACAAAATTTAAACAATATCATACAGTAACCACTGAAGAGCATCCCCTTTTGTATAGCCCGCGCAAATGAAATCGGACGAAGGACTTTTTTGGAAGTCTATAACCTCTGTTGCTTACATTTTTATCGCTTGACAGTATATGTGAATACCAGGATTGTATTTTTTATGAAGTTATTATTATTATTATTATTATTAAATTCTTCACTAGTGTAGAGCTGTTAGTTCACTCTAATGTGTTCAAAACGCGTATTTGAAAACGTATGTTGAGTTTGCGTCAAACAGATAGCAAAAATTGACAACGCCAGGCCAAGAACATTTTTAATGTGGCTCTTAGCCCCACGTGGAAGTGTAAAAGAGTCATCAGGGAGTCTTGTGGTCGAGAGCGTAGGAAATTTTCTCATCTTCGAACGATAACAGTTTATCACTATTGTAGTTTTGTCTCTTCTTGGTAAATCGTTTGAAACAGTTCTAAGACTGGGTCGCCCGCCATTGTCTGTCGCCTTCTGTACAACGCAGTATATGCATCGCGGACTTCAACGGGGTTTGAACCCGTGACCTCGCGATTACCGGTGCGATGCTCTACCAACTGAGCTATGAAGCCATTGACGTTGGGAGCAGGTCAGTTGTGGGTTCATATGTTCCCGTGAAAGAAATGAGTGTTAATGATATATGAAATAAATCATATATGATTTGCGGAAATGAAATGAAAATGAAGAAATGATCGTCGCAGTGAACGCAATTTATGCAATTGCGGAAAGAAGCCTGAAAAAAACATTCAGGACTTCAACGGTGTTTCCCACTTTACCATGTGCGTGAATAAATATTCTGCTAAGGACTCCGTCTATTTGGTTTTTGCTAGATCGTAACGCTCTGCGCTTTTCATTACACCTGGCCGAATCTGTTGTAAGGGAAATGTAGAAAACTAAGCGAAGTGTGATTGTTCATTTTTTTTATCTTCTTCTTGTAGCGAGTCTCATATTTAGTTTAGATGAATAAGTAGATTAATCGCTCTGTGGTCTGAAGGCGTTTATATTCCCTCCTTGTATTTCTTTTGTGAGAACAACCCTAAACCTTGATCAGTTTGTCTTCGTCCATTGGCAAATGAAGACCTCTTTTTCTATAACGATCATGGGATCCTGCACGTCTGAAAATAATTGCAGTGGTCAATGAAGGCGCGAAAGAACTGGTGCCTGACTTAACTTCTGATGGCTTATCTCTTTTTGCGGAACCTGTGTTTGTCTTGGGATGAGCGTTGTGTAACACTTCAATTTACTGCATGTTAACCTTCTGACTGAGTGGGTGAATTATGCTCTGCGTTGGAACAAGAAAAGAGTTCAACTCCCCGAGGATTTTCTTGGTACACCAACATGGCCGCCGTTTCATTGTTTTGGAACACCAATATGGCCGCCGTGACGTCATATGAAAACGCTCTATACGTGCTGAACAGTAGAAGTCACACCAATGACAGACACTTGAGAGTTACTAGATGTTTCATACCATTATCATCATTCGAATTTTTATCGTTATCATTTAGCTTAAATTTTCAGTTAATTAATTTTCCCTTGCATGAACGAATACATTTGTACTTCTCCTGCCCACGCCCCTATAACGTTTCTAACGGTCCGCGGCCGCGTTTTATCCCAAACTCTTACGTCGCCATATACTATCATTTCTCGCACTCATTAAAACATTATTAAAGTGCTGGAGTACACTGATAGTCATGAAATATACATATATTCGCGAGCCAAAAGCACATTTTTACGACCTACGCCTGTACAAAAGAACATTTTATGAGTCTTTTAAGAGCTTTTTGGTAATCAATTACTGCTAAAAATGAAATACAAAATCGGGTTGATAGCACGGTACGCGTTAGAGATATTAAGGGTGACATCAAAGTATAGCCAAAAACTGCACAAGAAATGCGTGAGAAAACGAGAAAACGATTTAAAAGGTAATCGACAATACGTGCTTAATGCCAATTTTAAACAGGTGTGTGAAAAGTTATCGTTAGCAGTACGATGATATAGTACACAATTTGGTAGGTAAACACAAGAAGCAGGGGCGAAGCTGCCTGCCATAAGCAATTAACAGGCTTAACAGCAAAATGTGAGGCAAAAATCAATGCCTGTTATCATGTGTGCATAAAACAGGCAGCTTTTACGTACATCACTTACTTCTCGATCGAACTAAAAAGAAGGAGTCGGCTGTCGGCAAAGGGAAACTAGTAGGTTTTTCCTCAACAAATAGTCGAGGCTTGTTACTTCTTTGCTTACTGCAGTTTTAATTGCTACGAATTTCAATACTTGTTGGTGACAATTCTATCGCTCGATAACTGGCAATCATTTTTATAATGACCAAAGTGACCCAAACGCTCAAATCATATCAATGCTTGAGTAAGTCTTGTAATTATTGGCTGGGAGAAACTCATTAGCATTAAACCTTCGAGTTATTTACAAATCGATTTTTTTCTGTCTTAAATTTGACTTTTAAGCTTGGGTTGTCCAGTCAATATGAGTCAGTCAATATCATACGGTAACAAGACCTGTTAGTTTATTCTTCGTGAAGCGAGGCGCAAAGCGCCGAGCGAAGTGAGTTTAAAATCTCGTCGCGCGAGAAGCGTGGACCGCGTGTGGATCATAGCGAGCTGCAAACTCGCATCGCCCATCTATTCCATCGATTCCCCGTAGAAACTGTTTTTTTCTCTTCTTTTCTTTGCTTTATTCTTTTTCTTCACGTTTAATCTTCTTTTTGGTTATTGTAGTTTTGTTTTATTTCTTTATATTGCTTAAGTTTTTTAAATTTATAAATTTTCTTCCTTATTGCTTTACTTCCCTTTCAACCTCTTGCCGTTTTCCTGAAGTCCTTCACGAGTTCCTGCGATTCCCGTATTTCTAGTTCTAATGTGTTCAAAAACGCCCAATTCAAAACGTATGTTGCATTTGTGTCAAATAGATAGTAAAAATACAACGCCAGGCTAAGAACATTTTTAATGTGGCTCTTAGCCCCAAGTGTAACTGCGGCTGAGAAAGAGTGATCAGGGAACCCTGTGATCAAGAGCGCAAGAAATTTTTTCATCGACGAAAAGTATAACAATTTCGCCATTGTAGTTCTGTAGTTTCTCGATCTTTAAACTGCTTGAAGAAGCTCCAAGGCTGGGTCGATCCATCCCCCATTCTCGTGTTTATGTTTGCTACGCGCCTTCTGTACAACGCAGTATTCATCGCGGCGATCGGTTAAAATTCAAACTTTTAAACTTTAATTTTCGTGTCCCCTTACGAAGCCTGAGCCCAATAATTGTTATTTCAATAACAATTATTGAAAGACCGATATGAAGACCGACATGGAAAGACTGTATAAAAACGGGAACTCTGTATCAGAAGGCCGATATGGCCGTCCTTTCTGCTGAGCAGACTAACGAATGCTATTTTAACGCCATGGTGGTTGTATTTAGAAATCGATTGAAAAGATATTTGGAAACCAATAAGAGCGGACATTTTAAACTGGTGTGATACATATTATTTGCATGTAGATGATAAATCCATTTTGTATTTAAACATAGGTCAGGTGATCAAAATTTATAAAGCGACAAAATATCTATAAAAACATTTCAAAGGAGCAATATCATTTAATTGATTTTGTGTAAAAGACAACACCTTGCCGCTTAACTTTCCTGTTTAACTTTTTGGATTGTATTTTTTGCAGTGGCCGAACGGCGTACGTGCCACAAAAACATGCAGTTTTTTTCTTTGCTTCTTTTGACGACGCAAAGATACTGTCACACGTTATGGTGGCGCTCAAAATTCAAGAGTTGTTTATAATCGTCCTTTTTATTCGTTTATTTTTCGCGGCAGAATCTTTTCTCTTAACTTAGCGGTTCCGCAGAAATTAACAGTTGTTAGTTGTACAGTTGTACTTCGTTAGCCTACATACACCCCCAATAACGTTTCTAATGATCCGTCCCTAAGTTTTATTTACCACCAAACCTTTTACAATACATGGCCTATGCTGTCACTTTTCGCCGTCATGGGAGATTTAAACTAAACACATCTTCTTTAAAATCCTCAGTTAAGTGCGTCGACGGCTGTCTTGGTGATTTTTTATTCACGAGTGTTCCTTAACATATTCAATAAAAAGCACATTTTTGTGACTTACGGCTGTACAAAAGAACATTTTATGAGTCTTCTAAGACTTTTTCGATAATTACTATTAAAAATACACTGTTAGTCATGATGCCTTTATTCACGGGCGTGTTCCACGAACCTCTAACTCTTAACGTCGTCAACAAAAAGTACATTTTTGCGACCTACGCCTGTACAAAAGAACATTTTATGAGTCTTCTAAGATTTTTTCGATAATTACTACTAAAAATACACTGATGGTCATGATACAGTTATTCGCGAGTGTTCCACGAACCTCGCACTCTTAACTCTTCAACCAAAACCACATTTTTGCGACCTACGCCTATAAAAAAGAACATTTTACGAGTCTTTTAAGAGCTTTTCGGTAATTACTGCTAAACATGAAACAGATAACTGGGTTGATAGCACAGTACGCGTTAGCCATATATTGGGTGACATCGAAGTATATCCAGAAACTACACGATAAATGCGTGGAACTGTCCTGATACACTATGATTAAGTAGTTAGTAACGTTCGGTAACCAGCAAAACACAAACACTTTTACGATAGCAATGGACATTTGAAGCACGTTTCGGTTTCTTCTGTCCCGCTGTTGCTGACTGTTGGCGGACTGTTCACCTGGGTGTGCCTGTGTCTTGAGCTTGATAACAATGATGGAGTAAAGAATGACTAACAAAAGCACAGGTATGTACATAAACAGAATGTAGTGAGCTAGTAGGAAACTGGCAGGGGATGATGACTCTCCGAATGCTTTCTTCCATTCCAGACCACACGAGGTTCCCTCTGGGTATTCACCGAGCTCTAAAGTAAACAAGTATGGCGAATTGACCGCTACGGCAACTATCCATGTAGCGAGAATGAAGAAAGGACACAGCTTGGATCTGATGAGTGGAGAACGGAGTGGAAACACCACGGCTCCAAAGCGATCCACTGCTATCAGAATCAGATTCTGAATCGAAACGACAGTGGAAACGTTTCTGAAGAAAGGGACAAGTTTACACAAGGCCTGACCGAGCTGACCACCTATAAGAAACGAGTTGCTGTGCAAGTGTGACAGGTACCAAGGTATCCAGAATATTGCATACAGCAGATCAGATGAGGCCATGTTTGCGATGAAAAAATTTATCGGTTTTCTTAAGTTCGGCGTTTTATAAACGATCATAACAATGACAGAATTTGCGGCCAGTGAAACGATAAAGATCAGACAGCAGGTAACGGTTCCTCCGATTTTTGACGCAGTGAAAGTTAACTGATCGAAGCAGATCCAAGATCCGCTGGATCCGTTCGCCGTTGAGTTCATGCTGAGTTTTGCGACGTATCTACAGAGTCGTACACGTGCAGTCAAGTAACTTTGAATTACTGCTCTGTATATTGCGTATGCTGTTTGAGTGACAGAACTTTTATTGACAATTCTAAGCCCCCTGCGAAGCCACAGCACAGCTGTCCTCTGAGGCCTTCAATAAGTGATTTTGTTTGTAATGTTCCGGCATTATCCGCCAACCGACCTTTTGACAGAATTGAAACAGTGGGGTATTAAAATGTTATAAACCATCCAGAACACTTCGTTTAGGTCATGTAGTTGTATTAAAATATAGATTGAGAAGATGATTAAACAAGTGTGTTTTAACACATTAAAAAATGATATCTTTGGTAGTACCATCACAACAACACAGGTTTGACAGTTAACCACAGGAAGCAGAGGCGAATTCGAAGCTGCCCTCAGGCCGTTAAGCCCAGGCTTAACAGGTGAACATGAGGAAAAAATAAGTTCATATTATCACGTGTGCATAAAACATGAAGTTTTTACAACATTTACTTCTCGATCGAGCTATAAAGGAAAAAACCAAAAGTCTTTTGTCGGCAAAGAGAAACTAGCAGGTTCTTCTGACAAGGGCTTGTTCAGACTCTTTTGACTGCTCAGTTTTAGTTGTTACAAAATTCAGTACTTGAAGGCTACAGCTCTTTATTTTTCGATAACGTTGTGACACTTCATTTATATATAATAGCGATTACTACTTTTAGGGTTCCTAGAGGGTGTTTAATGACGGGAGGCATTTAAAAGAGAAAATAATTGAGTATTTGTATTTGTATTTTATTTTTACCCCATCCTATAGATAATACATTAGTTGTACAATATCAATTAGTAAAAGGTTGATTATACTACGTGTACATAATAATAAAAAAGAAAGTTAGAATGGAGAAGAAACATTTTAGAGAACTAATTATGGCCCTTTAACAGGACTGACTTTATTTTAATATAGCTTTGTTATTCATTTAAACACAAAACTCGCACGCACGCACGCACACACACACGCACACTACATTATTTAAGCACAAAAAAGGAAACAAATAACACGAAACTATCCAGCTTCAAAAGACGCGGCCATCATCA
Source organism: Porites cylindrica (assembly GCA_964035525.1). Taxonomy (NCBI): domain Eukaryota; kingdom Metazoa; phylum Cnidaria; class Anthozoa; order Scleractinia; family Poritidae; genus Porites; species Porites cylindrica. Next base: position 11,553,513 of record OZ037782.1, on the reverse strand, counting down.
TCGCTGACCGCTGACCGAATTAAGTTTATTGTCACTTTTGTAAGCAACCTACTTTTCAAAACTAATATGCTTTCGGCGAAAATGTAAAGAGAGTTTATGAAATAGCGGAATATCCTGTCATCATCAACGCCTAATAAATGATGCAGATGGTTTGACGCGCACAGTTTATAAATGTTGCCTGAGACGGGACAATCTTCAAAGGCGCCGTCGACAAAATTTTCCCCCCTGGCAAGAACTAGACAAAATCGATTAAAGTAATAAAATGTGTTTTTTCTTGTCAATTATTGTAAAGCCATTATTCTTTCCATTAACAAATGCAAGCCGTTGTTAGTCATGAACTACACTATTTAATAGTTAAATACAGGAAGCACTAAAGGGCGTAGCTGACTTTAAGCCATAAAAGCCCAGGCTAAACAGGAATTTGAGGCGAAACTATAAATACATGTTATCACGTATGCATTAAACATGGAGTCTTTCTGCATTCACTTCTCAATCGAACTTAAAATAGGAAGTTATAAAACACACGTTCTTCCTTAAACAAAAAGACCAGGCATACTTGTTTCTTCCGTCAGTCTTTGACTGCTTTTAATTGCTACAACCTTCAGTATTTCTTTACTACAGTTCTTGTCTCTCGATAATGTTGTGGCATTTTATCTTAAGAATGACCTGAAAACCCATCCGCGTAACTCATATCAATGCAACCATTAGCCGTCATGACGCGCTACTCCCGTGCTAAAAGCGTGACGTAACGTTGATAGAGTATGCCTTGATCTCATATACCGCCGGTTATAATTAAACATCAAGGTCAAACGATTTCTATTACAGAACTTTCGCACTCTATTCTGATCAACAGATGAGCAAACTCGATGTGTCCTTCCTCATGCAGCCACCTTTTGTGGCTTACAAGCGCGACGTCAGTTTAAGAAACATGATGGTCCGTTTCACAGATGACACGTCTTCTGTTCCCGCGCATTTCAGCGGCCTCGATTGAACACCTGCAATTACATCAGTTCTGTCGCTGATACGCGGCACTAAGTCTTTTTTCCATCCGTGACCATTCCTACTTCTTTACATTGGTTAAACTGAGCTTTTCCAGGCTCTCAGATAGTCAGGGGGAAATGCACGCGAAATTAAATGTTCGCGGGGCGGAAAAAGGAAAAAGGAATCGCTGCCCCTGCTATATTACAGCGAGCAGATTAATGAATACTAAGCCATTGTGTTTGTCTCATTTAGAAATCGATCGGTGAAAACTGTTATGTTAGATATCATTTTTGGTTAACATTTCTTTTTATTTGTCAGCTTATTTTCCGCTTGCAGAAATATTTATTTTGTACTTCACCCTCCCTCAACCCCATAACTTTCTGATGGTCCATCTCACGCTTCGAGCAGAACCTGCTTGTTTAGTGCACCAAGTGATAAAGCGAGCGATGAACGGCTCTGCTGCTGGGAGGGTGCATGGTCCATCCCTGAGTTTTATTCAGTGGCGGATCCAGGGGAGGGACCTGGGGGGCCTAGACCAAACTAAGGCCCGAAGGGTCTAAAAAAATTTTTTGGAGACCTGCCCCTCCCCCCCCCCCCCCCCTTATCTAAGGGTCTGGATGATCGCCCCGCCCCCCTTCTTATCTCAAGGTCTCTATCCGGCTCTGTTATTTACCACTCAAACTCTTACAATACGTCGCCTATGCTGAACAGTCATGATAGTTTTTATTGGCAAATGTTCCACGAACCTCTAACTCTTAACATATTCAATGAAAAGCACTCTTTTGCGACTTACGCGCGTACAAAAGACCATTTTATGAGTCTTTTAATACCTTGCAAATAATTACCACTAAACATGAAGCAGATGATCGGGTTGATAGCACAGTAAGCGTGAATCAAAAAGTAGGTTACATAAAAATATATTGAGAAACTACACGAGAAATGCGCAGAACTGTCCTGATACTCTACGATTAAATGGTTAGTACTGAAAGGTAACCAGCAAAGCACGAACACTGTTACGATAGCAATGGGGATATTTGAAGAACGTTTCTGTTTCTTCTCTTCTGCTGTTGCTGATTGTTGGTCGACTGTTCACCTGGGTGTACCTGTGTCTTGAGCTTGATAAAGATGATGGAGTAAAGAATGACTAACAGCAGCACAGGGATGTAGGTAAACAGAATGTTGTGAGCTAGTAGGAAACTGACAAAAGGACAATGACTCCTTCCATCTCTTAACAGACCAGGTTCCCTCTGGGTCTTCAACGAGCTCGAGGGTGAAGACGTCTGGCGAATTAAAATCTGTGGCAAGGATCCACGTGACGAGAATGAAGAAGGAACACAGCTTGGATGTGATGAGTGGGGAACGGAGTGGAAATACCACAAATCGATCCACTGCTATCAGAATCAGATTCCGAATCGAAACTGCAAAGGAAACATCACCAAAGAAAGGGACGAGCTTACACAAGGCCTGGAGCCCGTTTCTCTAAAGCCCGGATACTAACGTGCCGGGAAAGCTGTTGTTGTTTACATGCAAGATAGTGGTTTCAATAGTTTTGCATCTAACATGATAAAACCATTAGTTAGTAAAACGAAATGGAGTAGTTTGCTTGCCAGGACCCGCACCCTTATTCTTTATTTTTCGATTTGAATATTTGATTACGGGCCTGAAATGTTACCGGGACTTTCGAGAAACGGGCCCCAGGCTAAGCTGACCACCGATAAGCCACAAGTAAGTGTGCAAGTCGGACAGGTTGAAACGTATCGAGAGTTTTGTATACAACAAATTAGACGAGGCCATGTTTGCAATAAAAAAAATAACAATTTGTTGGGTTTTCTGAAGCTCGGCTTTTAAAGGACAAGAATTAGACAGTTTGCGACCAGGGAAACGATGATGATCAGACAAAAGGCAACGGTTCCTCCGATTTTCCGTGCAGTGAAATTAAAACAGCTCCAAGACCCGCTGGATCCGTTCGCCTTTGAGTTCATGCTTAGGTTTGTGAAGTCTGCTAAGCCTCAGCACAGCTGCTTAAAGTGAGTTTGTATAATGGTGTCAGTTATCAACTGACCTTAAGCGAACCAGAGTATTAGGAAGTCGATTGAAAAGATAGGGTCTTTTTCATTAGCGACGAAGTTGTTTATTTTAAAATTGAGACAAATTTTCCGTCATCATCAACGCCAAACAAATGATGCGGATAATTTGTTCGGCCTTTTTTTAAAATTTTGTCTGAGACGGTTAAGTCTTCAAAGGCGCCGCAGACAAAATTTGCTTCGGGCAAAAACCAAGCAAAATCGATTAAATATACTATAATGTGTTTTTCTTGCCAATCATTTGTTGTAAAGCCGTTATTCTCTCCATTAACAAATGCAAGTGTTGTCAGATAGAAGTTAAAAAATATCACGGCTATCTTTAGAACAAGGAACGGGGAATCGGGGAATAGGAATGGTGAATGGGGAACGGGGAATGGGAAATCTTTAAAATGAGGAATCTTTAAAAGCGGGAATCTTTAAAATGGGGAATCTTTAAAAGCGCGGATCTTTAAGAGGAGGAATCTTTAAAATGGGGAATCTTTAAAACGGGGAATCTTTAAAAGCGGGAATCTTTAAAACGGGGAATCTTTAAAAGCGGGAATTGAGCGGTGACAGCCATGGACAGCAGTTTTGCCCTCATTGGGGCTCATCAGCATGGCATAGCCGTCGGGTTCATGAACGGGGAAAATTCCCGCCAGCTCCACACAATACATGTGGGAGCTGTTGGCTGGGAACTGCAAGGAACTTCTCTCACGACATGTGCGGGGAAGGCGGATCAGGAGTTACCCTCATCTGTGTGCCAGTTGCCGCATCCGGGAAACGGAAGACTGAGGAGAATTTAATATTTCATTACAACTTTATGCAGTGATCTACAGAGAAATTGTTATTTTTTGTGCAGCATTTTTTTTGGGAATCAATTTCGTATATTTGTAGCCACTACGGTTTTACCTCTTTCTACGCTATGTGGTCTCCTGGAAATTTCAAAGTTCCTTTGACATTAAGGGTGAAGAAGAAGCGAATCGTTCGCTTCGAAGGCCTTCCACAAATTAAATGGAGTGATCTAGGGGAACAGGATGTGGTTGGACAAGGCTCATTCGGAGCGGTTTTTATGGTTTTCGATAGTAGTGGTTAAAAACCTAAAACTGGATTTATCTTTGGGACAATTTAATGTAGAACAAGGAAAACAACATATATTGCTGTTGTTACTGTTACTGTTGCTGTTATTGAAGGTCGCCCGAAACATATATTACGGTTCGTCATTATTACATTCATGTTATATTTTTTACAAGTCATTATTTGAAATAATATTTATGTCGTCGTTGTTTCAATTCTGTGAGTCACTTACCTTCATGTTGTCGTGGTTTTAAAATTCCCCGGGGTAAAAATCCATCATAAAATGGGTTTTCTCGAATTCAAGAAAATGTGCTGTGATTCCCCGTTCCCCGTTCCCCGTTCCCCGTTCCCCGTTCCCCGTTCCCCATTCTCATTCTCCAATTCCCCGTTCCTTGTTTTAAAGATAGCCAAATATCACCCAAAAACGTTTGTTTTAGATGTTTCAACGGAAATGCCTAATTTGTCTGCTAAAGCAGATAAGCCCATAACTGGAAATGTGCTTAAGTGCCAATTTAAGAATACGCATATACAAACATGAACTACACTATTTAGGAGTTAAATCCAGGAGGCAGGGGCGTAGCTGCCTTTAAGACCTTAAGCCCAGGCGTAACAGGAATTAAAGGCAAAACTATAAATGCATGCTATCACGTATGCATAAAATATGCGGTTTTTATATCATTTACTTCTCGATCGAACTTAAAGGAGGAAGTTCTAAAACAAACGTTCTTCCTTTAACAAAAAGGCAAGGTGTGTTTTTTCAGTCATTGACTGCTGTTTTTAATTGTTACAAACTTCAGTATTTGTTGTTACAATTCTTTCTCTCGATAATGTTGGGGCATTTTTTTTCTTAACAATGACCAGAAAACCCACCCCCCTAACTCATATCAATGCAATTATTAACCGCCATGACGTGCTGCACCCATTCGAAAAGACTTTCGCAACCGTTCATTGGGTGCGTCTTGATCTCGCATGCCACTCGTTTAGCACCAAAGTCAAAGGATTTCTACTACAGAACTTTCACATTCTAGGCAATCAGGGAATCTTGTTTACTGCATATCCTGCCGCCGATACCCAGTTCTTTAAAACGTCAGGAGTCGTTTTGGCGAACGTTTGCGAAGTATACGCATGCGCAACAACACTCCTGAGCTTCCTGTGGCGCAACATTTGAACTCGACGGGCCACAGTATTTCCTATTTCCAGGTGTGTGGTGTTGGGATGGCTCTATGCAGTGGAACCGACATCCAACCGAAGCAGCGTGAAATGAGGGTTTTCTTGCAGCAAGGAACCGTTCAAACCTAAAGGACTAAATATCAATTTCAGCTGCGCTTGCCATTATTTACACGCGCACGCGCCTCATTTTTATGTCTATGGCAATTGCCAGGAGGCGTAATAATAACGGTTTTCTTGATACTGAAGAAGAGTTATTTACGCGAAACGTCTGTTTCCTAAAAACATTTTACACTTTTTGACTTTTCAATGGAATATTATCCTATCCGCAACCCGTAAACCAGCTAGAGAAGTCATTTGCGATTGGCGATAGGAGCGGCTTATTAACGTATATGGAACCTTCGAATCATTTATTTGGTGAAAACGATTTCTTATTTTTAATATCACCTTAAAGGAGGTTAAGGTTGGGTTGTCCAGTCTAATTAAGAATTAATAAGTTCTTCTTCAACAAAAAGACAAGGCTTGTTATTTCTTTTCCTCCCTTTGATTTTACGAACTTCTGCCGGTACTACAATTACATGATTGTGGCACTTGGCAAGAAACCGCACTCCCCCGCTTAGCTCATATCAATGGCTGAGAAGTCTTTGTCACTGGCTATAGGAGCGGCTTAATAGCATTATATGGAACCTTCGAGTCATTTACTTGGTGACAACGATTGCCTGTTTTTAAATTTCACCTTAAGGGGGGTTAAGGTTGGTTTGTCCAGTCACTATAAAATAAGGAGAGGAAACAGAGAGAACAAAGTATTGGCTTCTAAACAGAATTTAAACAATGAGAGCAAGGAAGGCACTAAAATAACAGTTTGAAAATCATCTCAGATCAATTAGTCGATCCACCGAACTGAGGTGTTGAGCTTTTTTCATTGGCTAAACTTTGCAATGAATTATTTATGGATGTGTGATTACAAATTAAAAATGCAATACGTGCTGAACAGCAGGAGTTACAGCAATAGACAGACAGTTAAGAGTTACTAGGAGATATTTCATACCATTATCATTATTCGAATTTTTATCGTTAACATTTCCCTTAAATTTTCAGTTAACAAATTTTCCCTTGCATGAAGGAATGCTTTTGTACTTCTCCTGCCCACGCCCCAATAACGTTTCTAACGGTCCGCGGCCGAGTTTTACCCAAACTCTTACAACACGTCGCCTATGCTGTCATTTCTCGCACCAATATATTAAACCCTTCTCAGAGAGCTGGAGTACACTGAAAGTCATGATATATGATATATTTGCGAGCCAAACTGAGCACATTTTTGCGATCTACGCCCGAACAAAAGAACATTTTTTGAGTCTTTTAAGAGCTTTTAGGTAATCAATTACTGCTAAAAATGAAAAAGAAAATCGGGTTGATAGCACAGTACGCGTTAGATATAAACATGGTGACATCAAAGTATAGCCAAAAACTGCACGAGAAATGCATAGACCTGTCATGTAGCTACGGTGAGACTGAAACGATTCTCGGTAAAGATAATCGAAAATGCGTGCTTAACACCATTTTTAAACAGGTGTGTGAAATGTTATCGTTAGCAATACGATCATAAAGTACACAATTTGGCAGGTAAACACAGGAAGCACGGAATAGAAGCTGCCTGCCGTTAAGCAATTAACAGGCCTAACAGGAAAATATGAGGCAAAAATAAATGCCTGCTATCACGTGTGCATAAGGCAGCCAGTGTTTATCTGATTTACTTCTCGATCTATCTAAAAACGGGAAATTCGAAAAGCAGGAGTCTGCTGTCGGGCAAAGGGAAACTAGCAGGTTCTTACTCAACAAATAGACGAGGCTTGTTCCGCCTTCTTTGACTGCTTTTAATTGTTACGAATTGTTGGTTACAATTTTATCGCTCGATAACGCTGTAGCAATCATGAATTTATAATGACCAGAGTGACTCAAACGCTTTAAAACTCATATCAATGCTTGAGTAAGTCTTGTAATTGGCTAGGAGAAACTCATTAACATTGAACCTTCGAGTTATTTACTTTGTCAAACCGATTTTCTGTCTTAAATTTCACTTTCAAGCTTGGGTTGTCCAGTCAATATAAAACTAAGAAAAGAAAAGAGAGAGAACAAAGAATTGGTTTCTAAACAAAATTTAACAATATCATACAGTAACCACTGAAGAGCATCCCATTTTGTATAGCCCGCGCAAATGAAATCGAACAAAGGACTTTTTTGGAAGTCTGTTGCTTGCATTTTCATCGCTTAACAGTATATGTAAATACCAGGATTGCATTTTTTATGAAGTTATTATTATTATTACTATTATTATTGTTATTATTAAATTCTTCACTAGTGTAGAGCTGTTAGTTTATTCTAATGTGTTCAAAACGCCCATTTGAAAACGTATGTTGAATTTGCGTCAAATAGATAGCAAAAATACAACGCCAGGCCAAGAACATTTTTAATGTGGCTCTTAATAATAAGCCCCACGTGGAAGTCGTAAAACAGTCATCAGGGAGTCTTGTGGCCAAGAGCGCATTAAATTTTCTCATCTACGAACGATAACAGTTTATCACTATTGTAGTTTTGTCTCTTCTTGGTAACTCGTTTGAAACAGTTCGAAGACTGGATCACCCGCCATTGTCTGTCGCCTTCTGTACAACGCAGTATATGCATCGCGGCCATCATTTAAGTTTCAAACGTTTTAAACTTCAATGTTTGTCCCCTTGGCGAGGCCTTAGCACAATAATTGTTATTAAGACAGACATGGCCGTCCTCTCAAGCTGAACAGACAATGGATGCTATTTTAAAGCCATTGTGGTTGTATTTAGAAATCGATTGAAAAGATATTTGGAAACCAATATGAGTGTACATTATAAAACTGGTGTGGTACTTATTATTTGCATGTAGAAATACACCCATTAGGTATTTAAACATAGGTGATCAAAATATATCAAGCGAAAAAATGTCTTTAAAAACATTTCAAAGGGCAATATCATTTGATTGATTTTGTTTAAAAGACAACACCTTGCCGCTTAAACTTCCTGTTTAACGTTTTTGGTTCCTGTATTTTTTTTGCAATGGGCGAACGGCATACGTGCAACAAAAACATGCGGCTTTTTTCTTTGCTCAAGTTCTTTTGACGACCTAAACATTAGTGTCAAACCTTGGGGTGGCGCTAAAATTTCAACAGAGGTTTAGAATTGTCCGCTTTATTCCTTCCTTTTTTTCGGCAGAACCTTTTCTATAACTTCGCGGTTCTGCAGTAATTAAGAGTTGTTAGTTGTACAGTTGTACTTCACCTGCCTACGCCCCCAATAACGTTTCTAATGGTCCGTCCCTGAGTTTTATTTACCGCCCAATCTTTAACAATACGTGGCCTAATTTATATGCTGTCACATTTCGTAGTCATGCCAGACTTAATCCTCAGTTAAGTACGTCAACGGCAGTGGTGGTGATTTTTTATTCGCGAGTGTTCCACGTACCTCTAAATCTTAACATACTCAGTCAAAAGCACATTTTTGCGACTTACCCCTGTACAGGACAACATTTCATGAGTCTTCTAAGACCTTTTCGATAATTACTACTAAAAATACATTGATCAGTAGTCATGATACATTTATTCGCGAGTGTTCCACCAACCTCTAACTCTTAACATCTTCAACCAAAAGCACATTTTTGCGACCTACGCCTGTACAAAAGAACATTTAATGAGTCTTTTAAGAGCTTTTCGGTAATTACTGCTAAACAGAAAACAGATAACTGGGTTGATAGCACAGTACGTGGTACCCATAAAAAAGGTGACTGTGGCGTATATCGAGAAACTACACGAGAAATGCGTGTCCTGATACGATATGATTAAAGCGTTGATAGAGTAAGGTAACCAGCAAAGCCCCAACACTGTTACGATGGCAATGGACATTTGAAGCACGTTTCGGTTTCTTCTGTCCCGCTGTTGCTGACTGTTGGCGGACTGTTCACCTGGGTGTGCCTGTGTCTTGAGCTTGATAACAATGATGGAGTAAAGAATGACTAGCAACAGCACTGGTATGTACGTAAACAGAATGGAGAAAGCTAGTAAGAAACTGGCACTGGACGATGACTCTTCCAATGCTTTCTTCCATTTCGTTACACACCAGTTTCCCTCTGGGTATTCAACGAGCTGGTAAGCGAACAAGAATGGCGAACTGACCGCTGCGGCAACTATCCATGTAGCGAGAATGAAGAAAGGACACAGCTTGGATCTGATGAGTGGGGAACGGAGTGGAAACGCCACGGCTCCAAATCGATCCACTGCTATCAGAATCAGATTCTGAATCGAAACGGTAATGGAAACGGTAGAAAAGAAAGGGAGAAGCTTACACAAGGCCTGACCAAGCGGACCACCGATAACAAACGAGTTGGCTTGCAAGAGTGACAGGTTCCAAGGTATCCAGAATATTGGATACAGCAGATCAGATGAGGCCATGTTTGCGATGAAAAAATTTATCGGTTTTCTTAATTTCGGCGTTTTATAAACGATCATAACAATGAGAGAATTTGCGACCAGTGAAACGATAAAGATCAGACAGTAGGTAACGGTTCCTCCGATTTTCCACACAGTAAAATTTAAGCAGGTCCAAGATCCGCTGGAGCCGTTCGCCGTTGAGTTCATGCTTAGCTTTGAAACGTATCTACAGAGTGGTACACATGCAGTCAAGTAACTTTGAACTGTATATTGCGTATCCTGTGTGAGTCAGAACTTTTATTGACTATTGTAAGCCCCCTGCGAAGCCACAGCACAGCTGTCCTCTGAGGCCTTCAAAAAGTGACTTTGTATTGTAAATTTCCGGCATTATCCGCCGACTCACCTTTTGACAGAAACAGTGGGGTATTAGTATGTTATAAACCAACCAAAAGACTTCATTTAGGTCAGGTGGTTGTATAAAGAAATCGATTGAGAAGATGATTAAACAAGTGTGTTTTAACACATTAAAAAATGATATCTATGGTAGTACCATCATCAACTACACAAGTTTGACAGTTGACCACAGGAAGCAGAGGCGAAGCTGCCTTCAGGCCATTAAGCACAGGCTTAACAGGTGAATATGAGGAAAAAATAAGTGCATATTATCACGTGTGCATAAAACATGAAGTTTTTGTAACATTTACTTCTCGATCAACCTATTAATGGGAAAACCAAATGTCTGCTGTCGGCAAAGAGAAACTGGCACGTTTTTCCGACAAGGGCTTGTTACTCCTTTGACTGCTCAGTTTTTGCGTCACCGGTTTGGGGGGCTTATATTTGGAGGGGCTTATACATGAAGGGGCTTATTTTCGGAATTTTACGGTATTTACTCTGTCTGAAAGAAATTCTTTCTTAATTGCTCCTTGAAGCTCTTTAAAAGCCTGGGTTGGCCAGTCAAAATAACACAAGGGGAGCAATGAGAGAGAACACAATATTGGCTCCTAAACAAAATTTAAACAATAACAGGGAGGAAGGTACTAAAATTACAGTTTCAAAATCATGTCAGTTAGGCGATCTACCGGAAGGTATTAATCGAAAATAATTGGCATCAATTAATGCATCAATTAATTATTAACTACGAATGTTATTGGAGGACAAATTAAAAAAGGCAATATACGTGCTGAACAGCAGAAGTTACAACAGTAGATGTCAATCTTAACAAATACACTTAAGAATAACTAGGAGATATTCCATATAATTATTATTATTCGTATATCTTTGTTTAAAAATCATCAACTGCTTATTGATCGATAAAAAGGAAAAAATAGTACACTAGCTACAAACACCATAAATAAGGAGGACAGATAATTAATGTCCTTTAATTCAGATCACGACCAAAGATATTTTCGATAGGCATTTTTCCCTAGAAAGTGTAATTTATTCACACAGGATATATATGTTTCACTACAACAAGTTCATGACAAGAGAAGGTTTCTTTTGATCACTATTTTAGACTTTGATGTTGCAGCGTAAATCACATACTCAATTTATCACTAGTCGGTAGTTCTGTCTTTTCTCCATAAACTGTTTGGAGCAGCACCAATACTGTTGAAAATGTAGTTAAAAATACGTGCTTAATGCAAATTTTACTTAACTGGTGTGTGAACTTTGTGTTATATTCATTAGCGGGGAGTCTTGTGGTCAAGGGCGCGGGAAATTTTTTCATCTACGAACACTAAAAATTTATCACTATTGTAGTTTTGTCTCTTCTTGGTAAATCGTTTGAAACAGTTCCAAGACTGGATCGATCCATTCCCCATTGTCGAGTTTATGTTTGCTGTGCGCCTTCTGTACAACGCAGTATATCTGGTATATTGATCAGTTAAGATCCAAATTTTTGAAACTTAAATTTTGATGTCCCCTTGCGAAGCCTCAGCTCAATCCTGAATTGTTATTAAGACTGATATGGCCATCCTTTCAAGCTGAACAGACTAAAGAATGCTATCAGTTTAAAGCCATGGTGGTTGTATTTAGAAATCGATTAAAAAGATATCTGGAAACCAATATGAGTATATATAATTATTGAGTGGACATTTTAAACTCTGGTGATACATATTATTGCTCGTAGAAATACGCCCTTTACGTATTTAAACATAGGTGACCAAAATTTATAAAGCGACAACAACATTTCAAAGGGGCATTATCATTTAATTGATTTTGTGTAAAAGACAACACCTTGCCTCTTAAACTTCCTGTTTAAATTTTTGAATTGTATTTTGCAGTGGACGCTGAAGGGCGTACGTGCCACAAGAAAATGCATTTTTTTTCTTTGCTTCTTTTGACAACGCAAAAATACTGTCAAACCTTGGGGTGGCGCAAAAATTTCAACAGATTGTTATAATTGTCCCTTTTATTCGTTTCCTTTTTACGGCAGAACCTCTTCCTTTAACTTAGCGGTTCTGCAGTAATTTACAGTTGTTAGTTGTACAGCTGTATATCGCATCCTACGCTCCCAATGACGTTTGTAATGGTCCGTTTCTGAGTTTTATTTACGACCCAGCCTTTAACAATACGTGGCCTATGCTGTCACATTTCGCAGTCATGGGAGACTTAAACTAAACACATGTTATCATTAATCCTCAGTTTTAAAACAGGGGCACCCAACGACAATTTGTGGAAAATATCTGTTGGGAAGACGATTTGGTATCTAGAAATTTCGAAATAGTTGTTGTAAAATTTCTTGCTTGCCTGCCTCTCCTAGGATTTTCGACCCCCCCCAAAATCGTATAATTGCCCATTTTTAACGGATTGTTACCCTAAAAAGGTCACCTAGAATTTTCGGGAGCCTTTTTTCTGGCTGAAATTTTCGAAAAGGTAAGTTTTGATCTCTATAATTTTCGGATCACTAGACTTTCAGCTAGGAAATCCGAACAGATGAAATATTTTTAGGGGATGAAAATATGCCTATATCTACCGTTTAAATACTAAAATACGTTCAACAATGCCATGTTTAAGTGGTTTTGAACTATATTCTCGTTGGGTGCCCCTATTTAAAAGTGCGCCGACGGCAGTCGTGGTGATTTTTTATCCACGAGTGTTCCACGTACCTCTAACTCTTAACGTATTCCATCAAAAGCACATTTTTGCGACTTACGACTGTACAAAAGAACTTTTAATTTTCATGAGTCTTCTAAGATTTTTTCGATAATACTACTAAAAATAAACTGATAGTCATGATCACTTTTATTCAGGCGCGTGTTCCACGAAGCTCTATCTCTAAACATTATCAACAAAAAGCACATTTTTGCGACCTTAGCCTGTGTACAGACGTCCCCCCTCCCTCAGAAATTATGCGACCTACGCCTTTACAAAAGAACACTTTAATATATAGATTTAGCCAGGGCTAAAAGCGAGGCTCCCATGAGTAAATTTATAATTTAAATTAAACAATAAACTTGTATTCGAATTCCACAATTCAGTTAACTTTAGAGCACATTTATGTGACTTTTGAGGGAAAGGCTACCTGATTTTAGAGAAAAATAATTTGCAAACAGCCCAAGAGTGAACCAAATCTTACATCGAGTTGATAGCCTCATATGTACACTCAAAAACTGGTAATCATCTTTTATCACATTTAAGAGCCGTAATGGCTATTGATCACCGTAGATCAATTAGGCTTAGAAAAAAAATCAGGCCAACGTTTTGGTGTTCGACAAGTTTACTTTGCAAAATCTTGCCAACAAATCTGGGTGCGTGTAAACCAACCTTTTATACCATGGACAGAAAGCAGTATTTCACAATACAAATTGCTCTCATTCAATATTCATAAACTGTTAAAAAAATTTTCCAAAATCACCTATTCTTGGTTTGCAACCACGTGATAAGGCGGCCATGTTGGGGGTCAAAACAAAAGAATATTTCCTCGAAGAATTTACATGAAAATAGAGTTTAGTTCCCAGAGGAGAGAAATGCTTTTGTTCTTGACCACCAACATGGCCGCCGTGACGTCACGTGCAAACCAGCAATAATCCGGTTCTCACTTTTGTAGTGCGGGCTGTAGCGAGTGTTTGAATGAACATTAACAGAGTTACGCTCCAAGATAATAAAGAATTTATCATGTTTATTTTTTATTTGATGGTTTAACGCGCGGCATTTTGAGAACTCATGCAAGCGATGTTCACTGAACGACTGAAAACAATCGGCATAGCGATTAAAATTGCAAGAGAGACTACCAACAATCAATAAAAGAAATATAATTCGGTGAAACATAAACAGAGACAACAATTTTCATTCAGGAAGACAAGTATTAAAGTGTCCCTAAATATCCTGAGTCTTCAAGCTTCAAGCTTAAGTTTGCTGAAGTTTATGTTTTAAGCCAGCTTCCCGGTGTTTGTTTTTTCAAAGACGAACTCGAGGCAAGAAAATCGCTCAAAGCTTTCTTTTCCGGGCTAGAATTATAACTAAAGATTCTTTGGAACATTTTCTTTCTATTTGCGGTGAGAAACTGTCTAAAGGCTTTTTAAAGTTCTGTAAGATTATATCAAACCAGATACTCGGTGAGATCGTTGTCTCAAAACTTACAAACGCGCATAAACTAAATTCCCGCATAAACTACGCTCCACTTCATTAAATTAGATACAAAAAACAAACATGAAATACAATAATTTCTCTGGCTTACCATTCGAGATGCAGCTCCTGAAAGTTATCAGGTAAAGCCAGTATCGCTTCAGACTTTGCAATCCTCTTACGCATCAAGCAAGGTGAAAACGAAAACGATGCCATCCGAAATCGGATTTCCGACTTTGACAAGCGACGTTTTCTCAACCAAAAACCCAATAAACAAACTAGCCATGAGTAACAGAAGACTCCTGATAGCAGCTGAATTTCATTTTGTACATCCAGTGGAAAAAGACAGTTAAAAACATCACAAGTTGACACAAAACTCTGTCAGCTTCAGCTGTTAAAGTAAACAAGATTCAAGATGCTGCATAAATTTTGCGCATGAACTCACATGTCAAATTTTGACCAATCAGAGCATAAAAATTGGACGTAGAGAGTGACCAACGCGTGACCATTGTGAGAAAAAACAAAAGCAACTGTCTTCCCTGCCTGTAACAGCTGGCTGAATTTTCACGTCCGAGGTCAGTTTGCAATCAAAATTTTAATTGTGCAGCACATAAACACAACATATTTCATATGAATTAAGAAAAAAAATTGAACTTGAGCCTGCGATCACTTGAAAACTAGTTTACTTGTCAGCGGATAACTTCAAAAAATACTTGACCTCGACGGGTCGACACCTGAGCCCGCGATACGGTCAAGTGATACTGGTCAGCGGGTACTCTGTTTTGACAGCTGTCAATTGATCAAAACATTGATGTCCAATATGTGTGCATTATCAGTTTTCCTGTGCTCCCAAACTAGTAAAAGTATGAGATTGAACGTTGTTCGCGATCTAGTAAAACAGTTAACTGGTCAGCGGACAGCTTCCAAATAAATCACGTCACCTCGATGAGTTGACACATGAGCCCGCGATATGGTCATGGGATACTGGTCAGTGGCTATCCTGTTTGGACAGCTGTCAATTGACCATATTATTAATGTCCTATATTAAAGATGTGGGCTTGCCAAGACACGCCTGAGATACCCCTCCCTTCCTTTTGATAGTCTCCCCTACCCCACCCATACAATCTGTAGACGCGTACGTACGTACGTACGTACGCTCGGTCAATCACGTGACAACCAAACGAAAAGAGGTTGACCATATTCCATGGGTATGGGGCTCTGTCCCACGCGCGCTTCGCGCGCGCGGGAGCCCCGCTATGAATCTTTTAAGCAGGGGGGATGGGCCGGGGGGGGGGGAGGTGTCTCCAAGGAAATCTGTGGTACAGTCCACCTGCCAGTATGACGTCACGTCTCGCGTCAGTGACTTTCAAAGTGGCGAGCAAAGTGTTCATCAAAGAGAAGGATAAAAATTTCGATTTTATCACGGAAATACTGTTCTGATTTCTTGGATTTGGAGATTTTAAGGTTTCTATGGTCATAGAAAACTAGAATTAAGTACCTTTTTGTAATGAAATGTCCAGTGTTGTAATGAATTTTAAAGATTCCTTTCTATCGTCGAGCAAATTTTACGGGCACTCACAACAACCGGTCACCTTTTTGAGGGCCAGTGCAAAGCAAGACTGAGGAGTTTAGACACACCAATTGGAGGTTCATCAAAGGATGTATTATACTTTACATTGTGCGTATTTTCAGCTCTTCAGATCTAGTGGAACCCCATATCATTCCTCTCAAAGTTTGCTTCGCTGTAGCGTTGAAAGACGAAGCTAAATGACAGGTATTTGTGAGAGACTGTGAGCATTGAATCTTGTTGCTTTACCGCATTTTAATGTATTAGGCATACACCTGTAATTTTGTGATTAAATCCCGAAAACCAATAAAAGGTTTCGTTTAATTATTTTTTGTCGGCAAACCCAGTGGAGATTTTAGGGTAATAATACTGACGATTAAGACGATGCGCAAAAGGCAAGTTTAACTTTCGTCTGAGGGTCACTGGTGGGTAGGGGTTGGATGTAAATAAGTACATTTTGTGGTGTACTGTGTGTTGATTGTCATGATGTCAACTAACGTCGAAAAAAAATTCAGCTGTTTCAGAGGAGGGACATTTCTTGACAGCTTATGGTATTTCTCTGGTCATAAGCTTGGCCAGTATGCAGGTCAAGAGCTTTTAAAATCCCTCTTCCAAGATAAAACTCCGGACTTGAGCTTAAAATATACGTTGATCCAAGTGCATGACCAGCACGGTCAGCAGTAAGAATAAAGAAAAAAAAGGCCAAAGGGAAAAATAGTGTTAAAATAGAGACAAAACAGAAAACTTAGGTGGAAAAGAATAGAGTTACCTTCTTCCCTGCCTTTAAGAGCTTTTCGGTAATTACTGCTAATCATGAAACAGATAAAAATGGTGACTTCATAGTATATCCAGAAATTACACGAGAAATGCGTGATGGAACTGTGTTGATACAGTATGATTAAAAAGTTGACAGAGAGAGGTAACCAGCAAAACACAAACACTGTAATGATAGCAATGGACATTTGAAGCACGTTTCGGTTTCTCCTTTTCCGCTGTTGCTGAGTGTTGGCGGACTGTTCACTTGGGTGTCCTGTGTCTTGAGCTTGATAAAGAAGTTGGAGTAAAGAATGGCTAACAACAGCACAGGGATGAATGTAAACAGAATGATGTAAGCTAGTAGCAAACTGGTACGGGACGATGACTCTCCGAATACTTTCTTCCATTTCGTAACTCTGGGGATTCAACGAGCTCTTTGGCGAACAAGTATGGCGAAGAGATAGCTACGGCAACTATCCACGTGGCAAGAATGAAGAAGGGACACAGCTTGGATCTGATGAGTGGTGAACGGAGTGGAAACACCACGGCTCCAAATGGAACCACTGCTATAAGAATCAGATTCTGAATCGAAACCTTAAAGGAAACTTCTCCAAAGAAGGGGACAGGCTTACAAAAGGCCTGGCCAAGCCGACCACCGATAAGAAACGAGGTTGTGTGCAAGTGTGACAGTGTCCAAGGGGTGAAGAATATTGGAAACAGCAAATCAGATGAGGCCATGTTTGCGATGAAATAATTTATCGGTTTTCTTAAGTTCGGCGTTTTATAAACGATCATAACAATGAGAGAATTTGCGGCCAGTGAAAGGATAATGAACAGAGTGAATCATAAAGTAGGTTACATCAAAGTATATCTGGAAACTACACGAGAAATGAGCAGAACTATCCTGATACGCTATCATTAAATGGTTAGTACTGAAAGGTAACCAGCAAAGCACAAACACTGTTACTATAGCAATGGACATTTGAAGAACGTTTCCGCTTTTTCTTTTCCGTTGTTGCTGATTGTTGGTCGACTGTTTACGTGGGTGTGCTTGTGTCTTGAACTTGATAAAGATGATGGAGTAAAGAATGATTAACAACAGCACAGGGATGTATATAAACAGAATGTTGTAAGCTAGAAGCAAACTGGCAAAGGACGAGGATTCTCCGAATACTTTCTTCCATCTCCGTACACACCTGGCTCCCTCCGGGTATTCAACGAGCTCGAAGGCCAACAAATCTTTCGAAATAAAAACTATGGCAAACATCCACGTGGCAGAATGAAGAAGGAACACAGCTTGGATCTGATGAGTGGCGAAGGGAGTGGAAATACCACGGCTCCAAATCGATCCACCATTATCAGAATCAGATTCTGAGTCGACACGACAATGGAAACGTTACTAAAGAAAGGGACAAGCTTACACAAGGCCTGACCAAGCTGACCACCGATAAGAAACGAGTAATTGGTGTGCAAGTTGGACAGGCGCCAAGGTATCACGAATATTGGATACAGCAAATCAGATGAGGCCATGTTTGCGATAAAATAATTTATCGGTTTTCTTAAGTTCGGCGTTTTACAAACGATGATAACAGTGAGAGAATTTGCGACCAGTGAAACGATGATGATCAGACAGTAGGTAACGGTTCCTTCGATTTTCTACGCAGTAAAATTTAAGCAGCTCCAAGATCCGCTGGATCCGTTCGCCGTTGATTTCATGCTTAGCTTAGCGACGTATCTATGGAATTGTACATATACAGTCAAGAAACTTTGAATTACAGTCCACTCCCGATAACTCGAACCTTCAAGGGAAATAGAAAAAGGTTCGAGTTATCAGGAGATCTAGGAAAATAGCCGAGAGTAAGGTAAAAAACAGTTTTTACTGCACGATGAGCACTTTAATCACATTTAATCACAACAGAATTGTAGAAATGTTGAGTGAAAATTCAAAGATACTCATAAGAATTATAAATCAGAACGTAAAGTAACAAAACGTTGCCCAAATAGAGCATGCATTTTACTTTTTGAGAAGTAAAGCTACTTCAAGTTAGATTTGTGACAAACAACATCAGCCTCTACTATCGATCCACTAGTAAACTATATGCCTACAACAGGTCAATGGGAAATTCAAAATTCAATGTTTCGGAGGCAGTACACTGTTTTTTCCCGACTTTTTAAGGGCTCAAAACATGGTTCGAGTTATCGGGGGTAAAATTATATAGAAATGATCTGAGGGGGAACAAAAATTACTTCGAGTTAGCGGGAGTTTCGAGTTATCGAGGGTAAAATTACAGTAAATGTATGACGGAAATCCAGGGGAAATCGATTTTGGTTCGAGTTAGCGCGAGGTTCGAGTTAGTGAGGGTTCGAGTTATCCGGAGTCAACATGCTCAAATTTTTGTTAGCCAAGCGGGCAACTGAATAATTTGAATGATTTTGCTCTTTTCTGCTAATTTGTAATAATTTTTGAAATAATTTTCATGGGGGCGTCGACAAGGCAAAGGATGTTTGTTAGCGAGGGCGTCTAATGCAAACATAATATCATAGAGCGGCGCTTAGTAAATGAGCCAAGAGGCGTTTGTTTGAAAGGGGGCGTCAATTAGTCACTAGATTAATTTATGGTAACTCATCAATGCCTAAGTAAGCCTTTTGTAGTTTGCTAGGAGATACTCATTAGCACTGAACCTTCAAATTAATTACATTGTCTGAAAGAAATTCTTTCTTTATTGCTCCTTTAAGCCCTTTAAAAGCTTGGGGTGTCCAGTCGAAATAACACAAGGGGAGCAATGAGAGAGAACAAAGTATTGGCTCCTAAACAAAATTTAAACGATAACAAGGCGGGAGAAAGGTACTAAATTTACAGTTTCAAAATCATGTCAGTTAGTCGATCTACAGAAGGTTAATCGAAAATAATTGGCTAGACTTTTACATCAATTAACTACGGATGTGACTGGAGCACAAATTAAAAAAGGCAATATACGTGCTAAACAGCAAAACTTACAAAAGTAGATGTCAATCTTAACATATGTGACCCTCCACAGGATTTTAAAGCTAAAGGTGAAAGCACGCGCACGACACGCTTTCACTTTAAAACAAAAGAATTTATTTTAACACGCTTTAGCACGCTTGCAATCTTGCCTCATTAGCAATTTCTTTTGTTTCAGAGGACACGCTTGAGACAATTAAGCGTAAGCAAGTCGAACAAAAGAGCGTGTTAAAGTTTTCAAACAAAAGCTCCGTGCGAAAAAGCACAACACGCTTTCAGTGTGCGCAAAAGCACGCAAGGCGTGTTATCTATAAGCTAAATAAATTTCCTCTACAAAAAGGAACCGTAAATGATTATGAACGGCACCCTTTTTTGGCAACTATCGAGAAAGAAAAAGTTATACCTCAGCAATCGCAGCGATAGTATCTGATTGAAAAAACGTTGTCGCTTGAAAAGTATAAACAGTGAACGGTGTGACCTACTGGATTTATGGATAGAACTATATTAGCATTGCAAAATCAAAGTTCTTTCCAGAAATGTTTACTGACAAAGCTGTGCAGGGGTTATCTTAACTTTCCTTAATTTAAAACACATTTGACAATTTTCTCAGAAACACGGATCTTTCGGACTTAAGTCACTTTCTTGCCGATCGCAGCAATCGCGATCAAATGTGATAGAAATCATCAAGTGCCAGGATCGCTAAATTGTATTTATTTTTTAGGGACTGCAAGGATCGTAGTGATGAAATGTAAACCGGCCTGCTTTTCTAGATGTACCAAAATTCCAAAATGATTTCAACGTTGCTTAATTGATCCGGCCGGCAATAACACAAAAAGCGAAACCGGTGTTTAAACAACGTATGCAAATTTGTTCTTCTTGAAATATTACATCGCGTATGCTTCAGCCTTATTGTCCAAATTCCGTAATCATCCAGTTGTCTTTCTTGTGGTTGCCGTCTGTTTTACAACCATCTAAACAAACATTCCCGTATGAAGTTAATTACGGAACGCCCCTTCCGCTGAAAACGGCTGTGTAGCAGACTATTATTTAAGCGGCGCGAAAATAATTTTTTATTATGTCGCGCTGGTTTACTGCGTCTTTTAAATGATGCACGAGTGGATTTGTCACCCTCCTGAAACTTGGAAGTGCCTTGAGGACTAAATTAAAACAAAGCGGAATTTAAGATAAGACATACAAAAAACAGTCGCTTTCATATTTACAACCAAAGTTTTACACAGAGCTGCTCTCTTCTAGAAAGAACTTTTCTGGCTCTTGATTATCTTCAGTTTCTCGCTCACCAAAAATACAGTTCTTCGACGTTAAATGCATCCTTGCATCCTAGGACAACTTCAGTCTTTTGGGCTTCAGCAGTATTTTCCCGAAAAATTTAGCTTCCAATTGAAAGTTTTAGGAAAGTGAGAATTCTATCGTATTTTTTAGGATTCCTTAATTCTGTACGAAAAATAGCTTAAGGTGGCTCCGTCACTAATATTGGAGCGTTTAGCTGTGACAAATTTTCCGTCATAACTTTTTCGTTTTTAGTGCGATGGCTCCGAAACTTTGCAAAGAACTACAGATATCATTCGGCAATAGTACGAAATATTCCGATTTCATTGATGGTAAATATTTCTTGAGAAATAAGCGCTTAAAAGGACCCTAGTGTTCAAAGAAAATCACAGTCTAGTAAAAAATTTTGCTGATATTTTTTACTGAAATTTCTGGTATCGGCTTTCATTGTCATAATAAATATGCCGGAGAAATTTCAGAAAAATCGTTGGAGCAGAGGTCCGTAACTAAAAGTCGCTCAAAATTCAGCTGTGAAATTGTTTTGGAATTTCAAAAATAAAGTACTATCAGGTAGAAGGAGCCACCAGTTTGAATTTTCGGGACAAGTAAATTCAATGTTTGCCAAAAATGAACACAAAAGCTGATTGCCTATCGTGCTATTCTTTAAAAGGTACTTTTTAGTTTTAGAAGCACTATAGATTGCTCCAAACCTTGCTCTGACGTGGAATGACTTGTTCCTCGACATTTTTAAAATATCTCTTGGCAGTTTTGGTTCAAACTCCTGCTACATACATTTTGTTGTATTGCAATACATCCTCAACGGCTTTTTCTGCTGAACGTTGCTTCTAGTTCAGGTAAAAGGTATTGGTATTGTAAGCTACCTTGTATCGAAGGTCAGATAGAACTGTCCAGCACCTTTGTTTATGACTAGAAAATGCGCACGAGCGGCACTTCTGCGAGGAATTCGCACCTCAGCCAGGGGGGACGAATGACAATGATGCCCACGTCTGCGAACTGATCTGTATAAACATGTATTGCAGAGCAAACGTAATAATCAAGAAAAAACTACCCATTCATTGAAGGAACAGAAATTTCAGAGTTGTAAATTTATTCACGGGCATTATTTTTGCGATAATTTTATTTTGCACTGTGACGTAATTCGGCTCACAGGCATGGGCATCATTGTCGTTCGTCCCCCCTAGGTGAGGTGCGAATTCCTCGCAGAACTGCCACTCGTGCTCATTTTGTAGTCATAAACAAAGCTGCTGGACAGTTGTATCTGAGCTCTGATACGAGGTAGCGTCCGATCTCAATACCTTTTTCCTGAGTTGGAAGCAACGAACAGCAGTAAAAGTCGTTGAAAATGCATTGCAATACATCAAAATATATGCAGCAGGAGTTTGAGCTAAAAGTGGCAAGGGATATTTTAAAAATGCCGAGGAATAAGCCATTCAACATCAGAGCAGGGTTTGGAGCAATTTATAGTGCTTCTAAAACTAAAAAGTACCTTTTAAAGAATAGCACGATAGGCAATCGGCTTTTGCTCTCAGAATTAGCAAACATTGAATTTACTTGTCCCGAAAATTCAAACTGGTGGCTCCTTCTACCTGATAGTAACTTATTTTTGAAATTCCAAAATAATTTCACAGCTGAATTTTGAGCGACTTTTAGTTACGAACTTCTGCTCCAACGATTTTTCTGAAATTGCTCTGGCATATTTATTATGTCAATTTAAGCCGATACCGGAAATTTCAGTAAAAAATATCAGCAAATTTTTTTACTAGACGCGATTTTTTTTGAACAGAAGGGTCCTCTTATGCCCTAATTTAGCAAAATATATTTAACATCAATGAAATCGGAATATTTCGTACTATTGCCGGATGATATCTGCTGTTCTTTGCAAAGTTTCTCAGCCATCGGGTTAAAAACGAAAAAGTTATGACGAAAACTTCGTCACAGCTAAAAGCGCCCGTACTAATTAAGGAGCCACCTTAACTTGCGGAATGAAATGGAAAAAATTAAACTTCAGAAAATCGTAAGGAATTTATTAGATAAGCTTCGAAAATTGTACATGCATGGAACGGTCATCTAGAAATGTTTAGCCTTCCTCAACCTATAGAAAATTCTAGGCAGTTTTTGTTTCTCCGTTTTAATTACCTTCGTTCGTCTCAGCATTGCTTAAAGAAATATATTAAACTAATTTATTCAACTTCATTTCTCTGTGCATTACTGCTAATGAATATTCCGGTGGCATAACTATAATTTTCAGGCGACATAACTTCAGTGCCTCGCATGCGATAGCAGGCCTCTTTGCGATTTCGGTCAACAGCCGACAGCCGGAGAAATTGGTTTACACTGATCTCGCGTTAATTCCAGGCTAGACCACCATTACGTCGTGATTTTCAAATGGCCACGGTTACGATCAAATTCCCAAACAGTCTCAATTGGTATATTTGATTCACTTCGACCAGTTATCAATGCTGATTAAATCCGCTGAAAACCAAGCCATTTCATCATCTTAGCAGTTTTAGTAATCAAGCGTGTTCAGCATGTCTTACCCAAATTGCACGCTAACCGTGCTATAATTCGCACACTTACCGTGACATATGGCACGCTACAAAAAAACAAAAGGTCTAGCGTGTTAAATTTACCAAAACAAAGGCAAGTGTGTCCGTCTTTGTTTTTTCAATTTAATATGCGCATATCCGTGATCTACGGCACGCTAAGCGTGTCGTGCAAGCGTGTCGTGAGCGTGCTTTCACCTTTAGCATCAAATTCCTGTGGAGGGTCACAATTGTAAGCCCCCTGCGAAGCCACAGCACAGCTGTCCTCTTCAAAAAGTGACTTTGTATTGTAAATTTCCGGCATTATCCGCCGACTCACCTTTTGACAGAAACAGTGGGGTATTAGTATGTTATAAACCAACCAAAAGACTTCATTTAGGTCAGGTGGTTGTATAAAGAAATCGATTGAGAAGATGATTAAACAAGTGTGTTTTAACACATTAAAAAATGATATCTATGGTAGTACCATCATCAACTACACAAGTTTGACAGTTGACCACAGGAAGCAGAGGCGAAGCTGCCTTCAGGCCATTAAGCACAGGCTTAACAGGTGAATATGAGGAAAAAATAAGTGCATATTATCACGTGTGCATAAAACATGAAGTTTTTGTAACATTTACTTCTCGATCAACCTATTAATGGGAAAACCAAAAGTCTGCTGTCGGCAAAGAGAAACTGGCACGTTTTTCTGACAAGGGCTTGTTACTCCTTTGACTGCTCAGTTTTTGCGTCACCGGTTTGGGGGGCTTATATTTGGAGGGGCTTATACATGGAGGGGCTTATTTTCGGAATTTTACGGTACTTACTTTGTCTGAAAGAAATTCTTTCCTAATTGCTCCTTGACGCTCTTTAAAAGCTTGGGTTGTCCAGTCGAAATAACACAAGGAGAGCAATGAGAGAGAACACAATACTGGCTCCTAAACAAAATTTAAACAATAACAGAGAGGAAGGTACTAAAATTACAGTTTCAAAATCATGTCAGTTAGTCGATCTACCGGAAGGTATTAATCGAAAATAATTGGCTGGACTTTTGTATCAATTAATTATTAACTACGAATGTGATTGGAGGACAAATTAAAAAAGGCAATATACGTGCTGAACAGCAGAAGTTACAACAGTAGATGTCAATCTTCACAAATACACTTAAGAATAACTAGGAGATATTCCATATAATTATTATTATTCGTATATCTTTGTTTAAAAATCATCAACTGCTTATTGATCGATAAAAAGGAAAAAATAGTGCACTAGCTACAAACACCATAACTAAGGAGCATAGATAATTAATTTTCTTTTAATTCAGATCACGACCAACGGTATTTTCGATAGGTATTTTTCCCTAGAAAGTGTAATTTATTCACACAGGATATATATGTTTCATTACAACAAATTCATGACAAGAGAAGGTTTCTTTTGATCACTATTTCAGACTTTGAGGTTGCAGCGTAAATCACATACTCAATTTATCACTAGTCGGTAATTCTGTCTTTTCTCCGTAAACTGTTTGAAGCAGCTCCAAGACTGTTGAAAATGTAGTTAAAAATACGTGCTTAATGCAAATTTTACTAAACACTCGTGTGTGAAAAGTTATTTTCATTAGCGGGGAATCTTGTTGTCAAGGGCGCGGGAAATTTTTTCATCTGCGAACACTAAAAATTTATCATCACTGCAGTTTTGTCTCTTCTTGGTAAATCGTTTAAAACCGTTCCAAGACTGGATCGATCCATTCCCCATTGTCGAGTTTATGTTTGTTGCGCGCCTTCTGTACAACGCAGTATATCTGGTATATTGATCAGTTAAGATCCAAATTTTTGAAACTTAAATTTCTATGTCCCCTTGGGAAGCCTGAGCACAATCCTGAATTGTTATTAAGACTGATATGGCCATCCTTTCAAGCTGAACAGACTAAAGAATGCTATCAGTTTAAAGCCATGGTGGTTGTATTTAGAAATCGATTAAAAAGATATCTGGAAACCAATATGAGTATATATAATTATTGAGTGGACTTTTTAAACTCTGGTGATACATATTATTGCTCGTAGAAAAACGCCCTTTACGTATTTAAACATAGGTGACCAAAATTTATAAAGCGACAACAACATTTCAAAGGGGCATTATCATTTAATTGATTTTGTGTAAAAGACAACACCTTGCCTCTTAAACTTCCTGTTTAAATTTTTGAATTGTATTTTGCAGTGGACGCTGAAGGGCGTACGTGCCATAAGAAAATGCATTTTTTTCTTTGCTTCTTTTGACAACGCAAAAATACTGTCAAACCTTTGGGGTGGCGCAAAAATTTCAACAGATTGTTATAATTGTCCCTTTTATTCGTTTCCTTTTTACGGCAGAAACTCTTCCTTTAACTTAGCGGTTCTGCAGTAATTTACAGTTGTTAGTTGTACAGTTGTATATCGCCGCCTACGCTCTCAATGACGTTTGTAATGGTCCGTTTCTGAGTTTTATTTACGACCCAGCCTTTAACAATACGTGGCCTATGCTGTCACATTTCGCAGTCATGGGAGACTTAAACTAAACACATGTTATTATTAATCCTCAGTTTTAAAACAGGGGCACCCAACGATAATTTGTGGAAAATATCTGTTCGGAAGACGATTTGGTATCTAGAAATTTCGAAACAGTTGTTGTAAAATTTCTTGCTTGCCTGCCTCTCCTAGGGTTTTCGAACCCCCCCCAAATCGTGTAATTGCCCATTTTTAACGGATTGTTACCCTAAAAATGTCACCTAGAATTTTCGGGAGCTTTTTTTCTGGCTGAAATTTTCGAAAAGGTAAGTTTTGATCTCTATAATTTTCGGATCACTAGACTTTCAGCTAGGAAATCCGAACAGATGAAATATTTTTAGTGGATGAAAATATGCCTATATCTACCGTTTAAATACTAAAATACCTTCAACAATGCCATGTTTAAGTGGTTTTGAACTATATTCTAGTTGGGTTCCCCTGTTTAAAAGTGCGCCGACGGCAGTCGTAGTGATTTTTTATCCACGAGTGTTCCACGTATCTCTAACTCTTAACGTATTCTATCAAAAGCACATTTTTGCGACTTATGACTTTAAAAAAAAAAATTTAATTTTCATGAGTCTTCTAAGATTTTTTCGATAATACTACTAAAAATAAACTGATAGTCATGATCTCTTTTATTCAGGCGCGTGTTCCACGAACTTCTCTCTCTAAACATTATCAACAAAAAGCACATTTTTGCGACCTTAGCCTGTGTACAGACGTCGCCCCTCCCTCAAAAATTGGGAAAAGAGATTTTGTTTTCTGACGGAAGGGGGACGTCGGTACACAGGCTATGCGACCTATGCCTTTACAAAAGAACACTTTATGAATCTTTTAAGCAGGGGGGATGGGCGGGGCGGAGGTGTCTCCAAGGAAATCTGTGGTACAGTCCGCCTGCCAGTATGGCGTCACGTCTCGCGTCAGTGACTTTCAAAATGGCGAGCAAAGTGTTCATCAAAGAGAAGGATAAAAATTTCGATTTTATCACGGAAATACTGTTCTGATTTCTTGGATTTGGAGATTTTAAGGTTTCTATGGTCATAGAAAACTAGAATTAAGTACCTTTTTGTAATGAAATGTCCAGTGTTGTAATGAATTTTAAAGATTCCTTTCTATCGTCGAACAAATTTTACGGGCAGTCACAACAACCGGTCACACTTTTGAGGGCCAGTGCACAGCAAGACTGAGAAGTTTAGACACACCGATAGGAGGTTCATCAAAGGATGTATTATACTTTACATTGTGCGTATTTTCAGCTCTTCAGATCTAGTGGAACCCCATATCATTCCTCTCAAAGTTTGCTTCGCTGTAGCGTTGAAAGACGAAGCTAAATGACAGGTATTTGTGAGAGACTGTGAGCACTGAATC
Organism: Porites cylindrica; assembly: GCA_964035525.1. Lineage (NCBI taxonomy): Eukaryota > Metazoa > Cnidaria > Anthozoa > Scleractinia > Poritidae > Porites > Porites cylindrica. The sequence goes on along the minus strand of OZ037782.1, from coordinate 11,526,162 downwards.
TTGTTGCTTTACCGCATTTTAATGTATTAGGCATACACCTGTAATTTTGTAATTAAATCCCGAAAACCAATAAAAGGTTTCGTTTAATTATTTTTTGTCGGCAAACCCAGTGGAGATTTTAGGGTAATAATACTGACGATTAAGACGATGTGCAAAAGGCAAGTTTAACTTTCGTCTGAGGGTCACTGGTGGGTAGGGGTTGGATGTAAATAAGTACATTTTGTGGTGTACTGTGTGTTGATTGTCGTGATGTCAACTAACGTCGAAAAAAAATTCAGCTGTTTCAGAGGAGGGACATTTCTTGACAGCTTATGGTATTTCTCTGGTCATTAGCTTGGCCAGTATGCAGGTCAAGAGCTTTTAAATCCCTCTTCCAAGATAAAACTCCGGACTTGAGCTTAAAATATACGTTGATCCAAGTGCATGACCAGCACGCCAGCACGATCAGCAGTAAGAATAAAGAAAAAAAAAGGCCAAGAGGAAAAAATAGTGTTAAAATAGAGACCAAACAGAAAACTTAGGTGGAAAACAATAGAGTTACCTTCCCCCCTGCCTTTAAGAGCTTTTCGGTAATTACTGCTAATCATGAAACAGATAAAAATGGTGACTTCATAGTATATCCAGAAACTACACGAGAAATGCGTGATGGAACTGTGTTGATACAGTATGATTAAAAAGTTGATAGAGAGAGGTGACCAGCAAAACACAAACACTGTAATGATAGCAATGGACATTTGAAGCACGTTTCGGTTTCTTCTTTCCCGCTGTTGCTGAGTGTTGGCGGACTGTTCACTTGGGTGTCCTGTGTCTTGAGCTTGATAAAGAAGTTGGAGTAAAGAATGGCTAACAACAGCACAGGGATGTATGTAAACAGAATGATGTAAGCTAGTAGCAACCTGGTACGGGACGATGACTCTGCGAATACTTTCTTCCATTTCGTAACACATAAGTTTCTCTCTGGGGATTCAACGAGCTCTTTGGCGAACAAGTATGGCGAAGAGATAGCTACGGCAACTATTCACGTGGCAAGAATGAAGAAGGGACACAGCTTGGATCTGATGAGTGGTGGACGGAGTGGAAACACCACGGCTCCAAATGGAACCACTGCTATAAGAATCAGATTCTGAATCGAAACCTTAAAGGAAACTTCTCCAAAGAAGGGGACAGGCTTACAAAAGACCTGGCCATGCCGACCACCGATAAGAAACGAGGTTGTGTGCAAGTGTGACAGTGTCCAAGGGGTGAAGAATATTGGAAACAGCAAATCAGATGAGGCCATGTTTGCGATGAAATAATTTATCGGTTTTCTTAAGTTCGGCGTTTTATAAACGATCATAACAATGAGAGAATTTGCGGCCAGTGAAAGGATAATGAACAGAGTGAATCATAAAGTAGGTTACATCAAAGTATATCTGGAAACTACACGAGAAATGAGCAGAACTATCCTGATACGCTATCATTAAATGGTTAGTACTGAAAGGTAACCAGCAAAGCACAAACACTGTTACTATAGCAATGGACATTTGAAGAACGTTTCCGCTTTTTCTTTTCCGTTGTTGCTGATTGTTGGTCGACTGTTTACGTGGGTGTGCTTGTGTCTTGAACTTGATAAAGATGATGGAGTAAAGAATGATTAACAACAGCACAGGGATGTATATAAACAGAATGTTGTAAGCTAGAAGCAAACTGGCAAAGGACGAGGATTCTCCGAATACTTTCTTCCATCTCCGTACACACCTGGCTCCCTCCGGGTATTCAACGAGCTCGAAGGCCAACAAATCTTTCGAAATAAAAACTATGGCAAACATCCACGTGGCAAGAATGAAGAAGGAACACAGCTTGGATCTGATGAGTGGCGAAGGGAGTGGAAATACCACGGCTCCAAATCGATCCACCATTATCAGAATCAGATTCTGAGTCGACACGACAATGGAAACGTTACTAAAGAAAGGGACAAGCTTACACAAGGCCTGACCAAGCTGACCACCGATAAGAAACGAGTAATTGGTGTGCAAGTTGGACAGGCGCCAAGGTATCACGAATATTGGATACAGCAAATCAGATGAGGCCATGTTTGCGATAAAATAATTTATCGGTTTTTTTAAGTTCGGCGTTTTACAAACGATGATAACAATGAGAGAATTTGCGACCAGTGAAACGATGATGATCAGACAGTAAGTAACGGTTCCTCCGATTTTCAACGCAAAAAATTTTAAGGAGTTCCAAGATCCGCTGGATCCGTTCGCCGTTGAATTCATGCTTAACTTAGCGACGTACCTACGGAATTGTACACATGCAGTCAAGAAACTTTGAATTACTGCTCTGTATATTGCGTCCAGTCCTGCCGAGCTTAGTCTCGACTGACTGAAGAGGGACTGCTCGCAGTCTAGCACAGTACGCGTTAGACATACAGCTATTTCGAGAAAGGCCGTTTCGGAAAAAGTGCAAGCGAAAATCCCGAAAAGTATTGTGGGTAATTTTGAGTTCTGACTGTTCTTTAAAGAAATTTGACGGGCCATAGACGTATGTTTGCGAGTGCTTAAGGAGAGCAACCAATGAAACTAGGTTCGACAGCTACGGTGCCAGGAACAGTGTATTGATCATATACCATATTACCTTCTCGGGATTGTCGCATGCACATGTTTTCAGACAGCCTTTCTCGAAATAGCTGCATACATGGTAACATCAAAGTACAGCCTGCGTGTACCTGTCATGTAGCTACGGTGAGAAAATTAACGATTGAAAAGAAAATCGAAAATACGTGATTAATGCCAATTTAAACGGGTGTGTCAATGTTATCTTTAGCAATACGATCATAAAGTACACAAATTGGCCGGTAAGCTGCCACAGGAAGCAGGGGAGAAACTGCCTGCCATTAAACAATTAACAGGCTTAACAGGAAAATATGAGGCAGAAATAAATGCCTACTATCATGTGTGCATGAAGCAGGCAGTTTCATTTATATCATTTATCTCTCGATCGAACTAAAAACAGGTCTTTATAAAATTAGGAGTGTGCTGTCGGCAAAGGGAAACTAGCAGGTTCTTACTCAACAAATAGACGAAGCTTTTTACTTCTTTGACTGGTTTTAATTGTTACGAATTGTTGGTTACAATTTTAGCAGTTGATAACGCTGTTGCAATCCTTTTTATAATGACCAGAGTGACTCAAACGCTTTAAAACTCATATCAATGCTTGAGTAAGTCTTGTAATTGACTAGGAGAAACTCATAAGCATTGAACCTTCGAGTTATTTACTTTGTCAAATCGATTTTCTTTCTTAAATGTCACTTTCAAGGTTCGGTTGTCCAGTCAATATAAAACTAAGGAAAGCAAAGAGAGAGAACAAAGAATTGGTTTCTAAACAAAATTTAAGCAATATCATACAGTAACCACTGAAGAGCATCCCCTTTTATATGGCCCTCGCGAATGAAATCGGACGAAGGACTTTTTTGGAAGTCTATAACCTCTGTTGCTTACAATTTCATCGCTTAAATCAGTACATGTACATACCTGGACTGTATTCTTATGAAGTTATCATTATATTCATTATCATTACTATTACTAGGTTCTTCACTAGTGTAGAGCTGTTAGTTTATTCTAATGTGTTCAAAACGCCCATTTCAAAACGTATGTTGAATTTGTGTCAAATAGGTAGTAAAAATGCAACGACAAGAACATTTTTTAAATAAATGTGGTTCTTAGCCCCACGAGAAAGTGTAACTTGGGGACCGTTAAAGAGTGATCCGGCAGGGGGTCTTTTAATCAAGAGCGCAGGAATTTTTTTTTTTAACTACGAACACTAACAATTTATCACCATTGTAGTTCTTTCTTTTCTCGGTAAACTGTTTGAAGCAGTTCCAAGACTGGATCTATCCATTCCCCACTCGCGAGTTTTATGCTCACTGCTCTCCTTCTGTACAACGCAATATTCACCGCGGCAATCAGTTAAGATTCAAACTTTTCAAACTTTGATTTTTATATCTCCTTGAGAAGCCTGAAAACAATAGTTGTTATTAAGGTGTTTCGATACAGTTTTTCAGAGGCCATACCGGTATTTTTTTAATCGCCTTAAAAGGGAATGTTTTCCTTGTCCGTTCGCTATAAAATTTTCACCAGTAATTGGGTATGGATTGAAATGTGTGTAAAATCGATATTAATATGACAACAATAAAATTGTTAAAAACCGAATTTTTTGTGATCTAGACCAGCTACTGAAAATCCAACACTAGGAACTTAAAGTTTGGTGTTTAGCAAACAATCTCTGCACTATAATGCGCACTTTACATACCTCCATGACTAGTACATTTTAGTTTAAATTTATGGCATCTTTTGAATGTAAGACATTGACAATACTGTCACTGAAATTTTCTAGTCATGGATATATGTACAGTCCGCATTAATTTGGAAAAATTAGCATAACGTCAAAACAGTGAATGTTGTAGCGCGGATTTTTGGCCGGTTAGTAGGATAGGTTTGTCTTGAAATTTCAAGTGAATCAATCTCAATGAAAGTTTCTGTGAGGCATTATTATATACAGTATGAAGATTATGTGACGCGATTTTAAAAAAATTCGTTCGAGTCGAAAAAAGTCGTTTCAGAGATATACAAGAAAGCGCTGAAAGGCGAAATTTTGAATGAAGTTACTCTTAGACAGGTGGTGAGAAAACGGGGTTAGTTTTAAAGATACCAAGATCGAAAATACACCAAAATTTCCTAGCTTCGAAATATGATAATATATAGATTTAGCCAGGGCTAAAAGCGAAGCTCTCGATAATATTTATAGTTTGTTCAAACAAAATATAAAATCGTGTAATGCTAAGCAGCGAAGGCAACGCCGGAGAACGGAGAAAAAACAACAATAGGTCTAATTAGCAAAAAAGCAACCTTGCGCGTGCAGCACACTTTTTTTGTACATTTCTTTGCCGTTGTTTTGCACGACCGCCACGTGAAACTTCCAGAAACTTTTTTATGGAGGAAATGACGTACGTGTTCTCGTTCACTTTTTTTTATCACTACCGCTCATTTTCTCCTTGCATTGGTGGCCGCTAGCATTTCTCATTTTGTCACCGCCCCTACAAAATTTTCATGTTGTTCTTCCAACAAAAAATGTCTTCTTGTTTTTTATCTCTCGCTCTAGATCTTCTCGCTCTGTTGCCGTTTTTCTCGTTGAGTTTCTCTGGCCTTCCTCTTTTTCTCTTTTTCTCTGTCTTTCTCTGGCTCTATATTCCAAATGTGTGGACATGACAATTAATCTAAGCTTAATACTTTTGAAAACACGGATACAAAAACAATTTCCGCTTTTCGGTTTCGTCTTTATTGACTCTTTAGTTGCCTCTGCTTTACAGACGCGGGTGGCTATGCGATTTCCCGCCAAAATAACCTCGAGTTGCCTTTGGGTTGCCATACCTGTTGATTGAGTTATTTCACATTGGTATGCCTGTGGTGCGGACGGACGGTCGGGCGTACGGTCACGTGATTACCAAATTTTCGCGGATGGGTAGATTACCACATTTTCTTACCCATGGTGCTCCGCAGGCGCGCTTCGCGCGCCAGAGCTCCGCTATTAAGCAGGATTATGACGCCACTTAAGAATAATTTGAGTCATTTATAACGTTTATATTAACGTTTATTATTATGAATGCTATTTTAAATTAAAGCCATTTGGATAACCAATTAAAGTGACCATTTTAAACTGGTGTGATACATATTATTTGCCCGAGAACGGAGGTATTAAGCCATATACATCCCGAGGGCCTTAGGCCCTCGGGATGTATATGGATTAATACCGACGTTGGAGGGGTTTATCTAACTTATTTCATGACATTATTCATGAGGTATAGGTAACATAAAGGTCGTCTTTCACAGGGCAATAACTGGCCACTTGTTTTTGACATCTGTTTGTTTGTCATTTTTTGATCCGACCGCAGACAATGACGTATTTCATTGTAGCGGGGCTCCCGCGCGCGCGAAGCGCGCGTGGGACAGAGCCCCATACCCATGGAATATGGTCAACCTCTTTTCGTTTGGTTGTCACGTGATTGACCGAGCGTACGTACGTACGTACGCGTCTACAGATTGTATGGGTGGGGTAGGGGAGACTATCAAAAGGAAGGGAGGGGTGTCTCAGGCGTGTCTTGGCAAGTCCACATCTTTAATATAGGACATTAACAATATGGTCAATTGACAGCTGTCCAAACAGGATAGCCACTGACCAGTATCCCATGACCATATCGCGGGCTCATGTGTCAACTCATCGAGGTGACGTGATTTATTTGGAAGCTGTCCGCTGACCAGTTAACTGTTTTACTACATCGCGAACAACGTTCAATCTCATACTTTTACTAGTTTGGGAGCACAGGAAAACTGATAATGCACACATATTGGACATCAATGTTTTGATCAATTGACAGCTGTCAAAACAGAGTACCCGCTGACCAGTATCACTTGACCGTATCGCGGGCTCAGGTGTTGACCCGTCGAGGTCAAGTATTTTTTGAAGTTATCCGCTGACAAGTAAACTAGTTTTCAAGTGATCGCAGGCTCAAGTTCAATTTTTTTTCTTAATTCATATGAAATATGTTGTGTTTATGTGCTGCACAATTAAAATTTTGATTGCAAACTGACCTCGGACGTGAAAATTCAGCCAGCTGTTACAGGCAGGGAAGACAGTTCAGTGCTTTTGTTTTTTCTCACAATGGTCACGCGTTGGTCACGCTCTACGTCCAATTTTTATGCTCTGATTGGTCAAAATTTGACAGGTGAGTTCATGCGCAAAATTTATGCAGCATCTTGAATCTTGTTTACTTTAACAGCTGAAGCTGACGGAGTTTTGTGTCAACTTGTGATGTTTTTAACTGTCTTTTTCCACTGGATGTACAAAATGAAATTCAGCTGCTATCAGGAGTCTTCTGTTACTCATGGCTAGTTTGTTTATTGGGTTTTTGGTTGAGAAAACGTCGCTTGTCAAAGTCGGAAATCCGATTTCGGATGGCATCGTTTTCGTTTTCACCTTGCTTGATGCGTAAGAGGATTGCAAAGTCTGAAGCGATACTGGCTTTACCTGATAACTT